>CM053765.1:78140141-78179256 GCA_028658305.1 Pachyuromys duprasi | reverse complement strand
GATGATATGTGGGGCACACACAGTGGGTTTGGGTTTGTGTGCATCCGCTGTGTGCAGGCCTGTCTGAAATGGTGCCCGAAGCCTTCTCTGTCTGGCCTGTGGACAGACACCCGAACTGGGGTTTTTGCTGGCGGATGCGTGCAGCTTTTGCCCTCAGTTTGTGGTCTGGTCAAGATGGTCCCAGGATGCTCTCAGCTGTGGGTTGAGACAGAACTCGGGTTCTTCCCAGATCCGCTGGCGGACTCACACACTGACTGAGTTTTTGCTGGCGGAAGTGTTCGGCCCCCGCCCCTGCAGTGTGCGGACTGGTCAAAGTGGTCCCCCAATCCACTCAGTCTGTGGTGGTTCCGGCCATCGGTTTGCGCCCACCGCACACCTGTGGGTGGAAGCAGAACCCGGGTACAGCGCGTGTTCGCTGGGAGCAGTTCAGTGAAAAAGGCACCCGGCTCCTCCCGAGACTGCCCACGAGACTGTGCGATCCAGTCTACAATGGCGGGTGCGGGCACCCCAGTGCGGCCAGATCAGAGCTTTGCACAGCTGGTCACCGGGAAATTTCTCCAGGTAATAACTGGGTGTCCCTAGGGTTTTCCCACTTGATTTTCTCACCGTAGGAGTTCCGCTCACCTGGCACTCACAATGCTGGCTTTTTAGGTCCCAGAGTTCAGTCTCCTGGTTGCTGCGTTGTTTCTGCTCTCCTACTCCTCAGACACAGTGTTCTCTCGTGGCAGCCATCTTGGATCTCCTCAAATGGCTCAGTTTAAGTGAGAAGATGATGATGAACGCAGGGAAACTCTGCTGCCTTGACCTCTCATCTCCCAAGCTCTTCTCAGGCTGCTTGACAACTACAACTTTTTGCTAGGCAAACTTTTCATAGAAGGCAGTCCGTGAAGCAATCGTCTCCACCCACTCGATTCTCTCTGCTTTAACCCAGAAAAACACCACCAACAACCCTGCTAGTATGTTTACTCCAAGTACGTATGAAAAAGATTAGAAATCCATCAAATGAATTTTTGAAAAGTAAAACTGCTACTTACAAGGTACCTAGATGGTGGTGTTTTGCTCTGGTCGCCCAAACTGAGTCAAATTATTGTCATTTTATGTATCTAAATGAAGCATCTATATTAGCACTAAAGTCTAAAATCCCCCCTCCCAAAAATACTGTGTCATACACACAAAAGGGATGAGAGTTAATGACCAAGTTCACCAAAGTTTAATTTTGTCACTCTGTTCACTAGAGACACTCTGATTTCAGTTGTTCTTGAAAGACTTACCTAGGATATAATTGGAACACACTGTGACTCTTCAAGTTTCCAATATGCCCAGCAATAATAACTTAGTCAAACTGAACAGAACTTGTTTCTGTGGTAGGACCTAACTCTTGGTAGAATCCATTTCAGTTGGACAACATATCAAGATTGCTGCAATCCCTTTGAATAGAAGCCTACTTCCTTAAGTATGCTGAGAAGCAAATGTAACTTCCTACCAGAATGTTCAGGAATTAACAGAAAGTTCTGAGAAGTTCCCTCAGAAGGCTTGGATCATTTTAATGAGGCCTGGAAGATGGCCTCTTGTTTTTGGAGTCCAGATTTTGTTTTTCATTAACTGTCTTTTCTTTTTTTACTTTTTATTTATTTTCTTTTTTAATTTATTTTTTAACATTACAATTTATTCAATTTGTATCCCAGCTGTAGCTCCCTCCCTCTCTCTTCACCTCTCATGCCCCTCCCCCAGTCCATTGATAGAGGAGGTCCTCCTCCCCTTCCATCTGACCCTAGCCTATCAAGTATCATCAGGACTGGCTGCATTGTCTTCCTCTGTGGCATGATAGGGCTGCTCCCCCTTCAGGGGGAGGTGATCAAAGAGCCAGCCACTGAGTTCATGTCAGAGACAGTCCCTGTTCCCATTACTAGGGAAACCTACTTGGACACTGAGCTGCCATGGGCTACATCTGTGCAGGGGTTCTAGATTATCTCCATGCATGGCCCTTGGTTGGAGTATCAGTCTCAGAAAAAAGCCCTGGTCCCAGATGTCTTGGTTCTGTTGCTCTCCTTGTAGAGCTCGGGCTCTTTATTCTGAAAGAAAGGGAGTCTAGAATAAACTAAAGAGGGCCATAGTGGCTTCTTTTGTGTTTAAGCCTGGAGAGCTTTGTTATTGTTGTTGTTGCTGTTGTTTGTTTTTCCCTAAATGACAGTCTTGCATATTAGTTCATGATTTTCCAGTACAACATAATTTATTTTATAAGCTGATAGCAAATGTTTTTGTGGGTTTTTTTTTTGTTTAAATGAATTTTAATCTTATGTACCCCAGGAGGAAATACTATTCAAAAAAACTTCAGATTCTGGTCTCAAGCACCAGTTCTTGCATGAGAAGAAACCATCAGCAATGCTTTTTGAAGTTCATGAGCAGAGCTAATCAGCAGGGGCACAAGGCAAGAGGAAAAAGTGGCTTGTTTCTTTTAGGTAGGGTGAATTCCGGAAAGATTAAAGCCATAAAGATGTTTGGCTTGGGATATTTTTCCAGATGTTGCAAAAAAGGAGACATAATTATGTTTCTTTATGGTTTGTGAATTGAGGTATAACAATTAATATAACATCAGTTTTCCTATTAAACAATACAGAGAAGACAGGAAATTTGAAAACCACATTCTACTAAAGGCATCTTTAAGTCAAACAGAAATATAGTGATTCTTTCTTTGTTGTTCAGTAAAAGAATAATGTTGTCTAATGAAGAACAAAGAGGCAACTACATTCGTACATGGTATGTATGTGTAAGGGTAGGATATACACATACACACATAGCTGCATTGAAATAAAGTAGTTTTTGATCCATGAATCAGAGAAAATACAGTTTCTTTTCTATTATAGAAGCAATATTTCACATACACTGTCATTGTCAGACTCTTTGTTTTCTTTATAAGAATAATACAATATTTTACCACAGAAAAGAATGAATAAGACTGATTTTTTTATGACAAAAAACTCTTTGTCAACAATTCACTTAAGAGACATTTTAAAACTGAATTTTACAAATTCTTTACTCTTCCAGTGCATAAGTCTCATGGTTTTATAAATTAAGGGCATTTCTCCCTTTCTCAAAGTGTGTGTTTCTGGGGTCCTCTTTAATGGAAACAGTTTAAGAAAAGGATGATGCGGTTCAGTTTTTAGGGTTCTCCCAGCTGTACCACCATCCATCCCATTAGCTTTTGCTCAGACCTACTCATCCCTGCTCAGAACTGCCTGGTTTTTAAGATGTCTTCCTTGCTACCTCAAGGCTCCCTTGACTATTCTACTCCCCACAAAGACTTCTCTTACTGTTCCCAACTAACTTTTCTTCTTCTTTACATCATATATAGGTCATATTTGAGACTTATTTGTCTTCTACACTCATATGGAGTAATGTGGATGTCAGCTCTTTGGCCCAAAAATTTTCAGTTATCCAGTATAGCCACATAAACATTATATCTTGAATCCAAACCCTTCGAATCTACCCCATTGTGCTCAGTTGACATTTGTTTGTTTGTTTGTTTTCCCCTCTGCCTCTTTCATACTTCGCTATTGTTAAAAAAGTAAAATAGAGTTCATTCTGGCAAAACAAAATAAAAAATAAAAACAACCTCAGCAGAAAGCATGTTTCCAAGAGAAAAATGAAGCAGAACAAGGTGAGAGAAAAGTTCAGGGATATTTATTTATTAACTTACTTATTTGTCCCTTTCTCAAATCCTATGATCTTTTTTGTCTTTTCACCTTGAGCTCAGGTCTCATGGAAGCTTCTGAAGCAGTGAAATAATCAGCCTCATTTCTAGATAAGCCTGTCCATACTGAACTCTGCATCACAATTGCACTACAGCATTCAGTTCCAGCTCTCCAGCAGAACAGAGCCGCTCTGAATGTGTGGAAAGTGACCTGGCTACATTATTGTGCTATTCTACTCATATTTTCTTTGTGTGCTGCCCCGTAGAAAGACAACTAGAATTATAATATGTAAAAGGGAAACAATGAAGAAGGGGAAATGAATTTTCTTTTTTCTTTGTTCCATGAACAGATGAGTTCAAGAGATTTCAGAAGTTCACTTTAATTGGTATCGCTTAGCATCCACTCAAAAAATCAGAAATAATATTACTTATAATCACATAATGTCTAGATGCTGCTAAATAGAAGTCTAGTTTAAAATTACAAAAAATCCTTTCTCCTCTCCTGCCTCTCCCTCCCATTCCTAGCAAAGGCATGGCTACTGAATTATCATAGTCATTTATTTTGAATCTTAAGTGTCCTGCAGCAACAGTCAGGCTAAATTCATCACAGAAAATCCTTTCCTAGTAATTGCTGATATGATTAGTTTCTGCACTGGCCTAAATTTTGTTTGCTTAACCCCTTCCAAATTTTCTGTAATCGTATTCAGTCTTTTATTTTTCTTTCTTTTTTCCTCCCAACTTTCCTTTTTTCTCTTTGTTGTTTTTAGCTTTAGTCTTACTACTCTATTGACTCCATTAGTTTATTGTTTATTATTGTTAGATGACTCTAGCTCTAACTAATTTTTCTAGGGCATTGTGTATATAGTTGTTGAAATACTTCCTCATTGTTTTGAGAAATGTTCTTCAGATCCACTATGTGGTTTGTCCTTGAATGCAACAGTGACAAGACCAGACCCGTTCCATTCTCAGGAAGCTTATATGTAAATCAGAGCAGGTGGTTCACTCATAATGATAGTCAAGAGAAAATGTCTTCGGAGAAAGCAAATGGGGTTCTTTCAAAGAATGAAGTAAATGGATTAACACCAACTCTGGGTAATGGCTGCTGTCACTGTTCTGGAGCTGAGGACATTAACCTGAAACACAGATGAACAAATTCCATCCTCACCCTCAAATTGATGTAGTTTTCTCTGTAGCTTCTCCTTACTTGCTCATTTGAGAAGAAACACGGCCCATGCTCACTGGTAAAGGTTCTCTTACATAAATGCCTTAAAAATATGTTGGTCTCAGTCTTAGTCTCGCAGTGTAGACTGACACAGGACACCACATCCTGTCTCACTTCTACCTATGAAAGTGTGCTCTCAGATTGCAGAGCAGCTTGTCTCCTCGCTCACTCTCATTGATCATAGATGCTTTCCTTAGGATGCTTCTCCTCCTACAACCTCATCACACTCTATCCTATCAGTCCATTTGTGCCTCTAAAATCACCTTTTAACCTACAGTTTTGACCATGGCTGTCTATTGTTTATTTATCATGTATGCTGCCCTCCTTCCACCATTGGGATAAAATAGAAAAGTGATAGAGAAATAGAGATTGGTCTTATATATCTCTCAACTACTTATACATTTGGAAGTCTCAGGCAGTTCTAAAGTCAAACTTAGGTGCCAATCAAGTATTGGTATTTATATTGAAGGTTGATGAATAAGTATGCTCCATGTTATCATGTGAAAATTTTTTGGGAGTGCTGGATAGTCTAGACATAATAATCTAAAATTACTTATCTACCCTTCAAGTACCTAAGGATCAACAACAACAACAATGAACCTAGCAGGGAAATTTGTTAGAATGAGGAATGCAGGGCTTCCTGTTAAGTCACTGCAAATATCCCATAAGAGTAATTATGATGTTGTTTTCTACAGCTTCTAGAAATGAGGGTTATATAAGGCTATGCCATTAACCAGACAGGGAGATATTTGTCTAGGGATGCTGGCATTTATGTGGATATCTTATTTCTTAAACTATTTGCTGTTATTAGGGGCCAATAATACAATTTTAATCAGTATCTTCTTGAATACTCAGCACAGTCCATGGAGTGGCAAAACTTCCAAAATACTTGTAACTTTTACAAAAAATTAATTAAATAATTTCAGCTCTGTCTTATATATAAAAGAAAACCCTCTGTTGGGGATTAGTATGATGCTCTGTTCATTCAGATCCAGCCCAGACAAGACCCATATTGGCAAGTTAGTTGTGAAGATAGCCAGATTAGCTTATAAAATTAGTTTTAATTGTACTTTCCCAGTTATTGTGATAAAGCTGTTTAAATATGTCATTAGGTATCTGTCTCAATTTTGGGTGGACTAGCCCGGTCATAGAAAAGCCCTCTAGAATTTAATAAACATACAACAGCATTTCTGAAAAGCTCACCAAATGCAAGTTGCTACATAGATATCTCAGCTATAGAGCACTTGCCTAGCATTACCAACTTCCTGGGTTCAGTCCCCAGAAACACACACACAAACACACAAACCACACAACAAATATAAATCATAAACCATGTCCTTCTGCAAGGTAGTGATAAAATAAAATTCTTCTATGAAAATCTGTTTTGGTGAGCCAGCAAATATGTCTGAGAAAAAACCCAGTATCTGGTAGGCATGTGAAAGAGACTGCCACATTGGAGCCCTAAGTTGGTCTTTCTTCAGATGGTCCCTTATCACCACATGGTGAACTCTGATGTTTCGTAAGCAAAAACTTTTAAATTTTATCTTCCTTACTTCCCATAATATAAAAACTCAGCACATTATTAAAGGCAAAAGTGCTGAGGAGCTTTGGCAGAGTTTTTCTGTTTTGTGAATTATTTATGTATGCTTTGTTCCAAATTACTCAGCCACGGAGGTGAAGGGGTGGTTAAACAAGCCCATTGCTGGGGCAGCCTCTGCTAAACCTAAACTGTCAAGCTGATGTGGTTCTGACCTGCCAGAAGATTCCTCTGTAAGTGTTCAGGGCATCCACACCTCTCCACAGGAGAGATCCTCAGTACCTTTTTGTTTGTTTGTGTGTTTTTTTTTTGTATTTTGGGTTTTTTTTTTGTTTGTTTATTTGTTTTTGGGTTTGTGTGTGTGTGTGTGTGTGTGTGTGTGTGTGTGTGCACTCTGGATCCAGTTTTGCAAAGAGATTTTAATTATAAATGAACTTCTTACCTGCTTAATAATAAAGTAAGCAATTAGTTCTAGATAGCATAGCTTAAGCTTTACTTGCTGGGGACATGTTTTCTTGTTTATTTCCCTCTTTTGACACTTTTTGGGGAGATTTCCATTTTCATTTCTCCTAAGAAGATAGTAGATGCTCTGTGGCCTCCTCTCTGTGAACTCCTTAGCCTACCTCAGTCATTCAACACATTTATTCCATCCTGCTTGTTTTTTGATGCTATGTGAAGGAATGTGGGTTCAGCAGGGAGGCGGTGTTTCTGTCCTAGCGGAGGTGGCAGGCTTGCCCAGGAGGTCTCACCCTGCCGTCTTCCTTATTGCTCATCCCCTTTCTACGCATTTTAGTTTTTCACTTTCAGATGCTATGGGTATTTCTTTGGAATAAGTTGTCTCTAGCACAGGAAATCATGTGAAATCAAAATGAAGGACTAAATATTTTAACCAGAAACAAGAGGAGTCTAAACATCTAGAAAAACTGAAATTAATCTATTAAAAATGGTTTTATAATCTGAACCATAGGTTTTTCAAGGTAAAAGTCTCTTCTGTTGAGACGTTTTTATACAAAGGGCCTCATATATGGTATTTATGTGCAATGATTCAATGTAAGAATACTTTATTATCTACCATCTCTCTTTAGTTGTCTACAATACAGCATTACTTGTAAGTTTATAATGATCAAAATGGTCATGGATACTAGCAAAAACAATAGGTTAAGGCTGGAAAGACAGTATAAAGGTGCTTGCTTTATACCAATTCTGACAACATGAGTTTAATTTCCAGACACCATATGATGGAAGGAAAGAATAATTTCCTGCAAGTTGTCCTCTGATCCCTACATGCATACCTCAGCACATGTATGTACATACATATACATTCACATGAATAAATGTAAAATTTAAAAGTAGCCTCTTATAACACCTAAGAAATTGACATTTTTTGAAAACTGAGTCATTGAGCTTTATTTTTTAATTCTTTATTAATTACCCTTTATTCACTTTGTATCCCCCCTGTAGTTCCCTCCCTCCTGCCATCCCAATCCCTCCCTCCCCCTTTTGCAAGCATGTCCCTCCCCAAGTTCACTGATAGGGGAGGTCTTCTTTTCCTTCCCTCTGATTCTAGTCTATTAGATCTCATCAGGAGTGGCTGCATTGTCTTCCTCTGTGGCCTGGTAAGGCTGTTCCCCTCTCAGGGGGAAGTGATTAAAGAGAAGGCCAATCAGTTCATGTCAGAGACAGTCACTTTTCCCATTACTATAGAACCCGCTCGGACACTGAACTGCTATGGGCTACATCTGTGAAGGGGTTCTAGGTTATCTCCATGCATGGTACATTTCTTTTTAATTCTGTTGCAAAGAAAAGGAACCAGGTCCATCTGAGTTTCAACCCCATAGATACCAATGGAGTGGAGGATGTCTGGTGTTCTCAACATTTACATACCAGAACTTAGCATGAATGCATGGATGATTCTCATCTTTCCTATTTTTGAGCAGTATGACATTTTAAGAGGCCTTGTTCTTCATGTCAAAAACCAAGCATATATATGTATGTGTCTGCACATTTCTTCGAAAGTCAAATGAGAAATCCCTTAGTACATGGAAGGAATTCAATGAATCTATTTTATAAGGCATTATTCTTTTTTCTTAATTTATTTTTTGTACCATCCTTAGTATAATTGGTCTTAAAATGCAATTTCCCCCTGCACTTAGCTTTGTATTTAAAATTAGGGATCTTCTTCATTTTCTTGGCTCTTGTTTGGAAGTGTGAACAACTATTTTCTACTTATTCCTACTACAGGTTCACACATTATTTGGAACAAAAGAATTATTAAGAAAAGAAAATATAGTATCATTGCACCATTCTTAAGTAATTAAATTATTCCAGAATGCAGTTTTCATGAATGAAATGCACAACTTAAAAGCCTATGAATTATATGCAATTTTCAAGATATCTGAGTAAGAAAACTACTTAGAATTTCAGATAGGCAGTTTATTCACCTCCCCAAATTCTTCAGTTCTGGTAGGATAAAGTTACACATGAGAATGTCTGAAAGTCCTACTAGCAAGCAATCAACTTCCTTTGTGTGTCTAGGCTAATATTTGAAATGATTCAGATTTGGAGAACACTGCTAATTGTGAGGTACAGAGCCTCTCATTTGAAATGCTTTGATGTGTACAATCCTATCACATCAAGACTATTCTCTATGGAGAATACAAAGGAAAATAGGGCCAGAATCACAAGATGAGACAAATGGAATGCTTGTTTTGGAGGGTTATTATGACAGGCCATACTTTTATTGGACTTGCACAATAAGCGGAAGAGCCAAGCCTTTCTAATTCTTTCTTCCCAATGATATTGGGGAAAGATATCAAAACAACAAAATGGCGTCTGATTTTTCTCGAATTATTTGGAAGGAATGCAAAAAGTTATAACATCCTTAACAAAATATATTTTTTCTCAGCTACTTGCAACAGTTTAGGAAAGCTATATAGTGCTATGTGTTCTGGGGGAGCTCAGAAGCAGCTGCTTGTTTATATGCATGAGCTTGAGTAGTTACTGTTTGTACCTGTGATTTTACACTTTTCATGTCCAGTAGGCAACACTAACTGTGTAGACACTTCAGATATATGAACCCATTTCATTTTCACAGTGATTAAGGATGAGCATGATGTCAGTATTTGTTTACAAATAAAGAAATTGAAGCCCAGGAAAGTCACTTTAGTAAATATTAAGGTAAATACTTTTAGAATCTAAGTGTAAATATTATCCCAAGAGACTATTATACCAACTGCTGACCTTATTGGGCTACTTAGTGGAAATCCAGAGTTACATACAGTATGCCAAACTGTATGTAAGTACTATATAGGTTCATTTTTCATTACTATTTGGGTATGCAAAATGTTTGAATAGGGATGGCCCCGATAGGCTCATATATTTGAATGCATGATCATTAGAGAGTGGAGCTACTTGGGAGAGATTAGAAGGTGTCACCTGGGATGGGCTTTGAAATTTCAAATGCTTAAGCCAGGCCCAGTTTCTCACTCCTTCCTGCAGCATGCAGATCCAGATGTAGAGCTCTGAGTTCCTCTAGCACTAAATCTGCCTGTGTACTGCCATGTTCCCTCCCTAATAATGAACTAAACATCTGAAACCCTAAGCAAGCCCTAATTAAATGCTTTCCTTTTATAAGAGTTACCATTTTCATGGTGTCTCTTCACAGCAAGAAAACATTGACTAAGACCATATCTAACACAAAATTTAAAAAATGCAATCAATAGTGACTTTCAGATGGAAAGGTAAATCCAGAGAGAAATTTTGAGTGAAATTTTGGGGTTGGCTAAGTTTAGTGTAATAAATTGTTTCTTATTGAGTGAGCTTTAAGCTCAATTAGATAGCTGTTGGTTATCACCAGGATATACCTACTACCATTGGATCTTTCAAAACATCTCACAGTACAGGTCATTGTTGTATTCATCAGCATTATACCTAGATAGGAATATGATTGCTTTTTTCCAATGGAGGCTTGTATTATAATATAAACCCCACATCTAAGACTCAGGGAACATCTTGGGAGAGGGGACAGAAAGTAAGAGCCAGTGGGCCAAGAGATTTGCCTGGAGATAGTATCTTCTTTAAAGAGAGGGAGGTAGTAAAAGAGCTTAGGGAGGAGGGAGTGAATTCAAAAGGAGTTGGAAAATGTGGGACAGATGAATAAAATTAAAATTTATTGCATGAAATTCTTGTAGAGCTAATAAATAAATTATTTAAATTTATAAAAAAATGTTAGTTTTTTATTTCTCTTTTTCTGTATGTATATGTATATTGCCACACTTGTGCCATTGTTCATTTAATGAGGTAAGAAGACAACTTGTCATATTGTTTGTTTAACCATTAGAGCCAGAGGGGATTGAACTCAAGATATCAGGCTTAGTAGCAAGTGCCTTTACCCACTCAGCCACACTGTTAGCCTTAAAATTATATTGCATGCCTATTTTCTAAGTTTCTTTCAAAAATTAAACTGATAGTACCCAGATGGAAGCACAAAGGAGAGACTAGTTTGTGGCATGTGATGCATGCATGTACTGGCAATTCATGCTAAGGCTCAGGGTTTTGCTCCAAGGACAAGCAGAATGCAGTATAGCTTCATACTATACTTCACGGCAAGGGTTATCGTGTGAAGCAGAAAGGCATAAAAACATCAACAAAAGAGAATGGGCTATGAGGAAAATTTGGAAGATATCAGGTGCAAGCCACCAGGAGATGTCTCCCAAGGAGACACATGGGATTCACATAATTCCCCCAGCAGCAAGTTGTCACAACAGTTTGAAATGTTGTTTCCCGGGAAAGCTCATTAGATACTTGGTATACAGAGTTTTATATGAAGCAGCTTCTGCTTCATATCCTCCAAGATTTCAAACTCCCAGATGGCTAGCAAGACTACATTGTTTTGTACGTCTAGTTTGGATTCAGCCACCTGCTCTTGTCACCTAAGGAATAATGTGCATCTTCCTGAAACCTTAGTCTTAGAGGTCAGACAAGGATGACACAACAGAGCTTGTCTACCTGATGTTAGCAGTCTCAGGCCTGCTGAGATAACTCTTTCTAAACAATGCCTTGAGGGATTTGAAACTGAAAAAGATGCCTAGTTTTTGAGGACTTTGCATTGCTTGCTGAGAGGACGTGGTACACAGATAAAATCAGGCATGCATTCAGATTTCTTCCCCACTCCTGTGTTCTGTGAACTTGAGGATAAAAGTTGTATGATGCACTCTGCATTCCCTCTCCTGCCTTGTTCCCTCTCTTCAGCCACTACCTCTGACTATTCTAGCTCCCCTTCTGAGGGAACTTTCTATATTCTCCTTGGATCTTCCATGTTACTTATAGTCTTAGGGTCTGTGCCTCGTAGTATGCTTATCCTGTACTATATGGCTAAAATCACTTATAAGTGAGTACAAACCATGTTTGTCTTTCTGGGTCTGGGTTACCTCATTCAAGATGATATTTTGTACTTCAATCCATTTACCTGCAAATTTCATGAGTTCTTTGTTTTAAAAGCTGAATAGTGGGGGCTGCTGGAGAGATGGCTCAGTGGTTAAGAACACCGACTGCTCTTCCAAAGGACCCAGGTTCAATTCTCAGCACCCACATGGCAGTTCAAAACTGTCTGTAATGGATCTGACACCTTTACCCTAATACACATAAAATAAAATTTAAATAAAATTAAAGCTGAGTAGTATATTCCATTGTGTAAATGTGCTACAGTTTCTTTGTCTATTCTTCGATTGAGGGACATCTGGGTTGTTTCCAGATTCTGGCTGTTGTGAATAAAGCTACTATGAACATAGTGGAACATGTGTAGCAGATGGGCGGCTTAGGCATCTTGTGGGTCCTCTAGTAAGGGAAGTGGGACTGCATTGGACACGGACTCACTTGCTAGCTTTTTGATCACTTTCCCCTGGTGAGACTGTCTTGATAGGCCACAGGAAAAGATGACATGTTTAGTCCTGATGCAACTTGATGAGCTGGGGTGGATGGGAAATGGAGCTCCCCTTTTCTGATGAAATGAGATAGGGGTGATGGAGGGACAGTGGGACTGGGAGGGGAGGAGGGAGGAGGCTACAAGAAAGATGTAAAGTGAATTTTTAAAAGTTGTATGATGCGCACATTGATTACATCACTAGCTAGCTGCCTTTTTTACTATTCCATTTTTCTCTTATGTTTAGGAGAGCTTTATCTATAATCATGAACAGAAATGTGTGCACAATACGCTCCTGTTCTACATGGAGTGGACTCACAATTTAAAGGTAATCTCTAGAGTATTCACGGGAAGAGTAAAGCACATTTATAGGGTCTGCTCGTGACAGCAGTCATCACGTCAGTTCAGAACCCAATGTTGTGAATTTTTCAAATACACCCATGACTCGTGGGCATTTGAAGCTCTCACAGCTGCTTTTCTGCATGAATCTCCCCAATGCGTTGAACTGACACAACATCCCTGAACTTATGAAATCTCTTGAATTCCGTGTTGCCCTCTGGTACTTACACCTTCAATTTAGTTTCACCTGCTGAGAAAACATGGGTTTAGCTGCTGGATATAATTATCTAACCAAAAATAGTCTGCATTGCTCTCTATGCAAAGCAGGAAATTAAAAGCAAAAGTATCAGAATACAGTCTTCCTGAGTTATTAGTAGGATATCATTGCAGGCTTTATTTTGGAATTATGACCCCCCCAAAATTACTAAATGGATGGAGCTTAGTTATTACAATGCTTGCTTAACATATCGAAGCATAAGAGTGGGTATTTTCTCTCTCTTTCTTCTCTTTCTCTCTCTCTTTCTCATACACATACACACAGACACACACACCTGTAGTTCCAGCACTCCAAGTGACGGAGGCATGAGGATCAGAAATATAAGGTGTCTTCACTTATATGGCCAGTTCTAGGGCAAAGCATGTTACATGGAGAGAGAAAAGAAGGAAGGGAAAGAAGAGAAGGAGGGATAAGAGAGGGGAGGAGAGGGGACTGGAGAGAAGAGGCAAAAGTGTGAGCATTTACTTTTACAAGCAGAAAAAGGGAGTAGGAATAAAATCTTTAAATTTTGGTTTCTTAGAGTTGTAATAGCACATGCACAAGGGAAGACTATAATATGTTGAATTCCAGAATATAAATATGTATGCCTTAAATAAGTTTAGTTAATAATGTTTCGCCATTAGAGATCTTTGAAATAATTAATAATTGCTTTAAAGAAAAAAAAGCACTTTTTAAATTGAACGTTGCTCTCACTATGGAGCATCTTTAACAAAAGTGGAAAAATTCTAGTGACACACTTTATGCTGGCAGTGTAACTTCTGGAGGGGGAGTTGAGACTGAATTCTAGTTACTTGTTTTCAGTCTCTGTAACAGTTTAAATTAAAATGTGTGGGGGATTTATTTACAACTTTTAACACCCTTGCAGTTATATTTAGCTGATAATTGCAGAGAATAAAAGTGCTAGGTTTATTTATATTTTAAAGTATATTTTAATATGGAAAATTTAAAAACAACATGTATTTTTAAACTATCATTTGTCTAAAGCACTGTTATTTTTAAGTATCTGTTATTTGAGCTTGTTAATAATTAAAAACATGAGTTGATACCACAGGAATAATTTACTCACTTTTAAGAGAAGGAAGAGAAAGAAACATTGGCATAAAGGCCAAGTATTTTTATGGGTGTTTGTGGTGTCTTCATATTTTATTCTTCCTACCAAAAGTGACACGACAATAGTGAGAATCAAGAAATCATCTGTGAAAATTCACAAATACTGAGAAAGTATGGAATATTTTGATCAATCAAAGGTAATGGAGAAATCAAAGGGGATATTTTATAAATATCATAAGATAAGGGACTATAATTAACAGACAATAATGTATTAATCCCATGGTATACAGAGACGTACTTCTAGGAAGACAGTTTAAGCAACAAATCTGACATTTCAAAAGTATCCCCCAAAATTATACCTGATAACATAACTTAATCCAAAATTAGAAAATTGGAACAAAATAAATCAAATTAAAAATATAAAAACCAATGTAAAAATTTATACATCCTCAAACTTCCTCTTCTTCTTCTTCTTCTTCTTCTTCTTCTTCTTCTTCTTCTTCTTCTTCTTCTTCTTCTTCTTCTTCTTCTTCTTCTTCTTCTTCTTCTTTTGAGACAGGGTTTCTCTGTGTAGCTTTGGCTGTCCTGGATTCACTTTGCAGACCAGGCTGGCCTCTAACGCACAGAGATCTGCCTGCCTCTGCCTCTCTGAGTGCTATGATTACAGACATGCAACACTGTGCTCAGCTGAACCTCTTTTAAAAAAGTAAAATAAAATTTCTATCTCTACAGGAGCAGGGAGAGAGATAGAAAGATAGGATAAAAAAGCAAAGAAGAAAATAAATGAAATATAAAATTAGAAATGAAAATGGAAAATTTCAAGTTACCTCAAAATTAAAAATGATGAACAATCATGAGAAATTATATGCCAATAAATTGAATGACCTAGAATAAATGGGTAAATTTCTAGAAAAATACAAATTTACAATATTAAGAGGAAGGAAAGGTTCCTATGTGCCAATAAGAAATACAAAATGGAGGCAGCATGCCAAGCTTGCTAGTCGCATAGAAATCAGTCGATGTGTAGAAAACACATGATCATGTCAAAGCAAACCAGTACATTCTCTAGCATGTGGTCATGTAGCTTTGATGGCTCCTTATCTGTGGATGCTTCTCTGTGTTTTGAGATTCTCCCTTTCCCCTTTTCAGTTTACTAGATTAGAGGTCATATTCTGTTATATCAAATTCTTTTTTTCTTTTCTTTCTTCCTTCTTCCTTTCGTTCTTTCTTTCGTTCGTTTGTTTCTTTCTTTCTTTCTTTCTTTCTTTCTTTCTTTCTTTCTTTCTTTCTTTCTTTCTTTCTTTCTTTCTTTCTTTCTTTCTTTGTGTAGCTTATACACACATGAGAATACATGATTGAGAGCTTATTTGTAGGCTAGAGAAGGGTGTTGAGTGTTCCCAATAGGTTCTTAAGAAACATTAATTTACTTCATTCTTAATTTTAATTATTCATGTTATCCTGTGTACTTCAGCCACACATAGAATCACTCAAGGACGCTTTGCCCAAAATATTTCACATGACTGAAATTACCCTCTTATTCAGCTAGATGCTTGAGGATTTTATAGCATTGGCTACAACTTGTCTCTATTTTTTTAAAACAAATTCTAGACCAGGAAGTCCTAATTCTACTGCCTACAAAGCTAAACAATTACCTCAATACTACTTTCTACTGGCTTGACATTGGCAGTGATTTTCGTCCGCATTATCCTTGTTAACATTGTACTACTATTAAAATGGATTATCCGAACAATAACATTACCAGATCACCTGTTTGTATAATACACTCCAACAACTCTACAATATTTATGAAAAATTAACTGTATTATAAATATTTGTTTGCTTATGAGTCTCCCACTGGAACATGGAGCCTCTTCTCCCAGCACATCTATTTAGATGTCTACAAACCGCTCGCCTTGACAGTAACTGTTCATTCCCATTCAGCTGGTGCAGCAATTGCCACCACCACTACTCTTTGAATATGTTCTCACTTCAAAGTACCTAACCTGTGATTGAGATAAAAATAAATAAATTAAAAAAAAAGATGAAAGAGAAATGTCAATGCATGCCCAAAGTTCATACAATTAGTTAGGGGGAAGAGGCAGAAATTGCTTTCTCACATTTTATACTAAAAGTGATGGCAATTTTTATATTGAAGTTCATTAAAACATAAAACTGAAAATCTAGACATTCTTGTGTTCTCTGGATTACCTCTGGATAATCATTAGGATTTTGCTTTTTAGTGTAAGAGTTGTAATTCAGTGGAGAGAAAAAAAAATTGTCTCACTTTTCAAAGGATCCTACAGACAAGATCCATGGTGCCTCATTAATATATTAGGCAAAGAATCAATGTTATAGAAGGAAAATATCTAAGGATTTTCCCCCCAAAGTACTATTAAATGTTGATGGAATTTTCTCCCCTGTGGGTGAAACAAATAAAAAGCAAACCAAAGGAAAAAAAAAAAAAGAAAACATAGTTCCTAGCTCCTGGTGTCTTATGGGACATAGTGAAAATCTTAGAGATGAGTCATATCTGAAAGAAATAGGTCCATTGAAGATGTATGTTTGAAGTTTATAACTGGTCCTCACTCCATTCTTCTTTTTCATTTCTGTCTGCAGACGAAAGCAAGTGGCTTCTTGTTGCTGTGAGGCTCTGCCTTATGATAGACCTAGAATTAATGGAGCCCAGGACTAGTGACTGAAAATATGGCATAAAATTAAGAAAAGGGAGGGAGGTTGGGATTGAGAGGAGATGAGGGTGGGAGCCACAGCCGGGGTACAAAATGTAATAAATTATAATTATAATAAAACAAAAAAGAGAAAAAATTAATCTCTAATTAAACTATATAACTTGGGTATTTTGTTTTGACAACAGAAAATCCGACAAAAGCACACACCCTATCAGGAGCATCAAAAACATATATTGTAACATTTATGGTCATAAATTGAATTTATATCACTATGCTGATGAGAAAGGAACGATAATTTCTACATCATAAATTAAAGGGAAAAAAACTAACGTAGGAATTTAAGTTTCTTCGCAGTGAGATCCTTACATGAAATTATCTTATTTAGAAATTGTGGTTGATAATATATTTCTTATGACTATCATTCTAGAAATTAAGCTAACTGGGAGGGATTCCTAAGACACACACCAACATAGACCAGCTCTCCCACAGTTGCAACAGTGATGTCAAGGACAGCTGTATCTTGATACCTTCAGTCAGAAGAGAAAGTGGCATGTATGAAAGGTGCTACCCTCAAACCATGTTTTTTTTGACAGTAAAATGAGATTGGCAGAGCCCCATCCTTTTGACTCAGGTGGGACCACCTTACATAGTCACAGGTCTGCAAAAACCATTCTCCGTGAACTAATCTACCCTGTGAAGTTTCTGTGTGTTCAAACCTGGGTGGTAACATGGCCCCCTTATCTGATCTCCCACACTTCACTATTGTTTGCATATGTAGCAGACAGAAAATTGATCAGGTCATTTAATCAACAAAAAAATGACTCCTCCTGGATCATCCATGAACCAGGTCCTTAAATTCCTTACATGTAATGTGATATTTATATGAGTACTTTATCATTAGAGCTTAAAAATTATATCTTTATAAGAACCTCTACTTATAACACATCAGTTATTTCTGTTGTTAGGATTTATAATTGCAATCCACCAGATAGTATGCATTGTCTTTTTTAGTTTGTAAAAGAAACTAAAACATGGTATCCTAAAGATTTTATTATTTTTAAAGACATGCTGATATTAATTTGTGTATAAATCAATAGTGATGTTCACTTCTTTCACAAATGTGTATTGAATACTTACTTTAGACTAGTACCCTAGCAGTTCTACAAAAATATTCTCCATGCACGAATCTACCCTGCATGTTCACACTTGGGTGGTAACTTACTCGCCTCATTTGACCTCTTATACTCACATTGTTTATTGTTTGCTTATCTCTGTAACCTGAGCTGATCTGTGAGCAGTTAGCAAGCAGTTATTTTCTCTTATTCATTTTTTTTTTTTGCTCCACACTCCTTCTCACCCAGTTCTAACGAAAACAAAATAAAATGTAGCTCAAGGCTGCTACCTGAAAAATGACTAGTAATAAAACCTCAGTTATTAAAGGCAGAGTGCAGATCACAAAGGAATAATAGTCAGTCTTCTAAGTCTGCCCCGTGGCTACTTTGGGACCTCAGTGCTTCCTAGCCCCTGTTTTCAGGCAGGCAGAACTGCACAATGAGCCTTTGCTGAATGAAAAAGATGTCATTCGTACAGTGTCTCTTCTACTCTCTGCACAACTTCTGTTACAGGAAAAAAGACTGAGGAGGTTCCCTTGGGGACAGGGACTGGCTGAGACAGGAACACCCGCAAAGGTTGTATAGTCACCATTTTCTGGACCAGTTTAGAAGCACATGACTCCAGTTACAGGTAAACTCAGGAGGCAAAGGAATTTGCTACAGTGAAAAACATAAAATAACAAACATCTGGATGATGAAGAAAATCTGAACACTGTCCAACTCTCTTCATTTTATTTTAATATTCATCATTGTTTTTTCATTATTTAGGGTTAATTTTTATCACCCAAGGGGAAGTGACCCAGTCTTTTTGTTATTTTCGCACATATTTAATTAGGCTAAAATAGATTCTTATTGTGGATGGTGTCACTGGACTCTCAAAGGCTGATTTCTTGGTTAGAATCTATGTGTAATCTGTCCATCTTACTTCTGAGACAACTAATTAGGCCATAATTATTATGCATCTTAATAAAGTCAAGTTTTAAAAGGGTTTAATCTTTTTCTCAATTCATATTTTAATGATAACTTTTAAAGAGGAACATATCTATTTTTCCCTACTTGAGATTACCAAAACTAAATCAGTTGCCTGGTGGATTTCAATTTTAAGCAACAACAAAAGAAACAGCCAGCCGAGCATGAATAGGTTTTCTCATAAATACACATTTTTACCTTCGAATGATAAAAGGCTCATGCAAATGTCACTGTGAATAATAAATGCAGTTTTGGATATGCTAGTGTTGAAATGTCCCAAGGTTTTTCTTCCACAAAAGACTTTGCTTTTGTTTGTTTGCGTGTGTGTACGTGTGTGTTTGGTATGAGTTTTACTGTTCCCCTAAGAATTGGGGCAAAATGAAGAGAAGAACAAAAGGAATCCAGTAAAAGTTTATGTGTCTACGTTTGTGTTGATTGATTCAGAGATTAATCAGAACCTGAACTATCCTGGCCCATTTAACTAAGTGGTTAGTACTTTACAGTATCCATTCATCAACTTTTATCAGTCTTCCTTTAAAGTTCTGTGTTGGTGACTCATCTTCAGTCTACTGCGGAATCAAAACAACTAGCTTGTTATTCCAGTTAAGAGCAGGTACCATCAGCCACTTTTCTTGTCCACACTGTCCACAGTGCAGGAGACAGCACCTACACATTCACCTCCTATCTGAGCTTACAGCTGTGCCCTTTCACTAGGATGTCCATCCTGCAGATCTGGGCTCATCTGTGAACATTTCAACGAGGCCCCTGTTAACTACCTACCAAAAACTTCTAGGGCTGTTTTTGAAATACATATAATACTGACCATTTCTCTCTCTGACTCTGCGCCATTTCTCACTCTTCAAAGTTCTGATTTGAACTCTCATCAATGTCTAGAGTCCTGCTACGGTGAGAAATTTATTTCCTTACTTCTAGAAAATCGGATTTCTTAAATTAACAACTAGGCAATTACCCAACAAGATAGAGAAATAAGAACCTCATTTCACTTGCAGAGTAATTACTTCTTAGGACTGTGAGTTAATGTTATGTTTAAATTAAATGAAAATAACAATGCTACCTTACAGGATTACTGGAAATTTACATGAACTAATGTTTTTAAAATATTTGGCATGATTTCTCTTTTCTCTGTTTAAAGTTAAAATGAAAGTAGTAGATAGGAAAGCCTAAATACTAAATGTTTGAATAATGATTTGCATGGTATTATTCCATATTAGTATCTATAACATAAATGTATGTGTGGATAAGGCTTCTAAGAAGTGAAATAGCTCATAATGCAAAATAGAAGGAACTATGGTATAAAGATATAAAATATTATTTTTTTTGCTCCAGCTTTGAAAATGAACTTTTGCTGTATTTTACTAGACAAGTGCTGAGCATTTCCCTTGACTATACAAAAGTGGAGCTTGGATGAACTTTTCATAATTGGCAAATGAAAAAAAAAAGAAGTCATCTCCGCGTAAAAGTTATAAAAGAGAAATATTTTACTTCTTACTAGAAAAACCAGCACAGACAGTAAAGTTACAAATAGTCCATGATGGGGCCAAAAGAATAGTGAAGAAGGGCAAAAGGAGAGGAGATTCAAAAGACATAAATTCTCATTATGGTGAGGGATTGTTCAAGCAAGCTTAGTTTTCTTAGGCTTGCAGACCTCTTACGTTTCAAACAACAAAATGTTACTGCTAATTAGACATCCAATGAAATGTCAAGGGAAAGGTTAGCTCTTTTAAAGAATGTTGTGTAGTCTTATATTTAAAATGTCATTGTTATTAGTTTTGAAGTAGAGCTCTCTAACAAAATAGGAATGACACATGTTACAGGTAGAGATAAAATATTATTTATTAAGAATATAAAAGATGAGAAAGTGTTGTGCAACCTTTGGTCTTTCATTGAAAACATTCACATTTCATCATTTCTATAATGCCAAAAGTCCAGATTTATTTTGATATGTAGACTTAACCCCAGATAGATTTGAAAATACCACTACCATCATCACAATGAATACATGGAGAGTGTACATACTTCCTTGGGACAGCAAGGAAGATAGTTAAAAAAAAAAAAGAGGCCATTGGGTAAAGACTCAACAACAGGGATATTGCAAGTTTAGAAGAAGCTCAAGAGCAACAAGAGATGTGGAGAAGGAAAGGGATTTGTATATCATGATTTCTTTCACTGCCCACTAGAGCAAAAATAAGTGGTCAGTTGATACTTCTTTAAAAGGTGATATTTATGAGCAGCCACTGGCGAGAAGACCAAACGTGAATAATCTCAGTAAAAAGTGCTATGGAAGAAATGAGACTGACATTTTGTTGTCTCTAGCCTTGCCTTCTCTAGCTGAGGTTTCAGCCATGGATGGCATGAGTGTGGAAATGTACGAAGAGTTATGACATATACGATTCATTTACGCATCCTAAACAACTGACAATCTATGGAAAACTACTTACTTCCTCCCGAGAAACCAACTTAATTTAGGAAGTAAAAGGAACTCAGCCAGTGTCTCTTGGCTTGAAATCTGTCAACTTAGTTTCTCTGACCCAAAGACTATACAGCATTGCATCCTGAGAACTCCCAAGGCC
The DNA here is from genome assembly GCA_028658305.1 of Pachyuromys duprasi. NCBI lineage: Eukaryota > Metazoa > Chordata > Mammalia > Rodentia > Muridae > Pachyuromys > Pachyuromys duprasi. The sequence continues at coordinate 78,157,861 of CM053765.1, read as the reverse complement.
ATTGAAACCACAGAAGTAGATGCAATGATTACTCTTCCTGGAGAATGTCTACTCTCTGTGTCTCTGATGTGTGCCATCCCCTTTTGTTTTCACCATGAAACTGTAGGGTATGACCACTGTTATTCACAATGCTTAGATAGATGGACAGCATCCAAAGGAACATTAAGCCATCCAGAAGATATTGTGTCCACAAAACCAAAATAAAACAAAAATAAAGCAAAAATCTTCCTCTTAGTTTATTCTAACCAGCTAGAATATTATCTTTTTCCTTGTGGTTATTTATTTGAAACATAAACAAGGATCTATGTGATTAAGAACCACAATTATGAACTAAATTTCAAAGTACATATGTATAATCTTTAAATGTGTACATTTTGTTGGTTTCTTAGAATCAATTTAGATTTATTCAGGTATTTTATGACAGCATTTATTATTTTTCTTTTTTAATTTTTATTTCTTATATTAATCACAGGTTATTTACTTTGTATCCCAGCAGTAGCCCCTTCCCTCATTCCCTCCCAATCTTACCCTCCCTCCCTCATCTCCTCCCTGCTCCTCTCAAAGTCCTCTGGTAGGGAAGATCTTCCTCCCCTTCCATCTGAACCTAGTTTATCAGGTCTCATCAGGAATGGCTGCAATGTCCTCCTCTGTGGCCTAGCAAAGCTATTTCTCCCTCTCAGGTGTGTGTGTGTGGAAGTCAAAGAGCCAGCCACTGAGTTCATGTCAGAGACAGTCCCTGTTTCCCTTAATAGAGAAATCCCCTTGTATGCTGAGCTGCCATAGGCTACATCTGAATTTCTTAACAAGATAACAACTAGGCCTTTCTGATGAGAAACTCAGGCATGTTATACTGTTTTCTGTTCTTAAAAGGATGGGGGTTTGCAAGGGTATATTGGCTTATGGAGCTTTGCTCAATATTCTCTTAGACGAAGTGTGTATGCCAATGAGTATATATCCTGCAATGCTCACTGTGCCTTTTTCACAAATGGAAGCTCCCATTTGTGTTAGAACCAATATTTTATGATCAATAGCTGAGGTTCATAAGCCTGCTATGCAGTTTACAACTTGCTAGTTGATCAGTGCTTCTGCCCCCTCCTGTCTTGTTAAATGCTGTCTATGTTGCCAGTGCCGGTTAGATAGCAGAGACAACTTCATTCACTTCACATTTAATTATATTAATAGGCCAAGGAAGAATTGTTAACCCCAATTTCTGTAAGAAGAAACTGATCTCATTGTAGATGTTCGTGGCCATTCCATTAATAAACTGATGAGCTGGCATTTGAGCACCAGCTGTCTCTGACTTGAGAACCTACACTCATCTCCCTGTGTTGCACTATTTGCACACAGAGGGGCAGTGAGATGGATAAGAGATGGAGTCAGCCTTTTAACAAGGAGTACACCGATTCCATACAAACTCAACAGAACACCAAGTCTTCAGTTTTGTCAAATTATTGAAAATTTGGGAGTGTAGACAAATCAAGAAAATGTTCAAGCGCATATTCTTGGGAGAGTAAAGATAGATAGGAAGCCAGGAAGAAGCATGAGAATATTGATTATGGTGGTCTGAAACAAGAAAAGGAATCAATAATCCTAGAATGCCTTAACAATGTCCTTCCATTTATAAGAACATTAATGCCAAACTCTTTGGGGGTTAAGCATGTAGAATTAAGGACAACACAGGTCTATGCTATCATACTTTTTATTACTATGTACTCCAACCCTCTCCCACAACTTACGCTCTTCATTATTCTCAGCTGCAGTGGCTCTGCAAAGTGTCTATACCATCTAGAAGAACAGGTCCACACTGAAGCAGAGCAAGACTTTGATCTACGTTGTGGTTTTAGGAAGGACTGAAGAGGGGCCATAACTGTGACTGCAGCTGCATTTCCATAAACCAAACAATAGTCATTCACTCAGACAACCTGTTTATTTCACTCATAGTGACTACTGGGCAATCAGACATGATTGCACGCTTTTCAGTGACTGAGGTTTTCCATCCTGACAAGGCATAAAGAAAAATTCACTTTTCCTTGACTAGATGCCGAAGAAAGCCTTGAAATCTTGAAAGACAGTGACTTGTTTCTTTTCAGCCCAGACAGCCTTTTTTGGAATGAAAACCCCCAGAAGATCCTCAGCTGTTAAATTGCAGAGAGAAAGAAAGTAGGGAGGCTTGCTTGTGGCTTCCCTTCTGCTCCAGGAAATCCAGGAACTTCCCAGAGCCCTAGGCTATATATCTGGTATCTTTTTGGCTGTATCTTCATCCTAAAATAAATCTAAGTTTTAGGAATAGGAATAGTGGTATCTCTTCAGCTAAAGTCAGTTACAGAGTTGTAAGAGGCTCTACTTCTGCAGATTCAAATTTCCATTTGAAATCCCTTGCTTGCCAAATAGTCCCACCTCTGCTAAACTCAAGTTATTTATAGCCTCTTGCAGGTACAGGATGATCCTTGCAAATCAGTTCAATGAGTCTTAGTGACTTTCATAAAGCCCACATAAATAAAAACCTGGTAACAGAATGGCATGCTCTGGAGTAGACTTTCGCCAACTTCTGCCATATGCCTGTGAAACTCAATAGAATTAGCACATCAAAAGACCATTTAGTTCCAATGTTTCACTATCAATGAAAAACTTTACCACTATCAAAGATAAATCTGTATGCATAAACATATGTATGTTATGTTGTATCACAAACATATTTATGTTCTATCGACTCAAAATAGAATGAGTCTTACAGTGTGTGTGTGTGTTTGTAGGTTCTAATTACAGAACTGGGCCATATATGACAAATTTTGCCCTACTTAATTTATAATGTAACCTAATTCTCAGACTCCTTGCCAAAAAAAGAATACCTTCTCCTCTAAATCTCACAAGGGCTCTTAAAATGGTTTAGCCCACAGGGACTCTCCAATATGTTTCTGTTTGCACAAAGTCCACACAGCCTGAAATCACCAGGTATTCTTCTAGATGATGACAGATATGGGGGGAATGGGCTCAGGTGGATGATGACACGTTCCAGTGTTAGGCAGTGTATTTCCCCTGAGAGCCATTCAAATCAAGTGTAGTTTAGTGAGAAAAGGAAATGAGGTAGGAAAATAAAAGGATTTAGAGAAGAGAAATGGGACAAAAATATCAGGGAGTTTTATCAGCAGTACTGGTATGTTTATTAAAGGAATGTTTGAGAAATTGTTCCAGGAAAGACACTGCTCTAGGTGCTTTGGATGAAGGTAGGTAAAGGAGTATGGATGCATGATGCTAAATTTGTATGGCTTGAACTGCAATGGTTTTGGTGAAGAAGGGAATATGTTGGAATACAAACATATGACCAAGCAAATCTATGGCAGTAAAACTAATTGTTAGGGTTTCTCCTCTAAGACAACAATATTTCTGAGGCTTAAAAAGGAAAAAGACAAGTTCAGACTGCGATCAGATCTTCCCAGACTACCTGGATAATGCAAAGTAAGAACCAGTCAGTCAGGAAGTTTGGGGAAAATAGATATGGTGCAGGTAAGTCAGGCTAGACTGGGCTGGGCTGGGGCAAACAAGACCTATGGGTGCAGAGAAGAGGTAGGTGCTCCTCAGGGAGCAGAAGTAAACTGCAGTTGGTGTAATCCACGAAGTGTTTACATATGGAAAATAAAATGTCAGAACCCCAAAGTCTGCAGCACACAATTACCTAGGATGGACTCAGGACAGTAGTACCTTTCCTTGTTCACCTTCATCTTGTGCGTTTTTCCTTCTCTGTGGACACTGTGCCTTGATGTTGAAACTAATTTGTGAAGCTAAATTCATCAGTGTGAATTGGGAATATATGCCTAATCACAAGCAATCAGTGTCCCACCCCCACTGTCAACAACAGCAGTTCCCAAACTCTGCTTTTTTGTTCTACAAATTCATAACATGAAAATAGTCAGATTGTAACCAGATGTCTTGAGTAAGAATTCTGGAACAGAATTTGCCTGTGTGTCTTTTTATCGGGCTTCATTGAGTGATGCTGAGGACTAGAGAGAGGCTCTTTGATTATTTTTCTCTGGGGTGCTTGATATCTCTCTCTTCTCTCAGTGGGCCCTAGTCAAAAGCGACCAGGTCCAAGTCTATCTCCTCTTCTACCAGGTGTCAGTAACTCACATCACGTTACCATTGGTACTACTTCACACTCATTGTTTCCAAATGCTAAGTCCCTAACCATCACTCATCTCCAAATTTTGGTACTCCCTCATTGATTTGAGCTGAATATCAATCATCTTATGCTCCCAGTAATCTATCTTCCGTTATACTATTTATGCAGTCAACTTTTCTATATGAAAAGTTATTCCTCCTGATAAACATAACTACAATGCACAAAAAATTAGAAGTCATAAGAGTCTTTCATCTTTCTCATTTTTTTTTCTCTGAGAAGAAGAGATAAACATACAGGAGCAATGATAATCAAACACTTTCTAATATGTGTGGAGCAGGTAGCATGTGGAAAGATGGCAGAATGCAATAACCTACCATCTTCATCTCATATGGTACCAGTGATGGGGACTGAACTCTGTAATGTCAGATTTCACCTTTACATGGATTATTTATAACTAGAACAATCCTCTTCAATATCCTGAGAGACATTTTGTACAGTTTGGGAAAAGATAATAAATTCTTTATATTTCTGGTTTTTTTTTCCAGTGCTGTAATTGGAATCCAATGAAACAAGAGCCATGAAAGACTTATTAAAGAAGTTCAGAGATTTAAAACCTGAAAATCTTCTATTTCTCAATAAACACTGCAACCCCAAAGTCGAAACACTCTTAACTTTCTTGCTATGAAGTGAAACTGCATTTACTAGCATAGCTAAAACCTTAAGGGTTAAATCTGAACCTAATAAAATAGGCTCAAGGAAAGAAAGTATGAGTCATATTGGAAGGCTCTAAGACCTAGGAAAGCAAAATCAATACATATTGACCAGTCTTTCATTCCCATTGGGATTTGATAATAACTTTAATTTTTCAATTAATTAAGCCAGTTTTCCCCTGGATGCATAGCAGACTAGACTTGGCAAGGTTGTGAGCTACAACACTGCTTTCTGCTCCCTCCTTGCACACCAGCTTTGAAAGGGTCCTGACCTGGGAGGAAAGCCGCCATTCATTCTCTCTGGCTAGACAGATTCCTCACTTTCTATACACTGCTGCCGAGAGGCAGCTCCTGACAACAAAACACAGTTTTGATGGGACGTCATCTTCTACCCAATGTAACCTGGCTAACGCACCTGGTTTAAGGTGGATCACTCTGAGAGAGCCTCAGGTGACCAGCCAGAGATGGGCAGGGATTATTTAAAGGGTATCAGGAAAACACTTGTTTTTTGATTTTTGTTTTTCTTTAATATTGCTTTTGTTAGAAATGACTTTCTTTGTCGTCACCTGAGAAGTAATGCTAATCACAATGTTACCAATATGGGGAGATATATATATACATGTGTGTGTATGTATGTATGTATGTATGTATGTATGTGTGTATGTATGTATATATACTATCATAACCTAGCAAACAGCAACCATCTGGTTCCCTATTATTAGAAAATAATTTGGAGGCTTTACATATTACATTCTAGTTAAGGAAAAGGAAGAGAAGGATTGAAATCTGGGTTATTGCAAAAATCATTTCCACATATTAGAACACAAATACAATGTTTTCTGTATCAGGTTGAGAGCTTCAAATGGCAAGGGTTGTGTAGTACTGCTTTGTAAAGCCACCCCAAGTTCATACATTGCTATGGAAGACTCAGACTCTTGGTGCAGATCTGGCTCTGGGGTTGTTGCTGTAAACTTTCTGCTCAAATTGTTTATTAACTGGATAAAGCAATGTTTTTTTTTCTGTCAATGAATGAAATTATGGTCTTTCACTTGTAAATGAAGGCAGGTAAATGTCTTCTTTACCTGTAGCATATAGCTGTTAGCTGTCTGATTCTCTTTTATGTAGCCCCTGAGTCTTTTTAAGTTGACGTTTTTCTTTTGACTCTGAGTAATGATAAGTTGAAAGTGGAGAACAAAACAAAACAAACAAACAAACAAACAAACAAAACAAAACAGGCCAGAGGTTCAGTTGATTTAGTTGCTCTGGACACTTTTTCCTTTCCTTTTTTTTTTTTTTTAAAGCTGGTCAGAACAAATAAGCCTGAGTTTCATTTAATCCCTTGTTGCTTGTCTTCAATATTGGGAAATATCCACTCAGCCATTCTGCAATCAAAATCCCCTAGCAACCCAAGAATGATCTAACTAGATTTCTTGGTGGCAATTTAACTCAACATTGATGAAATCAATACTCTGAACAGGAGCAAGAGATGCCATTAGAGGCTCTCCATGCTTTGTAGGTCCACAGGCTTAGCCTTTGTAAGCAGTGGAGAGGCATGTGCTATGGAGACCAATGAGATTATAGCCCAGGAATCAGATCTGCAGTTATTAATGCAATAACAGAGATTTGCTCCAGGACTCTTACAAAACCATCTTGACTCCCCCAGAACCAATTTGAAACTGCGTTTTCAGGAAAAGTAATATTGAATGCTAGGCTACAAAACTTTGTGACTACATCCTCTCTGTTATTTTTGGCTTTTGTGCTATTCTTATTTTAAAATGCATTTCGATAGTTATAATTTAAAGTATTACAAATGTTTTTAGCCCACTGGAATTTACACAAGGAATGCCTAATTTCTACAGTGGTTGTATTTGATGATTGCCTATTTAGGACAGTACTTAAGATTGATTGAGGCTAATTCCAGAGGGTTGGCGTCCTTTGGATAAGACTTACTAGAGTTTCAACTCCTCTTTCTCTCTCTCTTGCCCTTTCCCTCCATTTGCCTGAAGGTGGCACCATGTGAGGAAATACAGGAAAAGTGGCTATTCTTAAAACATGGAAGACATCCCTCTCAAGACTCTGACCAAGCTGACACTGGACCTCCAACTTCTAGCTTCCAGAGTTGTGAGAAAGTAAACTTGCTCTCAACACATACTATTCATGGCTTAATATGCATTGTTTTATTGCTACTGACATTTTATGGGTCTACTAACGTATTATGAGTCCTGAGAAATTCTATGTATTTCATGTAATTTGGTAGAAGTTTTAGATGTATTATTTTAAAGTCCTGGTTAAACAATACTACAATTACTAGTAAACTAATATTTTGTAGAAAGTAATATAACCTGGAAATAATTAAATATATCCAATTCTAGTCAGATAGCTTTCTTCACAACAAAAATCCTCACTGCTCTTACCTGTTACTTGTTATATTTCCTGTTCCTTCACACCAAAATATTTATTAGGAATATTCGTTATATACTTCTTTTTACAAAGTATAAGAGTATCCAGCTTTATTTTTGAAATTATAATTACAGCATTCCTCACTTTCCTCTGTCCAAATCCACCCATGTACATCTCTTTTTTTTTTGCAGAAAGATTCTCATTTTATTTTCTTACATGATTCACTTTCTTTTTTAATTAATTTATTTTTATTAATTACAGTTTATTCACTTTGTATACCAGCTGTAGGCCGCTCCTCAACCCCTCCCAAACCCATTCTCCCTCCCTGTTCTCCTCCCATTCCCCTCACCAAGTCCACTGATAGGGGAGGTCCTCCTCCCCTTCCATCTGAACCTAGCCTATCAAGTCTCATCAGGACTGGCTGCATTGTCTTTCTATGTGGCTTCATATGGCTGCTCCCCCTCAGGGGGAGGTGATCAGAGAGCCAGCCACTGAGTTCATCTCAGAGACAGCCCCTGCTCCCCTTACTAGGGAACCCATATCTTGATTTCTTTCAAATTAATGACCTTTTTCATTAATTTAAGTGATATGCATATATATATTCATATATATACATATTCATAAATATATAACATGTAAATATATAAATATTCTCAGTCTGTATAATGTTACTTTCATGTATAGTTTTTCAGGGCAACGATTTGGTATTGAACAACTAATTGATCACTTCTCTCTCAATCTCTCTGAATTTTTTAGTTGCCTGTAAATTTTGTGTGTGTAGGTTTGAGGGCCTTCCACTTTTTACTTTGGCATGTATACTTTTGTCCTTGTTCAGCTCATGTTTAGACAGCCACATTAGTGAGGTTTTATGTGTGGACCTTCCAACATTAATAGAAGACACAGATTCATGGAAAACTCCTTCTTAAGGGTGTGTTTTAATAAATTTGACATTAGACTAAAACTCTATTCCAGCCATTTGAATGTTGGGCTTGTATTGCTCTGTTTCTATGAGTTTAGGAACTTTCTTTCCTGTGGAGAACAGGTTGATAAGAGGAAAATAAAATCTGGGTTCACTGACATAGCTGAAGGAAATATCATAGTTCTTAAAATATGTTTGAAATTGACTTCTTATCTAAGCTGCAGATTAGATTTGTAGAAGAGCAACTTTAGCTCCTCTCAAGCATGACAATAAAAATATATATGGCCATACTTCTCTCCCTTATGATTGTTTTATCATAGACAAATAACAAAATCATACCTGATATGATTTTTGTTTCACTTATTAAAATTTGTTTGTAACAGCTAAAATTTCACTCATTAATAACGAGTTTATCTCTTATAAATGTTTTATAAGTGTACAAGTCCCACTTATGAGACTCTCCAGAGCCTTTCAAAAGTTTCAGCGTTTAATACTACCAACCAAGGTGAGATTTTAGTATATAAGTAAGATAGAATTAAATGGTCAGAACATTTCTCTTTCTACGGTTTCAATATTGATATTTGATGACAAAAAATACGATTTCTACCCTCCACTCTTCTTTCATCCAGTGTTGTGTTCATTGCCCTTTCCTACTGTGCCATCCATTTTAAACAGAATAGTATCTCTCCCAAAGGAAACCCATAAAACTTGTTTACAGTTCATGGCCTGCACTTTCACCTCTCACCATTTTCTGTTTGCTCCACATGGCGATCATCGTGTCATGAGAATTGTCCTATATCCCAGGGATTCAGCGTTATGTATCACAAACACCCAAAAAAGGGTGGCAATCTGTTTAATGTCTGGACACAGTTAATAAGACCCATGTCATACCTCATCTCTCTCTCTCTCTCATTTTACTAATATCTCTCCAATGTTGTTATTTAATTAGGCATTATCAGTCAACCCAAGCAGTCAGGATAGACGACACTGCTGAAAATGAGAAGGTTTTGCGGAAGAATCACAGAAAAATAGTTACCTGCTCTTCAAAAACAAAAACAAAAAGATGAAAATTTTTCTGTGTGTGGCTTACGGAAAATATTATGAACAAATCACAAGTCCACAGTCATGTCTCAAAGTCATAAAATATATATATTCTGCATCATATATGCATGTATAACATTTAAACAAAGTTGTCTTCAAGAACAAGTATTAGCCCAAATAAAATGAGGCCTGGAGATGAAAATGATGGCAGGGATGAAATAAAACCACCAAGATGCTCTCAAAAATAAGAAATCATATCTATGATCAATAGAAGGTATACTAAGCTCCCCAAATAGAATGATAATATATTTTGTGTATGACAGCATTGAACAGATTCCTTATAAATGTGAGTCTCATTAATTCTGAGGACATACCATGCATGGGTGTTATTTTGAACAGCAAAATATGTGTTTGTTACAAAAATATTTGGGGTGTTAAAACTAAACACTAGAAACAAAAAGTGTATGAAATGTTATGTTTTGTGTAGAAATAACTAAAATCTTGATTATAGTGTGCTATAGTCAACAGAGAATAATCACCATGAGAACAGGGAGATTAATCAAGATATAACCAAAAAGCAGTAAAACACCAAGGATCCCAAGATGCTGTGGAATAATCAATCAGCCAAACAGGCCATATAGCCACTGCCTATGGATAGAGACATTAGTTGCTAGATACTAGCATGACTGTACTTCAGCAGACATCACTAATCAGTCACAGAGCTCTATCCTGCAGGGCTGAGGCACAGCCTCAAATCTTTCTCAATTTTATGTTCTTGACAGCCAATTAGCTAGAGTTGGCTGGTAAGATGAAATCTATTTGTCATCCCTGACTTACATTATTACTCTTATGATATGGCTTGGGTTCCCTAATCTTATTACCCACCATCCTCTTAGATTTCTAGCAAATATCCTGAATTGTCTCATCTATTTCAACTTCCTTCTCAAGAGTCATCATTTATAGAAGTGGAAATGTTAACCGCCGCCTCAATCAGATTGCCTTCTAGTGTTCTGGATTTCTGATTAACTTGAATTTGGAAAACATGGCCAGGTAGATACATCTTTCTCAATTTTATGTTCCTATGTTTATAAATCTGGGAGAAATAATGTGTCTAAGTTCATTTAAGAGATGACACTCAGTTTGACTAATTTTTTTCTTTTATATTCCCATTTTATGAGAGAGCAAAAGAGGCTACTATGCTATAACTGAGATGATTATTGTTTGCATGAAATGGAAGTAGAGAGGAAGGTTTTACGATTTTGCCTTTTGGCACTGCTCAGGGATTTTGTAACTAGCCCTTGTGCCATGCTTTCCTGTATACTCTCAACACTTACTGAAGTTCCAATACCTCATATTTCACACTTAGATGTTATTTTTCTAAATTTAGCTATAAAACTGATAGGTATTTGCCTTACTATTTTGGCCGAGTTACAGTAGCTGGACATTCACTGTTTGCTTACATTAAATTAAATTGCATTTAAAAACACATCCTCACTTGCATGGACAAATGGGATGGACATTGAATGTAGGAGAAAACAAGCAACAGGACAGGAGCCTACCACAGAGGGCTTCTGAAAGACTTTAACTAGCAATGTATCAAAGCCTTTGGCAGAGTGCAGGGAGTCATAGGAAAGAAGGGGGAGTTAGTAAGACTTGGTGAGGACAGGAGCTACACAAGATCAAATAGATCAGGGCACAAGGGTCTTTTATGAGACTATTTCTCCAACCAAGGACCATGTATGGATATAACCTAGAACTCCTGATAGGATGTGGCCCATGGTATTTCAGTATCAAACTGGGTACCCTAGTAAGGGGAACAAGGACTATTTCTGTCATGAACTCAATGGCTGGCTCTTCGACCTCCCTGTCCCCCAAGGGAGGAGCAGCCTAGCTAGATCCCAGAAAAGGACATTGCATCCAGCCCTGAAGAGACATGATAAGCTAGGGTCAGATGGAAGGGGAGGAGGTCCTCCCCTATCAGTGGACTTGGAGGGAGACAGGGAGGAGATGAGGGAGGGATGGGGAGAGTGGGAGGGAATGAGAGAGGGGGCTACGAATGGGATACAAAGTACATAACATGTGATTACTATAAAAATAAATAAATTACTTAAAGAATAAATGGATTTTCACTCCCAAAAGTAGTCAATTCCATAAAAGCACATGATACAGTTTATTATTTTAATGATATAATCATTGTTATATAGCTATTATGTTTTGTAACTTTACTTATGATTGGGGACTTCAAGGACCTAGAACAATTGATAGTCACTATCCTAAATCAGAATAATTACTAATTGCATTATAAATACTTTTCCTTATAACCATAGATAAGTGTAGCTATCATTCTTCGTCAAAGCAGCTTATTTTTGCAACAGATAGAGGTTTACATATGGAAGTGGTCAAAATGTAGAGAACAAATGACCACTGACATTACAGTATCTAAATCCAAATGCCTAAGTCTCAAGAAACATTCTGGAAGAAGTGTTTAGGAAGGTTATATGAGACACAGGACCATGAAGTCTATTGTGAGGTAGTGTCTTTTGTATTGTGACAGTGAAGCTGCATCCATAAAATCTCAATACTCTAATTGCCCTAAAAAGGCCTCCAGATGGTAATATCAATTGGCATGATTTTACTGTCCTGTTCCCATGCCAAAATACCATAACCAAGGCAACTTATAGAAGAGATAGTTTATTTGGGGGCTTATAATTTCAGAGGATGAATCCATGAACTTCATGTCAGGAAGCATGGCACAAAAGTGGTAGATGAGAGATTATATCTGGAGATGAGATACAATCTCAAGGCAGAGAGAGAGAGAGAGAGAGAGAGAGAGAGAGAGAGAGAGAGAGAGAGAGAGAGAGAGAGAGAGAGAGAGAGAGAGAGCTGAGAATTGTGCAGGGGTTTGAAACCCGAAAGCTCATCCCCAGTAGCACACCTTCTTTAACAAGGTCATTTCTCCTAATCCTTCCCAAACAGTTCAACAAGCTGGGGGCCAAATATTCAAACTACGATTCAACAAGGCAATTCTCATTCAAACTACCACACATTCTAACAAGGATGAGAAATCTCTCAAAGCCTCATTCCTAGGTGAAGAGCTGAGGTACTGACAATCAGTTTTCTATAAGTCAAAACAAGCGCTTCTTTAGGTTGCTTCATCCTATGGGGTCTGTGCTAGACATATACAAGCAACATTAAAATAACTCAATTATATGTGTGTGTGTGTGTGTGTGTACGTGCAGGCGCATGTGTGAGTACATGTACATATTTACATGTATATATATGTGTGTGTACATATAACAATAATAATTTAAACATAAGTAAACAACTAGAGAGAGTTGATATAAAATGGTAGGATTACAGAGGGCAGAAGGAAGAGTCAAAATAATATAATACGTACTCATATATGAAATTCTAAAAACAAAATTTAGATTTAAGAATTGAATACAATGATGTTTTAAAACTATGCCTGTGATATAAGAATGCAACAATAGATTGAAAATGAAAGGCAAATAGAAACAATAGAGATAAAAACAGGCTAGGGAAATGTATTTTAAATTTTATTATTAAGGAACAAAAATTAAATTTTGACTTTGCTCTCCTTAATGTTAAAGGCTAAAAATAAAACAAAATCTCTTACTTAAAAATTAGTGGCGACTAGGTGTAAATTTATGAAGCACTATATAGAAAGTTTTTGACTGGACTGAGCAGGATGATAGAATGAAATCAGTACCTAGCAAAAATGAGAAGAAAAATAAATACATTAGCACATCTGTAATATACAATAGAATTATATACCAGCACTCAGCTCAACCTTATGTCAATTCTAGTGTATATTAATATATTTTACCTACAATGGTTTTATTTATAAACAAAGGAAGATAACAAGGAGAATAATGTCAGGAATAAGAAAAGAATAAAGGAAGAAAGAGACTGAAGGGAGAGAAGGAAAGGTGGAAGAAAGGAAATCTGGGGGTCAGGAAAGAAGGTAAGGAAGAAGGTTTTCATAGGAAGTAAATACAAAAGGAAAGTAGGAAATGAGGAAAAGCATCAAACAGATAAAAATAAAGACATGGAGCCTAAACTTCATTCAAAAAAAGTCATCTAGGAAATAAAAGATCTAGGGCAGACTTTAGCTTTCATTTCTCCAAGTTTCACAGCTTTTCTTTTACACCACAGTGACCTTGAAAGTGTATTCCAATTTTTACTGTAATTATTTTTGCTTTGTAATAATGGGATATGACAGCCCAAATGGTTACTAGAAGCGTGCATGCTTGTATCAGGAACATTATGTCCATGTCCAGTGGTCATTAACAACTCCACAATAGTTCATTTTCAGATGAAGAAACTGAAGTTGAGAGAGAGGATAAGAAGAAGGTCTGACACACAGCCTGTGGGTAGTTGATGGTAAGTTTAAACTCCAGTTCTCATATCCAACACACAGCAGAGACAGGAGGGATTGGTATATATCTGCCTGAGTTTAAAGGTTGTACTCTGTTTAGCATAAAGGTACCTTACACACAAACCAAATGTTCTGGAAATGTCATATATATATATATGTGTGTGTGTGTGTGTGTGTGTGTGTGTAGATAGAGAGAGAGAGAGATTAGATAAATAGATAGAGATTAGATATAGATACAAATATTGATATAGATATATGTATATATTGATATATATACACATATACATATATATTTACTTCAGAACCTATGACCTTCAGATACTGTTTTTTTCTTGTAACACAGGGTTAGGAAGGCAATTAACTAAGCTGATACATGTGCATACCTTCTGGGGACTATTTGGCTATTGTAAGTATAATTATGCAGCACTTTAAGAACATTAATAATTATAATTTAATGCCCTGGCTGAGAAAATATAGAATTATCTAAAAATAATGCTTCAATTTGCATATGTTATAGGAGATATTGTTGGCTCATTTTGTTTCTGATCTCTGATTCCTTCGCAGGTGCAGTCTGTATGAGGAAAATAATAGGAGTCAGGAGCCTTCCTGGTACACTCCTTAAGGAGATAAATGAAACTTGGGTCTCAGTTCCAATTTCTTGGAAAGTGATGAGTCAAGTCTTTGAGGTGAGAAAAGGTTACATTTTTGCATAACATTTTCTTTCACACAAATTGCTGCTGTTGGGTCATCGGTTTGTTCAGCAAACCTCCCCAATAAAGACTTATTAGAAACTATCTTAGGAAAAGTGTAGCAGAGAAGACCTACAAGAAAATTCACTGGACAGAGGAAATATACTTTTATGACACAGAAGATGTGGTAATTGGAATTTTTAATGGACGTTGAACTTCTATTTCTGAGAAAACAAATCAAGTGTAACTTCCACAAAATATATTGTTGTGTTTGGTTCTTCACTGGAGGGGAAGGCAATTAATGTGGAAGTGTGTGTTGAAAAGGAAGACCACTAGGGAAGTGAAAGGGGAATAGAAATTCTTAGCACACTGCCTTACAATTTTAGGCCACTGAGTAAGGCAGGAGAGTTAAAGATTCCCCTGGAGGATAGACATCCTGAGTTTACTCTACAGTAAAAGCTGATGGAGGGGAACACAGCGCATGTTGTTATCCCTTTAAGCAGAATTCAGTAGATGAATCGTACACACTGAATAATCCTCAACTAAACTGAAAATGAAATGAAGATTCGGCTTTCTAAATGCCTCTAATTCTTCAGAGATGAACAAGAACCTCTTTTTTAGAACTTATTTAATGGAATATTTTTAAGATGGTTGATTCATGTGGGGTGCACATATCCCTCTATAAGAAAGAATCCAAGCTTAATTATCAACAGTCTATAATTGACAGGAAGAATCAAAATACTCATCCCTGTTTGGGGTCTCTGATATCCAGCAGTCCTGGAAGAGGTATGCTGATTTTTACCAGCATGAAGAGCAGCGGTGTCTAAAATCCTCCTGCCAGGGGAATGACAGATGGGCATGTATAGCTTATGACAAAATTGACATGGCTGGCTGCAACACTGGGGGATTAATTCTTCATAGCGGTGGGATGTCAAGCAAAATTGAAATCCAACCATCA
Source organism: Pachyuromys duprasi (assembly GCA_028658305.1). Taxonomy (NCBI): domain Eukaryota; kingdom Metazoa; phylum Chordata; class Mammalia; order Rodentia; family Muridae; genus Pachyuromys; species Pachyuromys duprasi. Next base: position 78,142,628 of record CM053765.1, on the reverse strand, counting down.
TGGTATCTGTTAAAGCCTGTAAGTGCATCTAAATCTCTAAATGATTACCTGGACCAGTTGGGAAAGGTCTCCATTAATGCCTGCTATAGAGAGTTCAGTTGGACACAGTGAGGGTTGGAAATAAGTAATTTTCATGTGAGCTAAGTCCATTATCCAAGAGCAGTTTGAAAGAAGATAGTCATAGTGCTAAATAGATGATATAATTCCTCTTTTGGACCATAGCCAGAAGTATCTAGACTAAATGAGTAGTCTTTGAAATTGACTTTAACAGCATGCCCTTGCTGTCTTGTGCTATTACAGTGCCTAGCCTATAATAATATGTACTTAGACAACATTTACTTGTTGTGGTTTCAGAGGGTGACCAGTGTGGATCTTCATAAATATTTTAAAATTTTGTTCCAAAATGTGGAAGTTGAATCTATAATGAAAACATTGCTGACTTACTGAAAATTAGGAAAAGTAACTTGCTGAGAGACTGATTCTAAAATTTTCTCTCCTATTTTTTCTTGTCAAGTTTTTCTACCTAAGAAGTTGTCAACCACTCCAAAACATCTAAACCAAGATCTTTTTTCTGTGACTTCCCCTAAACTCCAAAATGCAGTGAGTTGCTATGCCCCTGGTCACTGCCATCACATTTTGTGCTATTTCTGTTTGTTCATCTCTAGTCCCATCTTAAAACATATGCACAGAAACAGTGTTGTTGCTGGAGTTGATAAGGGTTTCTATGGATGGGTTCTACAAGAATACTAGTTGTGCCTGTGCCTATACTCTGGGTCTATGGACTTGTGATATCAGGAACAAAGCTTAACATCATCTGAGAAATGAGGAAAATGGGATTACTCACTTCTCTGAGTCACAGCAAAGAATAAAGAAGACAATAATGCTTTGAAAATTCCAGGTTCAGTGAAGTGTTTGCCAGTGCTCTTTTTAATATCAACATTATCTGACTTTACGCAAAACATAGATAAATAGTGCAGCATGAAGTGATTAATTATAAAAAGTAAGTGTATCTGTGAGGAATGAGTACTTCCAAAGCACCTGTTTTGCATGTTTCTTTGATAGTTCTCAATATAGTTATGTTGAAATGAAGAAAATCATTAATGAAAGTATGTCCAAGAGTGTTCCCCAATAATAGGAACAGGGATCGTCTCTGACATGAGCTGATTGGCCTGCTCTTTGATCACCTCCACCTGAGGGGGAGCAATATTACCAGTCCACAGAGGAAGACAAAGAAGCCAGTCATGATGAGACCTGATAGACTAAGGTCGGATGGAAGGGGAGAAGGACTTCCTCTATCAATGGACCGGGAGAGGGACATAGCAGAAGAAGTGGGAGGGAGGGTGGGATTGGGAGGGGATGGGGGAGGAGGCTACAGCTGGACTACAAAGTGAATAAACAGTAATTAATGAAAATAAAAATTAAAAAATTAAAAAAGAAAGTATGTATTCATATATTGATTTTGAATACTCATCCCAAAATTTAAATTTCTTGAATATATCTTCTTTACTTACATTTCTAAGACATTTTAGAAAGGGTCAAATGCAAGCATGGTAATAATCATACTTATGCCATATGGAGCATTAAACCAGCATCCAGAAAGTGGTTATGGTTGGCCTGATTACTGTTGAATGACTTTTTCGAAAGTACTTTGAAAAATCCGGCACAGCCAGGAACACAATAGAGAATTTACTCAGTTTATTATTCTAGCTCTGTTTATTTAGCTTTTGTTTGCCTCTTATGAGTGCATAGTCTACAGCCAATGCTCCAGAAAAAAGACTTCACCATAGCAGAGAATAGACACTCACAGGCATATGTAAGGGATTTATCATTGTGAAAGATACTTAGTGGGTGTCTACAACCATTGAAATTCTGACAAAAATGTGTTCTTTAAATCAGCTGATGCTGAAGATTCAATAAGTATGATGTGCTAGAAATCCAGCAATGAGCTTCCCCAGTGCAATATATATATATATATATATATATATATATATATATATATATATTAAAACCTGTTTTAAAAAGCAGTGGCTTATTACTATAAATGACAAAAGATTAAGAAACAGGAAGGTTCTGACAAAAAGGAAGTGGCATGTAGTTTTATATAAGAGAATTAGAAAGTTCTTCCTATGGCATGATCATGCATGTGAATCATATATATGAAACATTTTTGTACGTTCTAAGTGTATCTTGGTATTTGGAGCAACTTATTTCATGGACAATTGTTTCAAAATATATTTCTGTATGTTCTGATATCATGAGCTTAGTCTTTTCTACCTGCAATGATACACAAAAACACTTAAAGAAATGCTCAACGTCCTTAGCCATCAGAGAGATGCAAATCAAAACGACTCTGAGATTTCACCTTACACCCTCCAGAATAGCTAAGATCAAAAACTCTAGTGACAACGCATGTTGGAGAGGCTGTGGAGAAAGAGGAACCCTCCTCCATTGCTGGTGGGAATGCAAACTTGTACAACCACTCTGGAA
>CM053765.1:78104807-78139641 GCA_028658305.1 Pachyuromys duprasi | reverse complement strand
ATGTTCGTGGCTGCTTTATTTGTAATAGCCAGAACCTGGAAACAACCCAGATGTCCCTCAGTTGAGGAATGGATACAGAAATTGTGGTACTTTTACACAATGGAATACTATTCAGCAATTAAAAAGGAGGAAATCATGAAATTCGCAGGCAAATGGTGGGACCTGGAAACGATCATACTGAGTGAGGTATCCCAAAAGCCGAAAGAAACATATGGTATATACTCACTTATATAAACCTATAGGATAGGAAGTTCAAGCTGAAATCTACGCACCCAGAGAGGATATACAAGAAGGAGGACCCAGGTTGGTATGATCAATGCTTGGTTGAATGAAGAAATGGGATGGACGTTGAGCGGAGGGGAAAGGAACTCTTAAGGAAGAAGGATGGGTATGGGAGAGAGGTAAGAGAAAGTAGGAAATTTTATCAAAATACATTACATATGTGTATCAGGTTGTGAAAGAAAAAATATTAATAAAATGACTTAAGAATTCAGTCATAGTCATTCAGATATCATTCTTATTAATAGCCATAACTTGTATATTGATTTCTACAAAAGCTATTGCTCTGATATTATTTTAAATGTGATGCAGCTGAAATTAAGAATATTTTGTTATAACTAACTGAATCCTCTAGTCTTCATCCTACTTCTTCAGGATTTTTTCCCAGTTGCTCAGTGTTAAGCAGAATATTAAGATGAACATTTGTTAGCAGGCTTGAAGTTCACAGTGTTCACTTTCCCCAGGCAATGAAGTTGAGACTGTTCCTACACTTAAAGTGCTTAGTTGCCTCCCTGGAATAAGCGTGTTTGATTAATTAGAGACCCAATAATTTTTTTGCCCTTTGAAAGAAAAAGATCTGTTGTGGAGTAATTTGTGATGACACAGGACAGGCTCAAGTAAAATTTATAGTAAAATTTTATGTTTTTTTTTGGGGGGGCGGGGTTCAGTGCAGTCCTGGCTGTCCTGGAACTCTCTCTGTAGACCACGCTGGCCTCGAACTCCATGCCTCTGTCTCCCAAATGTTGAGACTAAAGAGGTGTGTCACCACTACCTGACTAACATTTGTTCTCAAGAAAGAGAAGTAAACAAAAGACATTAACATTGTGAATTTAACTTTAACCTTCCTCAGGACACTTATCTTTACTCTTTCTTACCATAGTCAGTTACAGAGAAAGACTTTACCTAAATTTAGAAGGCATAAGAAGTAAAGGAAGGGGAGGAGAACCAGGGTGTCTCAGTCTCTTTCCCAATTTATTCCTGGAGATTTCTTTAGACTACTGTTGGTGTCTCAGAATTCAGATTGTGTTGGACACTTTATCAGTGTTTCTATGCAACACACGACATTTCAGAATCCAAACTATGCTGTCTGTATCAGCAGTCTTTCTGTGACTCATTCTACAACACAAAGTATAAATTTCACAGTGAAAAATATGGTGCCATAAGGAAATGCCATCACCAATACCATTTGTAATAAAACAAGTGAGTTCTTTGAGCAGGAACTAATTATAGGAATACTATGGGTCAAGGTCTCACACCATTCATACCCACTGGGCACACTTCCCTCCATTGCTGCCTGAGCTTAAACTTCTTTAAAGAGGGGCCATACTTTCCAGAAAAGGGGTACACCAGAGTTTAAACTTTCCCCTGAAGCCCTGGCATATTCACCTGATTCTAGGGTACAACAGATTGAGGATACCCATGTTATGGAAATTTTTCTTTAACAATCTTAGAAATCCATTGACAGGAACAGTGCACATTATTGGTAAATTTGTGTACTTGAAATATATTAGCTCAGCAAGATTTTTACAGCTGCAGAATTTCCTTGGTGACTTTGCACTTTTTCTTGAGAAGTTCTATAAAATGTTAAGCTGTATATTAGTTTTATTGTTGATGTATAGAAGGGATATACAACAACACTGAGGCTAGTTTATTATGTGAGCATTAAACTTTTAGTCTGAAATTTTGGCATCGCAATATTTTAATGAGGTAAATTTTCAAAGAAGGTGCTAGCTATGTACTCTCTATGTTCCTGAAGCAATGAATTCACTAATTCCCTTTGGGTCTCTTTAAACATTCACAGGAGTGGGAAGAAGTTAATCTTCCCAGTCAAGTGACATTTAGAAGCCTGTACTAATTTCACCTTCAGTGAGCCAGTCGTGTTCAAGATGCTGAAAACAGTAAGGACAGATGCACCATTTGGGTATTCATTCAGGTGTGACAGTCTTCCCATTGTTTTATCATTAGCCATTTTCCCTTGTAATGGATTTAAGTCCTGAATCCCATCACCAGTTTACATCGCTGCTAGTAAATTGTTGATATTTTCTTGTTTATTCATTAGAGGGTTACTGCAAACAGGTTATCCATAGCTACAGACTGGCTGCAACATAAAGTCTTTAATTGTGTACAATATGAAGTACAGTTTGGGACTCTACTTAAAATGTACTATCCTGATTCTGTGACTCTGGGGTACCTTAGTTCACAGTTTCACTCATCTTTGATTTAGCAGAACAGTCTTTGTGTTCTGGGGAATGTTAGAGTGAGGCAGTTAAGAAACACTACAGCTTAATGCTTTTGTTTCTAAAGGCTCCAGTTTGACACCAGTTCTGGAACTGAGTATCATATAAACTGGACCAATTATCTGTCATTGTGTATGACGGTAAGATAAGGTACTTATTGACTTTAAAATATGACAAAACTCATCCTAGGACAAGTAACAACACAAATCCTCACAATCAGATTATGTTTCTGGCTATTTTTTTCATGATACTTAGTAATCTGTCACCAATAACTGTGAAAAAAGATCAGACACTGAAGTACTCACTGCTTAGAGAATTTGAGATATAACAGTAAGCATTAGTGAGGACTTGCTATATAAGAAGTCTAGGGTGTATGTTTCATCTCAAATTCATGGCCAGGAATAAGAACACTAAAAAAAAAATGATGTTAAGGTCTGTAGCTTATGAACATGAGGCAAGGTTCAGAATGCATTAGTGATGAATCTTGAACCCACAGTAAGCATGCTAGTGTTTTCTAAACTTAGTATTGTCCTACCTTTATTTGCTTTCAAAGTTCACAAAGGACTCTGGGTAAGTTTTAGTTTATCTTAACATAAAACATGGAGTTTGGATGGGCTTTTTATCTTCTTGCTTCTAACAATACATATGATTCTTGATTCTAGACTTGTCACAACAAAATGTCCTATGCCCTTACTTAAGATGAGCATGGTATATTAGTGAAGGTTTCATTTCACAGTTATGTATCTGAAAAAAGTAACTTTAGTGAGGAAAGGTTTACTTTGGGTGGCGGCTTAGGAGGTTTCAGTTAATGGTCTACTGCCTTTTTCTTTACTTTTTCTTTACTTTTTGTTAATTACAGTTTATTCATTTTGTATCCCAGATGTAGCCCCCTCCCTAATCTCCTCCCAATCCCATCCTCCCTCCCTCTTCTCCTCCCATTCCCTTACCCCAGTCCACTGATAGGGGAGGTCCTCCTCCCCTTCCATCTGACCCTAGCCTATCAGTTCTCACCAGAACTGGTTACATTGTCTTCCTCTGTGGCCTGGTAAGGCTACACCCCCTTAGGCAGAGGTGATCAAAGAACATGCCACTGAGTTCATGTCAGAGACCATCCTTGTCCCCATTGCTAGAGAACCAACTTGAACACTAAGCTGCCATGGCTACATCTGTGCAGGAGTTCTAGGTTATCTCCGTGCATGGTCCTTGGTTGGTGAATCAGTTTCAGAAAATATCCCGGGGCCCAGATATTTTTTGTCTCTCGTTATGGAACTCCTGGAGCCTCCAGGTCTTTCTCTCTCCCCCCTTCTTTCATAATATTCCCTGCACTCTGCCCAAAGTTTGCCTATGAGTCTCAGCCTCTGCTTTGGTAGCCTGCAGGGTAGAGTCTTCCAGAGTCCCTCTATGGTAGGCTCCAGTCCTCTTCCCTGTTTTCTCCCTCTTCTAATGTCCATCCCATTTGCCTTTCTGAATGAGGATTATGCATCTTACCCAGGGTCCTCTTTCTTGCTTAGCTTCTTTAGATGTAGAGATTTTAGTATGATTATCCTATATTTTATGTCTAATATCCACTTATAAGTGAGTATATACCATGTGTGTCTTTTTGCTTCTGGGATACCTCACTCAGGATGATCTTTTCTAGTCCCTACCATTTACCTGCAAATTTCATTATTTCCTTGTTTATTGCCTCTCTTTTTAAGGGCCTCTGGTAAGGTGGAAGCATGTGACAAAGGAAGATAATCACCTCTTAGAAGCCAAGGAGTAGCGAATATTAGAAGAATGGGACCAGGACATGACATAGCTTCCAAGAACATGCCTCTGATGTTCTCCATCCTGAAGACAGGCCCATTGGTGGCATTACCATAACCTTTAAGTAACACCATCAAGTCATAAACTCATCAGTAAATAAATCAATGATCAGGTCACAGTCCTCCTGACCCAACCACCTCGTAATGACACAGTATTGTGAAATAATCATTTGCCAATAATATTGAGCTTCTCACGATCATCATTAGTGCCTGCCTTCAAAATATTCCCTAATAAACAGCACTGACAGTGTCCCCTAGGGCTGTTTGATAATATAATGAGTTCAAATTACTGAAATCTCTCTACATGCCAATGAAACAGGTGCATTTCTGTGATTTCATAAACCAGCCCACCTTATATAAATGTCCACACAGTGAAAGCAATTTATTTTCTTGTAAGATTCTAACCTAAAAACATAATACTAAATATATAAGGAACATCACATGTGAAGATTTTATTACATCATGTTTTAAATACTGGAAAAACTCTAAAGCTAAAGTATTGCAATATATAACACAGATATTAAATATTTGTGAAGGGTTTGTAATCAAATAAAGAAATATTGATGTTCTAAATTTGAATTTAAAGTTATATAAAATGTATAAAAACTACAGAATTATTAGGTTTACTGGATAAACAAAGGATAGTTCTGCTGATATATGTTAAATCTATTTCATTGCTTATTTTTTGTACTGCATGCCAGATAAAAATTGCTTTATACATAAGTAAATAAATAAATCAACTTTCAAAAGTATGTCATGGTATAGAAGGACTTTGTTGCACCCTAGTTTCAAAGTTCATAAAGCTTTTCTGTGGTGGTTATTTGTTTCTGTATTGTCAATAATCATTTTTGTACTGAAGACTTGTGTTAGGCTACATGGCCCTCAAAAAAACTAATATACTTAGTATAGAAAAATTTGGCTACTAAATATTATCTAATAAAGTTTTAACAAAGAACTTTACTACATTTGAAGGTCTTCTTTTTTGTGCCTGAACATTTTTTAAAAAATTATATTATTAGTTACATTTTATTTACTCTATATCCCAGCTGTATCCTGCGCCCTCATTCCCTCCCAATCCTACCCCCCTCCTTCATCTATTCCCTGCCCCTTTACAAGTCCACTGATAGGGGAGGACCTCCTCCCCTTTCACCTGTCCCTGGTTGATCAGGTATCTTCAGGACTAGCTGCAAAGTCCCCTCTGTGGCCTAGCAGTCAACTTAGAGGTTCAGATGGTCTGGTCTTTCAGGTCCATTGAATACCTCAATGGTTGTTAAATTGTGGCCCTTGGAAAGAATCAGGAATATTGCAAAGACTCAGACTCTGCTGTGACCTGTTGAAGCACTACAGGCTGTCTAGTTAGTGCTGAGAAATCTGAAGACTGAGGGCCATAGGCCTAGTCCCTGGAATTTCAACAAGTCATATTATCCAACATAGTTAGAATAGAGGTGGTCATGGACTCCTACTCATACATGAAATACAGTGCTCAGAATTTCACTTACAACATTGTCCACAACATCTTGGAGACAAAATGTGAGCATCCCCATTTTTAAGAGAAAGGATCTGGAATTAAATCAGGAAATGTAGTAATTTGCATGGAATTACTGAAATGGGTTTAAATATCAAACCTGCACACTTCCCTGCCCCTGCTTGTCCTCTCTGAGATGGACAAGCAGCCCTGGGATCTAGGAGGAACTAGCCTGGCTTCCTAGCTTGTGCTGGGCTTCTCTGAGGAAGACAGACAATATACAGGGTATAAACATAAGAGTCCATTGCTCTGTCTCCATGGCTAATCCAGACTATAACAAGGCCACTCTGAAATCACATCTGAACACAGGTAAAAACAGAATTTCAATCAAAAAAAATGAATATTATTTTACCTAACAAATAACCATATCTTCTTTACTAATTATAGCTTTAATTTTGTTGCTTTGTTTTTTGCTTGTGAATGAGAATATGATGACTTGTGAGAGAGTTACTCTGTCTTCCTACCAACAGTACAAATCAATGCCTTTATTTTCTTAAATTTATCCTCAAAGGTACTCAGCATGGACTCCAAACCCATTGATACTTTCTGATACCCTCTTTATTGAAATGCTATACATTTCTTGTGTGGTGAACTGTATCTCCCTACAGTGAATAATGACCTCAAATTATTCATCCACAGATAATTGTTTTCTGATACAGGTTATTGTTACAAGGAACTGAGTGGTAGACATTCTCTCTCCAAATATTTACTTTCACCATGCAGTAAAGGCTGCAGCTCTTCTCCAGAGAATGGGATGAGTAAAATGGAATCATAGTCCCAAGGCAAATCAGCCTAAAGCACTTTTCCAAGCCTATGAAAGGTACCTTGTGTTTGGCTAGGTCCACATACCTATTTATTGTTTATGCCAATATGACTGTCAAAAGAGAGCTTAGGAAGACACCTTCTACAAAATTTTATAATTGACACCCCTATCTTTAGCGTCAGTCTCTACCTGCTAAAGCCTCAGATCTTTTAAGTGCTGCGGTTTCAGATATCATTTAAGCACCCCTCACCCTGAAATCTAGCAACCAGAAGAGGATGGGAGGACTCTTGCAATTTTACTAGAAGCTTTGCTTTTTTTGTACAACAAGATATTTTTTTCATCTTGCCAAAGTTGTTCATGAGCCATTTGCTCTCTGAGCAATTTGAAAGCCTCCTAAGGACATGAAAATATCCTGCAGTCTTCAATTCCTCTCCACACGGTAGGTGTTCTGTGCATATATGTTAAAATGCAGCTATAATTCTAAAATGCTTTACCAGTTACAGAACTCAATGAGCTGCCTTCCCATCCAGATCAAAGTCCATCTGATTCAGGCTTGTGCAGCTCACAGCTAGATATTTCAGCTCAAATGACTTCCTAGGGCCATAGGTTCTAATGTATCACAGAATTCGGTGTATGAGGAATTTTGCTGTGAAAACTCCCTATCAGAAAAATAAATCATCAAAGTTGTAAGCAGGTAATCAACAATGTTGAGGTTACCATGGGCACTTGAAAGTGACATTAAAGGTCTTGGATTGCACTCTTGGTACATGAAAAAGCAAATTATATTCAAATTATATTGGGGCAGGGTATATGTGTGTGTGTGTGTGTGTGTGTGTGTGTGTAACAGTGCTAAACACCATGGATGATCAAAACCAAGGAAAAATAAAGCTGTGTCTACTCTTCACACATTCTTGTTGTTGCTCCAGGAACCCCATATGGTGCACCAGGTCCCTGTGTTTCCACAGCAGAGTTATATCACCCATTGCCTTAAATATAGAACTTGCATAAGCACCTTTCCTGCATGTAAATTTGATACGTTTCTCTTTATCAATAACAACTCTGCTTAAGGAGGCTCTACCTAGTCCAACTCTGAATGTTTCCGAATATTCTCTTTGGATTTAGTTACAATCTCCATGAAATATATTGCTTGGGTAGATTTTCCATGGCATATTAAATGTCATTGATTTGTCTACCTGGTCCTCATTTAAGGTCGAATGGTGATCTATTAATTCTAATGTGCTGTGCACATACAAAATACATTGTGTAGATAATCAAGAAATACTGAATGATACCATTGCTGAGAAACATGTGTCCAAAATTGAGTCATTATTAAAACTGGCAAAGACCTATAGGTAGCTTATCATTGTGCTTTCCTATACTTTGTTACAGAAAAAATTCTAAACCATTCAGAACAATTACAGATGTCAGCTTCTTTTATCAGAACTCTCATATAAAGAACTATGAGCTGTGTCTTCTACATTTCTTATCTTATAAGTAGGATATTTAAACCCAAGTTTCCCTGAAATGAAAGAAGTGCTGTTTTAGAACAGCTGCAGACCACAGATATTGTATTCATTGGGAATTTCTGAAGAAACTGGAAATTGACAGCTGGCTCTGAGTATTTGGTTGTGGGGAAAATTCTATGGGCTTTTATCTCTCTCTCATGTAAATAATAAATTGTTTAGTTAGTTTCTATATTCTGAGAAGACTTTTACCTACTCTCTGTATAATCTATGTGAATTACTTGCTATCCTCTATTACTTCTTCCAAGTTGTAACATTGGAGTCAATACTCTTAAGAGTTAGAGAATGCTCCACAAGGACCAAATATATCAAGGCACAGGGGTCTTTTATGAGACTGTTTCTCCAACCAAGGACCATGTATGGATGTAACCTAGAACCCCTGCTTGAATGTAGCAAATGGTAGCTCAGTATCCAAGTGGGTACCCTAGTAAGAGGAATGGAGACTATTTTGGACATGAACTCAATGGCTGGCTCTTCGACATTCCCCCCCCCCCCCCCGAGGGAGGAGCAGCCTTGCTAGGCCACAGAAGAGGACATTGTAGCCAGTCCTGAAGAGACCTGATAAGCTAGAATTAGATGGAAGGGGAGGAGGTCCTCCCCTATCAGTGGACTTGGAAAGGGGCAGAGAGGAGATGAGGGAGGGATGGGGAGAATAGGGAGGGAATGTCGGAGGGTGCTACGGCTGGGATACAAAACACATAACCTGTGATTAACATCAAATAAAAATGTTTAAAAAAAGAGTTAGGGAATGAACATAGCTGCTATAAATGCTAGGTAACTTTTATCAGCCCCAACTCAATGTACTATAAGAATTCCCTTCCACTACACATGATCCAGTGTCAGGGCTTTGGAATATAGCTTTAGCTCTTTGTTCAAACTGTATCCTCTTCTTTCATTTGCCAATTTGAGAAATTGTTCTTCCACCTGAGGGTGCTCTGCACTAAATAGTTCTTTTTTCAAAACCAAAACCAAAAATCAGAAAAATGTTCCCAAGAGCTCTTTTAAAGAGTCCCACCTCAATGCTACCTCCAAGGAATGTTGCTTAGGTTTCTGCTCAGAATTTCATTCCTTTTATCTTCTATGGTGATAATTCTGTTACTACAATGTGAGGTATCTGAGGGAGTCTTCCATTAATATTTATTTCAGCATCCCATCATTTCAAAAAAAAAAACCTGACAGAGAACAGTCAATATTCAACATTTAGAATTCAGTATGATATCAATAGCATACTAAAGTATGAAGTTATACCAATCTGATGCTTTTCATTTTCCTTTTATTAGTGAGTGGCTATGTATAAAACCCCGAATATTATATTAACATTTCAGTACTTATTTTTATTTTAACATTTTGTGTGTATAGCTGTTTTGCATGAATGTGTATTTGTGCTTCACCTGCGTGCCTGGTGTTCCCTTGGAGATTAGAAGAATATTTTAGAGTTTTAGACAGTTATGAGCTACTAAGTGAGAATTGGGAATCAAACCCTGATTCTCTGAAAGAACAGCTGTTGCTCTTAGCCATGGAGCCATCTTTCCAATCCCCATCATTCATTCTTTATCTTCTTTACAAAAAAAATTGCTTCCTAAATATTACATTTAAATTGAAGTTTTTAAACTTAATTTTATGGAAACTTGAAAAAAATCTATTTTAACATGGTGAATAATTTCTATCAGCACTTGTGTCTGTGTTTTACTATCCAAAATCAGGTATATCATGAGCCATTTTGTTGGTACTACAACTCAGTGACACGGTTGCAATCTACATTGCCATAGCCATTGTCTGTTTTATATTTGTTTGTTGGTTTGGTTTAAGTTTTGAGACAGGATTTTTGCATGTGTCTCTGGCTGCCCTGGAAATTGTTGTTTGGACCAAGCTAGACTTGCACTTGCAAAAATTTGCCTGAGTCTCTTTCTTGAGTGCTGATGTTAGAGGCGTGTGCCACCATACCTGGAACTTGTCTGCTCTTAAGTTTCCACACTACAGAGAATAAATGTGATTATCTCATGGCTCTAATCTTAGCTACCTCTTTCCTTAATCCTTAAATCGGCTGGTAATTCTGAAGCCTGATTGGTTCTACCTCTCCTTGTCATCTTCTGAAGAAGTCTATGTGGGAAGCCTCGACATCAGCTATCATATCCTTGTTGAATCTCATCATCATTGGGCCCTACATGAGGTTATCATTCAGTATTGCTTGATACTTGATTTTGGATATTTGATATTGAATGATAGTTGATGTTGTTCATAGTCAATGATTGTTAAAATTCAATGCAGAAATAGAAAGATGCTTAGAATACCATGAGGTTTTCTGTCCTCTTCTGTAATGAGGGTCAGGTAGCTTAGCATGCTTGGATCCCATGCTTAAGTTGGCGTCCAAGCCTTGTATGAATCAATTGGCTATTGCATGATCTTATTTTCTATGAGTATAATTCTCCCTGATGTTTTAACAGATTTTAGAAGCCAATTCAAGAAAAAAAATGTGTTCATACTCTTTTTATTTTTTCTCTTTATATATGGTAGAAGAGGTCAGTGAAAGAACAGAAGGTTGTGGTGAGAAAAGCATTCTGTAGCATTCAGTAATAATTAACTTCGGTCTTTTCTCAGAAAGTTTGGCTTTTGACAACTCATGTTCCTTTCTGGTAACTTTCTTTATTATCTATATAAACTAAGAGTGTTGGACTGGACCAGAAATACTTAAAATGTATTTCAGGAAAAAAAGATCTATTCATACCAAATGAATATTTTCTTATGTTGTATGTGGTGGCATTGTACATAATCAAGACTTGTTCAATGTACCCAAATTTATCTCAAATTACTGTACATTGCACACAATAACACCATATATATATATATATATATTTGTGGGCCCACAGAAAGAATCTTTGACTGTAACTTGGATATCCACTTCATGGCTGCCATTTCAAACCAACTCAAAATTCATTGACTCTATTAGGGAGGAGTTAAGTTTATAAGTTGTATTAGCATACTTTTAAAGCTCAAACTTGAAGAAGTGTCAATTCCAACACCTAAATTAACTGATTTAAAACTGAAAAGCGAGCCATTTCCAGGGGCCTTGAGCTTTAGAGTTTCAATTGTAAACTTTCTCTAATATGATCACCAATAGCAGAACTACTTGATGTCTTACAGAGCTGTGAAAGTTGATATCCCTGAAATATCTCCATGGTGGTTCTCTACTTTGGCACCCAGCTCTAATGCAAGTCCCCTTGATTTCAACACTCCAACTCTGAGAACACCATGTCCAGAGATCAAATACTAATAGGTGACTAAATGCATATTATTCTGATTGTAGAAACGGAAATTTTTCTGTTAGTATTTAAATAAGAACTCATCTTAGTCCATTGAGGCAGAATCTCAAGAGAATTAAAGACTGTTGTTTTACATTAGTAATTGACTTGGGTCTTCTTTCTCTTTTCAGACAGTTTAGTTTTTGACAACTCACATTCCTTTCTGGTAACTTTTTTTAATTATCTATATAAACTAAGAGTGTTGGATTGGACCAGCATTATTCAAATATATTTCAGGACAAAAGGATCTAGTCATACCAAATGAATATGAATATGAGAGTTTTGCTTATATATTGTTTTTTGATTAGGAGTTAAGTAGAACTAACATGTAAAATAAAGAACAAACCGATTTCTTGAGTCTTTTTCAATCTCATTACAATAACCTTTTCTTTATATTGAAGTAGAATTTGTCATGGTGATAACACTTTAAAAATGTGAAAATCGTCTGAGAACTTTGGATGGATTTTGGCTTAACAACATTATTTAACATATTTTGTAGTGGAGGAGGACTCTGAAGTTATAAAATACTTATAAATATTAACATATGATGGGAAGCAACATGTGTACTAGATGTAATTGGCAATGATATCATGTTAGCTATTAGATCCTGACGTTAGAAAAATTATAAGCATGAAGAGTTAAATATTTTCATGTTCCTCACTATATACTATGTTAAAAGTGTTTGCTCAGACATAAGCATGCATGCAACTGGAAGGATTATGAGCAAGAACTCTAGAGTCTGTGTTATTTCACTTGAGAAAGAAAAAGGAGAGCTTGTATACAGAATTTGCATCAGTTGGTTTACAATAAAATCTTCCAAAGTATGTTACTCTGTAGACATCTCATATTTATGTGTGTGCACATATGTGTGCTTGTATAACTGTATGCATATATGTATGTACATATATATATATATACAGATATACATAGATGTGTATTAAAATAGTTAGAAACAAAGTTAATCAGCTCTTCTTTCTTTGACTAACCATCATTTCAATAATAACACTGACTTTTGGATAATAAAGGTGAGATTCTTATTAGACAGATAAATTATCCAAAGCATCAGTGTGGTCCTGTATACGTGCTTCCCTGTTCAGGAGACAAATAATTAAGGTGGTTCAATGGAAAATGTAAATGAAACACTTGCAAATTTAATGTTCAAAGCACATTTTGATGAGCACCCATTAACTCCATTTTACACCATTTCATGTCATAATCAACAGCCCAGCTCCAGCCCTGCAACTCCTGACACACAAACACATTTCCCTCACAATCAAGACTCTTCCAGAGGGAGGGGATCACCAATGATCTCAAGGTGTGGTAGCCAAAATGAACTTGACAACAAAAAGAAAGCACTCACGATGCCACATTTAACCCACAAATCACCCTAAACCCAAATAACTGGTTTCAAACAGAAAGAAACCAGTAAAATCCTTCCCTCCCAGTATCAGTTCTCCGGGTAAACAGAAATGAACTGTCTAGGTGCTAGGCTGCTCTCTATGTCAATCATGCATATTTTAAAACTTTTGCTTTGGACATTAAGCCTTTGCAACTTCTGCAACATCTGTATCCAGTTCAGAGCCAGACCTGACCAAGCGCACAGACTGGGAGAGACCACTTTACCTTCCGAAAAATCAATCAGTCCCAGCAAATGAAGCAGCTTCAGAGATGCACATATAATCACAACAATACCCACTGTTTGCAGTCCTTCCGACTCCCACTCTAGAGTCAGCATCCTCTGAGCTCTCAGAGCATCCCAGCCTCCGGACCTCTTTGGAGTGGAGGGAGTTAATTAGAGAATCCGAGCAATGTCTGGCTTGGAACAAAGGCTTGCAAGGGGGGAAAGTGAGCAGCGGCTCCTCACAGATGAACAGAACCAAGCAGGCGGCCCCCCAGGGTGAGGACAGACCTGGACTAAAGTCCAGCCTCTCATGCTGATGCTTGCATTTGCTTGGAGGGGGCTCAGTTCAGCCACAGCGCGTGCAGGCTCCAGACCCTGCGCTGTAGCCGGCAGGTGGGTGTTCTGAGTTCAGAGAAGCAAAAGAAGCATCTGTTGGAGAACCCAGACTTTGCAGGGTTGGCGGGGAAGGGACACTCCTAAGGAACTTGCCCTAGAGAGCCAGCACTCAGCCAGCTGAGGATGCCGGCTTGGGCAGGGCTGTGTGAGCTAGTTTGCTGCCTGGGAAGCGCAAGTGTCCCTTTTCTGCTACAGACAGCTGCTGCTTTCCCTTCCCAGAGGTTCCTCTGGGAAAAGGCTCAGCCTGCTCTCTGGATGGATGGGGCGGGGTGGGGTGGGGGGGTCCTAATGAGCGGTTGGTGTCAAAGTCCTTGTAACTGCTTTATGTTTTGTAGAGAAAAGTACAATAGCGAAACGATCCAGTGTGTGTGCAGCTAAGACCATCCAAGCCATTCAGCTGAGCTTTTCCATGGGCTCCAGCTGTTCTGGTCTCTAAGCACACACTAGAGCAAGAGCCACAGATCCCTCAGGTTTACAAAGCGACAGCAATGGAGGGCAGGGCAGAGCAGACCGCTTAAGAATCAAATTCAGTAACTGCCTTTTGGAGAAGGGGCACCCCTTTGAAGTCTAGCCCCAGTTTCTGTGAGGCAAAGTTTCAGAAACTTCATGGATTAAACAAAAACCCTCTTATTTAAAGTCTGGTTCCAAATACCTGGGGAGTTCGCTTTGACTCGGGGAATTCTGATGCACAGTCTGTATTTAACTGGTCTGTATTTAACTCCCAAGTATCCTATTACTAACTTGTTCCAAGCTGCTCCAATCAAGGAGGCAACTTTGAGGGAATGCCCAGGACTGGACCATGCCAGGACCACACTGGCTTAATTACTCAGTTGCTTTTCTTCACTCTGCCAAATTCCATGCCAGCAATGTTGGTGGCAGTGCAAGGAGACTCAAGACAGACACTGTGGACACCTATAGTTCATTGGGATCCTTGGGATCCAGGAGGGCTTCTCAGTCATAAGAACTTGTTTTCTACTTTTATGCTCAATGAGCTTCTGCAAGACACTCACCTTGTTCGAACACAATTTCCATTCTTGAATTTGGTATTGTGATACTTCAGTTAAAGGGGATTGTAGGAAATAAATCTGGCTCTAATTAACAGTTAACGCTTACGGAACACTTACTATGGACTCAAGCATATAGCAAAGTAACAAGAATTGACTTACTGAGATATGAATACGTATCTCAGTGAGATATGTATTATGATCATCTCATTTTACAGACTGAAAAAACTGAAGTTTACTTGCTTTCCAAGTTGCAGTCATTATGCCTGGAAAGCAACAGGCATCCATTCAGTTACTTCGTAGTGTTTATCCAGCTGTCACTGTCAGCTCCAAATGGTACCCTATGGATAAAATGATGGATAATTCTCATCCTATCATTTGGGAATATTGTAATAGGAGATATGGCATTGGAAAGACAATGACCAACGATTGCAGTGGCCTATGGAATAGATACCTCTACAACACCCAGTAGGAGAGAAGGAGGGTAAGTCAGGTATGCTTCAGAAGAAGAAGTAGTGGTGCAAGGAGTTTCAAACAGAGGTAAGCATTACTAATGACACTAGTTTTCATTGTTAACCAGTAATAGGATGTCAGACACCGTTTGCATTACATAGACTTGGGCTGAATCCTGGGTCTGCTTTGCTTGGGAAAAAACTTCATTTGACAGTTTTAAACAGAAGTTCTACAGCCTTCTTCCCTGGCAGCTGTGAAAATTAACCTGTAATGTGGAGATCTGAGCACAGTTGTTGGTGCCTTTTTTCTGCCTTGGGACCTGGGCAGTACTATGAAATGTAAGGTCTTGTAAGGCCCTGCAGGGTCTCATTGGATGAAGTAGCTGTGCCCTTCCGTTGTTGTGTTGCTGGTTCTAATTCTTAGCCAAGGAAAACCTGCTGGCTGATTACCATGACCACAGAGATACTTTTCTTTTCTGGGCACCAGGAATAAACCTGAGCTACGATGGCTGTCCCTTATAAGGGTATATTTAATTTTGGATATGATGTTCAAAAGAAATATCTATTTACCCCACCACCATTTAACCACATAATTTTTTTTAAAGTAAAAACAAAGCAGCACTGAGATTAAGTTATTTTCACAAAGTTACATTAGTAAAGTGTACAATCAGACTTGAAAGATATGCAAACACACAGCTACATCAGTATTTGTAAGATTTGTGCCAGTCGTTGCTATAAATCTTATCCGAAATCCTATCATCCATATTATTACTCTGGTCTCACAAAAGAAATTCACAATTTAAATAGTTGAACAATTGGCCTGAGATCTTATTGCTAACCCTTGGAAGAATTGGGATTTTAACATGGGTTTCATAGGTGGTAGATCCTATATACTTCATCCTTCCCCACTCCATTCAGCATGCATCACTGTGAACAGCACTTTATCTGAGGCTCTGGTGAGGGACTGTAAAGTTAAAAAAAATGGCAAAAACTATTAGGAAAGTGAAAATTTACTTGAAGGAGGTATGGTCACCTTGGTGGATGAGTCAGAGAGAGTTGAGAATAGGTGTTCACTTTTATGATGCTGGTCCATTGTAATCCTTTAAAGTTCTCAAAGAAGATGATTTACTGAAATGTAAAATTAATTATTTCCTTCTCTTTGGCTGCATCCTCAGTTTGAGATTTTACCAGTGATAACACCTAATCAATTACATTTCTTTGCTACTTCTTAAAATGTTATTTGCTTTCACTTGTACTAAATCAGCTAGGCGTTTACATCAATGCATCCCATATTCTCTTGACTCCGTAAATACACAACTGAATGGAGCATGGTAAAAATTTTTTTTCAGAGACATATTTGCTGTTAATCTGGCCTAATATATTTTTCCTTCAGAGATATAAACAAGATCATAATTAAGTCCAAAACAATAATTAATAGTATAGAGGTTGACCACTTTAATAAATAACACTTGGCCATAATGATTATTTTGAGGTGAAGATAGTTAAGGTATGGAAGCTATATCAAAAGCTCTATGCCTTTTTTTCACTCCTTTACTTTCAGTCTACAGAACTGATAAATACATATAAATCCCTCTTTGGCAGGCACTCTTCCTTTACGCTGCAGCACTCAGCTGAGCCTGTATAACTTTTAATTTCCATTATGTTCTACCATGTATTTTACTTTATGTAATTCACCACCCTAAAAGAACAAATCCATTTCCTTTTGAGGTTTTTTCACAATCTATCACTCTGTTCAGACTGTATATAATCTGAAAATTTAGCCCTTAAAATGATGTCTAGCTATCCCATATTTATACATATTACAAGTGTTAATAAATACTTAAGTTTTACCCTGTTGATGTGTCTTCTTATTCTAATTTTTAGGTCCAGTTAATAAATATAAGGAAGATGAAGAAAATAATTCTTCTTTGCACACACACACACACACACCTTTAGAAATAAATTAATACTAAAAATACAGATGATGAGATTGGTAGGGTTCCTAAGTGCTTAACAGTACTTGCTGCTTTGGCAGATGACCTGGATTCAGCTCTCAGAACCTCGATGGCAACTGTCTGTGCTTCCATTTCCAGGTGATCCCACACATTCTTCTGGCCTCTTTTGGTACCAGCTATGCATCTGATACACTCACATTCATGAGGGAAACACACCCTTAAAATAAGTAACTCTTTAAAAAATGAAGGTGATTAAAAGAAGTGGAATGTACTTCTTAGAGACTCAAGTATTAAAGTGCAGAACAAAATATCTGTTAATCTCTCAGCTCATCTAAAGCCTGTTTGCTTTAATACAGAGAAAACTAGCATGGTGCATTAAGAAGTTAAAGAGAAATTAGCGTCTAAGGGAAAAAAATTATTCACTGTTATTTGGAGTAAGGAAAGTAAGCCATCAATAGTACTTCTGGCATTTTCAGGAAGGTTCCAATGAAGAAAGACATCTAACACGGGCCTTTATGAAAGAGGGTGAGAGTCATTGAAGGAGAAAAGGAGAAAAGGAGAAAGGATTCACACAAACTTAATCAAAAGGGGTAGATGTTAGAAGAGGCCTCTTAACATCAGAACCTGATAGAGTAAGCAACTAAACAAGGTCAATACCTGATCATTTGCCTCTCTTCTTATTGGAAGTGTTTGTTTTTTTCTTTCCTTCTTTACATAATAATGAAAACTGTTTATTCACAGGTACCCTCTATTCTACTCAAAGTTACTTTCTACACTGAGTTATTGCATTCCCCTCTATCATGCAATTACTAGGTTAAACTGAGAAATTCCTCAAATGGACATCTTGGGAATTATCTGGTAAAACAGACTCAAGTTCAGGAATCTGTCTGAAAGGTTGTAAGTGTGTTCTGAATGGACTTTTAAAAATATGCATATGGATATCTATTAAGCAATTAAGCAAAACAGCCTTTCAGGATGAGTGCCCTCCTGAATATATAAGGCTGAATACATTTTAAGAAAGTAAGTTGAGGAGAAGCTTCCTTACACCTTAAGATACTTGCAGCAATATTACACAATGTATTATTACAACAGTTCCTAGGTGTCTTATGATCAGAGCATGTGTAATATAACGTCTTCATAAAAATAAATTATCAAGTTATTAAGATGTGCAATTAAAAATTTTACTAGAAGATAAACTTTTGGTGATATACAACTTTCTGCTCCCCCCCCTTTTAATATTCTTTTCTTGTTCCTCTTCCCTCTATCTTTATTCCTCCTCACTTGGCTTCCTCCTCCGCACCCCCTCTCCCTTTTTCCTTCTGATTAAACTGCATCAGTTTCAGGTTCATTATTCTCTTCCATCATGCAGTTTCTTGTCTCTTCTCATGTCCTTTACAGGTGGCCTCTCTATCAAAACTGGCATATACCAGCTTATTGGTTTCACTTAGGGCAGACATTCTCCAAGATAATAATAATTATCTTTTAATTTGCTCTATTATAATTAACATATGCAAAATAGTGAGTCTCTACTAATTGGCACACAATGTACTCTGGGCATTATACAGACAATCTCTATAAACTGCTATACTATCCCATAGAGATAGTTAATATAATAATATTCACACTTATAGATTGAGACATGAAGATACCAAACCTTAAGTAGCTGTCCCAAAATTTCACACAAGATATGGAAAAGCTGGGGCCCTAACCATAGGATCCCTTGCTTAAGACACAGGACTCACATATGTGCAGGGATGTGTGGTCTGTGTTAAGATTATCTTATTTATTTTTATTTTTAAATAAATAAAGATCCCTTGACAGAGTTTTAACAGATTATTGAGCTTCATAAGGGTAAGATGTGTTCTTTTTATCGATATCTGTTTTTTAATATTGTTTATTTTTGATTACTACAAGTTATTCACTTTGTATACCAGCTGTAGCCTCTTCCCTTGTCCCCTCCCAATACCACCCTCCCTACCTCCCTCAACTCCTCCCATGCCCCTTCCCCAGTCCACTGATAGGGGAGTTCCTCCCCCACTTCCATCTGACCCTAGCCTATCAGGTTTCATCAGGAATGGCTGCATTGTCTTCCTCTATGGCCTGATAAGGCTGCTCCCCGCCTTAGGGGGAGGTGATCAAAGAGCCAGCTATTGAGTTCATGTCAGAAACAGCCCCTGTGCCCCTTACTAGGAAACCTACTTGGAGACTGAGCTGCCATGGGCTACATCTTTGCAGGGATTCTAGGCTATCTCCATGCATGGTTCTTGGTTGGAGTATCAGTCTCAAAAAAGATGACTGTACCCAGATTTTTTGGTTCTCCTGCTCTCCTTATGGAGCTTCTGTCACCTCCAGGTCTTTTTAGCTCCCCCTTCTTTCATAAGCTTCCCTGCACTCTGCCCAAAGTTTGGCAATGAGTCTCAGCATCTGCTTTGATATCCTGCTGGGTAGAGCCTTTCAGAGGTCCTCTGTGGTAGGTTCCTGTCCTGTTCCCTGTTTTCTCCCTCTTCTGATGTCTATGCTGTTTGCATTTCTGAATGAGGATTGAGCAGGGGAATGCAAATCAAAATGACCCTGAGATTTCACTTTACACCCATAAGAATGGCTAAGAACAAAAACTCAAGTGACAACACATGCTGGAGAGGATGTGGAGAAAGAGAAACCCTCCTCCATTGCTTGTGGGAATGCAAACTTGTACAACCCCTTTGGAAATCAGTCTGGTGCTTTCTCAGACAATTAGAAATAGTGCTATCTCAAGACCCAGCTATTCCTACGCATGTATCCAAGAGATGCTCAAGTATACAAAAAGGACATTTGATCAACTATGTAATATGTATTCTTAATGTCATCCTGAAGTACAAATGTTTATTCTTTCCTGAAAGCAAGATTAAATGAAAAATAAGGAAAAATGATTTAATAAAGGGGCTCAAAAGTGAAGGAGGTGGGAGAAGCTGAAGGGAGTGGAGAGGAGAATGAAGAAAGCGGAAGGGAGACTTGTAGGCACATAAGGAACCAATCCTGTGACTGACTCTGTGAGACATTCAAAAACCTGAAAGTGAATGGGCCTTGCCTTGGGCATTAGCAAGCCACAACCTCACTCAGGTCTGGTCGAAAACAAGAATAAACAAGGACTGTAGAAAAGGCAACAGGTTACAAACCATTTTCCTTGAATCAGTTCTGCTTCCTTGCTGTACTGGTGACTGGAGTCTTTGTAGCAGCACACAGGGAACCTGTGCAGTTTGGCTGTCTCAGCAGCGGCCTCACATGGCCTTTGGAAAGGAACAGATGCCTTTAAAGACAGAACAAACAGCATCTTCCTGGACACTGCACTAGCCAAGCTGGGTTTAGTCCTGCCTTCTAGGCCCAAACATAAGCAGAGGCATTGCCTCTCACAGAGGCATGGCAGCCTAGATTCATCACATTAATGCTCTCAGCTTTATTTTCTCAGTTCTTGCATGCTTGATGCTCAGAGCCTGAAGAATGTTCTGAACACTGCATTACCTCATCCCTTGCACCAGAGCAGGGCTTTGGGAAATGGAACCCAGCAAGCCTAGCCTTAAATGTGTTCGAAATCTGCAAAGATAGTGAGCAGTTTTCTCCATCATTCTTTGTTTTATATACTTTGTAAGAACTTCACAGAGTGAAACATTTGCAGAGTCCTCAATTTTTTTTCTCAAAATGTTTTTAAATTCTCTCATATTCCTTATTCTCTTTCTTAGCTTCCTTGCCTCGCTCCCTTTTTCCTACTATCTCCATTGGTAGTAAGCATGCACACTCGTGTGCTGTAAGACATGGATGTCACTGAAATCAGATTTCTATTCTGCTATCAGAGTGAATGAGACCCCTCAGTCATTTCCCTCTCTGTCAGAGCCAAGAGCTGCCCACCTTCTCTGTTCATGGTGAACAGAACATTAACAAATGAGTGCTCAGGGAAAGTCCATAGGGATACAGGAAGTGGGTCATGGTCATGGCTCCCATTAGTTCTTAAGTGTGAGTTCTCTGGAGTTATTAGCCACAGCCTGATAACAAGGAGGCATAGCTAGGTCTTTGGTCCTCTCTCTCCTGTGTTTTTCAGCAGCATTTGAAGTGCTTCCACAATAGATATTACACAACAGGCAGAAAAGAAATGCACACTGCAGAAGAGTGGAATTTTAGTGAGAATATCAGAGAAATTGTCCTCCAAATGAAGGCCTGGGAGGTGTCTATGAAAGACAGCCCAATATTATAGTTTCTGTATTACAACTTTTGAATGCCGACTGTTGCAGCAGTCCTTAAAACAGAAATATCAATAGATAAATAGCTTCCAGGACCCATTGAGAAGTAGTAGTCGTTCATGCTAAACCTTTGCATGAATGCATGTTTTTTTAAGGAAATGTACCAATTTTCACATTTTAAAAATGTACTAATTTTTATTTTACATGTATTGTTTTTTCTTCCTGCATGTTTGTGTATCACATACATTAGTGCTTACAGAGGCCAGAAGAGATGTTGTATCCACCGGAACTGGAGTTACAGATGATTGTTAGCTGCCATGTGGGTGGTGGAAATTGAACCTGTGTTTTCTGGAAGAGTAGCCAGTTCTTAACTTTCCATCATCTCTCTGAGTCTACCCTAAGTCTTAATTAAAAAAAAAAAACAATCAAAGAAAAAAATGTGTCGTACCCTTTCAGCATCAAATGCAGAGGCTGGGGAAGCAGAAAGGGTCTTTGCTAGACATGCCTTCGTGATCCACCTCCTCACCCCAACCCTTAGCATTCCAGCTGATCTCACTCAGGTTGCTTGTTTTCTGAGTGTAACACATGTATTATGCTTCAAATGGACAACACTATGTCCATTTCCTCTTGCTGCTATGACAAATTACTACAAGTTTTCTTGCCTAAAATAACACAAATTCATTATCTTACAGCTATGAGGACAGAGTTTGAACTGGATATTGCTGGCTAAAATTACAGTGAAGGTAGCCTGCTGTCCTTGAGCAGGGTCAAAGCAAGTCTCCACTTTATTTTTCTAGTTTCTGATGCCGTAGCCAGTCCACAAAGTAGTAATCCAAATATTATTTTGACAAGACATGCTTCTTTAAAAAAGAAGAGAGTCTGAAGTGAAACCCACATATATTGAGTCTACCGTCTTAGAAAAAAGAAAGCTCAGTGTGATAACTGTGCATGAAATTGCGTGTGTGAGAGAGTGTGTGTAATTCTTAGTAAAAGAATTGTCTCCCAGAAGGAAAGACCAGCTTTAATTAGCCATTCTAATAGGTCTGACCTTTCAATATGTATATTTCAAGATGTTAGGAAAGGAGCCTTCAAACATTTACAAAGTTCGCAAGGTAATTTTCAGAAAGAATATCATGCTAGTAGTCAGACATGATTAGAGAAAAATCCAGAAGTAAAGTGAGTTTCAGGAACATCCCCTGAGCTGTGCAGAAGCATAATAATATTCTTCCCTGTGCACTGTCTGGGAGCTCTGCAGATGATAATAGAGGTGCAGTTATTACTTAGCAGGAGAAAGAGCACTCTCGCATAACACCCCAATTAACTGTCTCAGACATGCTAGGATGGAGAAAACTACAACTGAGTTCTGCTCTTCAGCTACAGAGGCTTTCAGTTCAATTGAAATGTGCAGTGTAGAGAGATGGTTTAACGGCTAAGATTGTTTTCTGTGCAGGCATGAGAATCTGTGTTTAAAACCCAACAACTGCAGAAAGATTGCCAAGCACATGAGCACATACCTGCAACCTTGCTGGCCATCCAACATGGCTGAAACTGTGAGCTTCTAGTTTGATGAGACACCCTGTCTTATAGGAATACAGTTACTGCAGACAATTTGTGCCCTCCTCTGCTGCCACAATGAATGTTCCTCACAGGCATGCATATAACCCTATGTGTACATGGACACACACATGCACACACTCACGCACAGCACATTCATCTGAGCTTGAAACATCCTTAAGTCCTGAGCCTTAAGTTTTTTCAAGTCATCAGATAACTCTATTTAGAGGGAGCACGCTTTGTCTTTGAATACCATCTTTAAATAAGTTGATTTCTTTCACAGTTAATATTCAGGTCGAACCCTTTGCTGGAATGGGGTAGTACAAATACAACTGGGGTAGTTTTACCTGTGTTTGTACTTTCAGGTTTTGTCTCACTGCGTCTTGTAGCAGTCTATTTTTAAAACGAGAACATTGCAGCTATGAAGGATTGTTTAATTCAGGTCAACAACAGCAGAAAAAAACTGGGTTTAATAGGCAGGAATTCTGGCTTCCTGTCTTTCTTTCTTTCTTTCTTTCTTTCTTTCGTTCTTTCTTTCTTTCTTTTTTCCCTTCTCTGGTGTGTATGATGAGCTTTTTAACCTGTTGGGTGCTGTGATGTTTTATTCTAGTGACTTATAACATCGGGCTGATAAATATCTGCCACACTGCTTTGTCAGGGCAACAGATGGACGGGTTCAGTTAAAGCATGCACGGCAGGGCAGAGGGATGTTAAATCCTCCATTTCTCAGAACAACTATTATTTTTTTTTCAGTACCCAGATAGGAGCTCTATCTACTATACCCATTTTACAGATGAGACAGTTGTGATTTGGACTGGTTAAGACAGTTGGGAAGTGGCAGACAGTTAAGACAAAGTTGGGTAGTGGCAGAGCAGATTGGGAACCTCTTTCTGCAAAAAGAACCTGTTCGAAGATCCCAAGTCACAGTCACAGTGTGTCATTAGCTTCAAACCTCCTCCCCCAACCCCTCAGCCACCTAGCAAGGCAGAGCTTAGCAACCACACGTGCGTTGTTCCATCTCTGTAGAGAACTCTTCAGGTCCAGGTGGCAGGACTAAGGAATCCCCAACTTAGCCAACTCCTTCCACGATCACCAACTGTCTGCCTCGCCTCAGTCATGCCTTCAATCATTTCTCAGAACAAGCCATACTCATTTTCTTCAAGGGCAAGACATGTAAGAACAGAAAATAATATAAAATGTACACCCTAGGAGGGAGGTCGATAAAGAATGGTCTGTAGTGCTGACTCCAAGGTAAGTGTGCAAGGTACTCTCCAAGGTAATGAGAGTCTATTTAAAGTGCAGTGGGATTTCAGAGGAAGCAGATGAGCATAAAGAAGGGAGATGGATATCACTCAGAAGACAGGCAGTCTGAGTTTGACTCTCTAATGGCAGCCCCACTCTTTCCCTAATGAGTTAATCATCACTGATTCAGTGGTCACTATAAGGCAGAAGACCTAAGACATTCTAATACAATGCACTGAATACATCCTGGTGGCTTAACCTCAGAAACCTAACCTATCTATATCTGACCACTTCTTACCAAAATGCTAACATGACCCTTGCTCTGTCCTGGGTATATTGTGGCAAGCTGCCATGTAACAAACACGTGAGTGTCTACTGTCACATTCACATATGTACAGTTTTTTTTCACAGTAGCCAAGTTGAAGTGAATATTTTTTCTGCATATTTGATGTCTTTAACCCTCTGGTTACTCTTAAAAGCACATGGGACACCATTAAGATTTCTCACCACATTTATCATGTTCTGGGGCCTTTTGGGTAACATTTTAGACCAGTTTAACCACCTATGATCAAAACTTTCTCTCCATATATTCCTTAGGTTTTGGAGTAGATCAAGTTGGTTGCGATTTTGGCGCTTGTGCATAGTGGTGCCTCTGTCAAAGTTGTTCCCTTCTTACTTTTTTCTGGTCATTTGCCTACGGATTCAACTCAAAAATATTCTGTGACACTGTTGCCCAGTTACACTCCACCAAATGCCAGTACTTCTGTTTGCACAGCTTTCACCACCCTCCCTGAACTTCCCCACAAAAATTAGCATATTCATTTCTATCTTTTTTATTTGTATAGATGCTAACAATATGTAGCCCTCTGAGTAACTGGTGACGTCATATTTCTTGAAGCACCTAGAGAAGAGCTTGCTGGTGATAGTATTTATAACTAGTTGTGTGTTTACATGGAGTAGACAGATTCTTTTTCTCATGTAGACATTCAAGTCCATAGGGGTTCTATCTGCAAAAGTCAGAAGCTGAGATTAGCAAACCTTTTTTCCACTTACCAGCTGGCTGATTTCCAGTCTCTTTCTTAAGTGCTGCCTCTGAAATCTCATTGCACTTTAAACCTACCTTTTCATGCACACCCATCATCTTGAAATCACCAATATATGGTCCTTCCCTATCTCCCTTCTGGACTTGTGCTTATTAGGGAAACCCAATAGACTGAAAATATGGGGAAGCCTAGATGATGAGGAGCCTCATCTATCTACAATAAATTTTAGTAAGGAAGATACAATGAGAAGTTCAAGTGAATAAGACAACCATATTTGTGTCTTTTTGCTTCACCAATTACAAGACAATAATTCAAGTCAACCACTACAACCTGAGTCAGGTAAATGCCTTTGGATCAATCTCAATGTATTGACAAGTCACCTAGTGAATTAGCACACTGGGCACACACTCCTTTAATAATTCCTTTCAGGGAAAAGAAAATTCTTGAATAGCTACCTTCTGAGATAAAAGAAGCATATAGTAGGGTGGTAGTAATTAAATTTTTCATAAAATTGTATTTGGAAAAAAATTGTATGTCATAAAATTGTATTGTATTTAAAATAGGGAGTCCCATCACAGAATCCAAGGAGAGATTAGCTGATTGTTTAAAATGTAGATTAAAAGGGGTTGATGGACCATTGTATTAAACATAGAAACAATGCCATCTTTCAACTTGTGTTGTGACCCTAAGGCCAATTCGTTGTGGACAAGTTAATGCATGAGGGCAGATTGTGGGTCTCTCTCTAAGGAGCTAGCAGAGAAGAGAAAACATAATGGTTAAGGACATTTTCAAATACGTCACAGGTCCTCCAGCAAAAGCTTACAGCCACAATATAGCCATCTTATTATGTTTGTTGTCTCATGCCACCATAGCTTGTATTTACATGGTTAAGTAAGGAAAAAGTAAGGGGGAATTTATTTTAATCAGTCTGTTGTAGTAGTTTTCAAGTTTTAATTAGCAGAAGAATGGACTTTTTATCCATATCTCATTTTTTCCCCAATACTCTGTTTTCTCTCAGTGCATGTTCAGCAACAGAAAATACACAGTCTTGGATATAAGTACGAGTAGGAACTTTTTTTTTTTTGAGATTACCAGCATTTATTAAAGTAAGCTCTTACATAGTCAATTGGGTAAGTCTATGAAAGGTAAAACAGGAAGATGAAAGAGAAAGTCCTATGCACCAGTATGTACTAGAAACCAATTACATTGCTCATTGTATTTAGATACTATTTAACAATTATTCCTTCAATACGAGTATTTGCATTTAATAGCAAGAAAATAATATTTCTTCATTAATGTGTTAATCAGTTTTAAAGAGCACTACAGGATACCTGACATAAACAACTCAAGGGAGGAAGGATCCACTGATTTACATCTGAGAGAAGAAGGAATAAATACCCTAAAAGCAGACTCAGGTGGCAGGGCTATTCATAAAGGTGTCCCAAAGGCAGAGAAGACTAAAGGGTAGAAAACAATATACACACCAGTGACCTACTGCCTCCAACAAGGTCTCCTCTCCAATTTTTTAAACAACTTCCATTAATGGCGTCAAACTATAAACCTATAACCACAGTCCTCAGGATCCAAAAATTTACTAAAAAACTCACCACCTGACAAAAAGGCCACCAGTACATAAAACAGTGTACAGGGACATGTCAAGTCAACCTCTTAAATACTAAATGAGTTTTCACTTTCCTCTTCCCAGAAAAAAAAACATTAATATTGTGAAATTGCTTTCATTAAGGAAAGAATTAAAAATTTTGGGGTTGCACCAAATTGTGGTGCCCAGCCTAGTTTAGTCTGCGGAGATTTTTCATTTTTCAGGTTATACATAAGGATTTTTTTAAGAGACATTTTAAGAGTCATTCATATGGATATCAAATGGATATCTATATAAATGACTCTTAAAATGTCTCTTAAAAAAATCCTTTCATCTAACCCTGGTTTATCAGGTATCTTCAGGACTGGCTACAAAGTCCTCCTTTGTGGCCTATCAGGGCTGCTCCTCCCTTTCAGGGTGGGGAGGTCAAAGAGCCTGCCATTTAGTTTATGTCAGAAATAGTCCCTCTTCCCCTTAATAGGGTACCCACTTGGATACTGAGCTACCACGGGATATATCCGAGCAGGGTTTCTAGGTTATGTCCATACATAGTCTTTGGTTGGAGAAACAGTCTCATAAAACAGTCGTGTGCCCATATATATTTGGTCCTTGTGGAGCTCCTGTATTTTCCAGGTCATACTAACTCCCCCTTCTTTCATATGATTCTCTGCACTCTGCTGAAAGTTTGGTTATCTGCTTTGTTACACTGCTAGGTAGAGTCTTTCAGAGGTCCTCTGTGGTAGGCTCCTGTCCTGTTACTTGTTTTCTCCTACATCCAATGTCTATCCTATTTGTCTTTCTAAGTGAGGATTGATCATCTTACCCCAGGTCTCTTTCTTGTTTGTCTTCTTCACGTGTATAGATTTCAGTATGTTTATCATATCTTATAGGTCTATATAAGTGAGTATATACCATGTGTGTCTATCTACTTCTGGGATACCTCACTCAGAATGATCTCTTCTAGGTCCCACTATTACCTGCAAATTTCATGATTTCCTTGTTTTTAATTGTTGAGTAGCATTCCATTATGTAATTTTTACAAAAATATATTCAATAGAAGATGACTGAATATCTTTACTAGTATATAAAGTTACATAGTCTATGGGATAAATAATAAACTTACACTTTTATATCCTACCCAATGGAATTCAACAAGTGCTAGTGTTGTTTCATAACTGAGATAGCTTTTGCTTATTGATGCGTGTGTATGTAGATGTACATGTGTGTGTTTATATCAATAGACCAGTAGAAAATGCAGATCATAGCAAAGAAGTTATTAGATTATACACTAAGAAAATAAGTTGTTCATCATTGGAACTCATTGAACACATTAGCCACAAATGAAACTAGTCAAGTTACCTAGAACAAAGCCTTCATCTAAAGGAACAGCTAAGGTAGAGAAAGAGAAAATATGTTATTTCAGTCCGGGAATTGGGCAAAACAGCTTATAACCAAGGGAGAGAATACACTTCATCTAAGACATGACAACAGTTCAGTGCTCCATGCAATTGTGTTTGGGGAAAACAGCAGAGAAGATCAGATGGCTCAGAAAAACATTCTATGTCAAGGTATATGGCTGTTAAGTAGGCAGAACCTATCACACAAAGGCTGTTTGAAGACTATTAAGAGAGATGGCTTTCATTTGTTAACATTGAGAGGGCTATGAGACCATTAAATAGATAGAGCATCAAATCTGCACTGTACACAAGTCATTATGGCTGTTGTTTGAAAAGTTGGTTGGGGTTAAATAAGGTATGAGGTATATTGAACTGAAGGCTAAGAGACTAATGAAAAGGAGCTTTCTGGAATTCCGATAGGAAATGAAGTACAATGCTGTAGACTACATGAGAAGCATAAGAAAAACCCAGAGATACAAAAGCACATGACCCAGTGGACTGTGCGAGCAATTGACTATGAGGGACAGTATGATGTTTACCTTCTATCTCAAGTTAGGAGAGCTTATTTGTAAAGTAATTACTAGACAACAAGATGATAAAGTGAAAAGTGTTGTTCTGCAGCAACAAGGAATTAAGGAAGGCGCGTCACACCTACACAGGGAAAGCAACCTCTTCCCAGAGTGCTCAGTTCAGCACGAAGTCTTCCAGGAGTGGCACGAAGGAGAATTCAGGGAACTACATGAAATGACATGTAATAACTTGCTCTTGATCATTTAAAAATCAAAGGCTTCTGCTTTTTTGGTGGTTAGACTAGTTCCACCACCTCCAACTTTCACAGGATCATGACTTCATCAGGTAAGCAAACAGCAACTATTTATTCCTGACATGCTGTGTAGGAGACTCTGTAGCTCCCGTATAAACTATGAACAAACAGTTCATACCTCACTGTGCTGGTTCAGCTCATAACCACCATTCTCTCCTTCCGGGCTGACACACTCAGATGATCAGCCTTTGTGCTTGCTTTCCCACAGTCTACCCTTCAGAAAGAAAGGTCAGAGCAAATCTTTTCAAATGTAGTCAAATCATAAGCTGTATTTGCTGTAAGTTCTCCAATAAAGGTCTTACTATTAAAAAAAATGTTTGGCTTTGCTTTGTTTTGACATATTTTTGCGCTACCGGTACTTTGTTTTTGTGGAACATTTTGGTTTTCTTTTTCTTTTTTGTTTTCATTTTTTTTATTCTTGTTTTTTTGTTTCTTTTTTGAAAGAGACAGAGAGAGAACATAAAGTTGGATGGATAAGGAGAGGATAGGATCTGGAAGAAATGAGGGAATGGAAAATCATGATCAAAAACACATTGTATAGAAACAGTAAAAAAGGAAAGCAAACAGCAACAACAAAGATACAAAGTCACTTACAAGAGAACATGGGATTTGTTTCTAAATGACAGCTGTCTGGTTTCATCTTTTATTCCTCTTCCTTCCTTCCCCTGGCCCTGCAAATTTCCTCACTGTGACTTGATTATACTAGACAGGCTTCCATGTCAGGGCCTTTGTACTTACGGATCCTTTTACTTTGAACTTTGTAAGCCTAAAAGATACTTGATTCAAAATTGCAGTGATCAATTTCCAGTTCTAACATATTCCTTTCATATCTCTTATCCCTTACCACAGTGATATAGCTGACACATTGCTTCACGCATTGTCTTCTTCTTATTTGACTTTGAATGTCACTAGGTAGAATTGTCAGCTTCAGAAGTCCCCAGCACTGCACTAGAAGACAAACCTCACATGCAGTCAGTGTTTTTGCTTGTTTAATGATAGTTGGTGGTGTATCTTCCCAAAATATTAAATAGTAATCTTCAAAAGTACACAGTTTCACTTCTAATTAATACAAACCGAATAATACATCACTCTTACATGTTGTATACCGATGTATAAATAAATAAAATAATTCCAAATTTCCTCTAAGGAAAAAGACCACAATTGACTTTTGTGAGAAATTGCTTCTGGGAAAACTAGAACCTGTACGAACTAACTGAAGTTTTTAGAGTGCTAACAAAACGTGATTAATCTGCCCTGCCTAGAGGGTGAGAGCTAGAAGTGGAATTCACCCGGTGTTTTTGAGTGCTGAGAAGCAGCCTAGAAAGTTCACGTTCAAGCTGGGTGGAGCTGAATTGTCCTGCCTGAGGGATGAGAAAGGTGGAGTTTTAAAGTTTCATCCTTTCAGCTGTGTGCCTGTCTCCTTTCCTATCAGGGGAGAAAAGGGAATGAAGTAATGAAATAAGAGCTGAAGAATGCATAGGTCTTGTGAAATGATGACAAGAAGTTATCGAATGCCTTCTTTGTTCAAGATAAGGTGGCGACTAAGCCCATATATATATCTGTCAGGATTATCTGTCAGGATTGCTATTTGAAGGGTGTATTACCTGCACTTACCAGTCATAAAGAAGCTGAGAGGTTTAAAAATGCCTTCTCTTTTAGCAAGGAACTTGCTAGAGCTGGGATCTTACTGAATCTGAAGTCTGCCTCAGTGATCCTTCCATGTCTTGCTTGCCTGTTTATTTTCTCCCCTCTCTTTCCTCAGGCCACCCAGTGAAAGGATATTCTCAGGAATAATTTTAACAATGGTAATTTTGTTTCCAAGTTCCTTCCAACCCTTTTTTAACAGAGTGTGTGCATGTCAGGATTGGTAGCAGGAGCAAAGCACCCTCACAGCACTTTTAACAAATGTAGTTGGGGGTAGGACATATTTCCCCTCTTCTCAGAGGAGGTAAATAAATTGTATTGTGGATTCCTTCCACTCGCATTGGGATGTTTTCTTTTTCCTTGGAAGCATGGTTTTTCTTTGCACAAAGTAAATGAGTCCCACAGCCAATTTCTCATCTCAGACACTACAGCTTTCACAGAGCACGCGGTAAGCTCTAAGTATGACTGCAAACACATCAGCCAGAAAGCAAACCACAATTTTTATCAAATAAATTTGGGACTGATTTTTCAGAAAATTTGAATTCTTGACAAGTCATCAACTGCCAAAATCTGGCAAGAGGAAAGGAGTGCATTTACTGATGTTTGCAGTGCTCTATCCTACACAAAATAAAAAAGAAATTAGGCAAGATGTGTTGTTTCAATATTCTCACAGTCAGTCTCCACAAGCGATGAGTCTAAGAAAGTTGAGAATATTTCCTAACTGGTTCAGAACACATTTATCAATAGCATAGTTCAAATTATAATATCAGTAACACATGGTACATCTTCACAGTGCAAGTGACTGGCCATTCCAGACCAGCAGAATCAGCATCTCAACTGATGCTCCAATAACATTATGGGTGATTGTGGCACGTGCCAAGTTAGAGAAACTTATGCTCATTCCCAGAACCATAAGTCCACGTCTCTGGAGTATCAGGTGGTGGGGGCTTATTTTGGATAGGTCATTTAACATCTCTGCCTTTCAGGTTGTTGTCAGTAAATCAAACTTATCTCTGAAATTTTTCAAGCTCACTAAAGAATATAGCATTCATTTCCCTTTACTAACAGTGGTATGAATGTGCTCTTACTTTAAAAGACTCGGTGTTCACTCTTGACTATTCTTCTCTCTTCTTATTACTAAAATAGCAACTGAGTGTCAGATGTACTGTTCATATATACTGCCCAAGTTAGACATATATTCAATTTATTGATGTCCCATACTAGAAGTTGTGCCCACTCTAATACTGAGGAAACATATAGTTAAATAGCTTTGCTAGTGACACAAAGGAAGTTAATGACAGTTAAAAGATGTAAGTCTGGGATAGATTATATGTCCATGCCTCTTCCTATCTGCAAATATTTTTTCTGATCTGGTAGCTTTCATCAATAACAACAGAAAATAACCCTGCAGTCCACAAGGTGGGGCTAGGAAGGCCTCATTTCTAAGGGCGCTGTGTTTGCTTTTTAAGTATATAAAGCAATTACTTTGAATACATTTAACACATGTATTGATTTCATATAAAAGCCACTTTACCTGGGAATGATCAATAAACAACAAGGCTTGCAGTTGTACTACACTGCTGACTTATTGATACCCCTGAAATGTGTTGTTCCTGGAGAAAGGACACAGAAAATAGAGGTAGGAGAGAATTTGGAGAGTATTTAGCTTAAGTATCTTATTATAGGCAAACAAAAATTTAGAAACACTCTAGCAGAGTGATTTTTTTCCAAGGACATACAGTTTTTCCAAGGTTAGTGGTAGAAAAATGATTCCAATGTATGTTATTTCCCATAGGAATGGGCCCTGCTGCTGTTACTATCTTACTAAATAAAACATGCAGCTGCTTTTCACAAGCAACTGTATCTAGGACTATACTGTGCATCCTCTGGAGGCATATGGTATCCCAGAGTCTTAGATGATAAGCAAGGATTATTCCATGTAATAAAGTTAGGACCAGAATTCTGGATAGAGGTGATGCTTAATGAAATACATGGAACTCTAAAGCTGTATGATGTGTTTGGGGGAACTGTTAGAAACTTCGTAACATTGGAAATGAATCCGTTCAAGTCAGTGAGCAGTAACAAATGAGGCTGCTGAGATACTGAGTGCCCAATCATATCAGCCAGATGTGTCACTCTATGGCACTTGAAACTCATCAGAAGTTATTAAAGAATTCATGAAGGACAGTGGCATGATGAGATTTGTATATTTGTCCCCTCTGGCTATAAGGTCATCTAAAAAAGTAGGGAAAGATGAGAGGTACATCATCACAGACTAAAGACATGACAGGATTTGAAACTGTAACTTTCTGGGCAATAAAAAGTAAATCCTATGCAGTCAC
This sequence comes from Pachyuromys duprasi, assembly GCA_028658305.1. Classification (NCBI taxonomy): domain Eukaryota; kingdom Metazoa; phylum Chordata; class Mammalia; order Rodentia; family Muridae; genus Pachyuromys; species Pachyuromys duprasi. The sequence goes on along the minus strand of CM053765.1, from coordinate 78,106,926 downwards.
CTCAGCTAGCAATGGAACAAGGAAGAGAAACTCAAGATTGTTTTTCAGATAAAAAGTAACTGTAGCTCATTGCTTGATTACAAAATAAAGGATCTACTGATAGGCTAGGAGTCATATAGAAAGGGAGGAAGATCTCACGTATCAGTGGACTAGGGGAAAGGAACAGGGAGAGAAGAGGGAGAGAAGGTAGAATTGTGGGGAGACAAGGGAGAGGGACTCAGCTGGGATACAAATTGAATAAATTATAATAACTGATAATAACAAGAAACTTTTGAAAAGGTCTAAAGATGAACCCGAAGTGTATTTATTGGTTAACAAACAGATGAGTTGGAAGAAGGAAGAATGCATTTGGTCACATAGAAATAGTGAACCTAGCATAATGTTACTTCATCATAACTGTTGGGATGTCTAGGGGCCACTGTATCCAAGCCATGAGAACGCCCAGGATGGCCAAAGGCAGGAGTATAGCCGATCAAGAATAGAGTATTAGACAGTTGCCAAAGAGATATCCATTATTAAAAAAAAGTGAGAGAATTGAGAAATTAAGAAGAAAGGGGAAGTGTGTCAAGGAACTGAAAAAGAAGAGGACAACTCTTTACAGTTACTGAAAACCAGAAGAAAGACAGACTACAATTACATAAAAAGGCAACTTCAGGCTTCTAATGTGAGTAGTGTTGGGCCAAAAGAGCAGTGAGCTGAAAACTCTATTGCATGTGATACCAGGTATAAAATTTTAAACAGGTATAAAAGTATTTTATGGTGATGTGGACTATGTAAAAAAGAATGGCTTAAGCATAGATGTCAAGATATTGAAGACAAACCAGAGAAGAAACAGATAGAGTCAAAACAACTCTAGAAACAGAAGGATCATGGAAGTGTGGCTTGGCTCTGAGTTATCAATATCTTACTAGCATACATAGAAAATAAATATGTAAATACTTCCATAGTAACTGTGGTCCTATTGTGGAAATTAATAATTTACTAGAGTAGGATGTTCCTTGTAAAAGAGCAGGGGTTCTGTAATTCTGTTTACTACAGATCAGATGTCTAGAATGATTTGATGATGTTCTCCTGATACCAGTCTGGTCAAGTGAAATGTTTCAGTTCATGGCCATGGGAGCCCTAAGTTCCAAGTCATTATAAAGTAAGTTATATCTTCTTCAAATATCCAGAATATGGCCATTGATAGTATATATATGAATCAGACAAAGTCACTTGGGATTATCCACCTTTCTACATATTGAAGTACTTTCTGAATATATACCAGGATGTCCAGTCACAGCAAGCTTGTATTCCTTCAACTCTAACTACTTACTTGAAAATGGTTGATAATGTATTAATATTTACTAAATAAATTTTATTAACACATTATATCTTTTATATGTAAATCTCTTTTTCAATATATAATTTATCCGAAGGTTCTGACCAAATAACCTCACGAGTTATATTCAAGAGTTGGATGAGTTTGATGAATTTCTAGACAAATATGATTTGGCAAACTTTTTTTCAAAGTGAAATGATCTAATTTGAGGAAACTGGCATCTGGCATTTTCTACATGACTTGATGTGTGAAGGAACAACATGTCTTCTGATAGGTGCCTTGGGTATGCTCTTATTTAATCATGGTGGTTCGCTCAACATACTATGTATTTCTCCTGACACTTTAATTTTCACAGAATTTGCTTGCAGCTTTTAATGATCTACATTTTGAATATAATATACATCCCCACCCACCCTGTTATAAATGTTGATATCATAGGATTGCAGCAGAAAGACTTACACTAAGGACAACCAAAACACAGAGAAGTATCTTTCTGTGGTTCAAAAACCACAAATTAATAAAGGCAGTTTTAAAATCCAGAACATCTGACTTGAAAGCTAGTCAAGAGTGAATCTTTGTTCATCAATTGTTTCTTTTTTTTAATAAATTTATTTATTTTTATATCAATCACAGGTTAGGTTTTTTGCATCCCATGCGTAGCCCCCTCCCTCACTCCCTCCCACCCTCCCCAACCCTCCCTCATCTCCTCCCCGCCCCCTCCAAGTCCACCAACTGGGGAGCATCTCCTCCCCTTCTATCATCTTGTCTCCTCCAGGCTGGCTGCAATGTCCTCCACCA
>CM053765.1:78083107-78097354 GCA_028658305.1 Pachyuromys duprasi | reverse complement strand
ATACATATATATATGCAGAGTCATCAATTATATATATATATATATATATATATATATATATATATATATATATATTCCCTCAAATGCCACATCTTTGGGAAAATAGCTCCCAGGCAAATGTTGGCTCTCTGAGACTGTCACCTCTCACATCAGGAATGTGGTCTCTCCCCTATGAATTGTATTTATTTCCATGCATTAGCTCTGCTGCCAATCTGGAAGCACCTGCAGGAGCTGTGCCCATGTTTTATTCAAGTTGTTTCTCTGTGAGGCTCAGCACTTGGGTCTCACTTCTTTGAACACCCAAAACAAACATATCATTCTTCTTTCACTTATTTTCACATCTATGTCCTCTCCTAAGACAGACCGTTGTGAGTTGTTTCACAGTTTTAAAGGGAATACATTTAAACTCTGATAGAGAAGCGCGGTGAATGATAAGTTCAATAGTATGAAAGAACTAAGAGAAATGTTTTCTGTAGTAAAATTTGTTGCATATTTGAGTGTAAATATGGATATGCATTTGCTTTTATTATTGATATTTTAGAAACATCCTGAAGCAATAATTATGTTTTCCTTGATGTTCCTGCCACTAGATGGTAGGCAAAAGAAAACAAATTATAAAACTAACTGTAGCACTTTGCTTTGAATCATAAAGGGCATGGATAGATTCTATCCAAATATTACTGATCTTTTTCTCGTAGCAAACACTGTTTGATCATTCTCAAACTAGCAATGAGAACAAATCAGCTCATCACTGGACTATCACATTTTCCTGATCATGAAAACAATTTTAACTAGAAATTTCACAATATTTAAAGGAGGGCAATGTGCCTATTTAATTCAAGTGTGTGCAGCATATGATCAAAGACACCTGAAAGGTGTAGACTGCTCTAGCTCTAGGAAGTATTAAATGAAAACAACACAGATTGAGAAAGGTACACACCACTACTTTACAATATGGTATGAGATTAGCCTTCATGGAAGATGCTAGTTCCAAATAGAAAAACATTCTGAGATTCAAGCTGGACTTTATATTTAAAATTGTGGAAGCTGAAGACCACAAGATTGCTTTCTGGTTAAAGGTGATTACTGTGCAAGTTTGGCTGTCTGAGTAAAAATAAAAGGAGATAAATGACCCCACATATGCAGCAGAGATTTCCATCACACATTAACATGTAAAATAATAATAAATATAAACAAACAAATAAATACAAGACCTGTTTAGATATTTAATAGAGAATGGCTTGGGTTTGAGGTCATATATATTTCACAAAATAGCTATACAATGCACTCTTATACATTGCCTATTGGGATGTAAATTAGTCAAATCACTATAGATGTAAGTATAGGGATTCTTAAAAAAAATCTTAAAGCAGAACTAACACGTTTTTAACAATACCACTCCTGGGTATATACACACAGAAATCTGTATCAGCAGACCACAGAGAGGTTTGCACATCCATATCTATTGAGGTACTGTTCACAAAAGCAAAGTGATGGACTCAGTCTAAATATTCATCAGTGTATGACTGGGAAGAAAACACATTTGTTTATAGTCCAATGCAATTTGCCTCATTATAAAAAATGAAATAATGCTACATGCATGAAAATAATGATTATCATATTAAGTAAAATAAGCCAGACACAAAATGACAAATTCTCCATTCACATTAATATTTAGAACTTGCTTTATATAGATAGGTAATGATCATCAATGTAACCAGACATGAAAGCAGAAGGGATACACTGTGTGAAAAGGAAAGGCTTGGTGGAGTGAGAGTAGAATGGAAGTAGGTGATGGGGGAGTGGATACAATTAAGGCCCATGATATATGTGAACTGGAATGGTATTTTGAAACCCATCATTTTGAACAGTAGAGTAAGTTTTATTTGATTTTTTAAAAAATCCTTATCTTAATGTTCCCCTTCAGTTTCCCTTGACCCTGCTCTGAAATAGTAATTTCCATCATATCCTTCTCATCAGTGATCTCTACAATTTAGATATATTGTCTCATGCTTACCAAAGGGTTTGGAATTGAGAATTTTTTATAATTTTTTATTAAATTCTTTATTAATTATATTTCATTCACCTTATATACCCCTGTAGTTCCCTCTCTCCTCCCTTCCCAATCCCTCCCTTCTTCCCCCTTCTACACCCTTGTTCCTCCCCAAGTCCACTGATAGGGAAAATCTTCCTTTCCTTCCTTCTGATCCTAGTCTATTAGGTCTCATCAGGAGTGGCTGCATTTTCTTCCTCTGTGGCCTGGTAAGGCTGCTCCTCCATCAGGGTGAGGTGATCAAAGAGCAGGCCAATCAGTTCATGTCAGAGACAGTCCCTGTTCCCATTAATATGGAACCCACTTGGACTCTGAACTGCCATGGGCTACATCTGTTTAGGGGTCCTACGTTATCTCCATGCATGGTACTTGGTTGGAGTATCAGTCTCAGGAAAGACCTCTGTGCTCAGATTTTTTGGTTCTGTTGCTCTCCTTATGGAGTACCTGTCCTCTCCAGATCTTACTATTTCCCACTTCTTTCATAAGATTCCCTGACTCTGCTCAAGTGTTGGCCATAAATCTCAACATCTGCTTTGATAGTCTGCAGGGCAGAACCTTTCTGAGGCTCTCTGTGGCAGGCTCCTGACTTGTTCCCTGTTTTCTCTTTGTTCTGATGTCCATCCTCTTTGCCTTTCTGGATAGGGGTTGAGCATTTTAGGAAGAGTCCTCCCTCTTGAATAGTTTCTTTAGATGTACAGATTATAGAAAGTTTATCTTATAGTATCTATCTATATGAGTATTTATCATATGTGTCTCTCTGCTCCAGGGATAGCTCACTCAGGATGATCCGTTCCAATTCCCACCATTAACCTGCAAATTTCATGAAGTGGGGAAGAGCCTTGAACCCATTGGCACAGGATACAACTTCCTGAACCAAACACCAACAGCACAGGCTCTAAGAGCAACAATCAATTAATGGGACCTCATGAAACTGAAAAGCTTCTGTAAAGCAAAGGACACTGTTGTCAGAACAAAACGATTGACTACAGATTTGGAAAGAATCTTCACCAACCGTATATCTGACAGAGGACTAATATCCAGTATATATAAAGAACTCAAAAAGCTAAACAGCAACAAATCAAGTAATCCAATTTAAAAATGGGGTACAGAGCTAAACAGAGAATTTTCGATAGAGGAATATCGAATGGCAGAGAAACACTTAAAGAAATGCTCAACATCCTTACTCATCAAGGAAATGCAAATTAAAATGACACTGAGATTTCACCTTATACCCATCAGAATGGCCAAGATCAAAAACTCAAGTGTCAACACATGCTGGAGGTGTTGTGGAGAAAGGGGAACCCTCCTCCACTGCTGGTGGGAATGTAAACTTGTACAACCACTCTGGAAATCAATCTGACACTTCCTCAGACAACTAGGAATAGCGCTTCCTCGAGATCCAGCTATACCACTCCTAGGCATATATCCAAAAGAGGCTCAAGTACACAATAAGGACATTAGCTCAACCATGTTTGTAGCAGCTTTGTTTGTAATAGCCAGAAGCTGGAGACAACCCAGATGCCCTTCAGCTGAGGAATGGATACAGAAATTGTGGTACATCTACACAATGGAATATTTCTCAGCAATAAAAAAAACATGGAATTGAGAATTTTACTGAGGCCCTTTTTCAAAGATTCTTTTTCTGATTAACCTTTAGATGTAAAATCATTTAATTTAGAATGTGTACATGTAGTCAAAATGCCAATGAAATCCTTTTCCAAGAATCTTACCAGAATTCCTTGATTCATTATGCAAACCAGTGTGTAAAAATTCCTGGTTTAGGATGGATCTTCCTATGCTCAGACAGAGCATTCCTTCTATTGCATTTGAGCGTTTCTAGCCTCCTAAACCATTGAGCTATGTGTTTTTTTTAATTTAATTTTTTATTAATTACAGTTTATTCACTTTGTATCCCAGCTGTAGCCCCCTCTCTCCGCTTCCCCTCCCAATCCCACCCTTCCTCCCTCTTCTCCTCCCATACCCCTTCCCCAAACCACTGATAGGGGAGGTCCTTCTCCCTGTCCATCTGATCCTAGTCTATCTGCCTCATCAGGACTGGCTGCATTGTCTTTCTCTGTGGCCTGGTAAGGCTGCCCCCTGCCAGGCTGTCTTATACACATAAAATTATGTTAGTCACACTAAAGACTTCAAGGAAGTATAAATGATTGCATTCTAAGTAAATGAATGACCTTCAATAAATGAATGAATAAACTATTTCACTTACAGACAATGAAATATTCATCAACACTAAACAATGAGCTAAAAAGCCACAGAGACATATAAAACAGCTCTCTGCTCTCTGTTTTAATTTAAGAAAATCCACATAATTCTATGAGAAGAGTTTATGAAATGGCTACACAAAGTTTAACCCTACCTCCATGACTTTCTGGGAAAGGCAAACCTATACATACAGTTCAAAGTTCAGCGATTTCCAATATTTGGTAGAAGAAGGACAGATAAGAGAAGAAGGGCTCGGTAGAGCAGTGAAATTTCTCCATGTGATATGATGACACATACAGTTCATTAAATATTTATCAAAAATCAAAGACCATGCAAAGCCATGAGCAGACCTTCACATTTCCTATGGACTTTGAGGTTGAATCATCAACTGCTACCATATTAAATTGTTTAACAGAATTACTGTTGTGTAAGGTTGTATATGTATAGAAAAAAATGCATGAGAAATATATTTATTTTCCTGTCAGGCTAAATTTGCTTTAAAACTGAAGTGAGTCCTAAAAAGAAGACAGAACACAGAGTCAAAGAAAAAGATAATACAAACATTTATTGCAAGTTTTCTCTTAGTCAACCTCACTAAATCATTTTCATTTATTATCTTTGTGATATATGTCTGTCATTTGGTGTCCAAAGACAGTATCTTATAATTTTATGCCTTATTATTACCAAATCCCTAACTTAATTCCTTCTCTGCTTTATTTCAGGTTTTTACAAATCCAAGTTGTGTGTCTCCATCATGAAGCCCATTTCTTCTAGAGCCATGTCTTACCACATGTAGGACATTCCACATTACATAGGTCCAAATTTCTGTATAAGGCTGGGATTTCTTCAAATGTCTATATGTGTATCCTCTTCTATCCTTATTCATTTTTTAATTCAGGCACCTTGTAGGCAATTATCTCTTGTTATGCACTGTTGTGTTTGATGAGACCATGAAATAGGATTTTTTTTTCTACCTTCATGCATCTCCCTATGCGTATGTAACGTACATGAGTGAACCACTGAGAGATGAAACTCATGAAGTCTTTTATTTCAATTTTGCTCGGTTGGTTTCAACTAACAGTTTTATAGAAAATGAATGCGAGAGTCTTCTCAGCATTCATATACCAATGTTCTAAGCCCAATGGGGTGGATATGCGATGGTTAAAAGGCTGTTGGCTTGAAATGATGCCATGAGGTAGAGTCCTCTTATGAGGACTCATGATCTCATTAAAAGAATTCTTTCTTGCTCTCCTCTCCTACCCTCTTCCATTCCTTTCCCTCCTACCTCTGCCTCACACAATGTACGTCTGAATGCCAGAAGGCAATACTCAACAAAACTTGCCCCCATTGTATCACAGCCTCAGATATCTGAGCATATCAGAACTGTAAGAAGTAAGCATTTCTTAATCTAATATGTCTGCTATTTTTAAACCAACCAGATATGATTAAGATGCATATTGACCAGTTGTGAACATGGTATATTTTTGGAAATATTTAGTTTTTTACTACTAACTTTCATGTGCATTTATTACTAAAATACTAATGAGAAGTTTCCTGCATTTCACAAAGTATATGTTCTAGCTGCCTTGAGCATCTATGGGAACTGAATTAAGTGCCAGTGACATTTTTTTACATGCATAATTGTCATAGTAACTCAAAGAAACCAAGTAGTTCCACCCTGAAGAGGTATAATAGCTTTATTTTTGGCGTTTGTTTTAGGGAGCACTTGCAGTGCCTTTTCACAGTTCATCCTTTGTTAAGGTATCCATTGTCAGCATAACATGATGCTACAACCATGATACTTTCTTTCTTAGCACAATACTTTTAAACATTATTTGAGTACTTCAAAAATTTTTCCGAAAAGTGAATATGGACTTAAATCCATTTTCATAAAAACAGAGATTAGTCATTGTTTCTTGTAATCATACTCAGAATGAGTCAGATAATAGAATCTCCACTTGAAAGAGACTTTTTCTGCAAAGCTGAAAGTTATTTTACATTTTTTTAATGGCTCAAAATAACTCATGGCACAGTGCTTATCTGTTAAGGGAGAATTATCTACTTTATTAACTCCTTAGTCTGTTTCACAAAAAATGTCTCACAACTGACAAATATATTACGAACTAATGTCCAACAACTCCTGGATAAGAAAAGCAATAATGACAGTGAAAATATATAAAGGCATCCAATGTGGAGGTTATCAGTATTGGTGTGTGTTGAGTATCTGTATCTTAATCAATACCATACTTAAAAAGTGTCACACTGAACCAAGCATGGTAGCATATGCCTTTAATCTCAACACTCAGGGAAACAGAGGCAAAGAGCAGATCTCTGTGAGTTTGAGCCAACTTGGTCTAAAAAGTGAGTCCAGGACAGCCAAGGTTATACAGATAAACCATGGCTTGAAAAACAAATAAAACATACAAACAAACAAAAAAGTGTCATATTGTCACTCAAACAAGGGAGAAGGACTTGAAGGATGTCCAGTGGCACTTAATGGGATAATATTTTACGTCCCATGCATATCATAGATGGGTTTAAAATGGAACAGAGCTAATGGAAAGTGTGCATGGGATACAGGAGGAGTACAGAGGGAGTCCTGAAGTTGAAAGCTGATGACAGATATGGGACTTGAGAGTTCACAGACAAGTGTTTGCATTGTATTAGAAGGGAGGAGAAGTTATCAACTAGATTAATTGCAGATTCTAGAAAACTAGGGCAATAACCAGAAAATAAGACCTATGAAAATATGACTGGTCTAGAAAAATAAATAAACTAGTCATTTGTTTTGGGGGGATTTCTTTCTTTCATTACATAGAATTTTAGATTTCCACTATAAATTTTATAGAAATCAAATAGGTTAAAATAATAAGCTATACTGTGTGGGATAAATAATGGACTAAAATCTGGTTTTTGTTCTATAAAACTCAGTTTTTTTCCTTAGTTTCTTGCAATATAACATAAATGTATTAAAAATTGCATATGTTCAATAAATTTTGGGGGCCATAACCTTTTTTTCTTTAATAGAGAATATGCATAATTAAATATTTTACATAATTACATAATTGAGAATTTAGAAGACCACTCTTCTAGCTTTATCTTAGAAGTGCCTGATTCTTGATGTTCTGTTTGATACTGTAGTTACCTGCTTACACTTTTTTTCAGCAAGGAAAGGGAACATTCTTTTGATACATGGGGTATATTCTTTTCGACCTCAGATAACAACTCTGATTTGCATGCATGTCTCAGCTGATTTGTAATGATTTAAATTATTAAGATTCATAATACATTATGGCTGAACATTTGACTATGAAGGATTTTTGTGTTTTTATCTTGTGGCTCAACTCAGGACATTAGTTTTTCTACAAAGATAAGGGTATAATTTACTGTTTTATTTTGAGAAAAATCTTGGGCATCTCATTGAATGATAAAAGCAGTTCTAATAAGGAATATATGTCCATCAGCGTGCTCAATTAAAGGAAGTATCTGTTGCAGAGTTCAGCTTTCCTTACAAACATTTGTGTCCTCTTTAAAGCACAGAGTAAAGCTAGACAGAGCTTCTTCACCAGGAACTATATCACTTTCGCCTCCCCTTACAAAGCCTGTAAGGATCTTCTGGTTAGTTTCTGCCTAAAGACTGTCCATGAGCAAGAATGGAGACTCCACCTTCTTTCCTGTCAGATTCAAAAGTCTAGGAAAAGACTGATTCAGAGCAGATTGTGGGGTGATAGAATGCAACTTCTAGAAGCATTGCATGACCTCACTGTGTTCACTAATTCACATACATTTGTTTGGACTCTGTAAAGGTGAAAAGCTTCCATTTGTGTTTGACACTGTGGTGAGAATTAGCTTCACTTCTGAAGACACACAATTAAATGTCAAAATGTTTCACATAAAGTAGGGAGGCATATGTTAATGGCAAATTTGCACCAAGATAACAAGACTATTAAAAGATAAGCATGTATTTAAGATGATTGAATGAAATGTCTTGTAACATTTTTCCCAGGAGGGGAAATTACATTTTTAAAAGCATGACAGTGCCTGTGGCAAGATGTTACATGCAAGTAGATGAATGAGTGGTAACCTCTTCATCTTTATTCTCCTTGAAAATGACATTTTGTAATCAAGAGTTGGTGTTTCGTATGAACATTAATATTTAGTAAGCAGACATTTGAAGTATGTTCAGTGTTTTCAATTCATGTTGCAAAGGCTCTGTTATCAAAAATTGTTAAAGAAGAAAACATACATTAGTCAACATTGCCCCTCTCATTTAGAGGAGAATGAGTTATAAGTATATTGACTGTTACTGTATGTTCACAATTTTCTAGTATTCAAAATCAATACAAAATGTTAAGACAATACATATGCAGGATACTTAGTTCAGAGTTGCAGAAAGTGAGAGCAAGTTGATGATCCAGCCTCAACCAGATTGCTGAGAATGAAAGAATGAAGAATCTACAGGACACAAGGAATTTATATACATAGATAGCCTTCTTTAGATGTTCCTTTAGTATGACAGGGCAGTGTCTTGCTGAATCCATGATAAATTTGCAGCATGGCAAGTAAAAAATGCACTAACATATCTAACCCATTGAGCAAACATCAAAGTTTGGATATCATGTCTGCTGTTTTAGAAGGTAAATTATTTCCCTCTATGATTACATAACTGAATGGGATCTGTGTCTTATAGCCGTTATTCCACCTCTTAAGAGGTGGACTAGGGTTCCAGAAGGTGGAAAAGGGTTGCAGAATAAGTTCCCTTTCATAGCCTTCAGAGCACACTGTTAAAGCCATGTGCTAGCATATGATATTCACAGGACCTAGCTGTAGTTATGCTATTTTGTTATGGTCAGACAACATTATATTGCAAACTGCGCTTAAATCATAACTCTGGAGTGAGTTAGTGACCTTTGCCACTTGTCATTTAAAGTTAAGGGAGTATGACGGGACAGCAGTTCATTAGCTCCTTCCTTTTTCTCTTTATATGATGCTTACCTGTGTGCCCATTTCTCTTTCGGTTCACATTTTGTAAGTATCTCTACACACTCCTTGAATTGCATCATAAAGGCAGTGAAAAATAGCACTAAACAGTTGGTGATAACTCAGACTTGAACATAATGTCATTTTAGGGAGATATCAGACAGTGACCTCACTCAGACTGATTCATTTTCTTGAATAAAAGATGCTTATATCTCACCACTCTAAACTTCCAAAGACCCATACCAACACCTTGTTAGAAAACTGTAATTGAATAAAAGCTTAGAAATAATCAATTCTTGGGCTGTCTAATTTTTGTTTCCCTTTCAAAGATTGCCACTAAAAACTGATTGTTTTTCCTCTCTTGCTAATCTGACAGTTTCTTACTGACAGCCTCTCATCAGGGGGATTTATTACCACACTGCTGCTTTACTCGTTCAGTACAAACACTTCAAGGCTTAAATTAGAAACACTGACAAGAAATGTGGTCTTTAGTTAATGATTTATGCTTCTGCTTTGGAAAATGAAATGTCTATTACATATTTTGTACTGAAGAGTGACTTCCAAACTTTCTGTTGAAGCTCTAGAAGAAATGTTTTATGATTATTGCTCAATAAAAATAGTGCTTTGCCATTTTGATTCTCTTCATCCACCAAAAAAGGCTGTAAAATATGTTACAATATTTAATTGTATGTGCATAAGAATCTGGCAAGCACAGTTTAACTCCTGGAGATTCTGTCTCTGGCTGTATTGTTTGGGTGAGAGTCCATCTTATGTTGTCTTATGCTATAAAATGCGATCGCTATAGTATTTACTTTTGTTGGTATTTGAATAAAGCAATCCACAGGGACATACAAGGAAAGGGACTGAACTTGATACTCAGGCACTCAGTAATTGTTTGTTAATGTTATTGATCATTGTCCAGTTATTCCTTATTGGTCTTGGAAGTGAGGACAGAGAGATTAAGAAATCTTTTATCCTGGGTTAGGACAAACCATGACTTGAAGTACAAAGTACAAAGGTGAAATTATTTTGAAAAGTAGTAGACTAAGTACTTATAACTGAAAGTTGTCAATGAAGGTACTTGCCATTTAGTGCCAAATTGTAGTATAGGCTTTCTTTGGAACATTAAAATATTTTAAATGATAGAATTTTATTAACTCTTTGAGAAGTTCATATAATATACTTTGATCATATTCACTTTTCTACCACATCTCTCAATTCCTCCCAGATCTACCATTTCCTTACTACTTCCATCCATCTTGAATTGATCCCAGTCTTCTGGTTCTTGCTGTCTGTCAGCATCCCCCTCTTGAGATAAATCGTGAGCCTTTGGTGTAAAGGTTGTGTTGTAAATGTAGTAATTGAGTGTAGGTACCCCCATTTTCATCAGAACGTCACAGTTTTAACTTAAGGGTCTTATATGCATACTTGTTCATGGGATAAGTGCTCAACTGTGCATCTATTCATGTATGATGCAAATGCTTACAAGTGCTCGCTTTGTTCTAGGCACATCTCCCAGCTTGTGTGACATGCCACTATTTTATTTTTCAAGGGCGATATTATTTTCTTTTTATTTACGTCACTAATGTCAGCATTTTCTCTGTTTTATGTGACATTCTAGCAGTATTCTATGATACATTTGAAGAAGAGCTCCTTGTGGAAAATCATGCTTTAGGATAACTTAATGTTGAGCTGTGCAGTGGTGGTACACGTTTAAATCCCAGCACTCAGGAGGCAGAGGCAGGTAGATCTCTGTGAGTTCAAGGCCAGCCTGGTCTACAAAGTAGTTCTAGGATATCCAAAGCTACACAGAGAAACCCTGCACCAAACAACAAAATTAAGTAAATAAAAATAAAATAACAATGTATTTAAACTAGGAAAGCATGGAATTTTAAGAGGCAACCATGGAAATAACACTTGGCACAGGTTTGACTGAGCATCAGAAATCTACTAATTGTGAATCCAGGTATTAGCAGAAAAGACTCCTGGTAGATTTTTTTTACTTCATTTTTTTCCTTTTAATTGAATTATCAAAAGTAGATTTTTTCACACTATATCTTGATAACATTTCCCCCTCCTTACACTACCCCAGTTTCTTGCTACCTTCCCTCTCATCCAGATTCATATTCTTCCTATCTCTCATTAGAAAAGAACAGAATTCTAAAATATAACAATAAAGTATAACAAAATAAAATATAAGATTAAAACAAAACCCATATTAAAGTTGAACAAGACAAAACAACAGAAAGAAAAGATCCCAAGAGAATCACAAGAATCAGAGACCCACTCATTCATGAACTCAGCATTTCCATTAAAAAAACAAACAAACACCAAAACAAAACAAAGAAACAAACAAACATAGAACACTAAACTGGAAGAAATAATATCTACACAGAGGACCTGGTGCAGACCACTGCAGACCCTGTGCTTGCTGCTTTACTCCCTGGGATTTCATAAGAACTTTTCTTATGTTGATTTTATAAGAGCTTTGCTCATGGCCTTGTTTTCTTGGTGTCCTGCATCCCCTTCGGCTCTTATTCTCCTTCTTCCTCCTCTTCTGCAGGATTTCCTGAGCCCTCAAGGAGAGGGATTTGATACAGGGATCTCATTTAGGGCTGAGTGTTCCAAGGCCTCTCTCTCACTGCACTGTAAGACAAGTAATGTGTTAAAGAGTGACTATACCTGGCAACGCCTGTCATCAACTGCTAAGGTTGCCTTGATTCATATTTCAAGATAATGGTTCTGGTGTCTAAAATGCTAAAGAACCTAATTGCTTCAATTCCATATTAATTGATTACCTAATGTTCTATTAAAGAATAATTCTCATTACTATGGAGCCCAGTTGGATATTGAACTGCTATAGGCTACCTCCTTGAGTGGTAGGGGTTTCAGGCCATCTCCATGAGTGGTCCTTGGCTGGAGTATCAGTTTCAGAAAAGACCCCTGTGCCCAGATTTTTTGGATCTGTTGCTCTCCTTGTGGAGCTCCTGTCCTCTCCAGGTCTCTCCCACTTCTTTCATAAGATTCCCTGCACTCTACCCAAAGTTTGGCTATGAGTTTCAGCATTTGCCTTGATACCCTGCAGGGTAGAGACTTTCAGGGGCCCTCTGTAGGCTCCTGTCCTGTTCCCTGTTTTCTCCCTCCCCCAACGACCGTCTTCTTTGCCTTTCTGAATGGGTATTGAGCATCTTAGCCAGAGTCCTCCTTCCTGATTAGCTTCCTTAGGGACATGGGTGGGGAAGATGGAGGGTGGGATTGGGAGGGGAGGAGGGGACAAGGTACAGGGGGGATATAAATGAATAAACTGTAATTAATAAAAAGAAAAAAGAAGAAGAATTCTCTACCAGTTCTATAAGCATAAATGTTTTTACTATCATAGCTTTGCAACTTGCTGACTTCACAATATGGTGAGATATGTAATATAAGCAATGGCTTAACTCTCTTAGCATTATGAGGAAAAAATCAGGAAGCAATTATCAAGCTCCTATCCTTTGTAAAACAATCCATATAACTTATAAATTTTACTTTTAAAAATATTAAAAGAAATTATCAAGTGAGTTAGAATTACCATACGAATGTTGCAGTTTTAAGAAGTATGACTATACTTTAAATTTTTAAAGCATAATCCTGTAAGAATAATAATGTACTGGCCATGAGTCTGTTCCAAGCTCTGGCAAGGGAGGCATCAGCCCACTTGGAGCCTTTCTTACCCAGTCTGCCCAAGCACAGAGCCCTACTATCTGGGAACTCACCTCCCCACTTGGGAGAGTCTGGTTAGAGCCTTGGGAGACCCCTGTCTCAGACCTTCCCAGGGACCCGGGAGTGAAGAACACTCAGCGTGTGGCCTTGTTGATGAGCTTCAGGAAAATGGATGGAATTATAAAAGATCATCCTGAGTAAGATAACCCAGGAACAGAAAGACACACATGGTATATATTCACTTATATGTGGATATTAGCCAAATATTATAGGATAAAATCTATATTAAATACTAAATATACTGAAGACCTGAAGAAGCTAAACAACAAGGAGGACCCTAGGGAGGATGCTTAAATCTCATTCAGAATAGTGAACAGGACAGACACCAAAGGTGGTGGAAGAGAGGGAAAAAGATGGGAGCCTACTATAAAAGGTCCTCTGAAAGGCTCCACCCAACAGGGGATCAAAACAGATGTTGACTCACAGTCAACCTTTAGGCAGAGCACAGGGAGTCTTATGGAAGAAGAGGGGTTAGAAGGATACTGAAGAGACAGGAGCCCCACTAGGAAACCAACAAAGCTAAAAAACCTGAGCCCAGGCAGTCCTGCAGAGACCAATGAACCAACCAAGAACCATGCATGAAGAGGACCTAGACCCCTTCTCAGAAGCAGCCAATTGGCAGCTCGGTCTCCATGTGGGTTCCCAAGTAAGGGGAGCAGGAGATTCTTCTGTCATGAACTTGGTTGCTTGTTCTTTGATAACTTGCCCCTGGAGATGTAACCTTGCCAAGCCACAGAAGAAGAAGAGCCAGGCAGTCCTGATGAGACTTGATAAGCTATGGGCAGATGGCAGTGGAGGAAAACTTCCTCTTTCAACAGACTAGGGGAAGGGGTAGAGGAAAAAGAGAGGGAGGGTGGATCTATGAGGAATTGAGGAAAGGGGCTTCAACTGGGATATATGATGAATAAATTGTAAATAAAAGAATAATAACATTTTTAACATGAGTGATTTTTAGGGGTTTAGGTATCACCTATTTGCTAAGATACTCACTTGTGAAGGTTTTCTTTTTTAAAAAAAAACTGTGCAAGAGAAATACAGTTGTTACATAAAATCTCATTTAATATTTTATAGGATCTAAAGTATAGAAGAACCTTATTCCTTGTTCTATCATCTGGGCCTGTGAACAGTTTATTGGGTAAACTGCATTACTGTAATATTTTTTTCCTTTTTTTAAAAATTTATTTATTTTTATCTCAATCACAGGTTAGGTACTTTGAATCCCAGGCGTAGCCCCC
>CM053765.1:78036519-78082607 GCA_028658305.1 Pachyuromys duprasi | reverse complement strand
AGGATAGGAAGTTCAAGCTGAAATCTACACACCTAGAGAGGATATACAGGAAGGAGGACCCAGATTGGTATGATCAATGCTTGTTTGAATGAACAAATGGGATGGTCATTGAGTGGAGGAGAAAACAAGCAACAGAACAGGATCGTGTAATATTATTTAAAAAAAATTCTTTCTTATTGTGGCCAGTTAAGAGGGATCCAAAGTGAGGAGCAGAAATTTATCTGCCGCTTCCATTTGTTCGGTTTTAGTCTTCCTTGGGCAGTAAGCAAAGTAAGTCTGATTTATTTGTTTGTTAGAATGTTTTAATCACCAAGACTGTCTAGTCTTAGCTCTGTTCTCATTAGTTTAAGTATTCTCATTTTCACTGACATTCATAAACCATGGTGTTGAATCACTCCCTGCTGAAACTGCACTGAGCCTGATTGACATTAGGTTTTCTACTATTTTCAAATCACGGCCATTTAGCATCATATTATGAAACTTTCCAGTGATTTTCAGTGTGTTTTTCAAAACCATAATTTTGTTTAAGTATATTAATATTATAGTAAATGATAATCTAAGAAAATACTTAAAATAAGAAGTATATTACACACATCACATCACACACACACACACTTCATTGGCTACCCTTTCCATATCTCTTTCATCCTGTTATGAGGCCACAGTTGACCATGATGCTTTTTTGTGTGTGGTGTGATTGATGGAGAGCTGAAAAGGGTTGATCCAATTTTCTGTCTCCTCTGCTCCATTCCTTTCTTCTCTCCCTGAGAACACTCATGTCTGTATCATAACCATCTCTTGCCTAGATACTATCAACAGGTCTTGATATTAGCACAATTTCCACAAAATTTTTGCCAAGTTATCATTCATAAAGATTCTTTCAAGTCAATATATCAAGCAATGTACCAACTCATCACCCATTCCAAACCTCCCGGGCACTTCCCATTATAAGGGAAATGCAATGCAGGTTCTGTCTTCCTTGATCTTTATAATCTCTCCTCTCACTATTCTTCTGTCACTCATAATACTTCAGCTCAATTTTCCTTCTCCTTGAATAACACTAAAGCAAGTTCAACCTCAAAGTTTAAAAACATTTCCTGGTATGGAATTGTGAGTTTGAGAACATAAATCTGCATGGCCCGCTTCTTCATGTTTGTTTGTTTGGTTTGAGTCTTAGTTTATGCAATAAAGCTATTCCTGACTTTTAGGTATGAAGTTAATTCTCTCAACACTTTCCTTTATATTATTTTATTTTTAATATAGTAACAGTTGACACTGTAACTGTTAACAATGAAAACCTAACCTGATAAATGGTTGTTTTTGTCAGCTTCTCTAATGTGATAAGACCATTGAGAGCAATAATCTTAATGAGTTATTTGAAAATACCACACATATGTTTGGTGAATAAGTGAATAAATACATGTATATATACAGCATAATACAATCATATAGTTTAAAATCTAACAGTCTGTATTTTAACTAAAAGACATGTATTCATTGGTGGAGAGCCTTGGGACAAGCAGAATAAGTTCTTTTCTCTGAAGTTATGTATCTAATACAAAAGTTGAATTGAAATGTTTCTTTTCTCTGGGGATAATTATAAAGATTAAACAAGTTAATAAGTGTTAGATAGCTTCTACGTTAATGTTTCAAATATTAGCAATTCACTTTAATTTTTAGCATTTTTGCAGGCACATCTAAATTATGTGATATTAAAGTCCACTAAGCCTTTGCTCATGTTCTCTGCTGTGAAGTCTCACTCTTTCGTGGTTACACTGTCACTTTTGGAGAGCCAAATATAGTATTTAATACTGGTCAACATCATTTGTCTTAATGAAGAGCCTAGCATAGGCCTGGCAACTGTACAATCTGAGGCTTTCTCCTCACCTGTGGCTTATGAGGCAAGTGTTAGGATTGTCCTGTTGTATGCATTGGGCTGGAACAGAGAAGTTACTATTTAAAACTTTTCAGTCTTCCTGACCTGCCACTTTTGGTCCTTTGGCCACAAGCAGCCAAATGTCATGTTTGGTGCAGTCAAGTCACTGGGATTCTCCCAAATCTGTCATTCGGCCTCTAGGTCATCTTTCTTCCCTAGAACTTTTAGATTCTTTTAAAATTTGATGTTTAGTATAGAAAGGAGAACAAACATGTGTGCTATATTCCTAGAAGTAGACAATAGGTATCACAGAAAATTCCCTTCTCTTTATTTGACTACTTCTTTATCCTGCTTTAGCAGAATTTAACAAAAGGCCAATAATAAATCCATTCTAATTATGGATGAGTAAGAAAGAGATTTCAAGTAACCAATCTTATTGTTGAAGTCCAGTTTACAGAAGAAAGAAATCTTCAAATCAAATGTATATTTTAATGGTCATCTCTCTTAATATAAATATAAAGGTTCTTTAAATTAATTTAAAAATGCGTGGTATTTGGTATATACTAGATCAAAATAGGTAAGACATTGTGTTTTCAGTATATTTTGTACTTTTTATTCTATGAGAATGTGTTAACATTTCATAAGATAATTCTAAGTTTTAACAAGAGGTAAGAATTTTGATATTTGTAACTTCTGGCTGTCTTGGAACCACTTAAGTTTTGTAGGTGTTGATTTCCAAATCTGTGGAACAGTGATGAGAGCATCTACTAGCATTTCTGGGGCTACTGTACAGTGTTAACATGTGTGCCAATATATTTTAATATGTTACAGTGTTTTACTTATTTACGGATTTGTTTGATTCTGATGTTTATACATGTGTTCATGCATAGAGTAGAAGTGTTTGTACGGGTATGTGTGTGTGTGTACAGGTGTGTGAGTAGAAGTGTTTGTACGGGTATGTGTGTGTGTGTACAGGTGTGTGTGTGTGTGTGTGTGTGTGTGTGCGTGTGTGTAGGTCAACCATCAATGTTGGACAAAGGTTTTCCTTAGTAACTTTCTGTCTTACTTTTTGAGAGAGGAAGGCCTCTCATTTGGCTAGACTCAGTGATTAATGAACTCGAGAAACCTTGTCTTTCTGCTTCCCCGGGGCTGGGATTATAAACACAATCCATGCCTTGCTTCTACATGGACACTGAAGATCAAGCCAAGATCCCTGGTTTGTGTATCGAGAATCCTATTAATTTAACCATCTTTTCAGACTCATTTATTCAATGTAAAACATAGCTGACATCGTTAACAACATTGTTACTCAAATATTATGAATATTCTTTGTTTCTCCATCAAATGAGTATAATAGAACAAGAAGAATGTCTAATGCAAAAAATAGATGTAATCAAAAATATACACAAGGCAAATATCATACATTGAATAATCTAAAGAAATTACATAACTGCAGTATTACAAACAGCACACAGGCTGACACCAAGCCTGTTGTACTTATAAGTAAGTAATGCAAGGAAGCAAACAACCTCATCAAATGTAGAACTTAAGAAGGCAGTATTTATATCATATGATAGAATTTTGAAGGAAAAGGAAGAAAGAATATACATGTACATACAAGGAACATAGTTTAAATTTCTTTATGTGAAACTTTTAAAATTAGATTTTATATTTAATGTATTTTAGACATGCATGAAGAAAAGAGAACAGAA
The DNA here is from genome assembly GCA_028658305.1 of Pachyuromys duprasi. Taxonomy (NCBI): domain Eukaryota; kingdom Metazoa; phylum Chordata; class Mammalia; order Rodentia; family Muridae; genus Pachyuromys; species Pachyuromys duprasi. The sequence continues at coordinate 78,079,019 of CM053765.1, read as the reverse complement.
AAGGTCAGTCATTTTGCTCTTAATTTCATCCCAACACTAAACATCTGTTCCTACCAGGCCAATTTCCTAAATATACACCCTGCCTGTTTTTTCATAATACCATTTCATTGCCTCCTACCTAGTATGCGAGATCTTACCAATGTCCTTGTCTCCTCCATGAACACGCTCTGACAATTCCAGCCTACTCTGTTCTTATTCTTTTCTGAAATTGCATCGCGTGTGTCACAAAATTAGCCATTTAATTACATACCGCCTTGCATTATTTTCTAGTTTTGTCATGGCTACCTTCTTTCCATAGTAGATCATGACTCCTCAAAAAAGGACCATTCTCAGGTTCCTGCGTGGTGTGTGTGTGTATTTGTGTGTGTTTAGAAAATACTGGATAAAAAAGAGAGAATGGATCATGGTTATATTCAGAAGAAAATTAATTCGCTGAATGACTTTTCTGTGTTCATAGCTTTTTAAAAAAGGATATTAAAGAAAAGTAGACGCCACGAGCACCAAAGTTTTCCAAATTGCTTACACCAAATACATCATAGAATACACATTAACTCTGATGGCTACAAAGATATCTTAATGGCAGAGCGATGAGTAGATGTAAATTAAAAGTCTATCCTTTATAATGACCATTCACTTAGTGCTTAAAGTTTACTATCATCATCTAGTTAATAGAGTAGTTAAAAAATTGCAGGTTTATTCAACTACTGGTACAGTAGTTTAAAAAGATTGACATTTTATTCAAATAGTTAGTTAAGTGAGAATTACACTAGACATTTAATTTTCACTGCCCCCAATAATTTAAATTGACTAAAAGATTCATTTTGCAGGTGCTATGTTTTACTCATGTGTTTCTGATATCCTAAGGAGTTCATTTTGGAGGTGACATATTTTCTTCCTGTATGGCTGTATCCACACAGGACTAAGAAAAGGTCATGTTTTGGAAATGTATATTTCTTTGATAAATCCCATTTAAAACATGTTTAAAAGTAAATGTCATTGAGAAACTTAGGCCAGCAACTGGGCCTGCAATCTACTTCAGCCTTCTACCTTTTAGGTGGACTTTGAGTATCACATATAGGCAGTTTATTTTCACAAAGTTCTCTTAAACAAGTTCATAGAATGATCTAAACACATAGTTTTTTATTCACTTATCTGCTAGTGTTTAAACAAGCTCCTTAAAACACTATTCACAAATTTTATTACTTAAGTGTTACTAGTCAAGCACCAGATAGGTTCCTTACTAGTCCTGTGAATCAGCAAACCCTAATACTTGTGAGTACCCCAATTTTCTGCTTTAATAGTGAACAAAGTAAGTTGTTGCTCAGAATCCCTGCAAGAATGAATTAGTACATTAAGACCAATGTGCTTAGCATACTTCAGAAAAACACTTAAGGTTATGAGTTATAATATGCCCTTTTAGTAAAGCAATTATTTTAAGTATTATAAAATGTTGTTATATATTATAATTATCATCATTGTGAAGATGATATTTTAAGAAAGGCATGGATTAGTAATTGAAATGCAGTAAAGATTATAAGTAACTTGTAACTAATATTAGCACAGAAGAACGTGCTTCATAGGCGTTGGGCACCACAAGTGTACCTGGAAGAGGAGACTCACAGAACTCAACAGCGAATCCTTAAAGGATTGTTGAATGACTAAATGTTTTGATATATTTAATGTTCTTATAAAAGTTAAACATTAGGTTGATCATTTAAACTCTTACAAATTTTTCATAAACCTGTGAAAATATTATTTTACTGCTTTTATGAACAGTATCTCTATTCCCAAGATCTACTAAGAATATTATTTCTATACTTCTTTTACATTAGATTTTTATTTTTTCTCTCATATGTTACATCCCAATCACAGTCTCCCAGACTTCTCCTCCCTTTGTCCCAGGTCCATTCAACCTCTACCTCCCTTCAGAAAAGAGCAGGCTTCCCAGGGATATCAACCAAATAGGGCATACCAAGCTACACTAAGACCAGGCATACACCATCATATTAAGGCTGGACAAGGCAACCCAGTAAGATGAAAAGTTCCCCACAAATAGGTAAAACACTCCCACTATTATAATTTCAACAAGAACCCTAAGATATGAAGCCATAACATATGTGTATGGGACCTAGGTTAGACCACTACAGCCTCCCGATCTCTCGAGTTCCTGTGAGTCCTGCTTAGTTGATTCTGTGGGCCCTGTCCTGTGTCCTTGCTGACCCCTCTGGTTCCTCTGATCCTTCTTCCTTCTCCTTCTGTAGGACTACACTAATATTTGACTGTGGTACTCTTCATTGCTCCCATCAGTTGCTGTATAAAGTCTCTCTAGTCTCTTTGATAACAATTCTGCTAAGCCCCATTCCGAGAGCTGTCTGCAGGCAGAACAAATTATAGATTGAAGATTTTGTGGCTTGGTTGGTATCCCAATCCCTTCACTTGAGGCCTTGCCTAATTACAGAAGATGGCTGGTTCAGGTGCTGCATCCTTCATTACCAGACATCTTTGCTAGGATTACTTTTGTAGATTCCGTGGAGTGTTTAGTGCACTAGGCTTCTACCTTGCCGCTGAAATGTCCTCAGTTCCAGTTGTTTGTACTTTAGTTTTTATATAATAACTTTGCATATAGTAAGCCTTAAAATACAAGCTCCAGCAAGGAATTATTTGAATGTGCTTGAGTGTCTATTTTTATCCCTACTAATTAGGTTCTTCCCACAGAGTCTAGGTCAATGTTTTAAATAGTGCTGATGTGTGATAAACACATTTTGAATGTGCCAATGTTGTATTCAAGTTGCACTAATTTCATGAAACACACTAAATTACCCACCATTCAGTCAAGCAACTGGAGTCAATCAAAACCTGAAAGACAGTCATTTCATCTGCATAGAAGTTTCTCTACAAATATTTAGTGGTATTCAAGTACCTCCCCCTTTTTTTCTGGCCTTTAATACAAACTTAAATCACATATAAGACACATTCTGCCCTTTGAAGTACTAAATGATCATTTTTCAAACAGTCATCTCTGAAACTTATCTCTCTGATTACAAGCATGATGCACTGTAGGGAATAAATCTTAGTGCTGTGTAAAGCCACTAACACAGTCAACACTTCTGATATTCTGAATAGCCCTGTTCAATTGCAGTATGTTGTTACAAAGTGTTGGCTTTATAAATAGGTTTTCTATGACAAGAACTGATTTATTATCATTTCACAAATGGAATAAAGATAAAATATAAACATGTAATTTACACAAAACTAAATGTTTTACATTTCAGTATTAATGTGCTCATTAGTGGTTTGGTTCTGCTTTTGTATATGTTACAGCTAATACAAACTATCATTGCTGCGAGATCATTAGCTACTTGAGTAATGAATAAAATCCAATTAAGGCAAAATACCATTAATTTTCTGTATTTTGAAAATAATCTGCGAATAGTCCCCCATTTTTTGAGTATTATGGGAAGAAAGTTGTTCACTGTCAAAGAAGAAAGCTAAGCCTTCCAAATAGTTCACACTCTTATTTGCTCTAATAAAAAAGCAATCTGCTTTTAATCTTTATTCTGAAAATTTATATACACTGAGTAAAGCATCTCTCTGAATTTTGAGATAATAATTATAAAATTTTACACACAAACAAAAACTTATGTGACTCATATATTAAGATATTACACATGGCCTTCAATGTACCACTGATTACAAGTTGGTTTGCCATCTTGAACACTTAGTGTCAACTGAAAAGATAAGTCTTCATTTCTGATGTTGTTAATTCTACATTTGAAGAAGAATTTTATGTTGAAAAGGCAGATTGATGTTACTCCCAGGCCCATCCGTGTACTCGTTTTAGTAGTACTGAATTGATCACACTGATGAAGACGCTTACTTCCTGACATTTGTTCAGCTTTGGGGGGGGGGTGATTTTTTTTTAATTTCTCCTTTCCTGTGTCAGAGATAACTTTAATGATTTTTTTCTTATTTTTTAAAGTATTTAAAGGAAAACAAGAGTTAATGGTTTATCCAGGCACTTGAGGATCCCCTAAGACTACACAACTTCCATTTGAAAATGCATTAGGCAAATATTCCCATTTCTGCTGGAGGGTGTCATTAGAGCACTCAAGCAAAGAAAGCAGTTAGGAGTGAAAATACCCAAGAGACTTTCCAGGAAGACTCTGATGCAACCTTTGTTCCATATTTTAAAAATATATATGGTGCCAAATGAACCCTCACTAGGAGAGCATTTTATTGATCATGAATTATGATGAACTCAAGCACTCTCTTATGCTAATCCAACAACTACTTTCTCTAGTTGAGCATTTACCTCAGAGTAGACTGACAACCACTTTTCTAGGATCTCAAAGATTTACTATGTCTGGGGCAAGAGGGAGAAGTAAGAAAGACTCAGATAGGAGAAATGCTGATTACATAAAGACATTATCAGAAATTATGAGCAGTGTGTAAGTCTCATGGCCTTCAATTTCAGTAATGAAATTAGAGGAGGTGCTTGCCCTGAATCTTCTCTTTCTAAGACGACTGTGTTCATACTAATCCCCTCTGTTCACTGAAGAATTGTGAGGGGAATAAGCTCTTGTGGGACACTCAGGCTAGGTAGTGCATGTGTCTATATGTAACATATTTTATTAAAGTTATTAAAGTGGGTACAGGTGATGATTTTGTTGGTTCCATAGTCTATAGTTATTACTCCACTTTCTTAGGCTTTTATATTCATCTTCTCTTCATTTTTGCTCTGTTTCTTACTCAGACAAAGGTAAAAAAAAAATATGTATTGAGACTGTTTAAGCTAATCTTTTTCCCCATTGGAGAGCCATAGTCTGGATTTACCTATCTTTCTATTTCACACACACATGCCCAAAGGTTATACATACATACATACATACATACATACATACATACATACATACATATATCCAGGGCTTACTTCCTGGCAGCTGTAACAATGATCACCTAGTTCAGAGGGAAGGTCTCTGAGTCTGTAGTGACCTTGTGATAAAGCGGTTGCCCTGCAGTATCAAGGTGGATCCTAAAGGCAATCACATGTTACATACAGAAGACAAGGAGAGACAAACTGCCAACTCCTGCGAGCTGCAGCATAACAATGGAGGCAGACGATGAATGTCACCATCATCTCCAAAACAAACAAACAAACAAACAAACAAACAAACCCCCAAAACTCAAAGCAGTCATTAGCTGGGCAATCTCCACACAAACTTGCAAGAAAATGTGGTCCTGCTGGCACTTTGATCACAGCCTTCCACTTCAGTAGCTGTGAGAGAATACATTTCTGTTGTTTTAACAGAGCATATCTGTAGTAATTTGTTGTAGTGACCACAGGAAACTAATTCAACTCCTTTCTTTAAAGTCCTGAAATTGGTGGCAAGGGAAATTACAATGTAACAGTACTCCAGTTCACCTCTAGCTCTGTAAAATTAGAAGAAATACAGACTACACTGTGGGAAATAGGAGAGCATTTTATTTTTGCATGAACTACAAAGCTCCTGAGAGGCATGCAGTCTATCAACAATCTTCTGATTATTGGAATACAGTGTATAATCAATAAGATATTTGTTGAACCAGTCAACCTGACTTTATAATGTGTGTAGCAATACTTGGTCATTTTAGGGAAAATAGAAGAGCATGTATCTCTAGAGAAGTGCTACAATTCCTACCTAGATTGTCAGCTCTGTTATAATACCAGTTCTGTTGGTACTTCAAGTTCACCAGTATATTCTAACTACTCAGCCTTTCTGAGAGTTGCAGAAAAAAAAAGTAGATGATGTGTGAATTGGGAGATTTAGATGTTTCAGGTATTAAACCAATCATGGATGCATATGAACAGTTTTAATGCAAGCTGGATCTTTTTACAATTCTCCCAAATAGGAGGGCAACAGTAATAGTAAAGCTATGTATGAATCTACAGGCATTAGTTAGTCTATGGACATTTTCCATAGTAGTTGGAGTTGGAAGATGCCATAGCAAGGCAGGGGATAATTAGATGACTCCTTGAGGAGCCTTCATGTCCAGGCCACTAACCTGTCAGAAGCATCATCTCAAAAGCTATGCCCATTACCATTACTCACTAGTTGGCACCACGACCAGCTAGAGCTAGTTTAATTGTACATGAAGTCCTTCATTCTCTTCTTTCTACCTCCTGTGTGCAGCTGCATCCCAAGCCCCAGTTTAGATCCTTGATCCATGCCTTTCATCCCAGTTCTTAGGATGTGGAGGAAGAAAGTGCAGTAGTTGTAGATTATCTATAGCTACACAAGAAATATGAGGCTCGCCTAGGCTACCTGAAAGCTAATCTCAAACAAAACAGAAGAATACCAAACGAAACCAACCAATTGCCTTTTCCTTGAATGACAAAAATGCCTCTTCAGACACTCCTCTTTCTAGAGGATTGCTTCCTATAATTCATTTTCAGCACATACCTCTTGACCCCTAATGCTAATGAGTTCACATAAATTAAATATACACAAAATTATTTCTGTTAGTTTCTGTCATAATATTGTATTAAATGAAGTACATATATTTATATAATAACTATACAATAATTAAAATATATTGGAAATTATAGTATAGCATGTGTGTTCTATACATTCAGAACATATTTAATAAATACTTAAGCATCATATATTAATTTAAAACCTTAGCAGCCTGAGTTTCCTTCTGATTAACTAAATCAGTATATGCTCAAAACTTATGAAGAAAAAACCTATTTGACAGTCTTAGAGAAGGTAACTTTGGGAGGTAGATGGATCATAAAGGAAGCAATAGTTTTAATATGTACTTGGAATTCATATAGGACTTTAGTACCCAAAGTGAAAAGTAATGATTTTAAAAGGCAGGTCTGAGTGCATAGCTCAGCAGAAGAGACCTTACCATGTTATAAATAAATGAATAAATGAAAAGAAAGTAAATGAGTTTTAGAGGTGAGAATATGAAAAATGTTTAGCTTCAGGAGTAGTCCTTATATTGGCACTTCCATAACTGAATCCTTTACAAAAGAGAAAGAGAAACATGTCCAAGCAGAGGTTCTAGGTTATATCCATGAATGGTACCTGGTTGGAGTATCAGTCTCAGAAAAGATCTCTGTGCCCAGATATATCTGGTCATTGTGGAGCTCTTACTCTCTCCAGATCTTACTAATTCTCTCTTCTTTCATATGATTCCCTGAACTTTGCCCAGAGTTCAGCCATGAGTCTCAGCATCTGCTTGATACCCTGTTATGTAGAGTCTTTCAGAGGCCCACTATGGTAGGCCCCTTTCATGCTTCTTGTTTTCTCCTACTTCCAATCCATCCCATTTATCTTTCTAAGTAAGGATTGATCTTCTTACCGGGGTATTCCTTCTTGTTTAGCTTCTTTAGGTATACAGATTTTAGTGTGCTTATCTTATAGGTCTAGTATCCACTTGTAAGTGAGTATATAAGTGAGTGTGTATGTCTTTCTGCTTCTGGGATACCTCACTCAGAATGATCTTTTCTAGATCCTGCCATTTGCCTGCAAATTTCATGATTTCCTGGTTTTTAATTGCTGAGTAGTATTCCATTGTGTAAAAGTACCAAAATTTCTATAACCATTCCTCCATTGAGGGACATCTAGGTTGTTTCCAGGTTCTGGCTATTAGGAATAAAGCTGCTACAAACATGGTTGAGCAAATGTACTTGTTGTGTAGACGAGCATATTTTGGATATATGCCTAGGAGTGGTATAATTGGATCTTGAGGAAGCAGTATTCCTAATTGTCTGAGAAAGCACCAGATTGATTTCCACAGTGGTTGTACAAGTAAGTAAGGGGAACAGTGACTGTCTCTAACATGAATTCAGAGGCTAGCTCTTTGACCTCCCTACTCCATGCGGGAGGAACAGTCTGGTTAGGTTACAGAGGAAAACATTGCAGCCAGTCCTGAGAGACCTGATAAGCTAGGGTCAGATGGAAGAGGAAGAGGTCCTCCCCTATCAATGGATTTAGAGAGAGAGGCAGGGAGTAGATGAGGGAGGGAGAGTGGGATTGGGAGGGAATGAAGGAGGGGTTACAGCTGGGATACAAAGTAAATAAATTATAATTAATATAAAAATAAAAATTTAATAATAAAAAACCAAAATATAAGACAAAAATAAAGAGAAAGAGAAAGAAAAACACCTGTGAATGCTATCATTTTATGATGTTGCTAAGGCCAAAGATAAATTTCAGACCATTATGTATGGGTTCCAAACCTTAATGTTTTTTTCTTTATAAAATAACTTTTCTTTTTTATATTCTATTTATTTTTATTATTAGTTAGAGTTATTAACTTTGTATCCCAGCTATATCCCTCTCCCTCAATCCCTCTCAATCCCACCCTCTCTCCCTCATTTCCTCCTTGCCCTTTTCCAAGTCCACTAATAGGGAAATACCTCCTCCCCTTTCATCTGACCCTGTTTTATCAGGTATCTTCAGGACTGGCTGCAAAGTCCTCCTCTGTGGCCTATCAGGGCTGCTCCTCCCTTGGGGGATGGGGAGGTCAAAGAGCCAGCCATTGAGTTCATCTCAGAAATAGTCCCTCTTCCCCTTACTAGGGTACCCACTTGGATACTGAGGTACCATGGGCTATATCCAAGCAGAGGTTCTAGGTTATATTTATACATGGTCCTTGGTTGGAGAAACAGTCTCATAAAAGACACTTGAAGAAAAAGTGTGGAAGAGCCTAGAACTCATTGGCACAGGAAACAACTTCCTGAACAGAACACCAACAGCACAGGCTCTAAGAGCAACAATCAATAAATGGGACCTCACGAAACTGAAAAACTTCTGTAAAGCAAAGGACACTGTTGTCAGAACAAAATGACAGTCGACCTGAAGTACAAGCTTGTAGAACTTGGTTAATTACCCTTGTTTATCAAGGTCATTTCTGATTCTGGCATTGATTGGAACTTATAAACCAAACCTTTCTTCACTCTTAGTGGTAAGATTTAAAAGAAGAAAAAACTGGATGACTTCCATCTTTCTATATTAACTAGCTAAATGATGGCTTGATTTCTGTGGCAAATCTTGAAGCAGGACCAGTTTTGAGGGAAAGTTGCAGTCGTATTTAAATTGTAATAAGATATTTTAGTGCTGCTTTTATTGGTTGTTTTGTTTGAAGAGTGGGTCTTACCATGTGCCTCAGGATTGCACTTAATAAGCAGTCCTCTTGGCTGTCCACACCTATATCACTGAACCAAGCTATAAAAGTACGTTAAAATGGACACTTCTGGATTTTAAATGAAAAAAATGCATTTAGAATTTGTAGATTTAAGTGGCAATGAATCTGTAGAACAGATAATAAATAAATTAGTGAGACTATAACCACCAGTGAGTCCAAATATGTTTCTTGAAAAAAACCATATTTTTATGTCTTATTTTATGCCTCATAAGGAAATTTAAAAACATCAGAAGATATTAATAATGAATACCTATATAGAGAAGGGTAAATCAAGAAAAATGAAATAAAGAAAATTTAAAGATAATATTGGAGGGACTGAATTTTGCTGACATATATATGATGAAAACTAACATTTGTTGTTTTGTGACATGTTTGTAAGATCAGTGTTTGTAGCTTGATCAGACCGTAAGCATGGTTGCAACAGGATTATGCTGTGATATAAGTAGAAGGGGACAAATTAGGGGAGTGAGTGAGGCAGACTGAATTTTGCTCATCCACCATGGGTATATATCATTCTTGTCACTCATGCATTTCTTTATTGATTCAGCATTTATTGAGGAAACTTTTTAATAATAAGTCTTGTGTTATGGTCCAGATAGTGAAAGATGGTTAACTTGAGGGATGCCATATGTCAAGAAATAAAATCAGTATGGAATGATTAAATTTTGAAAACTAGGTGTTTATAGGCTTGGTTATGTGGTAAAGGTATCCTTAAATATTAAATATTGAATACCATTGTATCTTGCTATTCATTTTCTAGAAATAAAATAAGAAGAAAATGATATAAACACTCCTAGTCTGTGATCAGTGTGCTTCAACCAGGTCTGAGCAACATTTACCATGTTGATTGGATTGTGCTGAGGATTATTTTCAAAGTTATGGAGCACAGACTTTTAACTTTTTCACAATATAAAGCAAACAAGAGCATGGTTTTTGGACGTGTGCATCTCTCTCCTGCAGCTTTTACCCTAATGACCTTATCACCTTTCACTTCTTATGAAATCGTAATCAGTCTTGGACTTGATCTTATGAACTTAGTGGGAGGCAGCAGTCAGTCCATAATATACTAAAACATTTATCAATCTAACTAGTCTAAGGAGAAAGCTTAACCTAAGATCAGTAGCTGTGTACCTAGCAGAGCCAGCAAATGCCAGCCAGCGCCAAATACAAACTCAGGTCTGTAAGACTTCAAGACATCTGTGGTGGCTACTTTCACAAGCTTCTTATCTGTTCCAAGTCACTTAGTCTACGTATATGTGGGATAATTTGATGGAAACAACAAGCGACTTCTGAGCATTTTCCAGGCTCTTCTGAAGACATGTCATAGTAACAAACTTATTCAATTCTCATAAAACAGTACGTATATATTGTGATCTTACTACCATCTTTAGAGTTTCATTGGGTTTCTAAAGATACAGAATTAAAGCACTAATGTCTGTACACACCTTAGTAGGCTTCACCTTGAAAAATCATATTCTACCAGCCAGAGTATATGCCATTTTCAGATTATATAATGGGTGGGTGGGGGAGGAGGGGAATTGTTGGGAGGAGAGAAGGGAGGAGAAACTGCCACCAGATGTAAAAATAAATAAATTAATCAGTTAAACTAAAGTTCCAAAATTAACCAATGCTCGCGCGCTCTCTCCCTCCCTCCCTCCCTCCCTCCCTCCCTCTCTCTCTCTCTCTCTCTCTCTCTCTCTCTCTCTCTCTCTCTCTCTCTCTCTCTCTCTCTCGGAATGTGCTACTCTGTTTGTTTGTTACAGTTTATTCACTTTGTATCCTGGCTGTAGCCCCTCCCTTGTCTCCTCCCAGTCCCACCCACTTTCTCCCTTCTCCCCCTATGCCCCTTCCCTAGTCCACTGATGGGGGAAAATCTCCTCCCCTTCTATCTGACCCTGGCCTATCTATAGGTCTGCTTGTCTTCCTCTGTGGCCTGGCAAAACTGCCCCCTCCCCCAGGGAGAGGTGATCACTGAGCCCCTGCTCCTCTTACTTGGAAACTGAGAAGCCAATGGGCTTCCTCTGAGCAGGGTGCCTAGGTCTTCTTCATGAAGGTCCTTGGTTGGAGTATTGGTCTCTGAGTATCGGCCCAGGTATTTTGGCTCTGTTGGTCTTCTTTGTGGAGTTCCTGTCCCCTCCAGTTCTTTCAGTCTCCCTCTTCTTCCATCAGGATTCCTGTACTCTACCCAGAGTTTGGCTATGAGTCTCAGTATCTACTTCGATACCCTGATGGAAAAGAGTCTTTCAGAGGTCCCCTGTGGAAGGCACCTGTGCTTTTCCTGTTATACTACTTTCTATGTCTATCCTGTTTGCCGTTCTTAGTGAGGTTTTAGCCTCTTCTTTAGGGTCCTTCTTGTTGTTTAGTTTCTTTGGAGCTATAGATTTCTTTTTTTTTTTCTTTTTTATATATTTTCAATTACAGGGTAATTTTCAAATTACCTTCTTACTGAGGAATTTGGCTGGGTAATATGGTTTGATATGCCACAGATACCCGGACTCTGAACTAGAGAATGCAATATTCTTACTTCTAGTTTTTAGTCTTACTCTCTTGCTATGGTCAAATTCATCCTTGCTATTCTCCCATCCTCCATTTGGTGTGAAGGGCTTTTCTTTCTCCAGTGTATTGTGATTAATGGAACTGAGAGCAATATTTATTATATTCTCACAACTTGGAGTTCCTTCAGTCTCAGAAGAGACATTAGAGTGGGACTTTTGAGCAATGCTTTCACTGCTGAGATTTTGAATGCACTTAATATTGGTAAAGCAACTTAGGCTTTGGGGCTCAGAAAGTTTAGGCTTGACACTCAAATCCCCAACAGCCTCATGTGCAGATCAGTTGTTCTATAGTTGACGGTTTGCTGGGAGGTACAGAAAGTTTAGGAGGTGGGTTGCGGTAGAAAGAAATCAGGTAATTGGACTGGCCTTTTGAAAGGATGGCAGGACCCCACCTCATTTCTTAAGCAGCTATTCTTCACTGTGAGCATCTGCCCTTATGTTCTGCATCAGCAAATGTCCAGTGCATTGGTTTTGTGTTCATGGACAAAACCTGTGTGACCATGACTTAGGATTTACTGATCTAAAATAAATCTTTCATTCTCTGATATGATAATCTCATGTATTTTATTACTGCAATAGAAAGCAGAGGGTCCGGGACCCACAACCAAATGTCTCTTTTTCTGTCATCCTGAACAACATGTTTCTTATAGATATCCTGATAATGTTGTACCTAAGAGGAGGAAAACTGAGCGTCTAAGAGGCGACAGGTGTGTAGTTCCTTTTTCCATAGCTTCAGCAACAGAATATCCCAAATAAAGCGTGTCAATAGTAGTTGCATAGAGCATGTGAGACCTCAGGAAATGTTCCAAGTAAGAACCAGCTTACAATCTAGTTTGGAAATAGTGCCATACATAGAAGCTATCAGTGTACTATGAAAAGTACTATTATAGATGTAAAGGATGAGATTATGTGGGAGCCCCAGGGAAGAATATATGTACAGAAGCTACAGCCCATCACTCAAAGACATACAATCACTTCCCCAAGAGAAAGGAAAGCTTTGGAACAATTCTATCCATAATGATAAATAATTTAAAAGGGTCTAAGTATATATTTATAGAAGTGTATTGCTACATGAATGATTTTCTCTCTACCATGAAAGGTTTTTTTTGAAAACTTTGTAAATGTTTAAAGGGCTGAGTAAACAGCTCTTTTTAAAATATGCTTCTCTACTATGCACTCATTTCATAATTACTAGGCTGTGCTATGGCACTTGGGGTTTAGATATACCCAGAATTAAACATTCAGGAAAGTATGTTATAGCCTAATGATGCTTAATTATCAAAATGTGACAACTTGTATTTCAATAATAAATGTATTCACTTCAATTTTTCACCTGATTTAAAAAACAACATGAGCTGAATATAAAATGCCTCCCTAATTAGGAAAGCAATTGAGCAAATATTAACACCATGCCCTAGAATAACAATTAGGAAATTGATTATACCCAACATCAGCATATCCAATGGAGTTGTTTTGACACCATTCTTTGTGATCTCATTAGGACGAATATGAGAAAAATCCTGAGATTTCAATAATTTGGCTAACAAAAATCAAATGTACATTCATTTCTATTTCTCAGAGATGCCATGGGCTAATTATTAGTAAATTATTTTCATGAAGAATAAATAATGTATTGCTTACAAAATAAAAAAATGGAGGGATCAAAATACGTCAAATGAGAATGGAGGAGATATCAAAAAAATTAAAAGATAATCGCTGATAAATTGCTTTAATTTATATGTTTAAACTGATTGTAGAAGTTTTAAACTTAATTTAAAAAAAAGCAGTCCCTACCCAAATGAAACACTTATGATGTGTGTTTCAGAAGGATAATCCTGCTTTGCTTCATAGAAGAATTCAAAACAAAGGTATGGACAGATTTGTGTGCAGAAATACTACGATTTCCTCACAACACAGAAATTGTATTTGAAATAAAGACATAAGAACCAAGGGAATAATAACATTTAAATTGATAAATTATTAATTTAGAAGTTGTATAAGGTGCACATGTCAGGTGATAAGGAGAACATTGGGTAATGGCTAAGAAAAATGTCTGGAAAAGATTTGAGAGAACGTCCATATTGGACATTATTCCAGGGAAAAGTAAGATTTATAGTGAGAGTCTGTTCAAGGAGGCCCATCTAGTCTTCAAGACCTTAGTGAGTACCAATGCTTGGTAGACACACCTTGCCTGGAGTAGTCCTTACACACTATAGATTATTGCAGAAATGACGGTGTCAGACCTTCGTTATTTTATAAAAGAGTATTCAATTTCTGCCTGTTCTTTCTTTCAGTACTTGCTGAAGGGTTTATCAGTGTCTTCTGAGGAAACCTCTCTATGGTAAAGAATTCCCATGGAGACAATAAGTGGGGAGGAACTGGAGCCTCCTGCCAACATCCTATACCAGTTGGTAATTGTGCAGAAGAAAGAGAGGCAAAGGGGTTGTAATTTGTTTGAGCTTAAATAGAAAGCAAGTGCCAGACCTAGAATTACAAAACTGAGAGCCGGATCTTGAGGAAGCATTATTCCTAATTGTCTGAGAAAGCAGTACATTGATTTCTAAACTGGGCACATATCCAAAATATGCTCAAGTACACAAGGACATTTGCTTAACCATGTTTGTAGCAGCTTTATTTGTTATAGCCAGAACGTGGAAACAACCCAGATGCCCCTCTACTGAGTAATGGATACAGAAATTGTGGTACACACAATGGAATACTACTCAGCAATTTTAAAAGATGAAATCATGGAATTTTCAGGCAAAAGGTGGGATCTAGAAAAGATCATCCTGAGTGAGGTATCCCAGACGCAGAAAGACACACATGGGATATATTCACTTATAAGTGGATGTTAAAGATAAAATATAGGATAAACATACTAAAAACTGTACACTTAAAGAAGCTAAGCAAGGAGGAGGACCCTGGGTAAGATGATAAATCCTCACTCAGAAAGGCAAATGGAATGGACATCAGAAGAGGGGGAAAATAGGAAAAAGGATAGAAGCCTACCATAGACGGCTTCTGAAAGACTCTACCCAACAGTGTATCAAAGCAAATGCTGAGGCTCATAGCCAAACTTTGGGCAGAGTGCAGGGAATCTTAGGAAAGAAGGGAGAAATAGGAAGAACTAGAGAGGACAGGAGCTCTACAAGGAGAGCAACAAAACCAAGACATCTGGGCCCAGGGGTCTTTTCAGAGACTGATACTCCAACCGATGACCATTCACGGAGATAACCTAGAACCCTTGCTCAGATATAGCCCATGGCTGCTCAGTATCCAAGTGGGTACCCTAGTAAGGGGAACAGATACTATCTCTGACATGAACACAGTGGCTGGCTCTTTGATCACCTCTCCCTAATGGGGGAGCAGCCTTATCAGGCCACAGAGGAAGACGATACAGACAGTCTTGATAAGACCTGATAGACTAGGATCAGATTGAAGGGGAGGAGGCCCTCATCTATCAGTGGACTTGGAGAGGGGCATGGGAAATGAGGGAGGGAGGGGTTAGAAAAGAATGAGGGAGGGGCCTACAGCTGGGATACAAAGTGAATAAACTGTAATTAATATAAAAAAATTAAAAGAAAAAGAAAAAAAGAAAACAGAGAGCCAATACGTGGTTGTACCTCACAGGTAAAGTGATGCAATGGAAACTGCCAAATGTATGAATCATAACAAGGAATAATGGAATGTTAAAACTCACCAACTGTATATGAAAGCAGGAATGAAGATGAGGAGACTTTTTTAATGCTCTAATTTAGAAAATATGGAAAATAGACATGATGGCAGGGCAGTTAAATAAAATGGAGACTAGACCTTTGGAAGGCCTGTGAACACATGAAAAACAGCATGCGTGATCACCATTCATGAAGGAGAAAAGCAGGAGACAAAGGTAGAGTTCTGAGTGCTTGGACAGAAATTTTAGTATCGCTGTCCACTATCCAAAGTGAATTGCAAAGGTTTCAGTCTACCAAAATGTACTAAAAAATGTTTCCTTTTTAATATGATAATGTTCATATTACTCTCTCCCTGGAATGAAAAATAACCTATAACTTTCTTTATTGCAGTTAATTATTTTCATGTTCAGATTATATTAGAATCACATATATTTAAAAATATGAACTGATATTTGAGAGGAAGTGTCAATTAATTAAAATTCAGTTGCATCATTAATCTATCAGTGAAGTGAAAGTTACGTATGTGGGGTAATACTTAAACATAAAGTGTATTCAACTTTATTGAAATATAGGATATTATTCGAGTTTAAGAATTATTATTTTGGGGCTGGAGAAATGGCTCAGAGGTTAAGAGCACTGACTGCTCTTCTAGAGGTCCTGTGCTCAATTCCCAGCAACAATATGGTGACTCATGACCATCTATAATGAGATCTGATGCCCTCTTCTGACATTCAGGCAGAACAGTATATGCGTAATAAATAAATCTGTAAAACAAAAAGAGTATTTTGTCCATATTTTTTACTCTCATGGATAACAACTGTAAAATAAAATGCTGGTTCATTTATAGTTTTGTTAACCCTCTAATATAAGTGACCATATTTCCTTTTCTTGTAGAACACTGAAACAAATAAGTTTATCTCTGCAGAGAGCAAAGAGAACTCTGATGCTGCAGGTGGAATTTTGAATGGCTCTGTACATATTCAGAGTTCCTTAGCTGTAATGCCCTGTTGCTTCAAATGGCCAAAAGAATTCAACATGCATGGAGAAGCAAAGATCCTAAGACACCCGTAAACGGGAAATTGGACAAATCCTAATACTTAATGTATATATCACAAGATCTTGTTGCATGTGTTTAGAATGTAGCACTCAGCTTATCCTTGCATTTCACTAAGATTAAATAAAAACCCACACCCTGGCTTCAGAACCATGAATTTACCATACACAAAAAGTCTTAACGAGGATTTATGATGGAAGGGTTATAATGGTCAGAGACTGGTTATTTGGACTACCGCTCATCAATTGGCACTAGACTTCCACTAACTCCTGTCAAATGGTTCATAGGTGAAGGATTTGCAAGTCCTATGTTTCAACTGCACAACACTGGGGAAGTAAAGGCCATTCCAACAGTTGTTATGTTGTTGAAATATAAGTGCATCTCATTTAACTTGCAGCTATTTACATCTTCCATAATGTGCTGCTAGATTTCATTTCCAAATACACTCTAATTTTTCCAGTGCACATACAACTTTTTTTGAATACTATGCAGTCCTCTGACTTACACAGTCCGTGTGACTATGTGTTTCTTTATCAGTTTTCTCAATTGAGAAGCAAACATGTTCCTTCTCTAACCAAGTAAGATGTATTAAAGCACTAATGCTGAGTTACTTTAAAATTTATTTTGCTAAATGTTGAGAATGAAGTTTCTCATACTTCACATTTGAGAAATAAGTATATCCATTTATAAGAATGTTTGTCTCTCCTTTGATATGTTTTTATTACATTTAAAATTATTTCTATTTATAAATAACACAGATTTTCAACTTTTAATATAACCTCTCCTTTATTTTGTGTGATTAAAAAAGCAAAACAAAGCAAAGTATTGGAGCATATAGGAAAATCCAATGAGTGGGAAAAAATGGCAGAATCACACAAAGTGATATTTCCCTCAAAAGTCTATAACCAGTTCAGAGATGAATTAGCAGAACCATAAGAAGTTACACACTGTCCACAAGCTTTGGTCAATTTCCACCCAACCACGACACACAAGATGCTCAAACTCAAAACAAAATCAGTTCTATCAGCAGAACAAATAATGTCATAAAGAGTATACAGAAAGTTAACATATGATATCATTCAACCATACTTCTCTAAAACATAGTCCAATAAAATTCAAACACATTCCCATACCAATGTTTACACACAAATGTCTCTAGCAGTTTTATTAACAATAATAAAAAAATAGAAATAACACCAGTAATCCCAACACTTAAAGAAGCAGAGGCAGGTGGATCTCTGTGAACTCCAGGCCAGCCTGGCCTACACAGAAAGGCCTAGGGCAGTCAAGATTATGCAGAGAAACCCTGTGTTGAAAGGTGCCCTCCCCCAGAAAAAAAAAAAGAAAAGAAAAAGGAAAGAAATAGCTTAAAGGCCACCAGTGGCTGAACCAGTAACATGTCATATAACCATACACCTGAATACTAGTCAAAAATAGACAAAAGCAGACCTGGAATGTGGATTCAAGGAAGAGTATACTTCTGGCTGGCCCTGGCCAAAGGCTACAGGTTCAACACCAAGCACCAGACAAATGTGTGCATGCCTATACACACACACACACACCAGAAATTTTTCTTGCAAGAACATAGTATTTTCCCATGATGCACCATGAGTGGACCTCAAAAAACTTTATGCTCTTACACTGGAGCATGGGACTCCTAGCAGTAGCTACATCCTCAAAAAGAAATGATTCTCACTCTACCAGAAGCTTTCCACAGCCAATAGCTACTCAGTGAGAGGTGGCGCCTAGTGATGAGATACCCCATCTATGCAGGGATTTTGGCTGGCTATGTCTTGTGTAGATAATCATTGTTCTTGTGAGCTCATAAGTGCAATAGCCATATCTTGTTTCAAAGACAGCATTTAACAGCTCTCTTCCCTGTCCTTTGGCTATTACATTATTTTGGCCTACTTTCTGAGACTAATATTTGAGATCTGGATTAAGTTAAGTTCTCTGAGACCTAACTGAACTCAGAAGAAGAAACTAACTGGGAGGAAGCACATTAGGGAGGAGTATAGGAAAAAAATGGAGGAACAAATATGAGGGGAGATATGATCATATTTCATTTGCCTACATATATAACATTCTTTAAAATAAGAAAAAAATCCCTTCTTGTCCCAGAAGCCAGAAATCAAAGAACACATCTTTATGATCCAACTTATATAAAATGTCCCAATAAAGAAAGATCATTGATTTCCTCCTGACTGGAGAAGGCATGAGGGTACAAACGATGAATGCATGGGTGATATAACGGTTCTATTATTAATATGTGGTGTTATTTGGCTAAATTACAAATTTAAAACAAACACATTTCCAATGACAAGATGACATTTCAGATAAACTGTTTTCCAACAACCTGAGTTTGAAGCCTGGAACTCACATGGTAGAAGGAGAGAATTGACTTAGAAATTGTCCACTGACCCAGAACAGCACCAAGGCATCTGTTACATGCACATACAGAAAGAAGGAAGGAGGGAGAGAAAGAAAGAGAAAAAGGAAAGAAAGAAAGAATGAAAGAAAGAAACAAAGAGAAAGAAGCAAAAAATAAGTAAAAATATGAATATGAATTTATGAGATAAAATTCATATTTTAGTGTAGCTGTTAAAATACATGAACAGTCTGTGAACAAACACTGCTAACTTCCTTGCATAACCTGACCCAACACACAGCTCAAACATGGTAGCCTTCAATATTCTTTCTTTCTCTCTCCCCTCATCCCCACTCCCTGTCTCTGTCTGTTCTTACATACCAGCACCATCCCTCTCTGCCATCAGGCTGTTTACCATGGTAATAATGGACTAACACCCTTTCTTTCCCTAGGTCATGGTGTCTTCTCAAAGCAATAGACAACTGATTAAGATGACAACTCAGTCTATATAGATTGAGAGGCCACTGGCTATCTTGTCTCACCTTTGGAGAAAAATATTGCAGAGACATTTCTAGATGTACATTATTACTTCATATTTCTTGTTGGACTTAGCAAATATTTAATAAATATTTCTGAAAAGAAAATTAATATAATTCTTACAACAACCACTCAAAATATTAAACACATATACTATAGTTCAAGGGCAATAGAGCATAGCTTATGAGAGGAAATTGTTGAATAAAAGTAGTCTTTGAGGAGGGTGTAAAACACCAATATAGGTAGGTGGACCCTGCCCCATCACTGTGGCACTGTCTAGCTTGATCTCAGTACACGGCTTTCAGCTGTAAAAGTAAATTGTAAGTTTTCAGTATAGGATTTATCATAAGAAATAGAGGTATAAATCAATGATTCATTCATTTTTTCAATTGATGTACGGAACATTGCCATGTAACTAATTTTATCATAAATTTAATGGTACATTTAAACAAAACAATCTATCTATCCCTCGACCAAAGAATGGATAAGGAATTTTGATACATTTACAGAATGGAATACTACTCAGCAATTACAAACAAGGAAAACAGGAACTTAGAGGCAAATGAATGGAACTAGAAAAGATCATCCTGAGTGAGGTATCTCAGAAACAGAAAGACAAACATGGTATATACTCACTTATAACTGGATATTAGACATACAATATAGGATAAACATACTAAAATCTGTACACTTAAAGAAGCAAAACAAAAAGGAAGACCCTGGGTAAGATGATCAATCCTCCTTCAGAAAGGCAAACAGGATAGACATCAGAAGAGGGAGAAAACAGGAAACAGGACAGGAGCCACCACAGAGCGTCTCTGAGAGACTCTACTTAGCAGTGTATCAAAGCAGATGCTGAGCCACATAGCCAAACTTTGGGCAGAGCACAGGGAATCTTATAGAAGAAGAGGGATATAGAAAGACCTGGAGTGGACAGGAGACCAGCAGAGCCAAAAAATCTGGGTCCATGGGATCTTGCAGAGACTGATAAATCAGCCTAGGACCATGCACAGAAGGGACCTAGACCCTTTGCTCAGATGTAGCTCATGGGTATCTCAGTCTCCTTGTGAGTTCCCTAATAAAGGGAGCAGGTGTAGAAAATGTCATGAACTCCACTTCCTGCTCTTTGATCACCTCCGCCTGGTAAGGGGGCCTTAAATAGAGAAACAGAAACAGAGAAAGAGGATCCAGATAGACCTGGGGAGCCCTGGTAGGCTAGAGTCAGATATTTGGGGAGGGGTCCTCCCCTTTAAGTGGACTAGGGTAGGTGGGGCTGGAAGGAGATGAGGGAGGAGTTACAGCTGTGATACAAAATTCATAAACTGTAATAAATAATAATAATAATAATAATAATAATAAAATGAAAAAATAGGAAAGGAAAAAATCCATTAAAATTTTCACACACCATTCACTTCCTCTGACAATAACATGTGTGTAAATCAAAGTGCCCTCAGTGAGTCTGTTATTTTCTAATTACCTTACACCCTACAAAAGTCATTCTGAGACATGGACTCAGCTGGCAGATATTACCTTTTTCTTTTAAACTTATCTCATTCCCTTTGTACAGTGTTAAACTTCTGAGATATTCATAGTCAAAAAAATTATAAGGTGATTCAAGTATTATTGATTAGCTTTAAAAAGAATGTATTCCCTTAGTAACTGTTTATTTTCTTCAATGTTAATTAATATGTCCTTGCTATGGGCATTTCAATATGAGTTTTATTGGTATGTCTATTAAAATACTATCAGACTGAGATTGATGTGTTATGTGGGACAAAACCATGATGTGGAGCCCGGGGAACTTCAATTTAAATAACAGCTTTTCCATTTACTAGCTTATGGTCTTGGCTGACTTACAAAAATGCATGGAGATTCAGTTTCTTCATGCATAAAATGTAAGTATATTTATATCCTCAGTACTAGCAGACAAGATAATTGTGGAAAATTCTTTTAATTTTTATCGCATATATGTTTTTAACATCTAATGAACTCTTGGAAGACATATTCAGGCACACTTTGCTCAAAAAAATCTCTGCACTGCTAGAGATTTTAGAGAATTTGAAATGCATTTGTTCCTTCTATATTTTCTGTATGTTTCTCAGATCTTTTCCTCTTTTGATCTTTGCTTTTTTTCCCTCTGTTTACTTGCTTAAAACTACTCTTCTACAGAAAATCAAATTTTATGTTTTTGTGGACTTATTTGGCAGCTCTAGAGTCCAATTCTGGACTCTCTTTTACATTCTATCTCTAAACCACTCTAGCCCAACAATTAAATCTTCAAAGAAAAGAAAAATAAGGACTACAGATGGTTGATTGTCTACATTGTTACTTAAAATAAACAAATGAGTCACTTAGGAGATGATATCAAACCTTCTGGAGCCTAATTAAGTTTTGAAAATATAATTTTCATTATTTTAACTATTTAGTTTGTAGTCAAACATTTAACCCTTTGAAATCTGTCATCTTAGCTCCATTTCCTAAATAATAATATTGAAATTAGAGAGCCAAGAATATAGATATATTTTCTTGTTTGCTTCAGTTGAAGTGATAAACATTATGATCAACAGCAACTTAGGAGTAAAGAACTTATGGTAGTTAGGGTCCACTACTGAGAAAACTCAAGGTAGGAACATGAAGCAGAAACTATGAAGGAATGATGCTAACTGGGTGTCTCACTCTGACTTGCTCAGATTACTTTCTTATGAGGCCCAGGACAACCTACACATGGACGGTACAACCCAGAATGCATTGGGCCCTCACACATCAGGGCAGTGTCTCACAGACATGGCCACAAGTCCATTTGATGAAAGCAATTCTTTAATTCAGGTTTCCTCTTTCCATGTGACTGTAGTGTTTGGCAGGTTGGTAAAAAGAAAGAATGAATCAACTGGAATATAATGTTTACTGTTTTACTGAGAATTTTATTTTGGAGGCTCTAGTTTCTGGTAAATCATACAGGTAAAGACAGTTATATTCTGAGTTGTACTTCAAAAAGCATCTTCTTTCAGTCGTATTATTATCTTGATTAGGTCAGGTGTACTTGGGATCCATTGAAGAAAGAACTAGACAGAGCATGATGCTCTTACACTGAGGACACCCAAGTTGCGCTATTGCGAGGTTGCAATGATAGTTCTGCTAGACTCTGACATAAAATAATGATAGAGTAATCAGTTCGTCTAAGAGCTCAGGGGAAGTCATGCCAGTGCTGTCCTTTTAGCAGGCTTACTCCTTTTTTTCTTTTTTATTTATTACAATTTATTCACTTTGTATCCCAACTGTAGCCTCCTCTCTCACCCCCTTCCAATCCCATACTCCCTCTTCCTTTTCCTCCCATGCCCCTACTTTAGTCTATTGTTAGGGTAGGTCCTCCTCCCCTTCCATCTGATTATCAGGTCTCACCAAGACTGGCTGCATTGTCTTCATCTATGGCCTGGTAAGGCTGCAGGTCCATCAGGGAGAGGTGATCAAACAGCCAGCCCCTGAGTCCATGTCAGAGACAGTCCCTGTTCCCATTACTAGGGTACCCACTTGGACACTGAGATACTTGGGCTACAATCTGTGTAGGGGTTCTAGGTTATATCCATGCATGCTCCTTGGATTTAGAGTTCATGTGAATGTGTGGAAAGATAGACAACATAAACTGGAGACAGATTTAGGGAACTAGCGCAAGAGAGATTTTTCTCTGCCTCAGAATAAAACCCAGGATATAAGGGAGTCCCTTTGACCTATGCTCCATCAAGCACCAAAGAAAACACCTACCTGCCTGAAATTGCACTGACCCAAGATAATCCCTGATTCTCCATCTTAGTGTGGCACCTGGAGGAATACAGGAATTACAGAATGCAATGCAGGGTTTTAGAGGTGGGATTATTCTAACCTGTCCCATGTTCTGGAGCAGAAGAATGCTTCCTCTGTATGCTATCATGTGAAGTTAGGGTAAGATGTGGCTTAGAAAGCTGTATATGTGATGGGTTATAATAGCTACAAATAAGAAGGAAATTGTAGGAATTGTACAGATGAATGATTGAAACTCCTTACCTATCTGCACCAAATATGGTCAATGACATGCCAAACCCACATCCATATACCCTTACCGCGTTTAGACACTAAAAGCCAATGGGAAAAAGTGGGCATTATGTCAATAGTCTTAATTATTTGACATTTATTGGGATGAGAGATCACAATTGAAATATGATATGAAAATAACAATAGAAACAAGTTTACATAAAAACTGTCTAATGTCTATCTCTCTTCCTATAATTTATCTACATATCTACATGACATTGTGATAGATTTGAATTGTAAGGACTATAAGTGTGTTTTAGTTTAAGATACTTTGTATCTTCAAGAACGGGATTGGAAAGAGTAGATTGAGTTAGGCAAATGGCAGTAATAAGGAAGTCATTAAAGTGAAACATCCTTCCAAGCTGTCTCCTTTTCTTTTTCATCTTAGTGACATTAAATATATCTGTTTCTCAGATCTCATATAAGTACTTTTTAATTTGGTTCCAGAATAGAAAATCCTTAGGGACACTGTTCCCTATACTTGGTGCTATTCCACACATTGTAAGTGTTTGAGGCATACAGAACAGATCTTTCTATTTGACCCTTTCTATTTCAGTGAGTCCAAATTTTAGAGAAATGTCTGAAAACATACAGAAGAGCCACAAATGGAGAGAAGAAAACAGGCTCAGTGCCCACAATGGATTGATAACTGTGGAGAAGGCAGCAGCCCAGTCCGATTGTAAGCAGGACTCTCGAGAAAAGAGTTCTTTCAGCAATAGTAACAAAGAAAACCTCATCAAATTGGATTTCACACAGGTATAGGGCTGTAATTCAGCTCAGGCAAACAGCAGGGAAATCATTTTCTTGTCTTCTTCAACTAACAGAATGATTTCCCTCTTCTCTTTATGGTCTTACTTCTCTTTTGTTTTCAAAGGCTAAATGAAATATGAAAGAGAACTTGTGTATCTATCTGCAAAGAAAGGAAAAGCTGTACTCAGTGGGAGAAATGGGAAGAAACACTTCAGCCATCATCTCTCAGGCTTAATCTAGGATAAGGAAGGGATTCTGTGATTGCAATGTGCTCCACTGAGGGGCAAGAGTCTGTTCTGGAGTCTTCTTGAAACACTGAAAGCCCCTACTCAGCTTGGCCAGCATGCTGGCATGAAGAACTATTCTGAGAATGAATCCAAGCATATGTAGAAGAAGAAGAATCCCTGACCCATACTCCTTGCTCAGAAGTGAAATAAACAAAATTACAATTAAAGGTTAGAATCTTCGGTAAGAAGAAATAAAACCAGAAATTTTATTCTGCGTCTGCTCTTGAATAAGAAATAGGAACATCTAATTGAATGCCAACATGTCCTAATTAGCTTGTTTTTCCATAAGCATATCAGTTAGCCCTGACTTTTTTCTTTCAATTTTTATTAATTACATTTTCTTCACTTTATATCCCCCCATAAGCCCCCCTCCCAATCCCTCCCAATCCCACTTTCCTCCCCTTCTCCACACATGCCTCTCCCCAAGCCCACTGATAGGGAGGTCTTCCTTTCCTTCCTTCTGATCCTAGCCTATCAGCTCTCATCAGGAGTGGTTGCATTGTCTTCTTCTGTGGCCTGGTAAGGCTGCTCCCCCATCAAGGTGAGGTGACCAAAGAGCAGGCTAATCAGTTCATGTCAGAGGCAGTCCCTGTTCCCAATATTATGGAACCCACTTGGATACTGAACTGCCATGGCTACATCTGTGTAGGGGTTCTAGGTTTTCTCCATGCATGGTACTTGGTTGGAGTATCAGTCTCAGGAAAGACCCCTATGCTCAGAGTTTTTAGTTCTGTCCCTCTCCTTGTGGAGCTCCTGTCCTCTCCCTATCTTACTATTTCCCGCATCATTCGCAAGATTCCATGCACTCTGCCCAACAGTTGGCCATAAGTCTTAGCATCTGCTTTGATATTCTGCAGGGCAGAGACTTTCAGGTACCCTCTGTGACAGGCTTCTAGCTTGTTTCCTGTTTTCTTCTTCTGATGTCAATCTGCTTTTCCTTTCTGGTTGGGCATTGAGCATTTTAGCCAGAGTCCTCACTCTTGATTAGTTTCTTTAGGTGTACAAATTTTAATAGATTTATCGTGTTTTATATGTCTCTATGAGTGATTATATACCATGTGTGTCTTTCTGCTTCTGGGATAACTCACTCAGGATGATCCTTTCAATTCCCACCACTTACCTGCAAATTTCATGATATCCTTCTTTTTTATTGCTGAGTAATATACCATTGTGTAGATGTACCACAATTTCTGTATCCATTCCTCATTTGAGGGCCATCTGGGTTGTTTCCAGCTTGTGGCTATTACAAATAAAGCTGCTGCAAAGATGCCAAAACCATACAACGGAAAAAAAAAGATAGCATGTTCAACAAATGGTGCTGGTCTAACTGTATGCCTAGATGTAGAAAAATGCAAATAGATCCATACTTATTACCCTGCACAAAACTCAAGTCCAAGTGGATCAAAGACCTCAACATAAAACCAGACACATTAAATTGGTTAGAAGAAAAAGTGGGGAAGAGTCTTGAACTCATTGGCACAGGAAACAACTTCCTGAACAGAACACCAACAGCACAGGCTCTAAGAGCATCAGTTAATAAATGGGACCTCATGAAACTGAAAACCTTCTGTAAAGCAAAGGACACTGTCATCAAAACAAAACGACTGCCTACAGATTGGTAAAGAATCTTCACCAACACCTTATCTGACAGAGGGCTAATATCCAGTATATATAAAGAAATACGGAAGTTGAAAAGCAACAAATCACGTAATCCAATTAAAAAATAGGGAACAGAGCTAAACAGAGAACTCTCGATAGAGGAATATCGAATGGCAGAGAAACACTTAAATGTTCAACGTCATTAGCCATCAGGTAAATGCAAATCAAAATGACCCTGACATTTCACCTTACACCCATCAGAATGGCCAAGATCAAAAACTCAAGTGATAACACATGCTAGAGAGGTTGTGGAGAAAGGGGAACCCTCCTCCACTGCTGGTGGGAATGTAAACTTGTACAACTACTCTGGAAATCAATCTGGTGCTTCCTCAGACAAATAGGAATAGCACTTCCTCAAGATCCAGGTATTCCACTCCTAGGCATATATCCAAAAGAGGCTCAAGTACACAATATGGACATTTGCATAGGTACATAAAACACTATTAATTTTTTATTATTTCTGCCTTGCTATGTGTTTTAATGATAATAGGATCATACTATAATTAGCTAAAATAATAATAAAACTAACAAAAATGTTACCATACTTTGGAAACAATACTATGATTTTTATGGTTTAGCTACATTTATTTACTTCATTCAAAGGCATTGAAGTAAATGGTACTCCAATAGACACTTTGCAGGAAGAAAGCTGAAGATAAGAGATGTAATAAAATGTATGATTTTAAAACAGGATGGCTAAATAAGATCCATTAACTTTGTATAGAGATTGGTTTTTACTGAAGTTTCTGATGCTTTGAGTTAAGATAGAGCTAAAATATGGGGATACTTTTAAACCATCTTCCTAAGTGATAGTACTGGAAATGTGACTTGAGAAACACTGTACTACAGACTAATTTAATAACCATAATGTAATAAGTGAGTGTACATGGCAGGAAAGATACCTCAGACATTGTGAACACTGTCTGTTCTTAGAAAGGCCCTGAGTTCAATTCCTAGCAACGACATGGTGGCTCATAACAACATACAGCGAGATCTGGTGTCTTCTTCTGGTGCACAGGCACAGATGCAGGCAGATGTTGTATAAATAAATAAATCTTAAGAAAGTGAGTAAATAGAAAAGCTAATACTTCAAACACATTATCTCCTCATTTGTAGTACTTAGATTTGTGCCGAATAAAGTTCTATGAAATACAGACATAATAACATTTAATTTGCCACTCAGAAGATTATAAGGTCAATTTTTTCAAACTGATTTATCATGACCAGAGGACATACCAAAGAGAGAATGATATTTCCCAGAGAAAAGTAGCAAATGGATTCTCTAAGTGATCAGCTCAGCCATGAGAATAGAGCCCATGCTGGGGAAACTACAGAGCAATTCACACTGACACAAGTTGTTCAAATGGGCCTTCCTTCGTGTCCACCATTTTTTGAATAGACCACTTGTCTCCAATATTTTGCTTGAGTCTTTTGTGTAGCACCTCAAATATAAAGTTGCAGTCATATTGACCCTTTCCTCTTAATTTATTCCAGTTCTTCCATCTGAAATTAACATGTTAACATTTGCCTTTGTTTATCATCTACAGTGTATCCTACAGGACCCTGAAACCTCCTGCAACTAACCAGATGGCAAAGAGTATGGAGGCTCTTCGGTTTCCTGATGCTAACTATTCTGTTCACTGTGGTGGTCTCAGAACTCAGAACAACACTTATCATCCAGAATGTTTGGTGAATGAGTAAAATGAAGACACAGAATTTTCAAATACATCAGTAGAAGAAACATGGCTAGAAAAGCATGTTTTTCAGTGGCAAGCTCAGAAACATTCTTAATGTTTAATTCCGTATTTTTTAACATTGTTCTTTCCTCCATGTTTGTGTTCTTTTTTAATTATTTTTTATAAAATATATTGGCTTGCACAATCAAAAATTTCTAATTTTCCTTAATCAATGTGTGTGTGTGTGTGTGTGTGTGTGATATTGAAGTCACCAGAGACAGAAGTCTTAGCCCTTTGACTCCTGTCATATCTGCCTTTTGTAGTCATCTATACTTATTTGGAAGACTCCTGTTCCCTATCTGCTTAACATTGACCTGCAAGGGCTTGATCTAATAAATCAGGGACTTACCATGAATCACGTGGGCTTATTTAATCATCTATCTTACAAAGAGTTAGAAAAAGAAGCTAGACCTACAAAAACACACTAGGGAAGAAACAAACAGCGTTTGTGGGGAAGGAGTCTGAACATAAAGAAAAAAGAGCCTATATCAGAGATGCTCACATGAGTTTGAAGATCCTCCC
This sequence comes from Pachyuromys duprasi, assembly GCA_028658305.1. Taxonomy (NCBI): domain Eukaryota; kingdom Metazoa; phylum Chordata; class Mammalia; order Rodentia; family Muridae; genus Pachyuromys; species Pachyuromys duprasi. Next base: position 78,050,617 of record CM053765.1, on the reverse strand, counting down.
TATGATGCATTCACTGTTGTAGCTAAGACCAAAGGGGTTCTCACTTATGAAGAAGGTGACATTTGCAAACATGACACATGGTACACGAATTATGTTTCTGTTACCAGTTGTTATAAATAAACAAACCTATTAAGCCAAGAGTACGGCTTACAAGTATTTTTTTTTCTCTCTCAAACCAGGGGCATCCCTGGACTGAGCATAAAATTGTTGTTCCATGAATTATTTTGCATCAATTAGAGATGTTGGAACACAGAATACAGAAGTCTCATTGTTTTAATTACCAAGATTTCCATAAACACAATGTGTAGAGCAAGGACTTACACATAGTAGGTACTCAAAAGACACTACAATTACTTGTATGTCCTTGGAAAAAAAATCTTCTCACATGTCTAGGCACACACTAGGATATCAGTCTTCAGCTCATGTTTAGGTCATAAGGAGAAGAGTGAGTGTGGCTCCTCACATTGCTTATTACCTTCCCAGGAAGAGAACACATAATTGTTGATATGTTCCATGCCAAGAAGTGACCTCTATGTAGGAAGTAAAATATCAGGGGTCAGTGTCAGAATCTTGCCATTCCTAAGCCTTCATTTCCAGATATATGCAAAGGGAAAATAATATTCATTAAACTTTAGGATTACTTGGGAAGATCAAGTATGGGTGTGTTTGTCAGAAACATTCACATAGTTGTTAGGATAGAGTGAGTGCATGCTTAATAAGTATTTCATCGATGGGAACACTGTAGTTAAGTCGTGAGGGACTCGACTCTCTAGGCTCATTCTTCTGGAAACTGGGAAGACTGTTTTTGAAGAAAGAATGCTGCCCTGGCCACAAACCTATGTTATCATCCATACCCTGCTCTATGATTCCAGATGAAAAAAAAACACATTTTCACTTTGGCTTCTTCTGCATAAACACACAGCTGCTGCATCACAAGTGCCCACTGCTGGAGCGAGGAACTTATGTTGTTGACTGACAGAATTACAGGGAATTAGCACACGTTTCAGCTTTGGGGATTTTTTTTTCCGTTTCACATTGTAGACAGTCACACACTTTGGGTCATTTTAAATGCAAAATATTGGGAACAAATTCTCAGAGTTTGCCACTTAAGATTTGTGTATTCTGTAATACTTGGTGTTCTTAGAATAAAGGTGTCAAAGCCGAAATAATGCACCCAGTGTGGATGGAGAAATGATAATGAAACCAGTGTTAGTGTAAATTATTCCTTAAAAATCCCTGTCTTGAAGGGATTTTAAACACCCTTTCTCCCACCCTATAGACTGTGCTGTACTGGTCGGTTCATGTGCAGTGACGTTGTAGTTTTTGTTTGCCTACAGAAGGTTTCTGGATCTAAGAAGACATTGAATGGTAGGTTTGTAGGCCTTGCATTGCAGGAAAATGATATATTTTCTTCACATCCTGTGTATAAGCCATTCTGAATGTCTTACTGTTTTGTAAGTGTACTCGGCAGTGGTTATCAATCTAGAAAAAGACTGTAGAGTTACAGGTACCAAGGCTTCATCAATGGAGATTATTTATTAATTCTTCTGATCTCAACCTGGATGTTAATTATGCTTTTAATGCTACAAAATGATATTTACCAACGTTAGGTTTGAGTATCCTTGCATGTCTATCTCAGAACTATCTCACAGTCTAAAACTTCTATCTTCCCTTGTCTTTAGAATTTGCAGACATCACAATGCATCTAAAAATACTTTAACTTGATAATGTTTACTTTTATTCTTTTAATTAAAAACACTGAGTTTATTTATTTATGTCTGCTGGTATGTGGTGAGTGTAGGCATATATATGTAGCCAGTGTGGAAGTCAGAAGACAAGTTTGGGGACCCATTTTTCACCACCTACAATATGGGGACAAGGGATTAAGCTCAGGTCCTTAGGTTCATTGGCAAAGCTTTATCAGTTGAGTCATCTTATAGGCCCAATAAAAATGTTAAAACAGTATCATACTTTTTTTGTAATGCTTTGTGAATTCCTTTTCCTTCTCTTTCCCATTAAAAAAAAGTCATTCTCTTCTATTTATAAATTTGAGCTATGCTCTTACCACATAGCCCAGGCTGACTTCAAACTCAATGATATACTTGGTTCAGCTTTATGAAGATTATAGGCATATTCCAACACTCCCTATTCAAAACATTCTTCATGCTGTACCCTAACCTGGAGAAAATTGCACCCTTCTATGATATGAATTTCTTGAATGTTACATCCTGGGTGGAAGTCATTTGTTTGTTTGTATCTGCAAGGCCTAAAAATTATTAAAGAAAAATTAGCATCCCTGGATATAACTCCCGATTCTCTTACTTGCATAGTTTCTATCACTGTGCTGTCATATCCATTATAATTGGCTTTAAGTTCCAAAGTATATTAAATAACATATGCTTTTGTCTTAGCAATTTTGTCCCCTGCATATGTGTGATATGTGTGTGTATATATATATACATATGTGTGTGTGTGTATGTGTGTGTATAGACATATATAAACACATACATATACATATATGAAGATTATATATCATACATATAATATATAATAAATAGATAGAAAGATGATAAATGAGGGATGAGCATTCTTTGTGTTATTTTAGACCTTTCCCAACTAGAGAGCATAATTTACAAACCTGAATGGCATAATTTTGTCACACATTCTTTGTAATTTTTCATGAAACATATTTATCCCAGCAGATGAAAGAAATGGGATGAAGAACTTTACCAAACCATAGGAAAGCAGCTGCTGTCCATGAATGTCGTGCTTCTTTTATTTCTGTTGGATATGTTGTACCTTGACACTCCTTTTCACAATGTGCTGCCCATCCTACACCTCAGCTGAGCCATTCCCTGTCCTTTTATCTCCTTATGCATGCTGTATAGATGCAGTGGCTCAGAAAAAAAATTGCCTTCTTATAGTCTTCCCATGTAAGACAACAGGTTGCATTAAACAGTATTTTTTTGCTTTTTGATATGGCTAATTGATGGATGACTTCTTTCTCAAGTTTTCTTGGTTCAGAAGCTAAATAACATTGTTCCTGGATCTAAGGACTTTTCCACCTTAATCATTCCAGACAGCTTAGTTCTCTGACACTAGGACTCTGGCCTCAGCAGCCTAATGCAGAGAATACAGAAGCAGAAAACTCTTTCTGGGTTTGCAATTGGGCATTTGATGCTAGAATATAGAATAGTAAAATAAAATGTTTGCAAATGTCAAAAAACTTATACCTCTTCACAGATTGATGTAATTGTCTCTCTTGTAATATTACATGTGATAAGAATTCTCTGAGTATGAATAAGTAGAGATGAAAAAACTTGAAAGTTATTCTTTTGTTAATTATATCTAGGATTGTCCTTTCTGTAATCAAAAGATACTTACTTCCTGAAATATACAGCTGTAAGGCTAGTCTTGTAAAACTTTTACCAATGATGACCTGTTGCTTCAATAAACATAAATTGACTTGGTTTATGTGTCAAGAGTGATGTATCCTTGTTCTTAGGGAGTCCTGTGCATCATCATTAGGAACTTCATTCCTCAAACTTTTATTCTACACCCAACATTATATCCCACATCTGCTTGTTTTCTCTTCTGTCTTCAGACTTCAACATTAGGAGACTGAACCTTCATCTTCTTGAATCTATCAGTTTCCATCCTGCATCATACAATTAGTGATTTTTAATTTTTAACTATCAGCTGAACACAGTCTGTCACCACCTTAGGAGAGTCTCAAAGAAGAGATTGTCTAGAATAGGCTGGATTTTAGGCAAGTGTGTGGGGAATTGCCTTTACTGTGCTAACCAGGAAAACCTGTGCTAACCAGGAAAACTCTTGGCAGCATGATTGCCTGGTGTTAGGTCTTGAAGAGATTTCAGGAGGTGATCTGAGCACATGTGATCTGAGCATTCATGTGTAAATTCTCATGAGAATCCTACTGTGGGTGTAAATTGACTAGCTTCAGTTTCTGCTGCCTTGATTTTCCAGGAATGGTGGGCTAAAATAAATCCTTTCTCCCCTAAATCTCTTTTGGTCAATGTGTTTTTATAATAGAAACAAGAATGGAACTAAGAAACCAACCGGTAGTGCAGTAGTGTTCTCTGTCTGTCTGTTTCTCTCTATGTGTGTTTGTGTGTCTTACCATTTTATGATTACTGTCAGTTTCAAGTAATAAAGATGGTTTTTGTTCTTCAATCTTTTGGATTCTACCCAAGTTTTCTATTACATGATCTCATTTAAGCTCATGAGGCTTTTATGATTTCCTCAAAAAGTCATATTTCATTCTTCATTATCTACTATCGCCATCAGTCTCCAGAGAAACAAACATGTCCTCAAACACATGCTGATATAAATACATCCCAAGCCAGCAAGCCAAGGCCTTTTTCTTTATGGAGTGGATAGAACTCATCAGTGTCCCTGTCTAGCTCACTTTTCTGCAAGTCATATCCTTACTCATGTTTCTACTTCCCACCTGCATTGTCAAAAACAAAATGTCTTCCTCCCCCCGCCCCACTTGTTTTGATATTACCTTTCAATTGTGTGCGTCTGTCCTAACATCTGTCTTCAGTTAGGGTAAGATATCCTTACAGGATATCATGGTCCTTTGGGGTAACATGTCCGTGCACATAGGTGGAGCCTACAAAATGACTCGAGATGTTCTCAAGCATCTGTTTCCAGAGTCAGTGAGTAACTTCACTCTCACATTTACTCAAAAGATTTAACAATTTTAAAATTATATCCAGGTGAGTGTTTTAGATTTTATTGTCATATTATTCTCCCTCTGCTTCTTCTAATCCTGTGTTCTAAGAAGATTCTTGACTACTCTGCACAGTTGGTGTCCTCAATTCATTCAGCTATCAATGTAATCTCTTCCATGGTTTGTTAAGATACTTCTCAGCCTTTATGCAAGTATGCCTAACGTGAGTCAGCAAAAAGAACCATGCAACACTAAGGAAGCACTGCAACCTCCTGCCTTGAACATAGCTGAGCAATGATGACAGAATCCACTGGGAAGGACTGACTTCTCTTGATCTAGGCTTTTGGTCTTTGTTGTCAGACCCAGAAGGCAAAGCTAAGAGAAAGCTCTGCTCATGGCACTAGGAGGTACATACCATGGTGTACAGATCCTAACTAATAGAAACCATCTTCTTGACTAAGCTGCAGCAATCTCAATGAACACTGAACATTTCACTGACTGGGGTCACTCAAGACATATGATAGATCTCAACAAAACAGACATTAAAAAAAAAAAAAAAAGAAAAAGAAAAGATTGCCACTAGACTGACTCTGATATAGTATATCATTGCTGCTCTCTGCTGGCCAAAAGCATTATTTTTCCCAATTAGATGAGATCTAGAATGGGTCAACAAAGGTGATACAGTGTTTTGATACTTACAAGCACTGTGTCAAAACAACTTCACAACCCACATTACACATTCTTATACAGATGCCTGGGTTTTAATAAGGGCCTACTGGAGTGCTATAGATACGCAATTATCTGCCACTTTCATAAACCTTTAATTAAAGGAACAGATTTCCAGCAAGCATTCCAATTATTCATTAATTTTGGTGTAACACTTTCTGTTAGCTATCATGTTTGCATTCTTTAAGGCAAATCAGCAGGTGTATTTGAGGGGTGTCATCTAGATGTCATGCAAATTGTTAAAACATGTTCTGATTGATGAAATGAAGACTAAATAGAATCCATATGTGTTTAACTTACTGAAGACTTACTTTTCAATGGTAACTTCTAATTACTCAAATTCTACCTATATCAATGGTACTTCAAGAACAGCACAGTGAGGATAAACCTCATGTCATATTTCACCCAGTCTCCGCCACTTGCTGGTCATCTTACATTTCTGTTTTGTCAGGTGGAGATTTCATTTCACTATAACATATATGAATTGAAATATTAGATCTATGAAGAGCTTAACTAGACATGGCTCACAGTCTTTGTCTTAACTGTTAAAATTCTAGGCCAGCCCGAGTAGCAGAGTTTATTGTATATTATAACCAAAGCTCTGTGCTATTGGTTTAAAGGATAAGGCTTCTGGAGAATATTTCTTTTGGATTACAGCCTTCACTCTGGCACTGGCTCTATAATTTAAAGTAATGTGTGAAATTTCCTAAGCCTTAGAAATACTTCTGGATACTTGCCTTGCCTAAAGGTAACAATATATCTCTGTTTTAATTTTATTTACAATGGTTTAATGGCCTAGGATACAATGTGCTTTGTGTCCTGACCTCCTGTTCTTTACCTAATGACTTATGTTTAGAACAAATAACCACTGGGGAAAGCTAGTAATCTTTTGAGAAAAGAGGCAAAGGGTAATTTCAGGAAGGAGCAGTGGAAATAAAAAAGTACACAGATCCAACAATGCATTCCTCATTTCAATATTCCCAAGCTGACATTATTACATATATATATAACATATGTATGCATATGTATGTATACATATATGTGTATATATATGTATGTATATATGTGTGTATGTATGTATACCAGAAAGCCATCTGCAGTCCAAACCAAATTCAGGACAACTGTTGGAAGACACAAAGAATATAAGGTAACTGAAAAAATCGTTAATCACATCCTGACATTCTTGCACCACTTGCAAATTACAGATAAGTGTTAGCTCAAGCCAAACTATTAGTTTGACTAACTGTGGCTTTAGTGGTCATGGGCCCTTCTTAACAATCTTGCTCATTCGCTCATGATTTTCTTCATCACCCATGCTCTTTCTTCTATTGTATTGCTGAAGACATACAAGCTTATTGCTACCCGGGATCTGGGTCTTTCTTAAACCTGTCACTGTGTGGGTCAAAGTTGTTTTCGAACTTGACCTCTGTGTCCCATTTCTAGGACCACAATACTGAATTCATCAATTGATACAATATCTTCATTTGCCTTTTTCATGACCTTGATAAACATTTAAGCAATAAGTACGATGTCCGAAATGGTATAATACCAATGCTGGTTGTTAGTATTTAAGATAAGAATCTACTTTGAGAGGTGAAGATACCATATCTTTAGGAAAAAGAGGCTTACATTCGATTCTCTACTTTCATCAATTTGATATATTACCTTGGGTTATGACAGTTTTACCAAAAACTCAGTTTTGGAATCATGTCTTAGAACCAACCCCCATGGAATCTGCCTCTATTTTTCTCCCTAATGATCAATCACATACCAATGCTAAAATAGTAAATTTTGAAGCCATCTCCAAACTTCTTTGGATAAAAGTCTCCTTGGTCTTTCAAAATAGACTTATATCCCTGTGCTAGATAGTATTATGGCCTCAGAATGGCATCTCAGTTCTAATCCCAGCAGGTACAAATGTTTTCCTGCATGGGAAACAACTACACATGTGTATATATAAAGAATTGAGATAAGATTATCTTCAACCTAATTCACAATGGTTATAGGTGAAAGACCTGTCAGACTGTGAGGGAATGACTCCACTAACCGCTACTGGCTTTGAAGACAGAAGACCATAGGTGTTCCAACACTACTAGATTACTGTGTCATTAAAACCACTGTTTATGGGGCTGGAGAGATGGCTCATTGGTTAAGAGCACTGTCTGCTTTTCCAGAGGTCCTGAGTTCAAGTCCCAGCAACCACATGTTAGCTCACAACCACCTATAATGGGATCTGATGCTCTCTTCTGTCATGCAGGCATACCTGCAAATAGAGCGCTCATATGTATAAATAAATAAATCTTTAAAAAACAACAGTTTACTGTGAATATAGAACCAGATGCCGATCTAGGAAATAACCCCTGAAATATTTGTTGAGGGGATGTCAGCTGCTTGTTCCTTCACGGGGTACATCAGGTCAAGACAGTCATCTTGCCCATTATGGTATCCCTCCTAGTTATTGTGCTTTTTACAGTTAGCCCAACACAGGAGAGCTTCAAGGGAATACTCTCACTTCAGTGTGCTCCCCAGAGATTTGTGAAATATCTGTTGAACTTGAACCACATCCCTTGTCTTGTCCAGGCTTGCTTTCCTTTTTATTTTTTATTTTATTCCACACTACATTCTGAAATGCAGAAAAATATCTGCATTTTGAGGACAATCACACATATTCAGGGTGTCCTATACCATCTCAGGGGCTGCTCCGTAGGGAATCTATTCTATTTGTAGAAGGGAGAAAAAAAATTATGCAAAGTTTCACTGGTAAACTCCCAGAGTGATCTGATCTTCTTTGAGGTCTTTCACTGACCTTACATTTCTTGCCCTAGATTGTAGGCCTTTCTACCTCTCTGCTTTCGCAAGGTCTTGTGACAAGACAAATTCACAGGATAAATATTTCTGAGGAGTTAATGTACCCAATTATTATTACACATATTATTATATGTAAAAGTAATATTTTGGATTAAAAATCAGTTAAATTTGTTAATGTAAGAAACTTGACCAGTTCCAAAGTAATCCCTTATTAATTTTATCCTGCACTGCTGTGCGTTGTTCTGTCATATTATGTGTGTTTGAGCACACGTTTTGTCAGTTATTGGAGATAAGACTTGGTGTATATTATTCTTTTGTGCTCCCGACACTCCACTTGGCAATAAAAGCATACAAATGCGTTCACCTCCAGGATACTGAAAGCACTTAAATAAGGCCTTCCTTACAAAGTTCTTTGAACATTGGTAAATTGTACAACTCAGTAAGTGAGCACATTGTTTTCAAAACCAAAGATACATTCTTTCTTCTGTGACAATAGAAATAATTTTTTACGATACATCTTTAAAAGTTAACTGCTGTATTTGAATAGCATGGCTTGTACTGACAGACAGCAATTGTCAGTTATAAATTAAAGGAAAACAGGAAGAATGAGAATCTTGCCTCTTCAATGTAGAAAATTACAATCTTACTCTGATTAAAATGAAATCAGATTAATCAAATTTAAATTTAAATCTTATACTGATGTTGGAACTGGGTTAGTTGGCTTTTTTTTCTGAATAGTTGAATAATAAAATCAACAGCAATGATCCAGATAGTGAAAATTTAGCAAATGTAACACCCATCTTTTATTGAACTACATATTCTAATTCTCCCCAACTATTTCAATGGATAATAAGTGACTTGTATAAACTGACAGTGATTCAACAACAACAACAACAAAATATCTTATGTTAGTGCTAAAAAAAAAGTGAGAGTTAGGCATGGTTGTGCACTCCTGTAAGCTTAGCATTCTGAAGCAGACCACAGAGGCAGTCTTAGATTTATAGTGAATTTGACTCCAGCCTGGGCTACAAGAGATCCTGTCTCAAACAAACAAACAAAAACAAAACAAAACAAAATAACAGAAAAAGCCAATCACATGCAAGGTTGCATGTGAGTTTATAAAGATTTTTTTAAGGGAGAAAATATTTTTTTAATTTATTTTTTATTGATTACAGTTTGTTCACCTTGTGTCCCAGCTGTAGCCCCCTCCCTCATTCCTTCCCAATTCTGCTCTCCTCCCTTTTCTCCTCCCATTCCCCTCCCCTAGTCCACTGGTAGGGAAGCCCTCCTCCCCTTCCATCTGACCCTAGCCTATCAGGTCTCATCAGGACTGGCTGCATTGTCTTCCTCTGTACAGAGTTTCAGAATAAGAAAGCTATTAGAAAAAAATAAAGCAAACAAAAACAGAACGAGCCTAAAAATAGACTCTCCTGGGGCAAAGATGGGACAATCAATTTTCCTAGGACAAAGAAGAGTTTCAGGACATCAAAGGAGATTTTGTGTTACTTGCTTAATCATTGTTTGGCTGAAAATGAAAAAGAGGTTTGGCCTTTGCCAGTTGAGAGAATGGAGAGGAACTAGCCAATTGGAGATATGCTTGGCTTATAACACTGCAAAGGAGAGGTCTTAGTTAAATCTGCTTGCTCCAGATTTTCACAAAAATAGAGGACAGTGTAGACCTAATGGCTAATCTTCTGCCCTATTTGGAGACAACATAGGCAAGATCATCTCCAATCCTCCCTGACTTGCTCCTTCACAAAGGCAGTTTTAACCAGTGTTCTTACGGTACTGGGGCTCCAATTACCCATCAGCAGGTTGTCAGTGAGCCACTGAGGGTAGAGTAGTCGGGCTTTTTTTGCATTCTGCTCTTGCTTTCCTTCTCTTTCCCATGCACTGTGAGCCCATAATGGTAGTAATGGGATGTTGGGTTCCTGTGAGACATACCACAGCAACAGTAACCCTAATGCCCTAAGGATCTGAGGCTCAATGGATAAAGCTGTAAATGTTATGTAAGACAAACATGTGTTGAGTGTCAATGTCAGAGACCCATACCATGAATGACAGAAGCCAGGTTACCTTAGCATGCATTTTTCTGCTTAGCTAAGTTGTGAACCAATATAAAAAGAGATTTTCAAGCTAAAACACAGGAAGGAAATTATACTTGCATGTAAGGAACATTAAGAATAACATGAATGACACTGCATTTAACAAAATAGGTGACTAGATGGTCAATAGAATTCTAAATGTTGATTTTCCAATATTCTAGTTTCCCAGGTCAAACTTTACTTCAAGCATTGCTTAGGGTTTATGTCTGCATAAATCCTAAAACTGTTAAAATTAAAACATGCAAATTTTTATCACAGGACTAATCTAGCCACAAAAATGGTTAATAAAAGAAAATTTCTTTTCTGGTGGGTGACAGAAAAAAAGAAACAGAAAAATGAAAAGAACCATGACTCAAAGTTTCATTGCTGACTTGAGGAGAGAGAGGGTCACACATAAAGATACTTAAGCGATCTGTAGGAGCAAGAGGTGATTGATGACCAATATCTAGTAGAAGTAGGAGCTTGAATCCCACAACCACACAAAGGTGAAATCTTCCAGTCTTGTGAATGGGCTTGCAAAGCTCTTCTTTCAAAGAACTCAAACTGCGAGACTATTAATTGATGGTGGTGGTGAGGTATGAAATCCCAAACAGAAAGTCAGTTGAGAAACACTAGCTACCTAATCTATAGACTGGTGGGCATTACCTTAAGACAGTAAAGCTATGGTAATTTTTCACGCTGTGACAGAAAAGTAACAAAACACACAGTGTTTTCATAGATAGAAATGAAGCCTTCTTTTGTAACTTTTACTTATTATATTTTTCACAAATCATAATGAAGTCATGTAAGTTCTAGGTAGCTGATAGAAAAAAGGAGATTTAGAAACTATTGAATAAAATTTTCAGGGAGAAGAACAATGTCCTGTAGCCCATGGAACAGTCCAACAGTTCTATATCTCTCTACAGCTCTGTCATAATTGCTTATATACAGATCTATGGAAGAGACTTCAAACTTTCATCTGTAAGAGTATGAGATTATAAAGCTCCATCCTCCAATGCAGTTTTAAAAAATGAAAACAAAACCAGAAGCCTTTTCCGTGTTCATTTTATACCTGTATGCAAGAATGATTTTGCCTTCTTTGGGAAAGTTTTCTTTAACAGAAGCAACTCATGGATTTTTTCAAATGAACTGGGAAGAGACAAATATTTATCCTACAGTATATGTGAAGAAGAAGGCTAAATACTATTCATCAATCCTCAGCTTATTGTTCCCACAAAAATCACTAGACTGGTACACAATGCTCCTGTCTTAATCTTGGATTTTATGTGCAGAGACCTACAGACCTCATTATTTTTATTACATCACATTGCTTTCCAATGTAAAATGGAACTGAATTTCTTGTTACTCCAGCCTGAAAACAGTGTCTTCTCTACACATTTAGGAAAGTAGAACATCTAGTCTGTTCTTCTTGTAAATACATTTATTTATTCAGTGTGAGTAACTGCACCCCCAGCGTGTGTGTGTCTGTGTCTATATATATGGAGATGAGCAGGCAACCTGTGGATATTGGTTATCTCTCTCGACAAATTCCCGGCATTGAACTCAGGTCGACATGCTGCATATTTTTATTCACTGAGTCATCTGATCCTGTCTGCTAGTCCACTCTTAAAGTCAATATTTCATAATCCTTGAAGTTGCATTTTGGAAACATTTTCTCCTTTCATTTCCCTTTCTTCTACTATCCGTTTGGTTATCAGATTTTTAAGTTCAGCGTGTGGTACCCCTGATTCTTGCCTCCCTTACCGTCAGCCTCATTTCTTCCACACTTGATACAACTGCAACAGGCAAATAAAAGTCAGACCCAAATTTGTGGTATCTGCCACTTTTTGGGAAAAAAAATCAAAAGAAAACATATATCCACATCAATACTTCATTGTTTATACAATACAATGTTGATTTGGATTAAGAAAAAAATGCAAGATTATCTGCCTCAGTGTTCCATAATTGTGTGTTTAGAGGTCTTCTGTGGCAATTTACCTGAGACTTCCAGGTACAAATAACCCCTAAATGCAAGCTGGTTCCCTTCTTCTAAATTCTTTGTAATTCTGGGTACCTACAAGGAACTTGCAAATGATTGCCTTCAAAATCATGTTTCTTTATTTTTACCACCTTGAAGTACACTGCCAATTAGTTACACAGTCTCAACAAAGGAAATAAATTAGACCATGGGAGGTCCAGAAAATTATTCAGAGTTTTTGGAAGTGGGAAAGGTGACAGACCTGGAAGATTTTAAACATTCGTGTTCCTGAACTGCAATATGGTTTTCTAAATAAAACCTTCAGGGTATCTTTGCTTTCATGGAGCTTCAGAGGTGAGATGACGGAAACTGACCTGTGTATTTTAAAGCAGAGTTCTGCAGTGTTACTTCAATTGCTTAAAAACTACCCTGTCCACTGTCACTAAAGGTTGAAGCCCTCACAGGGCAAAGGACTGCTCCTTGGATCATATTCTGTCCCAGAGTGAGTGTGGATGCTGTGAAGATGACAGAGGAAAAGCTCTGATTAACAACTGAGACTGAAGCGGCTGCTTTTCTATCTTTGCAGTTTCTATATTATTCTTGATTCAAGCCAAGAAATAAGCTTGATGAGGTCCATCAGGGCATAGAAAACTGTCAGATTCTCAAAGGATATGAGCAAATCAATGTCAGACATAAAGGAGATCACTCAGAACCAGAAGAGAAATATATCCAGTAGGCATATGAACAAGGAGTGTTTGCATTGCCCTCAGCTGGGTGAGGTGCTTGCACTTGTGAGTGAGTATCAGGGCCATGCTACACTGTCTTCATATCATCCTTCATTTATTACTTACACTACACTTAAATTATACTGTTCAATTCAGTGCAAGAAGTCTGTTTAAAAGCACGAATTCTGCCATTCTGTGTTATATACTAACTTAACAAAATCCACTACTTGAAGAAGTTTCTGATTACCTGAATCTGCATTTTACCAAACAGAAACTTTCTTAAAAGCGAGACAGTGAGGCTAGGGGTTAGCTCAGCCAGTAAGCAGCATGAATAAGAACCTAAGCTAAATCATCAGGATGAACATTTTAAAGGCTAAGCCTGGCAGCACTACAGATGCAGAAACAAGAACATACCTAGAATTTGTTGACCAGTCAGCCTAGCCTCATTAGCAATGACATCCTGTTTGAGTTATGACATCCAAAGTTGTCCTCTGATCTCCACGTTCGCAGGCACACACTTACTTGCATATAAAAAACACACACATACACACACACACACACACACACATAAACCATAGGGACAGTGTTAAAATACAAAACAATAAACAAGTTTTTGTTGTTCAGGATGCTAATTAAACTACACTATCATCATTGAGTTTATATTCTTAACAGAAATGCACTTTCCCAAATGATGCAGCCCGGTCCTCACAAAGTGGTGGCATTACAAATCTCTGTCATACAGGAGCTCCACAAGGACCTAATATATCAGGGCACAGGGGTCTTCTATGAGACTATATCTCTAACGAAGGACCATGTATGGATATAACTTGGATCCCCTGCTCGGATGTAGCCCATGGTAGCTCAGTATCCATGTGGGTACCCTAGTAAGGGGAACAGGGACTATTTCTGACATGAACTCAATGGCTGGCTCTTTGACCTCTCCCCCCCCCCCAAGGGAGGAGCAGCCTTGCTAGGCCACAGAGTGGACATTGCAGCCAGTCCTGAAGAGACCTGATAAGCTAGGGTCAGATGGAAGGGGAGGAGACTTCCCCTATCTGTGGACTTGGAAAGGGTCAGGGAG
>CM053765.1:78017852-78036419 GCA_028658305.1 Pachyuromys duprasi | reverse complement strand
AAAACCATTAGTACATTTTTCATCAAAGGCATGTGTGTACACATAAAAAGTTTCCAGAGAACAACAATAAAGGTGCTTATAGCAATATTTAGGATGTAGCAGTATTTTTGTTTCTTATTCTAATACAAAATAATGAAATGCCGTGAAATAGCATTTAGTTTCTGTATCCCATATCTTTCTGGTCTGGACCCTGGCTCATGTTTCCTGTCACTGCCATCGATAAGCATGTAGCTCGTGGACATCAAAGGGCTTTAGTGCCTCAAAACTGATTACCAATATTTTAACAGCTCTATTCCCAATTTGCATTGTAAGTAAATCCATGGTGAGATTTCACTTTAACGTTTTAGATGAGATTAAAAATGATGTCAGTCAATCTAGCCCTAGTTCTGTGAACTTTGGTGTTTTAGGTGGGTTTGTTTTCATAAGAAAAACATCAACTCTTCTGGATTAAATCATTGCTTCCACAGTGTGAGACCTGAGAAATCGTTGCCTAACGGCTTGGCTTTGATGGAGTACATAGCAACACTGTAATACTTATATTTTATATTGTCTTATCTTCCTTTAGGCATAGACTGATTTATTCTTTAACATTACTTATCATAAAAGAAAAACTCTTTCCCTGAATGACAACCATCAGGGAGTGAAAACACAGAATATGTCCAAGTTAACAGCTTATACTATATTAGACAGAAATATGAGAAGTGGAGTTGTGAACTGGAAATTTGGGATTCTGACATTTAAATAACTGTGATATTCAAACTAATACCACACTTCTCTTCTATCAAGGAAATGAGTGCATATTCAATACTTGCAGCTGTGTATTTCCAAGTGCTTAGGCACATTCATACACCACACTATACTCTCACCATATGCTGTTAATTATTTCAATTTAACTTTAAATACAAATAGTAAGCGCATATTATTAAATGCATTATTCAATGACTTTTCCCTCTTCAGTTCAAAAAGCGTTATTCTTAAAAAAGAATGGGACCCAACTCAAGATGTGATTCTCCTGGAAAAGAAGCAATGACACACAGAAGTAAACAGCATTAAGAAAGGCCAAGCAGAGTGAAAAGTCACAGCATACAACAGGCAGTTTGGTCCTATTGACAAAGACAGCACAATTCTATTTGCTATATTGTTTTATCTGTCTCTGAGCAGCAACAGGAACAATCTCTCTGTTTTGATAACACTCAAATGTTGCTGGCTGGAGAACTGTGCTGTTTCTACCATGTTTAATTTTAATGTATGAAGGAGAAAGGAGAGTGAAATTTTCTTTTAATATGTTGTATTAAAATATTCCTTACTTGATTAGAGCCATATTTTCCAATAACTTTATTTGAAGTAAAATATCTTGCTTATGATGTGTCTAGTAATATGTGTGCATATTAAATAATTGTTTCTCGGTCTTCAAATTTTAAGTGTTCTTGAACTGATAAATGTAGAAAAGGCTAAGATTATATGAAAAGATCTAGTTAGATAAAAGACAGTGGATGGGAATGAGAAAGGATTTTAGTTTCAGAGTTAACAATTTGGCAAAAGCTTTACTTTTTTTCTCGTCCTTCATGTGTTTATACATTGCAGTACTAAATGAAACCTTTTTTTACAAGAATTGTGTCTTAGGAAGTGTGAGTTAAGAAAGTCTTCCTTTCTTCAATAAAGAACACAGAAACTAGAAAGTGTCTCTATAATATGTGAACTATTTGAAGGTACTCTGAAGCACAGATCAGAACCACATGAAGAGAACTTGGATCCTGGCTTCATGAGTCCTGGAAATCAGGTTCTAGCTGGATACTAAAAGAGAATTAATAATCCAGTTATGCAGATAAATAACTAAAATATAAGATCCCCAAGAAGCTGTAGCCATACTTGAAATAGTCTAGAATGGGAGAAATTTGAATCAGCCAAGAAAACTCAAGAAGCTGAATTGAGTAGAAGCAAAAGTAACAGCATATTTCCTTTCTTTTTCTTCCTTCCTTCCTTCCTTCCTTCCTTCCTTCCTTCTTTCTTCCTTCCTTCCTTCCTTCTTCTTACTTTATTTCTTTTTTTTTTATTTGAGGGAGGAGGGCATGTTTACATAAAGCAAGAACAAGAAACAATCTGTCAATTACTGAGTAAAAACATATTTTAGCTTCATCATTCCTGTAAAGGAACTGAGTTTAGAGCAAAGGGACTAAGTCAAGCTTATAGCAGTGATGTCAAGAAAAGAGAAAAAACAGTCATGTATTTTTAAAATATAATTTTTATTTTTTATATTAATCACAGGTTATTTACTTTGCATCCCAGCCGTAGCCCCCTTTCTCATTCCCTCACAATCTCACCCTCCCTTATCTCCTCCTTGCCCCTTTCCTAGTCCACTGATAGGGGAGATCCACCTCCCCTTCCAGCTGATCCTAGCTTATCAGGTATCTTCAGGACTGGCTGCCATGTCCTCCTCTGTGGCCTAGCAATGCTGCTACTCCCTTGGAGGAGGGGGGTGAGGTCAAAGAGCCAGTCACTGAGTTCATGTCAGAAATAGTCCTTGTTCCCCTTACTAGGATACCCACTTGGATACTGAGCTACCGTGGGCTATATCCGGGCATGGGTTCTGGGTTATATCCATGAATGGTCCTTAGTTGGAAAAACAGTCTCATAGAAGACCCTTGTGCCCAGATATATTTGGTCCTTGTGGGGCTCCTGTCCTCTCCAGGTCATACTAATTCCCCCTTCTTTCATATGATTCCCTGTACTCTACCAAAGGTCTGGTTATGAATCTCAACATCTGCTAGGTAGATACACTGCTAGGTAGAGTCTTTCAGAGGCCCTCTGTGGTAGGCTCCTGTCCTGTTACTTGTTTTCTCCTACTTTTAATGTCCATCCCATTTGTCTTTCAGACAATTAGGAATGCTGCTTCCTCAAGATCCAGCTATACCACTTCTAGGCATATATCCAAAAGATGCTCAAGTACACAACAAGGACATTTGCTCAACCATATTTGTACCAGCTTTATTTGGCCAGACCCTGGAAACAACCTAGATGTCCATCAACAGAGGAATGGATACAGAAACTGTGGTACTTTTATACAATGGCATACTACTCAGCAATTAAAAACAAGGAAATCAGGAAATTTACAAGCAAATGGTGGGACCTAGAAAATATCATCCTGAGTGAGGTATCCCAGGAGCAGAAAGACACCACGGTATATACTCACTTATAAGTGGGTACTAGACCTATAAGATAGGATAAACAAACTGAAATTTGTACACGTACAGAGGATACACAAGAAGGGGGTCCTGGGGTAAGATGATCAATCCTCACCAAGAGTAGTCATGTTAAATTAAAAATAAATAGATAATTATGGCTTGGGTCCATCACAAACAAAAAGAGGGTAAAAAGAGCAAAAAAAGACAAATGAAATAAATGAGGGATAAACAAATGATAATGTTGTAGATTGTATTTTCTTTCATTTTTTAAATTTATTTTTCCTTCTAGGAATTTCATAATGAATAATTTATTTATACTATTTACTTCCCTCCTACTCTTTATTTTTAATTAATTGATTAATTAATTTTTGGATTTTCAAGACAGGGTTTCTCCATGTTAGCCTTGGCTATCCTAGACTCTCTCTCTGTAGACCGGGCTGGCCATCTCACAGAGATTCTCCTGCTTCTGCCTCTCTGAGTACTGAGATTAAGGCACAACTTTCCCAATGCCTCCATCTCCTTTTAAATCTATAACCTCTCCACACACACACACATATGAATATACAAATACATCCTGAGAAATCCATTTAATGCTGTTTTATGTACATGTGTTTAAATATTTTACTGCTAGTGCTTGAGATTGAATAGCTTATCAGTGGGTTTGTCCCTGGAGGAGATTGATTCTCTCTCAGCACCTATTAACTGCTCGGCTATTTCTCTGTGCTTTGCCTTATACTTGTAGAAATCAAAGAACCTAGGTTCTGTACTCATATTGATGTGGAGGAGATGGACAGACGGAGCTGCCTGTCAGAGTCCATATGTAAATTTTCATAAAATGGAAGGTATTCGTAGATCCAACTATGGCTCTGTTTGCTTTGTAATCCTTAGGAAGGGTGTGGGATGCTTCCCACTGCAGTATCCAGATGCTGAAGAGAACTCACTGGTTTTAACAAATAAACAGCTCTGCAAAAATACTAGGATGTAGAGAGAGAAAATGTGAAGTTGATTTGAAGATACTTAAGTGTTGAGCAAAACAGAGCTTGACCTTGTTCCTGAACTGGATACACTGTTCAAACAGTTTGGAACAGGATCAAAGGCATGAAGATCAGTTGGTGTAGAATAAATGTTGGGCCACTTGCAAAGCTCACATTCATACTGATGTCTGGGATCCCTCCTTGACTGTGGTCTGAGTTCACCTACTCTAAACCTGCAGAATCAGCTCAGGTGTTAAAACTTTGTTTATATGCATGCCCTCCTGTCTTGGAAGAAAGTGCAGTATAATTGTGTGTGAACTTCCACGTTCATGTGAATGTAGCAATAAAACAAGCAATTACAGCATGATGAAACTAGCTATTATTCTAAGACAATTTCCTACCATAAAGTAGTGTTTGTTTACACATTCAATAAAAAGATTGATGAGAGCTTTACTGAATATGTTTGAATTTATAAGACCCCCCCATTCTATAATTCTGTCCTAGAAGAGAAGTAGACTTAAATCAGACTATCATTCTTAATAAGCAGTTAATGAAGAAGCTTGAAATAAACACAGTCTGTTGACTTGGGTTCTTTGAAAAAGAAGCCCCAAGCTAGCCATTAGTTCTTGTTAATCAGCACACAAGCTAATGAATGCAAGATTTAAAACCTGTTACTAGAACATTGAAGTTGCATCTTTCAACTTATTCTAATATTGTCATCATAAGAGTTTTATGTCTGCCTAAAATTCTACTTGTTAAAGAGGTCAAAGAATCTCCCTGTAATGTTTTTAATAATTTTAAGGATTACGTACATAAATATAAGACTACTAATTCTTATTAAGAGCATTACTTTGCTGGAACAATTGTGACAGCAAAAGAATCTCACAGAATACGATGTTCCTGAAAAGCCTGTGCATGAAAATTAGACGATGGCTTGGTGCTTAAAACATGTACTACTCTTGCAGAGATTCAGAGTTCAGCCCCGCACTAATATCAATCAGATGATAACCACCTGTAATACCAGCTCCAGAAGATCCAACACTTCCTTTGGCTTCATTAACTATATGCAAACACACATGTGGATATACAGACATACATATACATAAATAGAAGATAAAATAGAAAAAAAATAAAGTTCCTGATAAGGTGGTGACATCAATAGATTCCTAAGCAAAAGAAATGTAAAGTTGATATTAAAATTACCAATTTGCCTAGGAAACTCCTTAGTTTCCTATAATCATCTCTGGCCCTCACTATGATTTTAGTAGGCAGGTTCCTAGAACAATACCATAGCCTCGGTGCCTCAAATAACATGACATGCTTTTTCTTAGTTCTGGAGGCTGGGAAGGATACTTTTAGGGGCACAGCATGCTTATGTTCTGCTGAGGGCTCTTTCACTAATTTTCAGAGGCTATCTGTTTGCCCTTCTTTCACATGTTAAGTGAAATAGATAGCAAATTCAGTCTATCATGGCACTAGGTGATCTGACCTAATTTCCTTCAAAAGACTCTATCTTCAAACTTGATCACATTGGGCATTATGGATTCAACATTTCATCTTGGACAACACAGTTTTATCTACAGAACCCCCTCTGTATTATGTGAGTACAGACAAATGTGAGAGGAGAGAGGGGGCACCCTTGGGATGTAAAGTAAATAAAAAAGAAAAAGAAAATAAATTTAAAACGAGTTAATCTTTAACCCAATTCCCTGGAAATTATTATAAAGACTTTGGTTTTTAGTGTGCGTGATGGAAGTGCAGACAAATGGGGTAGGCACCCACGTAAGGGCAAGCTTTTTTACCTTTACCAAAGATCTTGCAGTGCTCCATGATTTCTCTCCAGAGGAATTGTGCCATTTTCTACTCCTTCAACCATCATTTATCTATGTATTTGTGTATTTATTTATTTATAACATTGTGAAATAATTGAATTTTGCGTGCATTTTGCATACATTAATGACTTCAATGGTTTCCATGTTCTTATTACGAACAATGTGAAAGTATTCCAGATGTACAGTAGCCATATGCACCTCTTTGGCCAGTTCCTTCTGTGAAATATCAGTCACTGTACTCACAATCTCTTCCAGTTCTTTATGTACTAACGATATTAGTCCACCATCAAAGCTAGGAATTTGTATCTCTATCATCCTTCTAATATAATCTAATTCCTTTTTAACCCTTCTCATTTCACCCTGTACTTTTCTATTGTCAAAATCAAATATGACCTCAATATAGACAAATCCAATCGAGATTCTGTTTTGTCTTTCCTCGTTGGCAGGCAGCTTTTGATTAAATTGATCTTGTTCTTCCCCATAAAACCCTTGCAAAACTTTTTAGATGGCGAACTTGTACTCTACAGGGTGACATTTACAAATATTACATCTTCATCTTTCATTCTCAAAGAAATGCCAAACTCATTTCTGTGTCACACCTGTGTATAGCTCTCTTGTATGAATCATGAATATAAGATTTTCTGTGGAGCTCTTTAGTCCTCTAAAAATGTCTTCATACCCTTCCCATGTCAAAAGTGGACAGCTTTATGCTTGTAGCTGCTCAGGATACTGATCTCAGAAAAACTGCTGACCTTTTTGCTCTCATAAATCACATCTTATCAACTAGCAAAATTCTCGTAATTCTATCTTCAAAGTAAATTTATGATCTGACACTTCACCCTGCCTGCACCATACATACAATGATCTCTTCCTAGATTATTATAGTGGTGCAAAGATGATCTCCATCCTACAGCCACAAACTGTATCTCTGTCCTGCTAATCAATAGCTCTTCTAATAGGACATGATGGTCTCTGCAGACACTTCCAGCACCTCCATCACGCACACTAAAAGCCAAAGTCTTTGTAATAATTTCCAGGGAATTGGGTTAAAGATTAACTCGTTTTAAATTTATTTTCTTTTTCTTTTTTATTTACTTTACATCCCAAGGGTGCCCCCTCTCTCCTCTCCTCCAAGTCCCCTCTTTCCTCTTTTCCCTTTCTTCCGTTCCCCCCAGAAAGGAAACGCTCCCCCTGCCCCGTATCAACCTTTCCCAGCACATCAAGTCACATCTGCATTGATCATATCTTCATCCCCTGAGGCCAAGCAAGGCAGCCCTGCCAGGGGGAAGTTATACAACAGAGTCCCTGTTAGAAACAGACTGACCCCCACTCGCCAGGAAACTCATATGAAGACCAAGCAGCCCTTGGGCTACATGTGTGGAAGGGGCCTAGGTTCAGATTACGCATGCTCCTTAGTTGATGTCTCAGTCCCGGAGAAACCCCATGGGACTGGGTTAGCTGTCTATGTTTGTCTTCTTGTGAGATTCAGATTCCTGTCCCTTCCAGGTCCTTACATCTTTCCCCAGTACTTTCACAGGACCCTTGGAGCTCTGCCTCATACTTGGCTGCAAGTCCCAACGTCTGCCCCTCTGTCCAAATACCCTACTGGCTGGAGCCTTCCTGACTACACTTAAGTTAGGCTTCTGACTGCAAGTATAGCAGACATTATTAGTGTCAGGGCTGTCTTTCTACCATGGGGTGGGTCTGAGGTTGGGCCAATTATTGGTTGGACTTTTCCTTAATCATTGTTCCCTCAATATTCCTGCACTTTTTGTAGGCAGAGTAAATTTTGGATCATAAGTTTTGTCAGTGGCTGGAAATCAATTTGGTGCTTTCTCAGAAAATTGGGAATAATTCTACCTCAAGACCCAGGTATACCACTTCTGGGCATATTCCCAAAAGATATTCCACTGTACAATAAGGACATTTGCTCAACTATGCTCATAGTGGCTTTATTAGTAATAGCCAGAAACTGGGAGCAACCTAGATGCCCCTCAACCAAAAAATGGATATGGAAATTGTGGTACATTTACATAATGGAATACTACTCAGCTATTAAAAACAAAGAAATTGTGAAATTAGCAGACAACTGGATGGAGCTAGAAAAGTTCATCCTGTGTGAGGTAAGTCAGACCCAGAAAGACATACATGGTATGTTCTCATTTATAAGCAGATATTAGAACTACAGTACAGGATAGCCACACTACAATCCACAGACCCAGAGAAGCTAAGTAACAAAGAGGGCCCAAGGGAGGATGCCAGGATATCAATCAGAAGGGTATAAACAGCAGAAATGGATGAAGAGAGGGAACTGGACAGGAGGTGAAATTGGAGGGAAATATGGGTGAGGATCAGATGTGGAGAGAACAGGGTAGGGGAGAGGGCTAGGAATAGAAAGGAAAACTGGGGGGCTCATCTTTTTGTCAAGCCGGAGACCTGCAACAGAGTAGGTTCCTGGGAGGACATGGGTATGACTCTAGCTGAGACTCCTAGCTGCGGGGGAGGGCATGAACACTGACATGACCACCTCAAAGATAGGTAGGACTATGGGAAGGAGGAGGACAAAGATGAACTTCTTACGTACTACTTGAAGGAACTCTGGCCAGCTCAAGTGTGGCAGGCATGAATCTGGCAGGCCTTGCTCTTCTCTCCCATTCCCCCTGCCTTGCTAAAACCATTAGATTACATTCCTAAAGCTAATTGCCAAGGTCTATCCCTTTTTTTGTCTACTCTCCCCTCCTGAGGCTGAGTATGAAGATCTAGAAACCAGATTATTGAAGTCCAACAAACAAAATTTCCCTTTGGCTCACATAATTATTATTCCCAATTAAAACTAAACAATTCGTCCTAACACGGGATTTCTTTTTCCTTTTTAAAGCATTGTTTTCCTATGGGTCACATCCTATCTCCTTCCTTTGTCCCACTCTGGGACAAATACCCCTTACTCCTCTACCTTGTTCCTTTTCTCCCTTCTCCTTTTTGCCTTTCCTTGCCTTTTCCTCCTCCCTCTTCCTCTATCTTCTGTCTTTATCTCATATCCCTGCCCTCTGTGCCTCTAGGGCAAATAAATCGCTTTTGTGCTAAGAAGTTGGTCTTGAGGATCCTGATCCAATACCAATATCCTTTAATTATTCCTTGCTTATATTTATATAATTATATTAGGGGTTTCTTTAATGTGGTTAAAATATATTCACTCTTTATGCCCTTATTTAGAGTATTGCACACGAGCCTTTGTCATCTTCAGTATTCACTTTCTCTAGGTATCCATACACCTTTGTCATTTATCCATTTCCCCTTTACACACATTTCATTCTCTTCTGTAGAGCATTCTAAAGCATTTCTGCAAAATTATCTGTTCGCTACTTATTCTGCATATCCTTTCTGCCATTTTGTGATAGTGTGTTATATGACATAAATATTTGCATCTTTTACTATAAATTTACTATTAATCTTATTAATATTAATTACATAATTATTCATATATATATATACATATATGAAGGGTACATTAAGGAGAAAAGCCAGCTGTGGAGGTCATTTGATAAATATTGTTTTACTCTATGAAAGGGAAAGTCAGTTGATTCCCACAAAGGGTGCCTGGAGGAGCAATTCAAACTCTATTCAACAGGTAGAGTCATCGCAAGTTCATCACTCTTACAGGAGAGTATGAAAGCCATGGAGGTATTTGCTAGCTATGAATTCTGTACTGGGACCCAACTGTCCTGACCTTATAATCTGAAGTGCTCAATTAGGGAAATTTGAAAGGACAGTAGAAGGATGAAAGTGATGCTGAGCAATGTCTTACACAGGACATGAAAGAACAAGCCAAGGTTTGCTAATGAGGTCTGGGAGGGCCGGAATGGTATGGATATATATAAAAGTAACAAAATTTTAGTTTTATAAATTAGGTGAATGTTTTATTTTCTTTCTCCCCCACACATTATTTTTTTAAGTTGTTATTTAAACAAATTTTTATTTGGATCATTAATTGTCAAAAAAACTCTCAAAAAATCATATGACATAATTTAATATATTTTACTTGAATGTCCTAATTTTTCTGGTAATCAGATAAAACTGTAACTCAATAGTTTTAAATGTATTCAGATTAATGCATTTTTATAATAATGATAAAAATAAACAAATTTCAGTTTGATCCTAGATACTTATACTCAAATTATCTTTAATTATCATAGCAAACCCTTAAGGTAGATAGATCAAGTGTACTTACTCAAAGATTCGGTTTTACCAGCATTGTAAAATGACTTCTGGGGAAAAGCTGTCTACCCAGCTTTTTATGTTTACTAAAACCTTTTCACTGGAGTTAAGGTGAACAAGAATGATGAACTCTTGGTAAAAGTGGTGAGGAAATCTTGGACTAGGTATGTATTGTTGACCATTTCTCATAACCACTCACTATAGAATATCTGAGTGAACCAGTAAGAGAACCTAAGGGGTAGAGAAATGATGTATGATAGATACTTAGTGCCAGAGTAACAGCATTGAAAAGATCTTATTAGAAGACAGCCCTAACACCTGTCAAAACTGGGACACAAATATAAATGATTAAGTTATGGGAATTTGAACCAGATTTGAATTATATTTAAATATTTTGTTATATGTTTAACAAAACACTTCCACCACACTGAAGTTTATTTTTTCATTACTGGTGATATGAAGTGTTTATAAGAAATCATTCTATTTTTTTACTAGTAATTCATATTAAGAGAAACAATAGTTTAGTCATGACTACTTGTGTCAAAGTCAGAATAACAGAGAAAAATTTTTCTCATATAAAACAACAAAAGTCTAAAAATTATAATTTTGAAAACATTGAACCTTAGAAAACTAATGGTAATGATCACTCTGATAACAGGGATTAGTGAAATGAGCTCTAGAAGTTCAAGGCAGTAGTAATGGAAAGAAATGGGAACTCTGGCAGCCATGGAGAGTTAGAAAGATAAATCTGAGAATCAGGCAAGGCCTAAGCAGCTATTGATTGACAATCTTCAGGAGAGAAGGAAGCTATGCAGACAATACCCAGGAATCTCAAGACTCCTTGTGGATTATTGACAAGAGTTTTGACAATGTAGAGAAACATGTAGAGAAACATGTGGAGAAACAACCCACTGGATATGAAAGAACAATCCCCAATGATTAGAGGGAACAGTACTGAACTCACAAAAGACTATAGAAAGCAACAATAGACTGGAAAATTCATAATTCATACAGCTTTACGATACCAAAAAAACAAATGCAATAAGTAGATTAAAAGTAAGTCCACAGCTCCACTTACCACTGTTTAAAAAGATATTTTACTGTTTGAGATGTGCTTAGTAAGTAAACACATCAAGTGGTATAGGCAGTACATGTTACCATATCTTGGATGAATTCCACAATGCTTGTTCTGTTAAATGCTGAAGGTGCATCAGAACATCTTACTACAGTTGTGGTTTTATTTTCCCTCAGATTTTGCTTCATATCTTCAAAACCACCTTATCATGTTCAAATAAATTTACTATTTTTTTCTCTTAATTAATTAAACCATTATTAATATTTAAGAAATATTTTTCATAACTCAGAAAACTCCTTTCTCCACCATCTACATCCATACTAGAATTTTTTATTTCTTTCTTTGGGATAATGTTTTACCTTTCTGTCTTTATTCAGATCATTGCACATAAAGTGTTTTTGTGTAAGCACCAGTTATTACTAATTAGCATACAAACTAAATATACCTGCCTTTTAATTTGAAAATGTGTATCATTAATTAATATGGAAACCACAGCTTTAACTCCATCTTAACTTTTTTTTTCTCTTTTGTTCTTTTCCAGGTGTGATCATTTTCCACCTTTTAATCATTATTGAACATTTCTTTAAAAAAAATAGTAACTTCTATGGGGTTGTTAGCTAAAGCCTCTTTTTGTTACTTTATTGATTTTAGATTAGAAGCATGAATATTTAATTTTTAAAACTATGACTGTTTAACTCTAAACTACAGTTTATAGTTTAACTATAAACTATAGTTTATAAACTTAAATTTAACTTTAAACTATAAACTCATAATTTTGAGTCTCCCACTTTTTTATGCCAGTTTTGTCATACATGTTACTTTTACATATGCTATGGGTCCAAAATATATGATGAGTTGACAATTGCTTAAAAAGGAAATGTTAATTTTTAAAGGAAAAATATTAAGGGACTTACGCTTTGACTGGTAAAACAATTCTCAATTAAACAAAAGACTCAAGTACACAATGTGAGCTCTGAGTATAAGAAAACTGAAGAGTAAATAGTCTTCAAAAATACCCAAATAATTGAAAGATGCTAGCCAGTATTAAAAACAAATAATGGAACAAAATGACCTGGTATGCTGGGGGGTGGGGAAGGTAGGGAAGGGAGCTCCCCTTTTCAGAGGAGTAGAAGAAGGAGGATAGGAAGAAGAAGGGAGGGTGGGACTGGGAGGGAAGGAGGGAAGGTCTCTGATCCGGATGTAAAGTGAATAAACAAACAAATAAATAAAAAATTTAAAAGGAGGCTAGAAAAGATTGTGAACTCAAATAAGAATATATTGTATCAAAACTAGCATAATTTGTTGATGCCCCATGGAGTGGAGAATTGTTTCATCTTCTATGTACTAATGTTAGAAATCAAAGAAACCTCAGTGGTTTAGTTAAATGTAAGTCCAAGACCTTTAGCTTTAATCTTAAACTTGCAATAAATAAAATAAAACAATATAATAAAAATTAAGCATCGAAGTGAAATGGACCACTGTAAAATATGAACTGCTGAATCTTGCTTAGGAAAAAAAAAACAGATAATACAAGTAACCCTGTATTCACTGAAGACATTACATTTCCAGCTATAACAAATCTTCAAAAAATGCTGACGGCCCAGCAAGTTTTTCTCTTAGCCATATCATGTGATTACAAAGAAAAATCATACAATCTAAAAAAGTAAACAAAAACAAAAAATAAAAAACAAAACAACCTCACAACAAAACTAACAAAGAAAACAAAACAAAATCATTTAGAAATCTCAGGAAGTAATTAAATTTCTGAAAATATACTGTGGAGGTCATAATCCTGGCAACATCAAGGCTAAGCAAAGTCATAATAAAAAAGAAAATTTCTAAGCAATGTATTTGAGGAATTCAGGTAAATAGAGGTATAAAAACTTTAAAGAAACTACTATAAATAAAACAATACAGTGTACTAAATTGACACATAGTTTGAAGCCTATTTTATAAATATAGGTTTGATTCATATTAAAATATCAAAATCTCAAGTCAACCTGTATTAACAAATATACAATCATCTTCATATATGCTATGAAAGACTTGACAAACCAACCACATTTATTCCATAGAAAAACCCTCACCAGCTCAGGAACTAGAGCAAACTTCTTCAGTGTAAGAAAGCATCTTATAAAAACCATCAGCTAGTTTAACAGTAAAGATCAAATGCTACAATTTAATTATGCTACCACTAAACCAACATTACAAGATATTACCTGGTTTCACTTGCTTTCTTTAACAGTAAGTGAAAATCATAGCCAGCATGACTAGAAAATTCAGTAAATTATCAAGATAAAGTAAATGTGAGTAACCTAAATTTAAATATCATACTCTTATTCAGATATAGATCACTATAGTGAAATAGCAGAGATGATTGACTTAACAAACAAAAGATCCACTCATGCTCTGAGCTCATGGGGTACGCTGAGGGAATGAGTCTTTAGCATACATGTCTTTGAGAGAGGTATAAGATACCTAAATTGTAATAATGATAAGAGTGTTTATAGAAATCACAATATAATAATATAAAAGTAGTGAATGAAGTTAGATTTCAGGAGTTAATATCAACATTAAAGTGACTTACACTGCAATATTAGCAGTAAAGATTTAAAACAAACAAACAACCTTTTCCTTTCTAATAGAGCTATACTTTTGATGTCTTATGCCCCTACAAGATTTTGGACTGAGAACTGGATTATTGTGTGGCACACAGTAATTGTGTGATTGTACCTTTAAAAGGAGTGGCATAATGGAGAAAATTAAGTCATGTGTCTCCACTCTCAGAAGGATTAAAACTGACAACACAGAGTTATTTACTTTTTCGAATAGTAAGCTACTGTAAATCACAACTACCTCTCATATGAGTCTTTCTCTGTGTGTGTCTTTTCAGTTAGTCTTTTCTTGTTTGTTGTGATGTAGCTAACAGGAGCTCTTGAAAAGGCTAGTTTGAGTAAGCAGCCTGCTCTTAGAATTTCAGCTCAAGCTGTGATCTTAATCAAACACTTCAGAAAATAAATAATAAAATCCCAGTATTTTTTTAAAATAAAATGTACTGATACAGTTTTTACAAATAGAATGCCAAATAATGTCAAATATTCTTAAATTGAATTATAGATTCAATTAAACACTCATGCATTTGTTGGAGAGAATAAATATCAATAATCTATTTATAAACCCAGACAGAAATCTAATGACTATGAAAGAGTCATGGAAATTTTAATGGAGCAATATATAGAGAACTTATACTTTTATTTTATCACTTACCACAAAGCTACAATTTAAATGAATGTGCTACTTGTGAAAGAATAGACAAATCAATCCAGCTTTCCTCACTGTGTATACAATTATAATATTTAGAAATAACCCAAGCCAAAATCTTCTGTTCTAGCTGAGTAAGAGGGCAGGATTCAATGCAGAGGATTTGTTTCCATAATACACAAGAATTTCATTGAACTCAGTTAGAGTATAAGCGCCTCATTTAGGGAGTATAGAAAAGCCATAAGCTGGATCTTGAGGAAGCGCTTTTCCTAATTGTCTGAGAAAGCACCAGATTGATTTCCAGAGTGGTTGTATCAATTTACATTCCCACCAGCAGTGTAGTAGGGCTCCCCTTCCTCTACAACCTCTCCAGCATGTGTTGTCACTTGAGTTTTTGATCTTAGCCATTCTGATGGGTATAAGGTAAAATCTCAGGGTCATTTTGATTTGCATTTCCCTGATAACTAAGGACATTGAGCATTTCCTTAAGTGTTTCTCTGCCATTCCATATTCCTCTATTGAGAATTCTCTGTTTCCTAGGCATATATCCAAAAGAAGCTCAAGTACACAACAAGGACACTTGCTCAACCATGTTCATAGCACCTTTATTTGTAATAGCCAGAAGCTGGAACAACCCAGATGCCCCTCAGTTGAGAAATGGATACAGAAATTGTGGTACATCTACACAATGGATTATTACTCAGCAATAAAAAACAAGGAAATCATGAAAATTGTGGCAAGTGGTGGGAACTGGAAAAGATCATCCTAAGAGAAGTATCCCAGAAGCAGAAAGACACACAGGGTATATACTCACTCATAAGTGGATATTAGATATATAATACAGGATAAGCATACTAAAATCTGTACACCTAAAGAAACTAATCAAGGACGATGACTCTGGCTAAGATGCTCAATCCCCATTCAGAAAGGCAAAGAAGATGGACATCAGAAGAGGGAGAAAACAGGGAACAGGACAGGAACCTACCACAGAGGGCCTCTGAAAGGCTCTATCCTGCAGGGAACCAGAGCAGATGCTGAGACTTATAGCCAAACTTTGGGTGGAGTGCAGGGAATCTTATGAAAGAAGGGGGAGATAATAAGACCTGGAGAAGACAGTAGCTCTACAAGGAGAGCAACAGAAGCAAAAATTCTGGGCACAGGGGTCTTTTCTGAGACTGATACTCCAACCAAGGTTCATTCATGGAGATAACCTAGAACCCTTGCACAGGTATAGAACAGGCAGCTCAGTGTCAAAGTGTGTTCTATAGTAATGAGAACAAGGGCTGTCTCTGACAGAAACTGATTGGCCTGTTCTTTGCTCACCTCCCCCTGAAGGGGGAGGAGTCTTACCAGGCCACAAAGGAAGACATTGCAGCCACTCCTGATGAGACCTGATAGACTAGGATCAGAAGAAAGGAGAGGAGGACCTCCCCTATCAGTGCACTTGGGGAGGGACATGGGTGGAGAAGGGAGATGGAGGGTGAGATTAGAAGGGGAGGCAGGAGGGAGCTAAGGGGGGATGCAAAGCAAATAAATTGTAATTAATAAAAATAAAAATTATAAAAAAGAGAAGCCATAAGCAATCTCTTCACTAATGAAGATATGGAGATGACAGATGAGCACATGGAGGACACTCAATATCAGTCGACATTAGGGGAAGCTTAATTTATGCCATAAACAGATTGTTATCATGTTCCTTGCAGTTTGGGAAAAATAAAGTTTGCTCAAACACGGTATGAGGACAAGGCAGAGCGACTAGAGCTCTCATAACCTTCTACTGAGAATGCATAACTGCTCAGCTTCCCTTAAGAACAGCTCAGCTGTGTCCTGAAATATTAAACAAGTACTTACCTTCTGATCTACAGATCCTACTCTTACAGATTTACTAAGGATCAAAGAAATCATGTGAGCATAAGAAAGCCCACATCCTATTATCAGAATCATTTATACAAACTGGAACTTCTCTTCCAAATACAAGTGAAAGCCAAGGGTGGTGGTTAACTCATACAGTACCAACACTTGAAGGCAGAGGCAGGAGGATCACAAATGAGTTTGAGGTGTTGACCTTATTTCAATAGCAAGCCAAAGAAAAACGAATGTACCAACAAACTGATATGTATTGCTACTCGGGGATATATTCAACATTAAAGAAGAACAAACAATTTCAGGTAATAAAAGGTCCTCCCAAAATGATTGTATAAAGGGATACAAAAAATATATGTTTCTAAAACACTGCCAAAAAAAAAAACATAGTAAACTCAACCAAGAGAAAGAATTTTGGTTGCCTATGGAAGGTGACCAGAATGTCAGAAAGGGATATGAAGCCTTTCAGCAATAATAGATGGTTAAGCTCATTATGTGATTCAGATTATTTCACTGATATATAAATATACAAATAAAACCCCCCATCATGTTATGTATGGACATTAAAGATATACAGCTTATTGTGAGTCAAGGATTTCATAATTTTAAATTAACATATAGAAAATAGAATTATCATTTTGAAATTTCTATATGACAGTCTCTGCTTTCCTTTATTCACTTATTCATCTGCATGAGACGTGCAAAGAGTGCTGGTCTAAATTGTTAGCATCCAAGAGGAAGAAGAAAAAAAAACAACAAACCTTTAATCTGGGCTAAATTTTCACTTTTGTAGAAAATTGTTACATTTAATCAGATTATATACAAAATTAATTTCTCTTTAATAATTTCCCGAATCTTTATGTACAAAATATTGTTGTTTCTTTTAGAATATTTAGGCTTTGTCCATAAATTGTCCTTTCACCCAGTGTGTAGTTCTGAAGTAACACATGATTACATGTCCATGATTAGTGACTGCTTCCAGAGTACAGATGGAATACTGAACGTTCCCCTGTTCAGCCTCCACTTCTGAGTCTTTTTTTGTGATTAGCATTGGTGAAATTCAAAACTTATCCTCAGTTCTTTTGTTACTAGTAAAGTAATTCCTGGTGTCTAAACCATGCATTGATTCATGATCTCGGGAAAGGATGTTTTATTTTGACAAAATCATCTCAAGAGTTTCAAAACAGTCAAACTGACCAATCTCTGTGCAATATTAGTAATATGTTGATCTGCTTCCATTGAAATCGAAAAGAGGAAGTGGAAGAAAAAAAGGGGGTCCTCTGTTCCTGCTTCCTTCCATGACAATATTGAACCAAACCTCTGAAACTGTGTATAGAGCAGATCCAAGATGGCTGCCCCAGGAGGCCACTGTGTCTGAGGAGCAGGACAGTAGTGTAGGCACAACGACCAGGAGACTGAGATCTCGGACCTAAAACACCAGCTTTTGCAACTGCCAGGTAAGCAGAATCCCTATGGTGGGGAAATCAAGTGGAAAAGTCCAAGGGACACCCAGCTATTCCCAGGAAAAACTCCGGAGGGAGACAGGCTGCTCACAGCCAGGCTGGGCACAGCCAGGCTGGGCGCCTAAAGCCGCGATTTTGGTCTGGGGCACACAGTACCGAGGATGGACTGAGTTTCACCCAGATACCTCGGGCTGCACTGCGCAGGCTCACGGCCCTCTGTGCCAGCAGCCGCCACTTTGGGCTGGGGTGCTCAGTACCCTGGACGGACTGAGTTTCACCCAGATACTGCAGGCTGCACTACTTGGGCGCACAACCCTCTGTGGCAGCAGCTACCAATTCGGGTGGGGGCACACAGTACCCTGGACAGACTGAGTTTCACCCAGATACTGCGGGCTACACCGGTCAGACCCACACCCCTAGGCACACCCAGCCACCACCCCGGATTGGGACTCATAGTATCAGGTCCAGACCGAGGTGCCCCAAATACCATCTCAGACTGTGGTGCACAGCCCCTGACCCAGAAGGAGGCACCAAGGCTCCAGTCCAGAAGAGAACCCTTAGCAGCAAGCTTAGGGCAGAGCTCAGAGCCTCCTGACCAGAGCAGTACCCCCACTGGACATATCAAAGGGGGACACGCAGCCTCTGGCACAGAGTGAGGAGCCAAACCTCTAGACCAGAGGGGAGACAAGCCTGTGGTGCTCA
>CM053765.1:77978958-78017352 GCA_028658305.1 Pachyuromys duprasi | reverse complement strand
TGAGGAATGGATACAGAAATTGTGGTACTTTTACACAACAGAATACTACTCAGCAATTAAAAAGGAGGAAATCATGAAATTGGCAGGCAAATGGTGGGACCTGGAAATGATCATCCTAAGTGAGGTATCCCAAAAGCAGAAAGAAACATATGGTATATACTCACTTATATCGACCCATAGGATAGGAAGTTCACGCTGAAATCTACACACCTAAGGAGGATATACAGGAAGGAGGACCCAGGTTGGTATGATCAACGCTCGTTTGGATGAACAAATGGGATGGGCATTGAGTGGAGGAGAAAACAAGCAACAGGACAGGAGCATGCCAAGGAGGACCTCTGGGGGGGGGGTCAATGTAGCAATGTATCAGAGCAAATATTAAGACTCACACTCAAGCCTTTGGCAGAGAGCAAGAAGTGATGATAGAAATGGAGGAGGTTGGTGAAAGATGGAGAGAACAAGAGCTCCACAAAGACCAAACTGAGCAGGGCACAGGGGTCTTGTATGAGACAGTTTCTACAACCAAGGTCCATGTGTGGATGTGGCCTGGAACCCCTGCTCAGATGGGGCCCATGATAGCTTTGTGTAGGACTAAAGACCCTAGTGAGGGAAACAGGGACTGTTTCAGTCTATAACTTGATGGCTGACTCTTTGACCCTACCCCATACATGCCGGGGAGTGACAGACTGGCTAGATCCCAGGGTTGGACATTGCAGCCAGCCCTGAGGAGACAGGATAAGCTGGGGTTGGATTGAAGGGGAGGAGGTCCTCCCCTGTTAGTGGACTTGGAGGAGGTGGGGAGGAGGGAGATGAGGGAGGGAGTGGGAGGGTGGGAGGGAATGAGGGAGGCGGCTATGCTTGGGATGCAAAGTACCTAACCTGTGAGTGATAACAAAAAATAAATTAATAAAAAAAGAAAAAAAAAGAAAAAAAAGTGGGAGCAGGAGGAAGAAGAGGAGGGGAAAGAGGTAGAGAGAGAGGAGAGCTCACTACATCTGTGCTCCTTCTTTTTATTTGCATCGTTTTTATTGTTGTCTGTGCTCCACTAGTGTTACTGATATGGCTGTGATGACATTGACAAGGAGACTTATGAGGCAATAAGGAAAAAGATAAGCTATACAGTGATATCAGAAAAATTAAAATTTCTTTTGTTAGGCTTTTGCTATGGACTGAGTCTGGCTCAATCACTTTCTGCAGCTCATGGCCATAGTGAACTTTTAGACTCCGACATTGTTCAGAGTCTCTCTTAAGCCAGGAAGGCTACGAAGGCTGTAGAAATTGGTACAGAGATATTAAAAATGAGACATTTATAAAAACCACCCAGGTACTATTTTCCTACTTCCAGAGATTTAGACCAGGATAGACATATTCTTATTAATTTTTTTTACTCTCTCTCTCTGTCTGCTCTCTCCCCCTTTATCTCTCTGCCTTCCTCTTCCTTCCTTCCTTCTGTGTGTTTGTTTGTGTGTTTTTGTGTACTACACCCATATTTGTGTGTTTTTGTCATTGTAAGTGTGAAGGCGCCATGAAATTTGCACAGAGGCCAGAGGCCAGTACTATGTGTCAGTCCTTACTGAACACTTTGTTTGAGACAAACTCTCTCACTCTCCAAACTAGCATTTGACAGACTAACTGGTCAACAAGCATTTGTGGATTCTTCTGCCTCTGCCTTCCACCTTGTTGGGTTTTAGAGGAATGCTACCTAACCAGCTTTGCATGGGTTCTAGGAATCTGAAATCAGCCCCTCATGCTTGTGTGGCAAGCAAGTTATGCACTGAGCTATTCCCCCAATTCTTATACGAAGTCTGACTTCTAATAGTCTCAGACTCCAACAACTACTGCTGCAGTGGAGTAATAAAATATATCTAGTGAGTTCATATTATCGACATGACATAGTTAAAGAATTTATGTTCATAAATCTTCTATCTCCAAGTCATTTCAGCGAAGAAAATACCAAGTGGAGTCAAGACAAAAAAAAATCACCAAATAGCATACCTACCTCTACCCTCACTTTTCCTGATGATCACTACATTATAGTTGATTTCCCAATATTGCTGTCAGCTCTCTTACATATTTCACATATGCACATTAACATAACTCTCTTGGGTACCATGAAATATCTGGAAGTTTCTGCCCCTTTGCAAGTGTCTACATGAACTACAGCTGATATAATTGTGGTTGTGAGTCATAAAATACAGCTCTATCATCCATATCGTGTCAATAGCACCAGAGGTGTTGTACACTCAGGTACATTTATTTTAAAATTATTCTTTATAAGGAGTTGATCTATATGAATGTAAATCAACCTGTGTCTCCAGCTTGCAACAGTTCTGGCACTGGATTTGGGAATCTAACTACCACGGGTGATTATTTAACTACTTGAAATAGGGTGACAAAGTACTACATTAGAAAGTTTGCTGACAAATAATTATTGGAAATATATTTTCATTGAGTATACTGAAGCCTTGTGCCCCAGTCTTAAAAAAAGATTTTTGTTTGGTCTGTTCTTATTTTCTTGTGATTGCTATCCTATGTATTTACTTTTATTTTCAGTGGAGTGCTCTCTCTTCCTTCTGAACCTTTTCCTTGTAGGCTTCTGATATTGAGGTTGAAACAGAAAGATGTCAGAATGTATGGTCACAAATAATACTTAAACTCATTCTCAGATTCTATTTCTGATTTTTTTTCCAGAAGAATGCTAGAATATTTAGGCAATGAGACCTGGGTTGCATCTATTCTACAGTGATTATAAATATTCCTCTCTATAGCAAATAGTGCCTTGCCATCCTCTTCCTGTTGAGAGCAAAGTAAAAAAGTTCTGTTTATACAGAATATATGTATCTAAGTGTCCAAATAATCAGAAAACTAATACTAAAAGAAGAAATATGGAAATAAACTAGCCTCCAGGAGAATATCAAATAATATTTAGTAGAAATTTATTTTAAGAATTGTTCTTGATATACAATGTAGAAATAGATTCATAGAATCTATTATGGCATCCGTATGGAAATACTTAACATTATATGGTAACAAGTTAATTTTGATATAATAAAGAAAAATATTTTCATGTAAATAAAATTATGAATTAACTATGTAAGAAAACATGTGATTTATTCATATGTATAATGGAAGTTGCTTGAGAAAGTAGTTTGTAGTGATCCATGTCGTATAAATTTGCAAAAAACTCATGAGAGAACTCAGATAATAAAAACCATGTTTGTGATTGTCAGAACGCAAAAAATATGAAAGTATGAATCTTCTATGTATTTAGCTTTGATTATTGATCTCTGAGAGGCAAGGGCAAGGGAAGTTCATCAGGCCTAACAAAGAGGTCACACCAATCAATGCTATGATATTGTATCTCAGACAGGTAGCAGAGGAGACACAAGCTGAGATGCTTGCACTAAATGCAAATTACAAACAAACATGTTCCCTTGGACATTATATCTACAGGAAACTGAAGATTAACTGTGACTGCATATACAATATCTAAGGTAATTTTATAAATGCACATTCTAAATACTTAGGCTAAGAGATCCATTTGTACTGTATCAGCCAAATTACACAACTTATAAGTAAAAGTCGAATTCCCTCACTTTCAGAAAAAATTTGATTTGCCTATTTAATTTTTCTTTAATTTGCTGTGTCAGAAGTTTCCTGTATCTCAAAGGACTATATATAGTCCAAAGTAGATTTAATTTTAAGTGGAAAATGAGGTGTGAAAGAGGAGTGAGCTTCTCCTGATGATGCCAATTATTCTGCTTTCCTTAACTTTAATTCTCATGTTGAAAGTAGGTAATATTTTCTGTTCATTTGCTCTTAACAACAAAGGTATTAACCGGTACCAGTTTGAGTGACAAATGCATAAACACAAGCACATCCATTCCGTCACCATTTTGTCTTCTCAAAACTAAATATGATGGAAGGGGAGGAGGACCTCCCCTACCCGTGGACTTGGAGAGGGGCATGGAGGAGATGGGAGAGGGAAGGTGGGATTGGAAAGGGAGGAGGGACAGGACTACAGCTGGGATACAAAGTGAATAAACTGTAATTAATATAAAAATAAAAATTTAGTTATAAAAACAAATATCTAAGTCCAACTGCACCTGTGATAAAGTAAGTCTTGTGTAAGTGGTAGAGAAAGCCAAATAAGGACCCTGTCCAGTAAAGAATGATTAACACAATTCAAAAACAACTGCTAATAAATTTCCATCCTATTGTGGATGTACACAGACTCAGTGATAAAAGAATTTTTAAGTCAGATGACATTTCTGTGCTGACAAGAAGATTCATCTCTTTTTTTTCAAAGCAGAATCCCAGAGCTTGTTTGTTCTTGCATAGACTCACATAGCAAGATTCTATTCAGTCAACAGTTTCTGAGTCATTATATATTTAAAGATAATTATCCTTATCATGGTTCCATATGCTAAGTAAATGCTTAATACGGCGTTAAACAGAAAAGTGACTAAAATTATTGTCTTATAATGCTGACATATACAAAATTATTGGAAACTATGGTGATAGAAGAGTAAAGTTACTGAGGTAGATGTGGTGATACATTGCTGGCACACTGTAATCTCAGTGTCCAGAGGCTGAGTAAGAAGATCCACAAGGTAAAATTCTGCTTATAAAGACAATAGAGACTGTGTGAGCTCTAGAATCATTCTACCAGATGATGTCGTGTGTCCATGTCTCTAAAACCCATTTAGGTACTAGATACAAGGATCCAATGAGAAGCAAAAAACTTCATTTCTAAAGTTTGAGTTACAATGTACAAGAGGAATGGTCATATTTAGTTGGTGATATGAGAAGTGTAGCATGTCTTCTTAGAGCCCTCAATTCTTGCTCCGTATTCTTTCCAGAAACACAAGTATCTATCTGATATTTCCACAAGGACTTGACTGAGGTATTTACTCAACTGGGAACATCTGTTTTGTAAGTTTTGATTGTTTCAATCAGTGTTACTTGCTAAGTAGAGCTACTAAATCTGTTGTGAGTACTTTCCGTGTACCAGGCTCTCTCTAAGTTCCATAGCTGAATTTATTAACATTGATAAAAACCACATCAGAAATGAACTAATACATTGTGCAGATCAAAATAAATTTAGAATAGAATTGTTTAGCATTGAAGACTTGGTGAGGAGAGAAATGGTTTAAATAAAAATAAACTAAAATAAAACTGAGTTTATATAATTGCCTCCACCCCATCTCTCCTCCAGGGAAAGTAAACACAAAAGTGTTTTTGGTATCCTACAAGCATTCATTGGGGTGTCTTGATTAGACATGCCTGTTGAACTTCACACATTTCCCAAATAGTTAGAAAATCTATAGTGTATGAAGACAGTACAATATAATATTTATAAAACCTCTACTCTATTGGAAGTTGGTCCTCACATTAGCCTTATACTTACCGTAGGTTTGCTTGTACCCATGGATCAGTCAATCTTCCCAGTCATGACATAGACCCCCACTGAGATATGCTTCAGCAGAAATGAGATAAAGAAACAATTCTTTAAAGGCATCTTTAAGGACTTCTGAGAGTTGGTGCATTAGTCTTACATGATCATTGGTCAGGTCCACTGTTCAACTCTACCCTAACACAACTCCGGAGGGCCATGCTAGATTACATTGGTGATGGTGGACATTTTAATCACTAACTTTGATCTATTTGATATCCAGTGACTTTCCCAGTACCTTTGCCAGGAATGAATTCATTGTGAGGCCTCCTTCCGTATGCAAATTAAAGCATGTGGTATAACTGATAGTCTTAGACAAGAAGCTTGAACTTTAGTGACAAAGAAAGCCATAAGCTGTATTTGTAGCTTTCA
Organism: Pachyuromys duprasi; assembly: GCA_028658305.1. Taxonomy (NCBI): domain Eukaryota; kingdom Metazoa; phylum Chordata; class Mammalia; order Rodentia; family Muridae; genus Pachyuromys; species Pachyuromys duprasi. The sequence goes on along the minus strand of CM053765.1, from coordinate 78,011,525 downwards.
AATCAGAAAAGTAAGATTTGTCAAGTGGAAGATTCCCCAATTACATAAAGATATTAAACAACTGCTAGGCAAGGAGGGGCAGGGCAACAACAAAGGCTTAAAAATATTTATAATTTCTCCATTTGATGAAGTGACTGAAACTCAGAAGTCAATGTGTTTTACATCACTTACACGTAAAACACTTGAGCATTAGACAGCATGCAGAGGCAGTCCTGTGCATCTCTAGGGTGCAGTCTTATACCAGATTGCCTTCCTATGGAAATTAAGAATCAGACAGTACAATTGAAAAGTAGTATAAATCAAAAGGATGGGGGTTTGAAAGAGAAGTGTCTGGCCTAACTGAGGTGATCCATATTTTAGGATATTTCATAGAGGGAGAAAATTTTTGCATGGGTTCTAATGACAAGACCAGCAAATTAGTCTTAGAAATTTAGAAACCTACAATCTTCATTCCACAAAAAAAGGAAAACAATGCTCAGAGTAAAGAATAGCCCTTACCCATGCTGTACTGTTTGATTGGAAAATAGCTTAAACCTCAAGTCTACAGCACTAGATCCAATGCTTCCAGCAGAGCTCTACCTGATCCAGCTGAGTCAGTTTACCTGGTAATCTCCATGTGCAGCAGGATTAGTGAATAGGTTTTCACTGTATCCAGAAGCAGAGTGGGAGGAAAAAGTCACATGCTGTTATCTAGGCAAAGAAAGGCTTTTATTTTGCATTTGACTTTTGAGAAAATAGTTCTTTGCTCAGCTGTGTCATGTAGGTAAAAGCCTTGTGTTTGACAGAAAACACACCCTACTCATTTCTCAGTAATGCCAAGTACTGAAGGCAAGAAATAAAAGATCACCTGTCTTTTTCCTAATGGTGATCTGAAGTTTTTAAAAGCTTACATGGTCCAGTTTAAAAAAATGTTGTCACACCCATGTGATCGTTGATTGGAAGTTGCCTGGATGTCTCCATTGTCCTTAACATGCTGTCCCAAATTTGCCTCATATTAACCCTTGTGGTTAACAAAACTTGTAGGATATATAAAAGATTGACCTCCCAGATTTCTGTACGTGAGTGTCGAGATGAGTTGTTCTGGTCCTGGGTTGTATAAAGTTTCTGAAAATAAATGCACTCTCATAGAAACACCAAGACATAGAGATCACATAGTCCTGTGTTTGAATCACATCTCTACCCTTGCTGGTGTGTGACTAGGTACAAAGAATAATATTTCTGAAAGACTCTTAGTTTCTCTGAAATTTAGAATAATTATAAATTTGTAGAAAGAGTATACAGGAACTTGCCTCTTATGTATGATTTATCATACATAAAGAATTATTGGCTTCATGATTCCCTTATTCCCTTGACTCAAGTTAGGTCAATTTGATGGGCTCTCATAGACCATCTGCAATATCATGCTGAAATGTATTATCATGCCCATGCAATTTCCAGTACCATCTTAAGTTAGGTTTTATTTCATTTTTGTTTGAAAGATGAGGACACAGGTATTATTTTGGAGGATTCTGTACTTTGACTACTTTTTCCAGTGTTGTCCACCATAACTTTTCCATCCATCAACCTGAGACTTTAAAATTTCCTGTGCGCGGCCCTACTGCTGAATTCCATTTCTCCTAGTGTTATTTCTTAATCTCTAGCAAAGAGTCCTGAACAAAGATTTTTCCTTTGCATAACTCTGACAAAGTTAGGCACAAAGACTTTATTTAACCTTGCGTCCTAAAGTAATGTGATTAGCAAATACAAAGATGGAATTTGGAATATAATCATATGTGTTCTTGCCTCATTGCCTTAAATTGGAATTGAAGACGAGAAGATTGCAGCCCACACTTTTATACCGAAGTATAAAAGCATCATCCTATATTCAAGTAGTCTTTGCTCTCTCTTGTGAAAAGTAAGGATGCCGGCTCCCTGCTGGATCCAGGAAAGCTCTCCTAACCCCAGTGGACACTGGAAGAGGAGCTTCAGTGGGAACTCTTAGAAAATATTTTTTAATAAACAAATAAAGAAAGTTAGGTTTTCTGTTGATCTCATTTGAAGAGAGTGGGTACCACTGCAAGTGAAAACAAAAACAAAACTAAAAACAAAAACAACACAGTACATTCTGACACATGGACTTTTCCAGTTCTAATGTTCTGAGGCTCCTTACTATAGGTATAAGCTATAAAAATTTTTTCATCACATTTTTCTTCCCCAAGGCATTTTTCCAGTTTTGTTGCATATTTTTTTTATCAAAGGCTGGTACTAATGAGAATTTGGTGAGAAGATGCTCATTAGATAATACATAGTTACACTTTTATTTTAAAATAATTTACAAATTTAAAAGAAAAATATAAAATCCATTGATTGTAATTCCTAATCTCCAGGCAAGGAAGTCACATAGAGTTATCTATCCCTTAAGAGGTTTTAGTATTTACAACAAAGAAACATTATGTATGAATTTCGACATCAAGTTAAATAAAATATCTATTCTCATAGAGAAATTTACAATACTACAGTCATAGAATGCTAAATGTATGAGAAGTGTTACTAAGTGTTTACTAAGTTCCTTGGATTCTAATTCACTGAGAATGTTTTGCACACAATTGTATCAAGGATATAGTCAGACCTCATTGTAAGGAAGGGAATAGTGGTTCTCATCCTTCCTAATACTGAGACTCTTTAATCAGTTACTTGTGTTGTAGTGACCTCAAACCATTCAAAATTATTTTGTTGCTACTTCATAACTGTAATTTTGCTATTTTTATGAACTGTAATATAAGCATCTGTTTTTTGTTTTTTATTGTAAAATCATTTATATATTTTTTCTCTTTTCTTTTTTTTATAATTTTTTATATTAATCAGATCATTTACTTTGTATCTAAGCTGTATCCCCCTCCCTCATTCTCTCTCAATCCCATCCTCAGGAGCCTACTGAAGAGGACCTCTTAAAAATTCTACTTAGCAGTGTGTCAAAGTAGATGCTGAGACTCATAACCAAACCTTTGGCAGAGTGCAGGGAATCATATGAAAGAAGGGGGAGTTAGTATGACCTGGAGATGACAGGAGCTCCACAAGGACCAAATATATCTGGGCACGAGGGTCTTTTATGAGACTGTTTCTCCAACCAAGGACCACATATGGCTATAACCTAGAACCCCTGCTTGGATATAGCCCATGGTAGCCCAGTATCCAACTGGGTACCCTAGTAAGGGGAACAAAGACTATTTCTGACATGAACTCAATGGCTGGCTCTTTCACCTGCTCCCTCCACCCCCAACCCCCAAGGGAGGACCAGCTTTGCTAGGCCACAGAAGAGGACATTGTAGCCATCCCTGATGTAACCTGATAAGCTAGGATCAGATGGAAAGGGAGGAGGACCTCCCCTATCAGTGGACTTGGAAAGGGGCAGGGAGGAAATGAGGGAGTATTTGTGTTTTTTTTATGGTTTTAGTCAACCCCTGTAAAAGGGTCATTTGACTTCCAAAGGGGTTTCGACTCACAGGTTGAGAACTATTAAAATAGATGATTATGGTATTCCAAAGCAGAGATTTTTTAATTTATATCTCTTCTGTCTGATCCTCTACTTCATATTCACCTTTTTCACTACAGGAGTTAAACATAGCTGATAGGAACAAACTAATATTGAAAGCTGCTTTTTGCATCCTGTAGCATATCTAAAACTGAAATTTAAACAGTTTCTGAACATTTCTACTGGCTCCCCCTTCACAAATTGTTTTAATTTCTAAATTAAGTTCAGCATTTAATCATTCTCTACAGCTTGAGCAAGAGCCACCTATTAGCACTCCTCGGGTGAGTTTATCAAAAGGATCTTTCACTATTAAAGTTTCAACCTATCTCAGCTACAAATCCCTGTGGACTTAGTAAAAGACACTACCATTTCTGCCTTCCTTGCAAAACATTTTAATTATCTTCCTTCCAAATGAGAACCCTATCTTTTAATAAAAGTGATTAGTCTGGGGTCTCCAAAGAGTATAAGGAAGTTTCAAGGCAGAACACTGATTATGACTATGAATTAAAATTATGATTGAAAGTCATAGAGCACTTTATCATTGGCTCCTCTAAGAGGAAAACAGAAGAATAGATGAGAATGGAGGGTTTGAAGTCATCTTTTATTCTTTCTGAGCACTGGTTTTCCTGATTTAAGGTCAGCCCTTTGGATCTCATTTGGTGTTATTCTATACAAGATCAGTTACTGCCACTACAGTTCAGTGGAATATTGCCCAGGTGTCTTTACCCAGGTGTATTGGCTATGTGTCCTAAATACTTACACACCATGTGTTTAACTTCTTCCACAACTGTCATGGTCATCAGTATGAGTGATGATGGTAAATGAAACAATAAGCATATGATTGATACAACTTTGATAGTTATATAATTGTTTACCTTTATTTTTGATCAACCATTCTAATTTACCATATATTCAACTGCATTAGCGGTCACCAAACTTGTCAGGTGAGCATATTTCCTCTGTTAACCATGAAAAAGAGACACAGAAGGAGATCTTTCTCTGGATTTATCTTTCAACACCAAATATATACTCACATAGTTTTATATGGCTGCAACTAGTATCATTCTCTCTTCTACCCTCTGTTAAATGAACATGGATCTGGATACTTTTTAAAAGTTCATCACAACCTTCTTGACAAACTTTTTCTCTAGTTCCTTTCTCCTTTGAGTGAAACTTATAAATTTCTGCTCACTCAGGCACATTTTTAGTCAACCTCTATATAAATTTTAGTTATTGTCTTAGTACAATCATGTTTCTAGAAAACATTACAAAGCAGGCTAGAGAATCCCTTAGCTGTTAAAAGCACTGGCTGCTTTTCCAGAGAACCTGGGTTCAATTACCAGCACTCATGTGGTGGCTCATTATTGATTGATACTCCAGTTCTAGTTAGCCAACACATTCTTCTGGCCTCTATGCACCAGATGTGAATGTAATACACCGATATGCATGCTAACAAAACACTCAAACACAGTAAACCATTTTAATATACCATGCATTTCCAGCTCATAAAGCTGAGTTTTATATGCCATCAATGTGCAGCTTATAAAGACTCATCCTGGGTTCATAGAGGGCAACATTCTGCAACATCCTCACACAGTAGAGGGGCAGATTAGCAACCTAGAGTCTCTTTTATAATAGCATTAGTCCCATCCATAAAAGCTCTGACTTAATAGTCTAATAATCTTCCTGAAGACCATTTCTGGTAGCATTACTTTGAGGATTAGAATCTCAACCTGTAAATTTAGAGATAATTAAATAATTTAGACACAGATAGTTTTGCACAGTGATACCCATTATGGACATATAGTAGCAAGCACTAGAAAATGTTCAAATGCCAAAAATCAGGACAAGTTAAATAAATTACATTGTAATGCACACATATATCCGTGAATGTGTTGATAAAATAGGAGTAACCTTAATTTTATTTGAGTCTCTCTGAATTTCATAAATTTTGTTTAAATAATTTTTAAATATGTAAGAAAATAATGGCCTCTTAAAATAGGTCACCTTTGTGCAGAGAATCTTATGAAAGACTGGGGAGATAGAAGGACCTGGAAAGGATAGAAGCTCAACAAGGAGATCAACAGAGCCATAAAAACTGAGGCCTGCACTGACTGATGCCCCAACCAAGGACAATGCATGGAAAGGACTTAAAATCCCTGCTCAGATGTAGCCCGTATCTCAGTCTCCAAATGGGGTCCCTAGTAAAGGGAGCTTAGATTTTCTCTGGCATGAACTCAGAGGCAGGCTCTCTGATCCCTTCTGGTGTAGCCTTGCCAATCCACAGATGAAGACAATGCAGCTAGTCCTGATGACCAGACTTGATGAGATCTAATAGGCTAGGGTCAAATAGAAAGGGAGGAGGACTTCCCCTATCAGTGGACTGGGGGAAGGGCACAGTGAGAGAAAAGAGAGGGAGGGTGGGATTGGGAGGAGGTAAGAGAGGAGGTCACAGCAGGGATACAAATGGGATAAATTATAATGAAGGATAATAATAATAAATTATAAAATATAGTTTACCTTTGAAGCCCTTTCAAAATAACCATTTCATTTATTGATTTATTTTAATATCTTTATTTTTAGTTATGTATATGTGTGTGTGTGTATGAGGGAGTAGGTATATATGAGTGCAGTTGTCCATGGAAGTCATGGTGTCAGATCCCCTGGAGCCATCTTAAGTGGGTGCAACACTGAATCTACAATGATGGTGCTAGTTGAAGAGGATGTTTACAGATTATTTTTTCCCAGCAAAAGTCTTTAGCAAGCTACCAAGAAACCAAGTATGCTTTTTATCTTATTAATCAGGTAATAAATCTACAGAGTCAAGAAATGCATTGCAATGTTTATTATAACACCATTCTCACTAATCCCCTGAAGTCATAATAACTCTATCTCATAAATCTGAATTCTGCTTCCATGCAAAGCAAATAAACAAACACCGCAATGTTCTTGATGCAATTGGAGATTAATTATATAAATCAGACTTGTAGTTCAGAGTTTATGACTGGAATCATAATAGCAACCTTTATGATTCTCGAAAGTAAGAAGAAAAGAGAAGGTTTGTATCAGTAATGGAGAGATATCATATTTATGCTCAGAGTTCTACTTTAGTGTGTTACACATTTTTCTTGCTCATGTGTGTTATGAAAAGCTTATAAAATTAGCTAATGTAGTACAAAGACCATACATTCACACAACATCAACAAAAATTATTAATTTGATTTATTTATTTATATAGGTTTAGGCCCTTGCCTTGTGTAGCTAAGATTGTTCTTGAACTCACAAAGTTGCCAGGTTTTTCTTTAAATCATGCAATACTCCTCTTTTAGCTTCCTATTTTCTAGCACTTTAGACATAAGCCACTATGCTCAGTATAAAATCAATTACTTTAATTAAAATGGATCTCATCCCTCCAATATTTACAGATGATTTGAAAGGGAAGTGGGGACTGCATCAGACACGGACTCACTTGCTAAGTTTTTTATCACTTCCTCCTGGTGGGATATCATTGGCAGGCCACAGGGGAAGAGGACACACTCATTCCTGATAAAACTTGAAAGAACAAATTTTATTCTCTTTTTAATTTTTTAATTAAATTTTTATTTTTATATTAATTACAGTTTATTTAAGAACAACTTTTGAAACTGCATTTATCATACAAGTTAACAGATGGACACAATTCAATGCTGTCTAGTTTCAATATCTGTCTCACAGACCCTCCATTTATCCCCCTCCCTCAACTTTGAAGACTTGGGGGAAATATAGGCTTTGGAATAATGATTATGGTAGACCTTACAAAACAAAATAAATATATGTACATAACAGAATCTATATTGTCTTAAATCAACAAATAGAATGTTGCCTATGAAATGACAGAGCTGAGGTCCTTCTTATTGATGGTTTGGATTACAATGATTTTGTTACCAACAGTCTGCTCTATTACACAATTAGTAAATGGAAAATTCTAAAGATAAATAATTCACGAGCTTTAAATTGTGCACTATTCGGAGGTATCAATAATGAGATCTCTCATCACCTCTTTCAACCCACCAAGAGCCAAGCCTCTTATTCTTCTCATGTATTCATGTTGTATATGCTACCTACCTAATCACTAAGTAGCCATCTCAGTCATCAGGACAATTGCCCTCACACCATTATGTTTTACTTCAAAGCACTATGGCAGCAGTGATCTTGGCAATTGAGATACATCTAATAGAAGACATTATGTCCATTTCTTAAACTAAGAGGTCAGTGTTCTCAAAGTGGGAAAGCATTCACATATTCAAATTGCTTGGACCTTTTGTAAGAATGTATCTATCTGAAATTTCAGAGAAGAAAAGAAACATTGCTGGTGTACAGAAACAATATGATTTTCTTATCTCAGGGAACAGTGAGAGGTACATTCCCAAAGAGAAATTCTGTTGACATTTTAAAGTTAGACTCCAGGAGAATTCTTAACAATGCTAGAGTTCACTAGGCTTCGAATACTGAGGCTGTACTTGAGACAATGGGGCAACAAGGTTGATAAAGATGAGTTTGGTAATGTGTTCCTGAAAGAAGTGCTATAAAACTTCCTTTAATACCTGTAAGGTTAAGCTTTTTTAGTGGTGGTGGTGATATACACTTTGTCTTTCATTAATATTATTTGATTAAATTTTCGGAGCTTGCTCTTTACACAGCAGGTGTGTACACTGGTCCCTGAAGCTGAAACTCAGTTAGAAGTTGAATTTTAGCAGTGTTTCAGTTCCCAAGCCCATCACCTCCCCTGCGCTATGGCCAAGAATATTACTGACTACCAGGGAATATCTCTAAGATTGCACCCTGAAACTCAGGCATCTGATTTCTCATTCATCACTCAGTTAGTCCATCCATCCATCCATCTATCCATCCATCCATGTATTATCTATCCATGCACTCATCTATCCAAAGCTACTACATAACCTCTAAACTGAAAACTGTTCTTCTTGATGCCATGAAAATAAAGCTACAATACTTCTCTCTCTGTAAAATCTTAATCAAAGAGTTCTCAGTCTAGGACAAGGTAACTGTGTGCAGACTGCTGCAGGAGTCCACAAACTCCATACAATCTGCCTCCTATAATGAACAGTTTGTCTGCTCACATCCCTGCATGTATTGGGACCCTATTACATATGTGATTATGCTTTCCATTGAAGGTTTGACATTTGCTCTGAGCACATTATTCATCAAAGACTGAATTCCTGTACACACAGAGGCACTCTCAGACTGACATGGTAGTGTAGAGCCCCTGGGCCATATACTTGCTTTATTCAATGTCCAACAGTCTCCAATTCCTAGCAATAAAACATGATTTCATCTACTTTTAGTGCTGTTGGAACCCTGCTGCGACAGCCCTTGTCATGAAGCAGTGATTATGGCTACACCTTCACCGATAGTGTATATTATCAGCAGATCTTTACACAAATTACACAGAAGGATGTCATGAATAATAAAGGCACGAAACAAGAGCTGTTGGCCCTTAAGCAGTGAGTCAGCCAAAGACATCAGTACATTAGACACTGGCTACCTATACATGTGGTATATAACTACCGTGGTGTGGAAGCTATGAATAGGGAACAATATTTCACTGGAAGCCACCTATGGGATGCTAGAAAGATCATCATTCTGCTGCACAAAGCTGCAAATGGTTTCCTTTGCACTGAAAGCTGGGGTCTCTTCGGAGGAATTAACATTATCTTGATGTTTTTAGGTTAAATGTTTTTTTTTCATGTTTATGCTCATCTTACAGCTCACCTTGTCAAATTTAGCTCTTCTGCATCATATTGTTATATTAGTTAAATTAAAATTTATTTTTAGTTGGTCCTAAATTATATATGCTATAAAGTGCAATATGATGTCTGGGCATACCTGTGCATTTTAGATGTGCTCCACAGAGATAACTAAAATTCATTTCCTCAGGTACTTACCTTTCTTTCTGCAGTAAAGGAGTATTTAAAGTCCATTCATGTAGCAATTTTGAATAGTATAATGCATTGTTGATAACCCTTCATAACGTGGTACAGTAGATACTTTACATTTTTGTCAAACCAAAAATGTTGTGTATTCTGACAACATCCCTGATAACCACCATTATGAAATTGTTCAAAAGATATTTTTGGATTCCGCATATCAGCCTTGTCAGTGATATTTCTGTTGCCTTAATTTCTTTCCTACAGGTTCATCAGCATTGTTGCAAGTGACAGAATTTTCTCTTATGAAGCTGAATATTCTTTTTTGTGCACACATCATACATCTCCCCTGTCTCCTGACCCACTGAAGGTCACTTGTTGATTCTGCATCTTTGTGTTGTAAATGCTGCTGTCGTAAACATATATTCCACATTTTGACTGCATTTCCTTTAGATACAGTAATAATGAGGCTAGTGGAGTATTTGGTAATTTTATTTTCACTGTTTGAGAACCATCTTCTCATCAATGTGCCCAGAGTTCTCTTTACTTTGCCACTGCAGAAGCACTTGTTATTATTCATCTGTTTGTTAGCAATCATTGCACAGGCTTGTCTTTTTTTTCCCTCAATGCTGCAGCCATCTCTCAGCGATTGAAACTTTACCAACATCTTTTTGCCTTTGCATGTGTCCTTCTGTGAGACAGACACTTCCTGCTTCATATTTGCAGAGAGAATTTTTTTTTCCATCACTCAGTTCTGCGATCTCCACTGACAGCGGTATCTCTGGATATTCATTTTAATGCAGCCATCTTCAATCTTGTTCCTATCTTATGCCAACAGTTATCGTACGCAGTGCTATGTGTCACATTCTTTGTAGCTCAGTTTGCTCTTGCTGTCCCTTTAACCACTCTTCTTCTATGTTGCTGCATTTTTTTCTCTTGTTTACAGAGAGTGACTAAAAAGAAACAGTTTTTGGAATTGCCATGAGCTGAAGCCCTTTTCTATTACTTACTATCTGGGTTCCCATGGACCACTGTGTGCTTTAGTCTCATCATTAGTAAAATCATTATGAAAATAATTTTTGCCTCACAAAATTGTTTGGAGAAGTAAATGAACCAATAAAACTAAATCACCATCAACTCTGCCTATTACAATTTCACTAAATTAATTATTAGTTACTACTGCTTCTGTTTTATTGACAATAGCAATACCGTGAGCTCGTTACGTGGTGTCTTCTTAGTATCAAGCATAGAACTTGGAATATATAGATAATCAAAATGATTTGCATTTTATTGGAGAAAGGGAGAAAAGAAACATGTAGAGGCCCAATTTATAAGTCGAGAAAGGATATACAGGAAACTAGATCTGCAAAGGCAGTATAAGCCGGTGGTGAATAGTACTTTGCTATTATATAATGATGAGAGAGACAGAGTGGGAAGTGCTGCTAGCACAGCTCGCTGTAACCTAATATTAATGAGGCCAATGTGACAGGGTTGGTACCTTCCGTGTTCCACTTAGACTTATCTCTGCTCTGATCCTTTAACCTGCGTTCTTGCCAGTGTTTAGCACTGTTGTCTGGCATTTGGAAGACATAGACCACTACCACCAGCACCACCATAACCACCACCACCGCCGCCACCACCGCCACAACTAAACAGAGGCATCAGCTAAGGCTAATGAAATAATGAAGACCTTAATAAGCATTGGTATGGTTAGTGGTGCTATGTGACTCCTTTAGGTGCTAAATCTCCTCCCACTTCAAGCAGCCTAACACACAGGACATCATCCCAACAATGCCCCTGGACTTTCCCAACTTGCCCTAAGACTCAGGTTAGAATTAGAAAAGCTGCAGTTGCATCATTTTTTTCTCCTTTCCTGAAATGACCTTGGCTGCCTCCAGGTGGTACTGGGTAAGCAGAAGCAAACAGGAGAAATGAATGCCATAGTACATAGATTGTCCAGGAATTACAAAAATAGGTTTTTTTCTGGCACAGCTTCTAGACGTGTGACTAGTGCATGGCAGAATATTGATTTACATCTTTAAATAATCCTTTTTATCTCAAAATTGAAATTGCTCTCAGGTTTGAGAGAAAAACTCCATCTCCTGTTCACTAAGGCTCTTGGATCTGCTTTTGTCTTCCACATGAGAGGAATCCCGGGTCTTTATTATTTCAATGTTCTGTGAAAGATTTTTCTTTTAATCCTTTATCCCTTCCCTTCTGCTCTCTCTTTTCCTTTACCCTCTTCACTCTTTCTACTTATGTGCTCTTTCCTCCTGGATTCATATACACATTTTGTTCAACTTCTGTTCATGCATTGGAGCAGAACTGAACACAGTGGCAGAAGTGTCCGTGCCAGACCTGACCAGGATCTGTCAATGTGAAGGCATACCAATGCTATGATAAAACATTGCAAACAGGTACTAGTCATTACTCCCCTCCCAGGAACTAAGAATATTTTTTTCTTTCAATTCATTTTCAAAAATTAGGAGGCAATTTGTCAGCTTCTCCTCCATTTCCTCATGCGGCAATGTATCCACACTAGCACCCACAAGACAGTATGGAACTCTTAGAAGCTTCATCAACCACACCATTGTCGTCATATGCCACTTTCATTTTTATGTTCTTAGCTTTAGCATCCTTTTAGAAATGTTTACTCACCACTCAACTTTATGTGGAAAACCAAAAAAAAAAAACCACAGAATTGCATACAAAATAATGTGTTTCTTCATGACATTTTCCACGTATGTATGCAACTGGACCTTGTTCACATGCCACCATCACTCCTAGCCACTGATGCACTTCCTGTTTTCAAAGCCCACTGGTCCTGTCAGACCTCTAGCCCCATTTCAAGTGGCTCATGAAACGGTCCCTAGCATGGTCCCAGAAGTTCTGCCTAATATCTAACAGTCGCTATAGTGATCCTGTTCTGAGAATGTAGGTTAAGGACCTATACTTGAAGTGGAGGAGGAAATAATGCTGTGAATCAGAATTCTATGAATGTTCAGGCAATCTTGTCTAATGTCTCAGAGTGGAACTTTTTGACATTCTTAAGAAGCAATTAGATACTATTCATTCATCAACCTTTTAAATGAAATCTACAATATCTTCTTTTTGCCATTTACTACCATGGTATCTAACTACCCCAGCTTAACAGATTTTGATGAAGCAACCACCAAACTTCTTATTTTATTGAAGTTTGAACTTTTTAGTTTTTCGATACTCCATATGTTTTGCTTCAGGCTATAGCTGCATTTTCTCATTTTATTTTATTATGGACAATATGTCAAAGAGTTATTCATTTATTTTCTGAAATCTCTAAAAAATAGCTTGGCTCAAGTCAATAAAAGTCAATAATTCTATTCATATAGATGTATGGTCCATTTCTGATAAGCCTCAAAAGCATAGTGTGGCTTATTTTTAATGAACAGTGTAATATATATATATATATATATATATATATATATATATATATATTTCTCACTACAAACAAACTATGGAATTCCAAGGAAGATAATCATATGTGAATGCAGAAATACCTTTTAGGTGGAATTTTCAATGGCTGAGGAGGTAAATATATAACAAGAACACTGCTTTTATTAAGGGCAAAGAGACATTCCCGAGATGATGGCAAGTCACAAAGGGTGAGACTTCTGTAACAGGCTTGCTCTTTCATCCTCACAGATTTCTACTTAATTTATTGATATTTGTTTTCTAATTTAAAATATGCATGCTTGCCCTCTGCTTGGAACAGAGGACACTAAAAGTGAGGTGTTTAATAGTGTTTTGATTACCAGGATAGATAGAGAATCCAGTGTCAGAATATTACCTAGAAACCATTATAAAGACATTAATGCTTCACGGTTTGGGGGCATCTGGATCTCATGTTTCCTCCTTCAAGGTCCCAGATCTCCCTACAGTCTGGGACTCTCTGCCTGACTGTATCCCAACAATACCATCGTTTTCTGAGTCTTGATTGTATAATCTGTAATGAATGCGAGAGCTTGAGGACAATAGTACTTATATTGTAGTTACACTATAATGCAAAATATTAACTCAAATAATTTTTTCTGTGTTTGCTGTGTGGTGTGTGTATGTGTGTCATGCATAGCATATGTGTGGAAGTCAGAGCACATATACAGGCATGCATCTTCACATTCACCTTGTTTGCGGGAGGGTCTCTGTTTATTAGTAGTTATGTCTGGTCTGAAACCGACTTATATGACTCCATCTAATATTAGAAGTACGGTATTTCAGACACACACACTACTTGGCTTCTGGCAAGTTGAACTCAGTTCCTCATGCCTGTGTGGTATACCCTTTAATTCACCAAGCCACCTCCTCAGTCGAATGCACAGAGCCTTAGACATAGCAAATGTTGCATAAGTGATTTTCCTTATAATAACATGATTATGATATAATTGGAATATGTAGATTCATTACTTAATGGTATATTTTTGACTACTGAAACTTTTCAACAGCATGTTTCCAGCTTTCCAACTCCTTTCACAGCTCTCTCCATGTCCATTTTAAGAATTCATATGCAGTCACTGGTCCCTTTAAAGCTTCAACATAAAGCATCTGATGGCAGCAAACACAATGCTGAAACAATGTACACTGCTTCTAATCGATGTCCCTAGAATTCCATGTCTTTTGCTACATTTTGAAGGATGAAATACACTGTTGTGATTAGGAGTTCATGAGTATCAGTACTATAAAAACATTCTTCACTGATAAGTTGCTGAGGATAGCGACTTCCCAAACAGTTCATTGTCATCTGATAAGCACAAAACACAAACACAGAGCACAAAATGAAATGTTCTAAAACCTACCAAAATTCAGTTAATTTGTTTTATTCTTACTGGCAATAAACATCAGCTTTTTGTGAGAGGAAAATTATCATCACAGAAATTATATGTTTAGTAATCACTTAGGTTTATAAAATCTTCCCTCAGTCAGAGGTCTAGTCAAACATAACACTTAATTATTTGAATTTGCCCTTCTGTTTTAAAACTTCACCAGTTTTTGTTTGCACCTCATTCTCTTTCCTACCACAATCAGGATTCCAAAAATGTTGTCATACCACAATGTCAGTTCTGAGGCCCATCCTTATGGTTACTTACTGAGAAAATAAAACTAAAGCAGATAAACATTGTGATGCTTGTGACTAAATAATACTGTTAAGAAGCATGGAAAGAGAGTTGAAAAATAGCAGTCCCAGCTCCCATATCAGTGCCAAGGGCTTTGACTTAGTATCATTTCCAGGCACTGATTTTCCTATTCCTCAACTGCTGTGCTCTGAATAGGATGTGATGACAGGGAAAACTTTCTTGGACACCTCTTAATGCCTATTTTACTATTTTCTACAAAGTCTTACTTTATTGTATATAAATTACTAAAAAAAATCTATGAAACCAAACCTCCTGCAACAGTATATCTTACATTTTCAGCTTTAGAGTAGGGCTTTGATCCTTAAGAGTGGATCAAAGGTATTTGACACCTGTTTTGAAGCAAGTGGAGTTTTTCTCTTTGTTTCTGTAGTGCAGGTGAGAGGCTGAGGATGAATTTTATGTGCCAGCTATGGGAACAGGTGACTGACGGTCAGGGATAAACCATGAAAGATGAACTCATGCAGAAAACAAGAGAAAAAGGTTAGCAAGTAATCCCAAATCTGCATTCTAAACTCTGCAAGCTTCAAGGCAAATCTAAGGATACTGCATTTTATTTGCTATCTCTGAAGAAGAGAAAACAAAAAGACAAGGAAAAGGAGACTTCAATGGCCAATTGGGATCCAAATGTATTTGCATATTCTTCCACCTCCCAGGTTGCATACAAATTAAATGTGTAATTACATTTTGATGCCACAGCTGCTCTGGTACTCATTCTTTACCGTTTCTATTTGTGTATTTCAAAAGTTTTATAAGAAAGCCTTGAAAGAAGAAAAGTAAATATTTTGAAAGGGAATTACAATTTGTCAGCAGCAATCCTTTTCTCCATGAACAAATAGAGGCAGATCTTGGTAGATCAGAGAAAGGTAGCATTCAAAAATAATAGCATTACCTAGAAATTCAATCTGCTGGCATGAGTTTTCTACTGATCCTGCTATACATTCAATTTCTTTGTCATTTATTACAGTAAGAAGCAAAATGGTGCAAAGAAGAATCGTTTGCAAGAAGCCGCAGAGATATTTGCAGCAAGGAATTTGGCAACATTCACAAACATGGACAAATGAAAAATAGCATACTATTTCAGTAGCCTTCTGAGTCAACTTCTTGTCAGATAGTTTTGTATATTGATATCAAGGGAATGAAATCATAG
Source organism: Pachyuromys duprasi (assembly GCA_028658305.1). Lineage (NCBI taxonomy): Eukaryota > Metazoa > Chordata > Mammalia > Rodentia > Muridae > Pachyuromys > Pachyuromys duprasi. The sequence continues at coordinate 77,995,772 of CM053765.1, read as the reverse complement.
TTCCTGGGATGTTAAAATTAAAGTGTGATTGTGTGAACATGACTTTTTAAAGAAATGAGAGAACAGGACCATAGTGTTTCCACATATGGAGGTGGGAAAACTCATAAATGATCCATTGAAAGTAAATGTTTGTTTTTCAAGATTTTTTTTAATGCTACACAGAAACTTTATAATGGGCACTACAGTGGGCTTATCTAACTTACTCCTGCAATAGAAACATCTGCACCTTTCCTGAATATATGAAGTGGTCCCATGTGCAATAGCAGAATGATAGCTATCCAGGAAACGATCACCAAAGTTGTGTCCTAGCTACAGCTACTGCGCCAAGTAATGAATGACAGCTGTCTGCTCTTAGAAGATGACCAAGACCTTATGGATGAGAGATTTTCCCTGAGATTAGCTTGAGCTCTTAAGTGATAAATGCAACCAATTTCAGGGTGACAGATTGAATCTAACATAATAGGCCTCCCATAAAACAAAAGTGTTCTGTGTTGTGTTTTTATTCTTAGCTTGTCAGATACACACACGAAAAGGAGAGTGTCTATGAACTGTCAAAAGGTCCACAATAATCAATGGTAGATACTATTATTTATGTTAGCATTAGGATTATTTTTCTTACTAGAATGACATGATATCAATTATGATTGATCTGTATTTTGTGCTTCCAGATAGAGATCTTGACATATGACTCCAATTTTCATCCAGATCCCAGTGGTTTTATCATACTTAACGTACGAACTGATTTTAAGTCCTTTTCTCTAGAGTTTCAACTTGCTCCAGATACACAGATGCAGCCATCCAGTTACACACACACACACACACACACACACATTCAAAGGAAAAATTCATTACAATTCAACAGAAGAACTTGAGTGTAGGTCATTTGAGTACCAGGTGACATCAGCATTTCTCCATGGATAGTTTTAACAGAAAGCTATGTAGCCTTAATGTATGACAACACCCTTGTAGGGTACAGCTGTGGTATGGTCTCAGTGTTTTGCTCCCACTAAGGGAAACACTTTGTAATGGATAGATTAATTATTAATTATGTTTTGGAATTATGTGTGGATAATGGGGTGTGAACATGGGAAAAGCTGTGAACTATACATAGAACACCGTAAAATAGAAGTTGAAGCAGGACAAGGAGGACAAAAAGGCAAACGTGACATGAAAGATGTACAAGCTGGCACAAGGAAGGTACAATACAGGGAAGGTACAATAGGGAGAAGGAAGGGAAGATACAGCAATACAAGTTTTGTTTGAAAATGCATTAATGGAAGCTAATGTTTATATACTAGATAAAATATGAAGATGGATATTTTAAAGGTAATAAATTCTACTTTTGGAAAAATTTATGGTAACGAGTAAAAATAAGCACCTAGGATATTTAAAATATATTTTGATGTTTCTTAGGGGTTCACTTAAGTTATTATCACAACAGAAACCCTACTCATTTTCATCTTAACTACAGTTGTCATTTTCAATCCATCTCCAATTTACCTAGCTTCCTCTCAATTGGAAGGCCACTCACCAGCAAAGCTTCTGGCCTGGATTGCTGTCTCCCTAACCCCAGTCCACCCCTGGCCTTGCCACATTTAGATGCGAGCCTTCATGGCAGAACTCCTTTTAGTGGTGGCTTTCATTATTATGCTATCTAAGCACTGAACTGCATTTGCTGTTCAACTAAAGGCAGAAGTATGTGAAAGCTTTATCACTGAAAAGAAAATCAAATAGCATCTTGTACAATGTTAATTGTCTTGTTTTCTTAGTTCATATAGATAACTGTAAGGTGATTTTGACACATTAATTTGTTCTTTTATTCTAAAATGTTCAATGCTCCAAGGCATGAGCTTCAAACTCATACTGCAAATTAGCTTTCCTGGCCATATAGTCTCTGTTACAATTACTCAGCTCTGTTGCTGCTTTATGAACATAGACACACTATTATAGGAATGAATATACAGATCTGGACTCGATAAATCTTCATTTTCTATAAGTGGGCTGGTCTGGGTGCTTGGCCTTCAGAGTGAGTATCTTTGCATTTAAATATATACAATTAATTTCAGCAATCCTTTAAAAACCAAGCACATAAAATTAAGCAAATGGTGTTTTGGAATGTGTTCTTTCATTCAAGAAATAAGTATATTTATACACTCAGATAAGAAACATTTATTGGTTCCTATTTGGGGGTCAGACACCTTCTAAAGGTGCAGTGAAGATTAAGTCCTGAAAGAACTTACAGTTTAGAGGTGGAAGGCGGTAATAGCATGTGCAGCGATTCTAGTGATAATATATGAAGTCAAGCTTAAGTAACTGAGAAATGCCCGTTGGAGACACTAGGAATTATCAATGTCCAGTAAAGTCTCCTTAGGGGAATAACCATCTGGGGATATTCGTATGGTTCTGTTGGAGAGCACAGCACAATGTAAAGGTCTGAAAATAGATGAAGCAATATACACTAAGCTTTGCAAGTGTTTTTCCAGGATAAGAGGCCAGGGGAAGTTACGTGACAAGAAGTAGGAGAATCTAGATGACATGATCACTCTCAGATGATACTTAACCTCACTTGTAAGTGGCATGCACTTGTTTCTGGGATAATATAAACAGAAACATATGCATGGCTTCTGACTTTGTCCTTTATTTTCTTCAGATTAAACTTCAGATAGAATCAACATAATAAAGGTCCAACTTCATGTAGGTGACCTCAACAATTATAGATGACTCCGTCTTCAGAAAGTCCCACTTGCCTTACTACTCCATTGTTACCTTTAATTCCTTAATAGTGATAATGTGTGTGTTCCCGCATATGTGCATGTGTATGTGTGGGTACACATGGGTGTGTAAGGGTATATATGAACACATGTGCATGTGTACATGCAGCACAGAGATTAACTTCTGAAATCATTATTCACTGGGACCTGACGATCACATATTAAGTTATTATGAATGACCAGCAAACTTCAAGAAGCCTTGCACTTTGTATCTCCACTAGTAGAATTACAAGTGTGTGTTGAATCACCTTGCTTGTTATGCCAGGGATAGCAATCAAATTATAACAGTCCTGTTTGCATAGCAAGCACTTTAACTGTCCTGTAAGCTCTGGGTTTCATCTTAATTTATTAAAAATTATATTCATTTATTTTTGTTGAGCTTGTACACAGCATGGCCTGCTTGTAGAGGTCAGTGGACAACTCATGGCAATACTGTCTCTTCTTGGACTGTATGGGCTCAGGGGTTCAAGCTCAGATACTCAGGCATGGTGGCAAGCACCTTTACCCATGGATCTGTATTGCTATCTATGTTTATTACTGCTTTTCTTAACATGCTTGCCATATCTTCATTTCTCATCGGGAAAGACCAGTTCCATGGTTTTTCCCAGTGGAGCTGCAGAAAAAACATGAACCGAAGGATTCAGAGAAGTTATCTAAAACAATTCAGAGGCATAAGGGGATCATCTGATTAAAAAAAAAAAAACTAGTGGAAAGCCTGTTAGCTGATGTAGAAGGACTGAGGATAACGGGAGGATCAGAAAAGGAAGACAACTATGAAGATGTGTTAACACTTCTTTATTGTCGGAAGGTTTGTGTTAATGAACAATGATGAAGATCCATCAATGAACACAGCCTGGGATGCCCTACAAGATGATAGTCTTGACAGCTGTGTTCCTGAATCAATTTGTTAACTGTATTAGTTTAATCACACATACTTTTGTAAAGCTTCCTTTTTTTCCTCAGCCAAGGAGAAAGTAAAGCTTGTAACAAAATTATTCAAATATAAAATTAAACTAATACAAAAATGGATTTTTTTGTCGATTGGCAATATTTTTACAAAGACTTTCACTCAGCAGCACAATTATCAGTGCCCTGCTTTCAAAGAGCAAGGGTCATATAGAAGAGGAAGAGGACCTCCCCTATCAGTGGACTAGGGGAGGGGCATTGGAGAAGAAGAGGGATGAAGGGTGGGATTGGGAGAGAGAGGTGGCAACACCGGGGAAACAAATTGAATAATTGTAATAAATAATAATAATAATAATAATAATAAAATTTTTACAAAGGATATAAATTGCCTTTTATATTCTTCTCTAAGGGTCTCTCTGAGTCACAAAGCCATTTCTTGCAACATTTTAGCAGTGGGCACATTTTACAATTTGGTTTTATTTTAATGCTGAGAAAGGACTGGAAACATGCATGTCTAAACATCTTGATACTCAATGCAACAACCTGAGATTTTCTGTGTACAGGGAGGCTTGTGCAGAGGTAGGAGCTTGGGGACAGTAGAAAACTTTTGGACAATTAAACTAAAAGAGTTTTGTTTGTTTGTTTGCTTGCGTGTTTGTATTTTGTCAAGTCTGTTAATGCTCCTTGAAGAGAAAATGCATTATTTTCCTTTAAAACTTTATCAATAATTCTACCTGTTCAGAATTGATAATAAGTAAACTCTTTCACAAAGGAAAAAATTCCCCTTTTAAAATTGCTGTCTGACATGTGAGATGAAGTGAATAATGTCTGCAGTGGCTCCTGCTGGCGTTTCTGTTTTCAGCTAATGACTCATGTCACCCTTGTGTGTCCTGTTAGACTCTTCAAGAGAACAATATTTGTTGACCAGCCATTGAACATGGTAGGTACTTGATAAATCTTGGATGATACAGGGGATTCCTGAATGAATACATAATGTAACAAACTCTACTACAAACTGGCTGCTAGCGTATTCAATAGCCAATAGCTGTGGTACAGTGGACAATGTTTCTTTCAAAAATCGATTCACGCATCACCAAGACAAATTCATGCTGGCTGCCAAAGTGTTCTTTCCTTACTGATTTGGTGGCACCTATTAAAATTCATTCATACATTAGATTTTGTTGTTGTTTTGCTTTTTTGCCTTTTAAGACATGATCTTGGTGAAGATCCTTTCCCAGTCTGTAGGCAGTCATTTTGTTCTGATGATAGAGTACTTTGCTTTACAGAAGATTTTCGGTTTCATGAGGTTCCATTTACTGATTGTTGCTCCTGGACCCTGTTCTGTTGGTGTTCTGTTCAGGAAGTTGTCACCTGCGCCAATGAGTTCTAGGCTTTTCTCCACTTTTTCTTCTACCCAACTTAGTGTATCTGGTTTTATTTTGAGGTCTTTGATCCACTTGGACTTTAGTTTTGTGCAGTGTGATAAATATGGATCTATTTTCATTTTTTCTTCATGTAGACATCCAGTTGGACCAGCACCATTTATTGAAAATGCTGTCTTTTTCCATTGAATGGTTTTGGCATCTTTGTCAATAATCAAGTATTCATAGGTGTGTGGGTTTATTTCTGGATCTTATATTCAGTTCCATTGATCCACCTTTCTGCTTGTATGCCAATATCATGCAGTTTTTATTACTATTGCTCTGTAGTACAACTTGAGATCAGGGATGGCATTACCTAAAGATGATCTGTTGCTGTATAGGATTGTTTTGGAAATTCTGGGGTTTTTTTTGTTTCTCCATATGAAGTTAATAATTTTTCTTTCAAGATCTGTAAAGAATTGTGTTGGTATTTTGATGGGAATTGCAATGAATTTGTAGATTGCTTTTGGCAGAATGGCCATTTCACTATGTTAATCCTACCGATCCATGAGTACAGGAGATCTTTCCATCTTCTGATATCTTCTTCAATTTCTTTCTTCAGAGACTAGAAGTTTTTTTTTTTCAAACAGGTGTTTCACTTACTTCTTTCTTCACCAACCCTATATCTGACAGAAGGCTGATATCCAGAATACATAAAGAATAAAAGAAGTAAAAAGGCAATAAATCAAATTTTAAAAATGGGGTATGGAGCTAAGCAGACAATTCTCTGTAGAAGAATATACAATGGCAGAGAAACACTTAAAGAGATGCTCAGCATCCTTAGCCATCAGAAAAATGCAAATCAAAACGACCCTGAGATTTCATCTTACACCCAGCCGAATGGCTAAGATCAAAAACTCAAGTGACAACACATGCTGGAGAGATTGTGGAGAAAAGAGAACGCTCCTCCATTGCTGGTGGGAATGTAAACTTGTACAACCACTTTGGAAATCAATCTGGCACTTTCTCAGGCAATTAGGAATACTGCTTCCTCAAGATCCAGCTATACCACTCCTAGGCATATATCGAAAAGATGGTCAAGTACACAACAAGGACATTTGTTCAACCATGTTTGTAGCAGCTTTATTTATTCTAGTCAGAACCTGGAAACAATCTAGATGTCCCTCAAAGGAGTAATGGGTATAGAAATTTTGGTACTTTTACACAATGGAATACTACTCAGCAATTAAAAACATGAAAATCATGAAATTTGCATGCAAATGGTGGGATCTAGAAAAGATCATCCTCAGTGAGGTATCCCAGGAGCAGAAAGACACACACAGTATATTCTCACTTATAAGTGGGTACTAGACCTATAAGATATGATAAACATACTAAAATCTGTACACCTAGGGAGGATAAACAAGAAAGAGGACCAAGGGTAAGTTGATCAATCCTCACTTAGAAAGACAAATGGGATGGACATTAAAAGTAGGAGAAAACAAGTAACAGGACAGGAGCCTATCACAGAGGGCCTCTGAAAGACTCTACCTAGCACTGTATCAAAGCAGATGCTGAGACCCATAAACAAACCTTGGGCAGAATGCAGGGAATCACATGAAAGAAGGGGGAGTTAGTATGACCGGGAGTGGACAGGAGCCCCACAAGGACCAAATATACCAAAGCACAGGGGTCTTTTATGAGACTGTTTCTCCAACCAAGGACCACGTATGGATATAACCTAGAACCCTTGCTCTGATGGTAGCTTAGTAACCGAGTGGGTACCCTAGTAAGAGGAACAAGGACTATTTCTGACTTGAACCCAATGGCTGGCTCTTTGATGCCTGCCCCCACCCCCCGAGGGAGGAGCATCCTTGCTAAGCCACAGAGGAGGACATTGCAGCCAGTCCTGAAGATATCTGATAAGCTAGGATCAGATGGAAGGGGAGGAGGTCCTCCCCTATCCATGTACTTGGAAAGGTGCAGGGAGGAGATGAGGGAGGGTAGGATTGGGAGGGGCCACGGCTGGGATACAAAGTAAATAACCTGTGATTGATATAAAAAAATCATATTAAAAAACAAAAACATGGTCTTGCTATCTAGCCTGAGCTGGTCCTGAATTCACTGCACTTCTTCTGACCCAATTCCCAAGTATTGCAAAAACATGCCTAATTATTCATGGCTTAAGTATCTCTTCTTTTCTTTTTAAAATTTATTTATTGTTTGTTTGTTTGTTACAATTTATTCACTTTGTATCCTGGCTGTAGTCCCTTCCTTCTTCTCCTCCCAGTCCCACCCACCCTCCCCCTTTTCCTGGTATACCCCTTCCCTAGTCCACTGATAGGGGAGGACCTCTTTCCCTTCCATCTTAGCCTACCAGCTCTCATTAGTGCTGGCTGCATCTTCTTCCTCTGTGGCTTAACAAGACTGCATTCCCCCAGGTGGAGTTGATCAAAGAGCCAGCCACTGGGTTCCTGTCAGAGAAAGCACCTGCTCCCTTTACTAGGGAACCCAGGAAAAAAAGCAGCCAATGGGCTTCCTCTGAGCAGGGGGTTTAAATCCTCCCAATGCATGGTCCTTGGTTGGTGTATCAGTCTCTGCAGTGACTCCCCCACCCCCCGTGGGCTCAGGTTTTGGGGCTCTGCTCGTCTCCTTGTGGAGTTCCTGTATTCTCCAGGTCCTTCTATCTCCTTCTTCTTTCATAAGGTTTGCTGTACTCTGCCCAGAGTTTGGCTAGGAGTCTCAATATCTCCTTTGATACCTTGATGGGTAGAGTCTTTAAGAGGCCCCCTGTGGAAGGCCCCTGTCCTGTTCCTTGTCTTCTACTTCTGATGTCTATCCTGTTTGCCCTTCTGAGTGAGGTTTCAGCCTCTTCCCTAAGGTCCTCCTGTTCGTTTATCTTCTTTAGAACTATAAACATTGATATGTTCATCCTTTATTATACGACAACTATATTACATGGCTAATATAGGTGAGTATATACCATATGTATCTTTTCCTCCCTGTCCTACCTTACTCAGGATAATCTTTTCTCTTCCATCCATTTGCCTGCAAATTTTCATGATTTCCTTGTTTTTAATTGTTAAGTAGTATTTAATTGTGTAAATGTACCATAATGTCTTTATCCATTCCTCAGTTAAGGGATATCTGGGTCGTTTCCAGATTCTGGCTTTTACATACAAAACTTCTGTGAATATAGTTGAGCAAATGCCCTTGTTGAATGGTGGATTATCATTAGGATATATGCCCAGGAGTGATATAGCTGGATCTTGAGTTAGCACTATTCCTAATTTTCCGAGAAAGCACCAGGTTGAATTGGATGTAAAATTCACATTTCCACTAGCAATGGAGGAGGGTCACCTCTTCTCCACAACCTCTCCAGAATACGTCATGCCTTGAGTTTTGGTCTTAGCTATTCTGGTGGGTATGATGTGGAATCTCAGGGTCATTTTGATTTGCATTTCTCAGATGACTAAGGACGTTGAACATTTCTTAAAGTGTTTCTCTTCCATTCAATATTCCTCTGTTGTGTATCACTTCTTAAGGAGAAACTTCTCTTCCTCCTTTATGAGGCACTTCTCTTTATATTTACCTGAGCATTATAGTACCTACTTAGGCAAACTATGCCACAAATATCTCTTCCCTAAAGGTCACTCACTGCAAATATATAAACTACAGTGATTGTAGGGTCTGTAGACATCTGTAGTTTTGTAGATATGCTACATTTCTTCAGACTCTGAGAGATATGCTCGGGAGTGATAGATAATGCAGTGCAGATAGAGATAAATTAGAATATAAACACAAATAAACCCATTTATGAGAGCAAGTATCTATAGTATGGGAACATTCAATGTGTCAGTGCCAGTATCTTCTGAGGGAAAAGTTTACTGATGATATAAATATCTGTTAAGAAAAAAAAGTTCTCAAGGACCACATTTATTGGTGAATCCAAGTGACTCAAAGTCACTTCAAAATTTTAACTGTTTAGAAAGAGGACATGGGGTAAGATGATCAATCCTCACTTAGAAAGACAAATGGGATGGACATTGGATGTAGGAGAAAACAAGTAACAGCACAGGAGCCTACCACTGAGGGGCTCTGAGAGACTCTACTTAGCAGTGTATCAAAGCACATACTGAGACTCATAACCAAACTTTCAGCAGAGTGCAGGGACTCATAAAGAAGAAAGGGAGTTAATATAACTTGGAGAGGACAGGAGCTCCACAAGGACCAAATATATCTGGGCACAGGAGTCTGTTATGACACTGTTTCTCCAACCAAGGATCATGTATGGATATAACCTAGAACCTCTCTTCGGATGTAGCCCATAGTAGCTTAGTATACAAGTGGGTACTCTAATAAGGGGAACAGGGACTATTTCTGACATGAACTCAATGGCAGGCTCTTGGACCTTCCCACCCACCCCGAGGGAAGAGCAGCCCTGTTAGGCCACAGAGGAGGATTTTGCAGCCAGTCCTGATGATACCTGATAAACCAGGGTCAGATGAAAGGGGAGGAGGTCCTTCCCCTATCAGTGGACTTGGAATAGGACAGGTAGGAGATGAGAGAGGGATGGTGGGAATGGGAGGGAATGAGGGAGCAAGATACAGCTGGGATACAAAGTTAATAAACTGTAACCAATATTAAAAAAAATAAAAATTAAACAAAATTTTAACTGTTTGCTTTATTCACTGTATCTTTAATAGGCCCTACCTGACTATTCTGTCACAAGAAACAGAAGCATGGACCAAAACTAAAAAAAGGGAAAACCTACTGTTCAAAATCTCAGAGAAATGAAATAATGATGAACATATATCAATATTTATATATGTATATGTGTGTATGCATGTGTGTGTGTGTGCATATGGATTTGGAGTGCATCATTTCTTGAGGGTAATGACTATTCACCATTACAGAGCAATAGTTTCATTTTGATTCCTACTGAGAACAGCAATGTTGCTAAACCTTGTTAAAAATGTCAATACTCCTGTCTAAGTCAACACTGGACTCTTTTGTTTACTGAATCTTCATGCTATTTATGGGGGAGGTGGTATAGGAATAGCCTAACTATACTTTTCAGTGACTAGAAACATCACTATTGTAGAGAAACAAAGTCGTGGCCACCTAAGTGCCTAAACAATGCAAGCTCCTTTAGTTTCTTTCAATTTTCCATACTCATTCTCACAGCCTCTTCCTTTCGTTTATTTCTTTATGTCAATTAAATGCTTGATTCTAGATGAATATAATTTTTATAAATGTCACAGTATTTAATGATAAAAATAATGGAAATTCATTATTAAAAATTCTCCATCAATAAAGCAAAAATTGCGGTCTTGCCAGGCCACAGAAGAGGATCCAAGCAGTCCTGATAAGACTTGATAAGCTATGGGCAGATGGCAGAGGAAGAGAACTCCCTTCATTGGACTAGGGGAAGGGGATGGGGAGAAGAAAAAAGGTTGGTGGGACTGGGAGGAGTTGAGCTAGGGGGTGTTCAATTGAGATACTTAATGAACAAATTGTGAAAAAAATAACATTAAAAATTACCATACATGTATATTTTCTTAGAGTTTATTACTCATGTAGTATTTTAATGATTCTTTTTTCTGGTATAGGACACCTTGGTGTTTCACTTTAAAAGACACATGCTTTCTATTCATATTGGTCATTTAAATCTCTCCCTCCTTAATTAAGTTATTGTATCTAATATCAGCTTTAACACACTGCACCATAATCAATATTAATGATATTGTCTTCTCATTGGAAAATAACCAACTGTAACTTACTTATTCAGCACAGTAAGGTATAACTTTGATATCACAAATCCATGTTCTCACTGCAGAACCAGAAGTGTTTTCTTGAAATCATTAGTCCTAAACCTCATGTATAAGCAAGATTTTTCTCAGTGTTGACAGTGTTGTCCAAATTGTCTCTGAAAGACTGATACCTCGGTATGCAAATCATGTTGTTATACAGCATGCCCTGTTTATGTGATTGCAGCCAGGCAAGGTGCTATTTTTGACATTAAAAAAATTATGAATAACACATGAACATAGCCAACAATATTTTTACCTTACCCTGGCATTACCTTTACATAAATAGTTGAGCAGTGTAAAGTTGCAGATTGAATTTTACACACATATACAAAGAATTGTAAACAACAACCATAATAAATGGAACATGTCAGCCTCACATGTCTTCCCCATAAACACTCCCATCCAAACCATAACTTACCAGCTAGTACAAGACATCAATAAAAGATAGTTCTGTTAATATATAAATAAAATTGAAAAATATCTTCATCTAAAGGAAAGTAGGTACACATAATATTATGTTCTTAAATTTTTCTTTGATGTCGTACTTGTCAAAATAACCTATGAACTAAATATAAGGCAAGGTTTTGGTTGATGATGGCTTTTGTTGTTTGTTTGCTTTCAGGTTTTTTAGTCTACCCTGAACATACTCTAATATTGTAAGCAAATGTATTATTTTCAGTATTTGATTATTATAAATAAAACTGAACCATCTTATACATGCCTTTTGGTAAGTTTGTGTGTATGTGTGTGTTGTGATTAGTTTTTAATTATCAGCTTTACATTCTAGTATTATCCAGGAAGAGGATCTCAATGAGGAATTATCTAGGCAAAGTTGGTCTGTGGGCAGGTCTATTGGAAATTATCTTTATGAATTTAATCATAAAAATGTGGAAAAAAACAGTTTAAAATGATCTGCATCCATTCATAAATTTGCAATCTGGAATGCATAGAGAAAGATAAGGTAGCTGGGAGCAAGCTTACTTCCACCTGCTGTTCCCATCTTCTGCCTACAGATGAAAAGTGACCAGTTATTTTTTTTCAAGTACCACTGATGGATATTCCAGTTACTATGAAGGAGAACCTGGTGTAGTGAAACAAATAAACCCTAGATTCCTGAGGTTTCTTCTTTCAGAATATTTATAAAAACAGGAAAATGATGTTTCTCTTTGGGGTATACACCTTGAGATAGATTTGAAGTTTATAGAAAAATCAGTCCGTATAGACCTTTAAATATTGATGATGCTTTCTGCAAAGATGTGTCCATACACTTTCATCATTTGTTTTTTTTTCATTCCAACACACAGTAGATAGCTTCACATACTATAACTTAAATTTCACAACTATTTTTATAAAACAATCTCTCACCTTGAATAATTCACTTATCATAATAGATTTTTAGGATTTACATCAGAGCAAGTTCTCAAAGTTAGTAAGTGATATCTAGTTCTGAAGTTACTTTAGGTTTTATGGATATATGACCTAGCCATATTTTTGTACACAGTTAACAAAATATAGTCATAGAAAAATTCAACAATGCTCCAATCTACATGATAAATGAACTACTTTTTATTTTTGTTTATCATTTCATGTGTATGGTTGTTTGGGCTGAATATAATTCCGTGCACCATGTTTTCCTTTAGCCTGTAGCAGCCCAAGGGGTTTATGAGATCTCCTGGAATACTGAAGTTATAGAGTACTCTGAGCCAAGGTGTAGATACCTGGAGTTGAACCGGAATCCTTTTGAAAAGCAGCAGTGTTCTTACCTGCTGGGCCATCCCTTTTATAAGTCCTTAAGGCTTAACATGTGAATAATACCTATGGAATTGAGACTATCCACCCATGATTTTTTTATATCACATTTTATTTTTATTATTTTTGATGTTAAGTTCTGTCTTTATTTTTTAAATTTTTATTAATTACAGTTTATTCACTTTGTATCCCTCCTGCACCTCCCTCCCTCCTCCCCTCCCAATCCCACCCTCCCTCTTCCCCACCCCTGACCCTCTCCCAGTCCACTGATAATGGAGATCCTCCTCTCCTTCCTTTTGATCCTAGTCTATTAGGTCTCATCAGAAGTGGATGCATTGTCCTCTTCTGTGGCCTTGTAAGGCTACTCCCCCCTTAGGGGCAGATGTTCAAAGAGCAGGCCAATCAGTTCATGTCAGAGGCAGTCCCTGTCCCCATTACTATGGAGCCCATTGGATACTGAACTGCCATAGGCTACCTCTGTGCAGGGGTTTCATGCCATCTCCCTGAGTGGCCCTTGGTTAAAGTATCAGTCTCAGAAAGACCCCTGTGCCTAGACTTTTTGGATCTGTTGGTGTCCTTATGGAGCTCCTGTCCTCTCCCAGTCTTACTATCACCCACTCCTTTCATAAGATTCCCTGCATTCTACCCAAAGTGTGGCTATAAGTCTCAGCATCTGCTCTGGAACCCTGCAGGGTAGAACCTTTCAGAGGCCCTCTGTAGGCTCCTATCCTGTTTCTGTTTTCTCCCTCCTCCGATGTCCATCCTCTTTGCCTTTCTAAATGGGTATTGAACATCTTAGCCAGAGTCCTCCTTCCTAATTAACTTCCTTAGGTGCACAGATTTTAGTATGTTTATCTTATATTATATGTTTAATATCCACTTATAAGTGAGTGCATACCATGTGCGTCTTTCTGCTTCTGGGATACCTCACTCAGGATGATCTTTTCCAGTTCCTACCATTTACCTGCAAATTTCATGATTTCCTTGCTTTTTATCGCTGAGTAATTTTCCATTGTGTAGATGTACCACAATTTCTGTATTTATTCCTCAACTGAGGTGCATCTGGGCTGTTTCCAGCTTCTGGCTATTACAAATGAAGCTGCCACAAACATGGTTGAGCAGATATCCTTGTTGAGTAGTTGAATGTCTTTTGGATATATGCCTAGGTGTGGTATAGCTGGGTCTTGAGGAAGCACTATTCCTAATTGTCTAAGAAAGTGCCAGATTGATTTCCAAAGTGGTTGTACAAGTTTACCACCAGCAGTGGAGGAAGGTTCCCCTTTCTTCACATCCTCTCCAGCATGTGTTGTCATTTGAGTTATTCATCCTAGCCAAAAGATTTTATTCATAACATTTTCCTAAATTATTTTTCAAATTGTTAAATATCATTTAACTTAATCAGCAATGTGATCCTGGAGGTCAAAATACGTTTCAATGTCAATAAAAAGAAATTAAAATGTAAACCCATTGTCTCAAAAGTTAAAGTTAAGAATTATATTAGGTGTCTATTTTCTCTCCTTTGTTTTCCCTAGATTTTTATATAAATACGTAATATCATGTATGAATATAGGACATAAAAGTAAAAGTGAAACCATCTAAGGAGAGCACGACGAGAGAGGAGAGATAAGAAAAGGGGACTTGGAGATATGGAGACGTGCTCAATTTAAAATGCATTGTATACATTGATGTACATATATAAACACTTTTAATTAAAATTAAGTCATGAAATTATATAAATATGTTTTAAAAGGATCTTATAGCAATTACATAGAAACTTCTATAGAGACAACACTAGCCAAAATACAGATACCTGGGGATAATATTTAGAAATTAACTTACGGGTCTCAAACACAAATTACTACATTTATTTAGTGAAGTTGGATTAAAATTTTGCTTTCTTATATTGCTCCTCCCTCGATCTTTAGGTGGACATGTTTCTTGCAGCCTTTGGAGCCATCTTTAAGTAGATGACTTTGTCAGAAGGAATTCATAACTCAAAATTTAAGCATCACTACTAACATTAATAATTCTCTGTTTATAGTTGATAAAGTAAATAAAATTGGGAAATTATAATGGGTTCCTTAATGTTTATTTACTCAGGGCAACGTGTTTTGAGTGTTTTCAACTATGACAGAAAAGATGTTGATACCATATATACTAGCAGGGCTACAGAGTAAGTAAATGGTAACTAATATTAAAAAATAAAAATCTAATTAAAAAATATAATCCTTATAGTACATCTGTGAAATCGGTCCTGTTGTTCTGTGGGGAGCAGCCAATCCATAATCATGTCTTCTTATTATCTGCTCTAGTGCATGAGATTGAACATGGAAAACTTCCATATAGTCTCCCCAGCCCATGAGTTCCTGATGGCCTAGTGTGGGTATATGCATCATTGTTTGGTTCTGGGTAAGCTTGTGCAAGATGTGCCAACTGGCTGACCCCAATTACAATTGCTGATCTTTTGTGGAAGGAATGTGGTCTTTTAGCAGAAAGAGAGAATAATTTACCTTCATTGGATGGCAGGAAGGACATTGGAGATGTAGGACTCACACCCATTGTTGAAGCTGTTTTTGTTCTGTTTTTTTCTAGATGAGTAATGCAATTTGTTGTCCTTGGTGACTCTGCTGTCAATATGCAGTAGACCGAAGTGCTCAAAACTCTTCAGACTACAGGTGCCATGTCCTCAACTATCCTTACTTCATTTTTTTTATGAAAAAAAAAATAGAGTTGAAATGCTTTTAAGTGGTTCAAGGTGACTGAAGTATTAAAGTGAAATAGCCCACACTATTTTTTTTATTTTAAACACAGTTTTTCCCTGAGTTTTTCTCTATTCACTTTTATTAGAACTTACTATTCTGCAGAAACATATATGGAGGACTCTAATGAGATTGTAGATCCATGAATTTCATGAGATTCAGTTTTCTGAAAGTATCTATTATCACACAATATGCTTAAAGTCAGTGTCTAAAATGGTGTAAGACTAATTCAATTTTTTTTTCTTGAAGCTCTAAAACTACCATACTTTGAAATAAGTTAGTCAACAAATCAGTTGGTAGAAAACAAGAGAGAAAGACACAAACATCAGGACGAAAAGCATGATTCAGTGTCAAAGAAAAGATCACAAATGTACCTACATGATCATGCAAGTTTCCCCTAGTTTTACCA
This sequence comes from Pachyuromys duprasi, assembly GCA_028658305.1. NCBI lineage: Eukaryota > Metazoa > Chordata > Mammalia > Rodentia > Muridae > Pachyuromys > Pachyuromys duprasi. The sequence goes on along the minus strand of CM053765.1, from coordinate 77,980,004 downwards.
GTGAACGCTACTCTTCACTCTGAACACCCACTGCACACTTGTAGTTTTAAAGGGCAACCCTTTTTCTTATGAAAACAGGTAAGGCAAATTCAATTATTTTCAAAACATAAATTTCTATTGTTCAACAATTAGCAGATCTTGCCTTCTAATTAATCTCTACTGTTCATAGGCCAGGACTCTGTACTTCATCTTAGGCTCCTTCTGCATTATGATTTCTAATCCAGTAATCCACTAATCTACCAGATAACTCCTTTTGTAAATTGCTTTTGTGTGAAGGACTCTTTTGCTCACATTTACAGTCATTTCCCAGACCATGTCCCAGTAAACAGGTAAGTTCTTCCACTTCATTTTAGACATGTGATTTGATGAGCTTAAGTGATATTGTATGACAATGCTAAGCTAAGAAATGCCAGCTCAAAAGATGTTGATACTCAAATGAATCTTATATTTGTTCTTATTTACATTACTTTTTTTCTATCTTACGCATTTATATTCCAGGACCTTAACAGATCTTTATGCATCTATTTATTTTTTAATGTAATTTATTTATTTTTATATTAATCCCAGGTTAGATACTTTGCATCTCAGGTATAGCCCTCTCTCTCATTCCCTCCCACTCTCCCCATCTTTCCCTCATTCCCTCCCACTCTCCCAATCCCTCCTTCATCTCCTCCTCGCCCCCTCCAAGTCCACCTACTGGGGAGGACCTCCTCCCCTTCCATCCGACCCCAGTTCATCTTGTCTCCTCAGGGCTGGCTGCAATGTCCTCCCCTGGGATCTAGCCAGGCTGTTACTCCCTGGTGTGTATGGGGGAGGGTCAAAGAGCCAGCCATCAAGTTCATGACAGAAACAGTCCCTGGTCCCCTTACTAGGGTCTTCAGTTGGACACCGAGCTACCATGGGCCACATCTGAGTGGAGGTTCTAGGCCATATCCATACATGGTCCTTGGTTGGAGAAACTGTCTGGTAAAAGACCCAGGTGCCCTACTCAATTTGGTCTTTGTGGAGCTCTTGTTCTCCCCAAGTCTTACTAAGTTCCCCTATTT
>CM053765.1:77955877-77978458 GCA_028658305.1 Pachyuromys duprasi | reverse complement strand
CATACAGATATCCAGTTGGACCAGCACCATTTGTTGAAGATGCTGTCTTTTTTCTCTTGAATGGTTTTGGATTCTTTGTCAAAAATCAAGTTTCCATAGGTTTGTGGGTTCATTTCTGGGTCTTCTATTCGGTTCCATTGATCCACTGTTCTGTTTCTATGCCAATACCATGCAGTTTTTATTACTAATGCTCTGTAGTACAGCTTGAGGTCAGGGATGGAGATACCTCCAGATGATCTGTTGTTGTAGAGGATTGTTTTGGAAATTCTGGGTTTTTTGTTTCTCCATATGAAGTTGAGTATTTTTCTTCCAAGGTCTGTGAAGAATTGTGTAGGTATTTTGATGGGAATTGCATTGAATCTGTAGATTGCTTTTGGCAATATGGTCATTTTCACTAATGCATCTATTTATAAACCCTATAATTGTCCATGTAGGAACCCTGCTTTCTGCTTAACTAACTAGAAAAAAAAGAAATATAAAAGATATTCTAGTCAACATAGAATACACATTACACATGAAAAGAATATCGATAGAGTTTCTCATACAATTAGCCATCCTCCATTCAAGATTCAATTTCCATTTCCATTTCAAACACAGTATGTAAAAGTCTTGAATAATCTCAAGGATATAGCTCAAGTAAAACTTACTATGTACACAAACAATCAATAATTGGCTATTCTTCAAGCTACACACTTTTGTGCATCTTACCATGTATTAGTGAATCTCAGAAAAGCCAGTTATGCTGGCTGTAAAATAGAGGACAGGATGAGGGGGAGGGAGAATGGGGGAAGGGTGGGAACAGGAAAAGATGAAGGAGGGGGCTTCAATCGGTATGTAAAGTGAATAAATTATAAAAAGATAAAGTTAAATTTTAAAAAGAAGAAAAGGGAAGAAAAACAGAACTCTGACACACTATCCAAGACTGTGTATAATAGATGTGTGTACGTGTTAGTGTGTGTGTGAAAGAGAGAAAAAGAGCGTGAGAGAGACAGAGAGAGTATTTGTTTATGTTCCATGTGCACAGTGAGTCCTTGCCTGATGGGGAAGTAAGAGGCCCAAGATAAACCCTTCAAATTACCAGTGCCCGTGCCCCTGGATCCTCAGGAAGAGCTTATTTGGATTATTGGCAGCAATGAGAAGTAATGTAAAGGAAAAAACAAACAAACAAATAAACGTAGATCAATCCAAGAATCAAAAGAACCAATATCACAGTTCTTACATTTTTCTCTTTGGAGCTGCTAATCATTACCACTTACAAGACAACTCCTGATTACTCAGCTTTTATTCTGAGAACAGCCAGGTTGGGATGCCTCATTATGAATGTTTGGATTTTATTCTGGTTGGTTAGACACACAACTCCAGCTTCCTTAGCCTGCTTGTTATTCCTAGGGCTCCTGCCCCTGAAAAGCAAGGAATTCCCTTGCCCTCATCCAACTGGCTCCCACGCTATAGGACACAGACATGCTTCTGTAGGAGAGCAAGCAAGTAATTGCGTATCCTTGCCAGAACATTAGATGAGGCACTCTACCCATAAGACAACCTCGTACATGTGTCTTCTGAAATTTCCTGAACAAAATTTCATAGCTTTTAATTATACAAGTAATATAAGCATAAATGAGGGTAGCTGGAGAGATGGCTCTGTGGTTAAAAGTGTGTGGTGCTGTCTGAGAGTGCCTGAGTTTGTTTCCCAGCATCCAGGTCGGAGAGCTCACAACCAACTTTAACTCCAGATCCAGTGGATCTGATGCCCGTTTTGGGCTTCTGTGTATATGTGAGTGTGAAAAACACACACACAAATTTTAAAATAAAAAATATTTAATTTTTAAATTTAATGTATACATTTATTTATTTTATGGAATATATGTCTATGCAGTATGTGAAGTCTGGTAGCCATGAAAGCCAGGAAACAGTATCAGATCCTTTGGAAATGGAGTCCTAGATAATTTTGAGCCTCCATGTGCATGCTGGGAATCACAGCCTTCTCTGCTAGAAGACCATCTAGTGCTTTTTACCACTGAGCCATGTCTCCAGTATAAAAATTTTTACTTTTATTAAAAAAACAAGAATGGTGCATTTCTTAAAGCATCCTAATTAAACATATGGTACATTCCACTCTTTCCTGAGAAAAAATTACTCAAAGTTCAGCTCCCTGTGAAGACACTTACCTTCTCCTCACCCATTGCAAACTAGCCCCAGGTGAAGTGAAATTGCAATGATTTTTTTGGGGGGGTGGGGGATGGTTTAAACCAGAGAGAAACCTCCTTTATGATCATCCTTGAGTTGGCTTCCATGAAAGGCAAAGATGGTCTAATTCTTTGGTGTGTCCCTATTGGTTACTGATAAGGCAGTGGTCAGGAATTCTGCTACATTTTTATTTTCCCTACCTACTTTGTATATCTGCTGTTGTACACCCCTTCTGCTCCACACTTTTATATTTATATGTGACAATTCTTATGAGGACTTTGATCCACTTGAAGGGAGGAAGAAATGACCTGATGAAACCAGTTCTCACACCTTTGTGAGACTTTTCAGATGGAAAATGTTGAAAGTCTCTGAATGTTTTATTTACTTTTTAAGACATTGTCTGCTTCCTTAAATGTAAAGGCATACTGTTCGCTATGTTTATAAAAAAAATTAAATATCAAAAACCTACAGGTTTTGGTTAGTTAAAGAGCTTTGCAACTTGTAAAGTTCTTGTAAAATGGTGCAGGAATATAACTCGGAATTGACATGGACGACTCAACTTTGAATCGTGGTCTGCAAGTGCTTAACATTGAATTGCCAACACATAAAATGATTAGATGACTCTGTCTCTTTTTCGAAGTATGATAAAGTATTGAAATTAAACTGTCAAGAATTAAAGTTGTTTAAATTTAACATATGACCTAAGAAAAGAAATCTCATCTCAGAATTCATGATTTTTAATAACAAATGTGTATATAAACAGAAGAAAATGGATATTTATGTTGCAGTTATAGGGGAGTTTCGGTTTCAGAACAGGAAGAATCATATGAGACCCCAGGTCACCTTATGCACTGACTCAATACATAATTACTGAACAAGTACCTGATGAAAATATTACGAATAAAGTTGAGAGGTAGGAAAACATATAAGGTGTGGGCTTTTATCTACTCGGTCATGGAGAAGAGTTTGAGGACATCTATAACAAGCAGGACTTTTAAAAATTGCTGAGAGAACTGGGAGATGGGGAGAGGGAGAGAGAGGGAGAGAGACAGACACACATAAAGAAAGAAAGAAAGTGGAAGGAGGAGAGAGACAGAGAGACAGCAAGACAGAGATTAAAGTCCTGGTGGAATATGAGAAAAGAAAAAATGCATTTTCTTGGTAGTTAACTTCACTGTGGGTTTCTGGAAGTTTTGGAGAGGCTGATATGAGAACACAAGAGAGTATACAACTCAGTGAGATCAGTATTCTCTCCTAGCTCTTTGAGTCTCTGGGTATCATCCCATCAGCGTCCTGTAGGTCTCTATGAGTACCCTTTCAGTTCTTTTATGGGACATGCCCTGTGTGTGAGCAGGAATGTTACCATGTTAGTATGTCAGCATACACAGAGAAGGTTGATTATCTTTTTTTCTTTTCTTCACAAATATTTATACAGAGGTCTTGTCAGACACAAGGAGGAACCTAACAGAGTTTCTAGGTGTGGGAAGCTCTTGTTCTACCTGCGGAACTGAAACCACCAAGGAGTGTGCATCTCTGATTCCACATATTTTTCACAATTCTATGAGTTATACACTGTAATTAGACCCATTTTACAGAAAAGAGGCCCAAGTCTTAAAAGACTAAATAATTTCTACGAGAGGTGTAGCTGGCAACTATAAATCTAAAGTACATGGAACAAATATGTACAGAAAAAAGACTAAGGATTACAGAAATAGCAAATTCTGTGTTTAGTTTCCTAATTATGGTATCAGTACGCACAAGCAACATTAGGTTTATAGATGAAGAACCTAAGGGAAGAGGCTGACCCATTTGCCCATCTTCCTTTAGTTTTAAGTGGTACAGAAATAGATCATGTTCACAGTCTGGTGGTCTGCCTTGCAGCTCTGTTGTATCTACTAAGGAATCTCCTGGAAATCCTCATAGATTTGTCTGGAGTCCTTGCAGTCCATTACTGTCCCAGCACCTTCTCCCTGTTAATGCTTTTCCTACAGCATAAACCACAGAAATATGGTGACAGCAACATTGAGCACTGCTAATTCAACTGTCTGAATTTACATTCTGCTCCCACGGTGTTCAGCCAGCTCTTCTTAAGGCCACAACACACTATTTTTTTCACCACTGACCTGCACTTTGCCATTCTTTTCTGCGGCTTTAATTAAATGTTAACATTCATTTGCCCTTTTCCATTGTGTTAAAGATAACCTTTGCTTCCTGTTGCTGCTGGATAAGCTTCACTCCATGACAGGTACCAAGCAAGTTCATCTTGATATAAAGTAAAGAATGGGACTCTTTGATCCATTCAGCTGACATATTTTAAAATGCCAGTTTGGATATTTGTTTTGTACTTATATCTTTTGTGGAATGTCAGGATAATAAATTATTTCTGGATACTGCAAGCAGCTGAAAAAAATGTTAAAATCTGAATTAGTCACACTAAGTGGCTTTGACCCTGGCTGAGAATCAGATGTGTGTATGAGGGTGGTTTTAAATATAGTCATACATCACTTAAAGATAGGAACACATTGTCAGAAATTTGTGCAGGCAATTTTGTCATTGTACATACATTGGAGCGGATATTTATCCAGTCCTAACAACAATAACATCCTCAAGAAAAATGACAATATGGAACACTAGTATATGGGAACTAGGAAAACATGGTTACAGGATAAATTACTATAGCTGAAAATCATGGAGAAAGTCCTGTTTGCAAGTTGGCGTTTGAACAAAAGAGGGTTTTCTGACTTTTATGCTATATGGAAACTTGGATTCTCAAAATGTAAAAGGTAGATTGGATTTAGAATCAGGTGAAAAATTTTGCTACTATGATATATGCTTCCATGAATCAATATTTTCTCTTACCCTCAGTGACCTTGAGATGACAAATATTTATCTCCTATCGTGTGATTTTCTATGAGTTGATTTAACATGTATTTTATGGAAAGGAAAACTGGCTCTTGCAGAAGTCATGGAACCAGGTTGTAGAGGGGGCAGAAGCAGGATTCACACCAGATGCTGGTCAGACTGGAAACCTCAGTCAGTAGCCAGTAGGCACAACAATCTTGTTACTCTACTCACTGTGCCTGCAGAGTCAGAGCTTTCTGATGTTACGATTAATTCCCACTTATCTCTAAAGGATGACAGATATACACACCATTCTCAGCCCCCTGTAATTATTCTTCTGACGCTTTTGATTCAGAAGCTTCTGCAAATGTAGAGATCTTCCTGGCTAGTAAACTGGCCACTAACTATATCAATTAAGTTCTCTTAGTTTTATAAGAAGAGAATTTTCTGTGCTTTCAAGTTGTTTAACTAGGAGAAATGTTATGATTCATTTTCTTTCTGAGATATTATGTGCTAAGGACAAAGGGAATATTTCAGAACAAGATAAAAGAAGTGATAAAACAGGAATTACAGTTAGGCTGGGGTAGGAGAGGCAGAAAAGAGATTAGTGTTTGAAATACTTTTTACTGTGACTAAATACGCACACAGGCGATCTAGGAAAATAAACATTCCAAAGGTTAACAATGTTTTTATGTGCAGTGAGATGGCAGAATTTCTCATATCTTTTGAGGTTTTGTTTGCCAGCTCTTCTATAATGAGTGCATCTATTTTTAACTAAGAATAAGCAATGCAAACAAGCATCCACTTGCCTGAAGATACCCAACTGCAGAGCAGACTGTGGCTATCCGCTGTGGCACAGCAGCTGTGCACTGTGACAATTTTTTTCACCAGCCTCCCCTCCCAAGCAACGTGACATCCAACTGTAAGTGTCTCTGTGTTAGCTTCTCTGTCAGCATCCATTATTTTAAGGCTCATTTCCCACTAAATCATCAGTATGACATCAGGGTGCTTTTAAAAAGCAACATGCCTCTTAAATAAATACATGACAGGAACTTTTCTTGTTTCAATCAGTTTCTATTTCCATTTTTTTTCTCCTAACATACAACTTTTTAAATTTATTTTTTATTTATTACAATTTTTTTTCACTTTGTATCCCAACTATAGCTCCCTCCCTCATTTCTCCAATTACTCCGTCCTCCCTGATCTCCTCCCATGCCCCCTTCCACTGATAGGGGAGGTCCTCCTCCCTTCCATCTGACCCTAGCCTGTCAGGTCTCCTCAGGACTGGCTACATTGTCTTCCTCTGTAGCCTGGTAAAACTGCACCCCCCACCCCAGGTGGAGGTGATCAAAGAGCCAGCCACTGAGTTCATGTCAGAGACAGTCCCTGTTTCCCTCACTTGGAAACCCACTGGGACACTGAGCTGCCATGGGCTACATCTGTGCAGGGGTTATAGGTTATCTCTATGAATGGTCCTTAGTTGGAGTATCAGTCTCAGAAAAGACCCCTGTGTCCAGATTTTTGGTTTTGTTGCTCTCCTTGTGGAGCTCCTGTCCCCTCCACTGTCTACCCCTACTATCCTAAGATTCCCTGCACTGTGCCCAAAGTTTGGCTATAAGCCTCAGCATCTCCTTTGATACCCTGCTGGGTAGAGTCTTTCATAGGCCCTCTGTGGTATATTAGTCATATGATATAGGATAAGCATACTAAAATCTGTATACCTAAAGAAGCTAAGAAAGAAGGAGGACTCTGGGTAAGATGCTCAGTCCTCATCCAGAAAGGCAAATGGGATAGACATCTGAAGAGGAAGAAAACAGGAAACAGGACAGGATTCTATTCTACTTTTAAATATTAATTTCATACTACAAATTGAAAATACATCAAGAGGTTTTTTTTTTAAGTATTATGGACTTCACTCTGCCTTGCTGATTCTAATTCTATCCTTCATTTTGTATGTCTCAATTTCCTTTGATCACTTTTCCACTAACACACAATTTCATCTGCCTTTCCTTTTTTCCATGATTCTGGGACTCTGGGTAAAAGGTCACCAAATTATCTTCCTAAGATACAAAAAGTGAGACAGCAAGGTCTTTCAAAGACTTTTTCATTACTGATAAGTTTAGTACACAATAATATTTGTTATTGGATCTTCAGAATCATCCCATGCAATAACCTCCCTGTTTTCAACCCTATCATTCCTTTCTCATCCTCTGGTTTTGCTTTCATTCTTACATTTTTCTGGTCCTTTGTAATATTTTCCTTCTCCTCTGCTTGTTAGTTTTTCATGGGATCTCTTTCTAAAGTCTTCTATATTTACTATGCTACTTACTCATGTAAACCATTTATTAAGAACTAAGATGCATATGGATGAGAGACTTCGAAAATGACATTGTGTCATCCAGTAAAACTTTCTTCATCCTTCTCAAGGTCTCAAAATCACACAACACACACACACACATACCTATGTATGTGCTTATACCTATATATGTAAATAAGTGTATATACATATATATTTGTGTTTGTGTTTATTAATGTACAGAATCTCTTTACATATAATAAAGGGATACAAATACAGTACATCTGCTTGACTCTAATTAGCCAAGAAAATTCTCGAGTTAGTTAATACTCAGACTTTGCTGCAAATTTTGAGAATATGGTAACTTCTCAAACTGTAGTGACATAGAAACATAAAATATATTTCTTGGTTATTAGCTTTGGGATTAACCAACAGCGCTCCCCCTCTGTGTGTGTGTGTGTGTGTGTGTTTACTTGAACTTCCCAATAGACAACAGATCTGTTACTTGCAGAAAAGTAATAAAGCAGTCTGCAATATTCTTTATTTTCCTGTCTGCCTTGTACAGAGCTGAAGATATAGTAGGTATCAGACAATTATATTTAAATTCATGAAAGACTTTTGGTTTTCATCAAATATGAGATTCCAATTCATGAATCAAACTTTGAGTATCAGAATCATCTAAAAAGATCTACAATTATTCATTATTTTATCTTTGCATGTATAAACTGAACATTGTTCAGACTCAAATGCTGAATTAGTTAGAATATGCCTTTCCTCTGAAAACTTACTGTCAGTGCTTATTTGAAACTCAGGTGTGCTGCTTTGGGAGACTGACACAATGGTGATTGAATATGGAATGACGCCTAAACAATGGGTGTCAGGGAAGCTATTAATAAACTGGACCTCACTGAAGTACCCAGAAAAATACATGAAGAATAGGAAAGTTACCCAAAGTCAATTAACTGCCAAGAAAAGATGGTCAGCTAATGGGAATGGTGTCTTTTTTCTGTACTAAATCCTTCAGAAGAGTTTTATACTTAGCTGCTGTTGTTATTAAATTACCAAATCTAGCATGTCAGGAGGAGTTGTGTTTTTCAAATCCAGATTTGATCTTACTCTCCCTTAGTGAGATTTCCTACAATCAAGTTCATCTAGAGAAAGAGAATGCAGATTAAAAAAAAAACTGAATGCTACTGAAAGCCAGGGGCTGATTATTTGCTGAGGCACAGACATGAAAAGGAAGCCTCACTATATATACAATAATTACTATTTATCTTCTGGTTACTATTGTTCATTAAAGCAAAATTATGAAAGGCCACTGTTAAAATACATTTTGAGGTTTATTTTATCTAAAATTTTGAGTCAAACAAACAAACAAAAATATTTTGCTTTTAATTGCACCAAAATGCATCATGTGTCAAACTTTGTACAAGGTTTCTTAGTATTCTACCCAAGAATACACACACACACACACACACACACACACTCATGCACACACAAAGATTCAATCTCCAACTCTTCTACTTTAAATCCACAATACCAAATCCTATTTCCTCAAATCCTCCCATAATGTTTTGTTAATGGAAAATTAAAATGAATTTCAAACATTCTTTAAAGACCTAAGGAGGTTTGATGAAGGAGATGGCCTGGGATCAGCAATGAAAAGTACACAAAATTTATCACTTATCCTCAGAGGCTGATCCAAACAAAAGCTGAATAATATAATTTTCAGAACCTTAAAAAATCTATTCAAATCTAAGCTGAGAAACAAGGATATCTCAGTTATGTTAAACAAGTTTCAGCTTTTGGTTTACAATCAGAGAAATTAGATTTGAATTTCAGCTACACACTGTGAACTTGCTTTGCCACATACAATGTGAGCTTTCTAACATTTTAAAATGGGACGAAAATGTCATTTTTCTCATTTCAACAAGTGTTCCTATAGAATATATATGTAAATATTCTGTATTTTTGAAGGTGATCCTGAAATGCATATTACATTTTGGCTACATGATGTTTATTTTAAGACCCTTTATGTTTCATTGTTCCCCATAAGATCCCATAGAGCAAATTGTTTAAAGAAAAAAAGATTGGAGACATAGTCACTCACTGAACCTTAAACTAGTCTGGCAGCCAGCAAGTACTGACACCCCTGCTTTCTGTAAATACCTTCACCCAACAGTGTCATGGGTATACTCAACTTTTAAGGGGTCTTGCTTCATGACTACATAAGAAACATTTTTACCAACTGAGCTCTTATCTCTCCAGTGGTTTATATTGGGTACTAACTACATGGATGAAATCATGTAAGTATCATTCGACTTAACTTTCAAAATGACAAGGTCATACAGGTATGATTTTCCTATATTCAGTATGTAGATGGTTTTCTGTTTATACCCATGTCAAAGAATAAGTAATAGAGGTAACTCAGTCATAAGCATTCTCTTCCAGGGAAGGAGAATGAGATCCTTTCCTCATTGCTATACTGAATTTGAGCATCTATCTCCCATTGCAACAACTATAAAGGCAAGAATCCATTCAACAAGGAGTGCATGCAACAAATAAGGAGATATAACATGGATACAGTATTAAGCTTTCATCTTAGGAGATCCTGCTCAAAAATTAAGACTTTTAAGAGTACGATGAAAGTCTGAAAAGTAGTGACATGAAAAAACAGTAACTAAAGTTACCCTGAGGCAGGGACAAAAACTCTTACCACATATGTACAACTTCACTTTGCATTGATGTGAAATATAACCAACTGTCTTAAACACATCATGGTTTGTGCAGGTGCATATATGAACTCTCTTACAAAATAAAAGCCCAGAGAAGATTGTATTGTGGAGTCACTTAGAAAAAAGGCAGGAATCCTGTCAGGTGAACCTCAAAACTAAAAATAAACAAGTCTCACCTTTCTGGCCTATTTTGCATTGTTTCTTACTAATAATCAATTGAATTTCTAGGCATACTGCCTGTGAGGACAGGTTGAAATTGTTGTAGTCATTTCTGTACACAAAGCTAATTGCCAGCTATGGGTGAAATATCTGAGGATACAAGTTTAGGAAGGGGGATGTGTGCTGAATCCTCTGGAGTGTGTTCCCTGGCTTTTACATACAGAGTTGTAATAACAGTTAATCCTAAAGGTACATATCGACTTTCACTGAATTTAATTACACTCACAAGTTCAGTGACGTGATGACAGAGAACATTGTTTTTGCTTTGACGTAGTTTTGAAAGCCTTTGGGGAAATTTATTTGATTATTTCAATATAGGCTTGAAACAGTGGAGTTGACATAAGGATCTGATTTCTAAAGAAAGCATGGATTGAAAGGAATCTCCATTCCCTCGGTGTATTTTCTTCCTGATAATGAATGTTATCAGTTATAAAGGCATGGCCTCCTCTCCATGAGCACGTGGGACTTATATGGCTCAGCTCAATTACCAATCTCACAATCAACATTTCTTCAAGATTTAACAAAAAGATACATGCATAGATTTAATCAATAAATGTTGTATTTAGTCCCATTTTTTGCTAATGAAAATCCACAAATATCACTTTCTCAGAAGACAAATGGAGTTCCTTCTATGTGCTAGGTCATTTTCTTTTCTGTATTCAAGCATGCCTGTATGTGTTCCAATGGATTACAATATTTATACATAGATGTACATAGGTGTAGGTGCACATACATATGAACTCATAGAGACCGGAAAAGACACTGGGTATTTCACACTATCATTCTCCACTTTATTCCTCTGAGACATAGTCACTCACTGAACCTTAAACTAGTCTGGCAGCCAGCAAGTCCTAACACCTCTGCTTTCTGTAAACACCTTCACCCAACAGTGTCATGGATATAGTCAACTTTTAGGGGGGGTCTTGCTTCATGACCTCATAAGAAGCATTTTTACCCACTGAGCTATTATCTCTCCAGGCCTTTTTTTCTATTACATAGATCTTCATATAATTAAAAACAAAGTCTATTTCCTGGCACCTTTTACAGAAAAAGCACCAAGGAGCAAATAAGTGGTGGAAGTAGAAGAAAAGCTATCTCCTAAGTAATTGAAATTTAAGGAAGAAAAACTAAAATGTGAACAAGAACATTGAAGGTTAAAAATCTGTGACCAAGATCTTTGTATTGCCCAATAAATGGAAAGGCTAGAATGAAATTACTGTGTATTAGTTAGCATTTTGAAAAGGTATTTTCAGGCTGATGGTTTGCTTTCTATGAGAGAAAAATACACAGATATTTCTGATGAGCAATTACTATATTACACATAAATATGCATATATATAATCAGTACAAGAACCAACTTCTAAGAAGCTAGCTAGCATCATTACATTACCATCAGCACAAGTAATGTGAAAATTACTTTAATTCCATGTTTTCTTAGTAGCAGCTATTTTTAAGGGTGTAAACTACCATGAAAGATATGAGACTGAATAACTGTCAGCTCTGTGAAGATAAAGAGGGAACTTTTTTTGAACCTCACACTTGACAAGCAATGTCCTAGGTGCCTGCCTCATACCAGATTACTTAACTTTTATGAATGTACTGAGGAGGAATTGATGTTCCTATTTTATAGAGTAAAAGAAGAGGACCAACAGGAAGAGAAAGTTAAATATTACACAGGTGAGAAGTAATTGACCTAAATTCTGAATGAGACACTATTATCCAATTTTTTCCTTTGTAAACATTGCATGGCTTCCCATGAGTTAACATCTAGTGGCATAAGATGGCACAAAGTCACAAATACCCTCATCATATAAAAGTTAATTGATATCGGGTATAAACAAAGAATATTTTCACTTATGGGAACCATAAAATTTCCATGGAGAATGTCGTCAAGATGTTGAAGGGTTTTTTTGTTTTGTTTTGTTTTTTGTTTTGGTTTTTTTTTTTCAAAGCTGGGCTGAAATGGTGCTACAAACATATGGAATATTTGTGCTTCAGATACTCCCTGCCTCCTACAGGAAAAGATAATGATGTTTGGCTAGATTATTTTACACATTTAATTATGGTGAAACTCAGTATTCATTGAAAAGATGTCATCGTATAAGATGAAGAAAACTACCTTGCCTTCATTCTTCACCACAGTCTATGAAGTAGCTCTTATTGCATCTCCTTTAAAATATGAGGAAATTGAGGTTCAGAGTTGATTAAAATTATCTGCGGACAAATCTAGAGCTGATATTAAAACCTAAGTTCTTGGCACTATGTCTTCACCTATATTTTATTTGTACCAATATTTCATTTGTACCAAGTGTTCACTCACATGTCAGCTTTATAGGCTCTCAGTTAAAAAAAAGTAGGTGTATGGATCCAAGACAAAAACCATAGTACAAACTCCTCATGGTGAGAAATATTTTGACCTTGATTTGAGATGAGGACAATACAGACTTCAGAGGAAAACAGTAATCTAATTACTAAACAACTTTGAAACTGTACATTAAAGATGTTCATTAAAGTAACAGATAACAGAACTGGATTTGGAAGTTGGTATAGTGAGCTACAAGGAAGAAAGAAGACTAAAATTTAATTGGTAGATTTAAGGCAAAGTGAATTAGTTAGAGTAGTGTAGACCTAGATAGAAGCCAAATGATAGATTTGAGTTTCAGGTGGGTTTGAATGAGAGACCTTTATTTAGCTAGAGATAATATAATGGCATTATGTTTTGAGGAGTTTGTACGCTTTGAATATGCTTTGATAACTAATTTTGCTGGATTAAAAAGCACATAAGAGGTTGGTAAGCAAACACCTGAGTGTATCTGTGAGGATGGTTCCAGCAAGGATTAAGGAAAGAAGGTGGGTGATCTGCATATCCTCTCTCTCTCTCTCTCTCTCTCTCTCCTCTCTCTAATATATAGATAGAGATAGATAGATAGAGATAAATAGATAAATATACATATCTAAGGATATACATACATACACACATGTATCTCCATAACCTGCAGTGCTTTGCCACGTTCTCCTCACTGTGATGAAATAACACCTCTAAAACTGTGAGTCAAAATTTATCAGGATTTTTTTCTCAGGTATTTGTCATAGCAGTAGGAAACCTAGCTAACATAGAATCATTCTACTCACAAGAGTCAGAGTGGAATGTGGTGGATAGTGTCCATTAACTGATGTGGAACTGTATAATAATTATGCCAGCTGGTCATCACTTCCTGTATACACAATAACTTCTGATCACTATTCAAATGTACTGCTTTATTTATTGATTGATTATTGATAATAACTGGTACTTGAATTTATGTAAAGTATATGCATGTATCCTAACTTTTAGTATTTTTATTTCTAATTCCATGACTGCAATAATAATTGTATAATGCATTAAATATGTATCCTTCAGGTTCCCAGATGAAGGTTGTCACATAAAAAAAGAGGGATTCTGTGTGTATTTTTGTATGAAAAAGTGAACGGATCTCAACTCTTGTCACCATAATCAAGAACTCACTTTTATACAATGGGCCATTGGTATTTCTAAGAACACAAGAAAAATCTGTGCTTGTAAACATCATACCTACTGCAGTTTCTCACTAAATTACAGACAATTATAAATTACACACCCTGAAGTGCATGGAATTAGGAATTAAAATCGGTGTACTCACTCAAAATTTCCTTCAGTGTCACCAAGAAGCAGATTTAAATTTGGACATGGCTATGTTTTTCACAGCAAATTTAAATTTTGATGTGAAATTAAAATACTATATATATATATATATATATACACACTATATATATATACATATATATATACATATATATATATACACACACACAATATGTGTGTGTGTGTGTGTGGTGTGTATAAGTGTGTGTTTATCAGCTCTAATCTACTAAGGAGTAAGAAATGAGAAACTGAAGTATCCAAATTAAAAGGTTTTATTCTTGAGATAGCTATTTCAAATTTTGAAGATATTTTAGGATTCTGAGAAATATTTTTCCTAATAAATAAGTTGGCTTTTAAACAGGCCCCATTATTGCCCTTCTGAACAAAGTATTCAATCAGCAATTGTAGAAGCCTGACTGTCTGGGAGGTTAGCCAGTGTTGCTGCCATTGGGTCAACTATTCCTACAGAGTAGGAATTCATCAGAAAAGATGAACACAACAAAAGCTTAACACATCACTCAGCTAATGGGCAGTATGGACTGATAAGTGATAGATAGATGATAGATGGATGGATGGATGGATGGATGGATGGATGGATAGATAGATCTAATAGAGACAGATGATTGACAAAGAGTAGGCATAGGGAACTAGATAGTGGAATAATAAATGACTAGATTGACACTTCTTGTATATTTCTTGTTTCTTTAGATTGTCTGCTTCAATGGTTATTAACGCCATCTAGCCCTGTACTATAACACATTGCTCAAGTGTTTCTTTTGTCTTTAGGACTACAAATGAAAATTCCTTGTGTTATCTTTGGGAAAAACAGTGATGGTAAGCCAAAGTCCCTGTAAAAACCATCAGTTAGTGAGTATGAGTTCATCCTATTAACTTTCTGACATTGAGGGGAAAGTGAGAGTATTATTTTGGCTAATCCACTGTGGCAGCAGTAGATTTAAAGACTAGGAAGGGCGAAAGATAACTGAGGGAAGGTAATTGTGTATGCATTTCAATTTACAGGGAGAAAGGATAGGGGCTCAGAGAGATAAATGAGCAAAATGTTAGGCTCTAAAAGTAGACAGGCACATGAGTAAAATGGAACATTCATACAGATAAATGTCCATACAGTATATCTTCTGCCTGCTCTCTTATTTATAGGAAGTTCTTAAACTTGTTGCCCATGGTAACAGTGCAAAGCTGACCAGCATTTGGATGAACCCATTAGATCAAACATTGACTAAAGAGCCCTGATGCCTGCTTTTTTTTTTTTTCCTCTCCTGAGTCAGTTGTTCTAAATATAGAACAGACAGGTTTCTTAGAGCAACAGAAGAACCAAAATCAGATTTCAGAACTGGCAATGTCCTTCACATATCACCTAAGCTAATGTAAAATCCACCATAGCCTAACCTGAAAGAGGGGATGTAAAATATCCTAAGTGCTTTCCAGTATCTCTTTTATTTTAGGAATGTAGCCTCACTCTCCAACAATAGCATGGTCTTATCTATAAAGAAAGATATACAAAGCAGAAGAAGGATCATAAGCTTAATGACTTCCAATGACAGGCCAATGCCTTCTAGAACACATTGGAAGTAGGTCCAATACCCACTGCAACAGATAATGGAGAAATTTTTCTATCGATTCAAGGTTGAAAAGCAACATTACACTTTACTCCTTTAAAGAAACAGTATTTCAGATTTCTAATTTTAATGTACTATTTTATTTGTTTAAGAAGCTTGGGCCACAGAAGGAAAATACCAACATCATGCTAGAATTAACTGTTACTTAATTTCCTAAATAACTACTGTCAAAATACTTCAAAATTTTCTTACGTATATTATTTATATGATCACAACTATATAAGTGTTTCATCATTCTGATCTTTGCTTCAAGCAGTCTTCTAATACCTGTAATTTTTCACTGGATTCCTTTCCTGTCCCCATTGTGCTTTTTCATTAGACAGTTATTTTTGTTTCATTGACATTTGTATGTCATTACCCCTGAATCTGTATCTTTTACTCCAGTGCTGTTTGTGTGCAAAGGCAATGTTTGTTTCTTCAGTATTGTACTAAGTATTTGAAGATTAGAAAATTATTTTAGAAGATCTGGTAGGACAGAGAGAATGTCAATGATCCTAATAAGAAGAGGTCAAAAGCCAATGCTTTAAGAGGGGTTTGGGAAAAAGACAACAATGAAGATGAAGACGAAGAAGAAGAGGAAGAACAGAGAACAAGAGAGAAACAGAGCAATAGGGCATGCGAAGGAGACACAGAAAGAAAGAGAGAGACATACACAGAGATATAGAGAGACTGACAAAAAGACAAAGAGACAGAGAGAGGCAGGGAGGGAGTAAGGTATGCTGCTGGCTTTGAAGATGTAGGAATGGCTATGAATCAAAGAATGTAAGTGGTGTCTAAAACCTAGAAAACAAACAAGCAAACAAAAACTAACAACAACAGTAACAATAAAGAAAACCATTCTAT
Organism: Pachyuromys duprasi; assembly: GCA_028658305.1. Taxonomy (NCBI): domain Eukaryota; kingdom Metazoa; phylum Chordata; class Mammalia; order Rodentia; family Muridae; genus Pachyuromys; species Pachyuromys duprasi. The sequence continues at coordinate 77,962,042 of CM053765.1, read as the reverse complement.
CCTAGAAGCTCAGTATAAAATATGGTCAGTCACCCTAGTTTAGAATTCAGGCTTGTGGAACATTAAGAAGTATTTGTGCTGTTCTTAGTCACTTTGTGAGTCATTTTTTTTTTAAAGAAGCATAGAAACAGTTCACCTGATCTGCATATGAATTGTGTTGGGAACATTAATTTTCCCCTTTGTACCTCTGGTAAAATGGAACAATTTGTGATTAAATGTTGTCATAAAAACAAACCAAAAATGCAAATCGTTTGATTTTACCAATGAAGACTCAGGAGTCAGATGTTGGGGTGAAATCCTGCTAGCTCAGAGAGGTAAAGAAAGCACCCAGCTGACCTTCCTACTCAGCTCACACCCCAAAGAAAAAGCCAAAACTAAAAGTTCAATGCTAAAAGCCCAAAAAGCCAAAAGTCCAAGGACATAATCTTGCTAACTCAGTAGGAAAAGGCTTGATAGCTCACCCAACAGCCTCAGAGGAAAAGCCAAAAAGCTCTTTCTACTTCTCCACACTGTCTTGGATACCCTCCCTTCTCTAAAAGTTCCTCCTTTCCCTTTAGTCCTTGTCATCTGGTTACTTGCTTTGCCTCTTGATCTACAGTTAACTTTGTTAAATCCTGTACAGAGAAAGCTCTTGTGTTTCAGGTGTGTGCTAGGGCTGCGCCACACCATAATCACCTATTTATAATGAACTGAAAGTTCTTGGATTAAAGGTATGTGTTTGGCTCAAGCACACCAAACAATAAACAGGTTTCTACAGCTCACAATCTCAGGGTTCATAAAGGAATCAAATATCCTGCAAGGTACCTCAGCATCCTCCCCTATAATGGCATGCCTCAGAGCCTGTGTTAAATATAAACAAACACATGCAAAGCATGCAGAATAGTGCTGGCCTATGGTCTGCTGATAGAGTATATTACTTTTTTTTCACTTTTATTTTATATTAATCACAGGTTATGTACTTTGTATCCCAGCTGTAGCCCCCTCCCACATTCCCTTCCTATCCCCCTTCCCTCCCTCATCTCCTCCCTGCCCCTTTCCAAGTCCACTGGTAGGGGAGGACCTCCTCCCCTTCCATTTAACTCTAGCTTACCAGGTCTCTTCAGGAATGGCTTCAATGTCCTCTTCTGTGGCCTAGCAAGGCTGCTCCTCCCTCGGGGGGTGAGGAGGTCGAAGAGCCAGCCATTGAGTTCATGTCCAAAATAGTCCCTGTTCCCCTTACTAGTATACCCACTTGGGTACTGAGCTACCAAGCTCTGCAAGGTTCAAATATATCAGGGCACAGGGGTCTTTTATGAGTATATTACTTTTTGTTAAAAATAAAAATTAACAAAAATGGAGATTTCTTTCTGATTCTTTTCCCAAATTCAGTCGTCTTAGTTTTACATTATATAGAGCCCATATTCAGTTAATGAAACTGGGAAGCTTTTTCTCTGTGAGGAGAGAGAGTTCCATGCTCCCTTTGTTCTCTGGTTTACCTTTGGCAATTTTTCTTTACTCACATTTTGTACCATAATTGAAAGGACAAAAGCTCCTAAAAACACCAACTGACCAGCCACATAGCCACATGATCTTCTCCAAGCAGCCTCATATCATTTCCAGTTGGAATGAAGATGAAGACAATTGGTTTGCTGTCATCATTGTTTTACAGAATTCCCCTACTTTCTGCTTTGCTTAGTCATTAAATCTTCCCCTTGGCTTTAGCAATCCCTCCCAGCACTTTAAGATTATAGTCACACAGTTCTTCTGTCTTACACACACACACACACACACACACACACACACACAAACACACACAATCATGTCTTAAAGTAAATTATTAGGTAATGGAAATTTATTCCTCTCAGTGCTTGAGAATGGTGAGGCAAAGCAGAAGGTTCTGTTAGGTACTACGTGTGGTAAGAGCTTTCTTCCTAACTAGTAGACAGCACTTTCTATCAAGGGGTAGAACGAGAGAAGATTTTAAGTCCCTTTTCTGAAGGATAGAGAAAAATTTGCTATTTTTTAAAAGGGTTCTAATCCTATAGGAAAGTCCTTATGGTCCAACCTAATTAAAATTGCCTCTCAAAGGTCCCAAATGCTATTGTACCAGAGATAAGAGATTCAACATTAGGACACAGGTTTCTGAAAATTACAACTGTCTCCTTGACTGTACTAACAACCACTAGATACTTCTGATAGGCAAAAAGAAATTATATATAATTTATGTATAAGAAATTATATATATAACATATGTATGTTAAACTATGAAGCAGAGATTTTATCATATGTTAAATCTTTCTATCCACAAAAAGATGGTATGGCAATGTCGTCAGAAAGCATCCTGATTAATAACAATTGACCCAACATAATTAACGGTTACATGCTTGTACAAAATAGTGTTCCAGTGTGTTTCATAAGCATTATGATCATACTATCCTAGCTGTTGGTTATGCCACTTAAAATATCTAGAATCTGTTATTCATTTGGAAAATGCAATGGGCAACACTATAGTGGCAAGAAGCTATGTAGAGTAAATAACATGAGCTATGATCAGGGCACAACTGATGCTCACTCTGGATTCGTTTCCTTTATTTTAAATGAACTGAGCTCCTTGAATTGAGGCTGCTTCTATCCAGTACTTTGTAACCAATACACATGTGTAGGTTGCTTAGCATTGCATGTAGGCATCTTCACAAGAGCTGTTAAGTTAGGTATGAGAAACTTGTGTAAGGAAAAGGCAGCTATCCCATGGCTCCAGGAGCTTTGCAAGGTTGTGGAGTCAGAACAATGATCTTGCCTTCTAATGAGTTTTTGGTTGTCACATAGGAGTAGAGTGAAAATTGAAAACCTAAACTCTATATTCGAAGAATCTAAGTTGCCCTTAAGATTTATAAATACCTTGCAGGATATTTTTTCCCCATGAGGAAGTTGCTTTTTTTAAAGGTCTATCACTAAGGTTATTAGTTCATGTCACAATCATCATGAAATTGTTAAGTATCTTGAAACAGTGATCCTCTGTAATGACTGGCCAGTGACTATAATGATACACGGGGTATAGTTTTCCTCTCAGAACAACCAATTATTTTCAAGGACATGGACAGTTTGGTTCTACTTGGGGACTTGCAAAACAATGAATGAATATTTGCCAAAACTTCTTCCAGTTACTATGTAAAATACTCAGTTTTCAGATAAAAACTCCTCATTTTAGGTTCTCTAAGGTAGTTTATTATGTGACCTTGAGCCAGCTATGTCACTACTGATTATAGTTTGTATAAACCACAAGCATGGCTAGAGCAGACTTCTCTCTGAATATGATTTAGTTTTCTTGCAAATTGTTTGGCAATGGCATCCCATTCTTAGAAAGAGCTCAGGGCATTCAGAAGAATTCAATTTTATATTTCACAGCTGGAAACTAATTTCAATTATTTAGGTAAATCAAGTATAACTGCAGATGCTTGCACAGGCCTGTCTATAGCAGATGTTGTGCTGAGAGCAGCTCCAGTCTGTCAATAGCATGAGAATGTTGCAGTGAAACTGGTAAAAATTGATCTTAGCAAAAGCCATCACCAAGAGAAAAATGTTTTTGGGTCATAAAAACCAGGTTGCTTAAATGAGGAGTAATCACTCTTTTACTTTTATCACTATGGCTGTGATAAACACCATGGCTGAAAGCAACTTAGGGAGGAATTGTTCATTTTAGCCTCCTGTAAGACCATCATCAAGGGGAGCCAGGACAGGAGCTCAGGGCAGATACTGAAGCAAGGACCATCAAGAATTCCACTTACTATTTTGTTCTCACGATCATGTTCAGGTACCTTAGACAGCCCGCAATCAAAAGTGCAGGGGTGGCAAGGCCCTCCGTAGGATGTGCCCTCCCACATCAATCAACAGCCAAAAAAAAAAAAAAAATCACAGAGACATGCCCCTTAACAAATCTGATGGAGGCAGTGCCTCAATTAAAGTTCCTTCCTTCAAGGAACGTCAAGTTGATAGCCACAGTTAGCCATGGTAATCATTGCCAGAATATTTCAAACCATTAGTACATTCCCAAATCTGCAATGAGCAAGGTTTGATTTTCCTAAGACAGAAGCAATAACTCCAGCTAAGATATGTGTTCTTTTAGTCAGGGCATGACTCTTTCAGTGGGACGTCACAATGCCCTTCAGTTTTGAAAACTTAATTTCACCCTTTAATCTAAGTTTGCATCATATATCTCATTACTAAATTCTGGAGGCATTACTTGATCTGCCACTGAGACTTTTAAAAATGGCTATTGTCTCTTCATGACACTAATTTGCTTTCTCTTAGCTACATGAATTTTGATGCTTATGCATTAGCCTGTTTACGTTTATTCATTCTCCTTAAGTTCCTGTCTGTTATTTCCAATCAAGTGGTCAATGTGAAACCATTTAAAAAAAATAATACTAGTTATCAACATGAGTGCCTTCTAATTATTTACCAAACTTATGTGGAATCACATGCCCTTGAAGGGGGATTCAGAAAACTATGAAGATGTGTCAAAACTCTGGAGGAACAGGTAAACTAGAATTTTTTTATGTATCAGCAAGAAATTGATGCTATAAAAATGGCTTCTTAATGTTCATACGATAACCCTCACCTTTTTTACTTCTAATCAATTTTTTTTTACTGATACTTTTGTAAAATAGCAAATAAAATTAATGGATGTTGTAACTATACCATATTAGAAAAATGTGGTCAATTTCGTCTATATAGTGTCTACTATTGAAAAATTTTATATAGGGACCAAATGGCTAAAGGAGGATTGACAAAATGGACCCATCCTGCTGAGATAATGTCAGTAGCTGTGTACTGAAACAACTCACACAGCATACCATTGGAACACAAATGAGCCCATGGTTTTACCTGGTGAAGTACTGGGTACTCTTTTCAGAACTCATTTTCACCGCCCCCCCTTCTTCCCTGAACTGTATTTCTTTGAAAGCCATAACCACCTCCATCTCCAAATCCCATTTTCTTCTGTTTCCTTTGGATAGCTCTATATCTGTTCAATTTCTCTCCATTTGCGGGTATCGTTTCTCTCCTCTGTCACTTACTCATTGGTCGTTAGTAATCTATCCATGTAATATCCTGCCACTATATGCTGACTCTATGTAAACATCTCCTGATCAGAAAGTCTAGTTGACTACTCTGGGATCATTCTCCCTCTTATTCCCCATTATTCTCCTATTTGCACCACCACACAAGGCCTCTGAGATTTACTTTCCTTCTGACTTCTACTTGGTTTTCTCTATAGGGATCTAGCCTTGATAGCAATTTTGTATTGGAATTGAGTAAGCCGGCATTTCATCATATAGCTATAACCGTTCTTTTGTTTTTTGATGCTGTTACAAATTTCTTTTTCACATGCTCACTGGGTAAAATGCCCTACAAACAATGTCCAGGCTTGAGTATCCAGCTGAAATCACAAATCTAAGAAAAAACAAATCTTCTTGAGAGATAACACCACAGTTAGAATTATCACTCAAGCTGGCCATTTCCTAAGGTATTTAACTTAATTCTCCTTTGTCATTGGAACAGTCACTCTGTAAATAGGGCAATCTGTAAACCTATCAGTTTTTACAAATTCAAGCCTCCTGTGAAAATTGCTGCTCTGTTCTTTACTGGATTCCTAGTTCTGTGCTTTGCTTTGACTCTCATTCAATATTTATTCATTTGTTTGCATAGGGTTTCTGTGTTTATTATGCATTACGTATAGTTTCTCTCTCTTATAATAACTTGCCACTAGATCCCAGGGGAGGACTTTGCAGCCAGCCCTGAGGAGACAGGATAAGCTGGGGTTGAACTGAAGGGAAGGAGGTCCTCCCCTGTTGGTGGACTTGGAGGGGGCGGGGAAGAAGGAGATGAGGGAGGGAGTGGGAGGGTAGGAGGGAATGGGGGAGGGGGCTATGCCTGGGATTCAAAGTACCTAACCTGTGACTGAGATAAAAATAAATAAATTAAAAAAAAAAAGAGGCAGTGGTGATAAATTGCTTTTGCATGCCAAAGGGGGCATTAAGAAACCCTCCAAACTCCAAATACATCTAGAAATTTTATTTCTTAATGGAAAGATCTTTTATAATCACACACATACACACACCACATATACACACCACAAAGAGGGGGAGAGAGATGGAGAGAGAGAGGGAGAGGAAGGAAGGAAAGAAG
>CM053765.1:77871368-77955377 GCA_028658305.1 Pachyuromys duprasi | reverse complement strand
TATAGGATAGGAAGGTCATACTGAAATCTATACACCTAGGGAAGATAAACAAGAAGGAGGGCCCAGGTTGGTATGATCAATGCTCGTTTAGATGAACAAATGGGATGGACATTGAATGGAGGATAAAACAAACAACAGGACAGGAGCATACCAAAGAGGGCCTCTGAAAGTATCGATATAGCAATGTATCAAAGCAGATATTAAGACTCACAACCAAGCCTTTGACAGAGGGCTGGGAATAATAATGAATAAGGGGAAGTTAGTAAGACTTGAGGAGAACAAGAGCTCCACAAAGACTAAATTGAGCAGGGCACAGGGGTCTTTTACGAGACAGTTTCTCCAACCAAGGACCATGTATGGATATGGCCTAGAACCCCCGCTCAGATGTGGCCCATGGTAGCTCAGTGTCCAACTGAATACCCTAGTAAGGGGACCAGGGACTGTTTCAGTCATGAACTTGATGGCTGGCTCTTTGACCCTCCCCTATACACACCAGGGAGTAACAGCCAGGCTAGATCCCAAGGGAGGACATTGCAGCCAGCCAGCATAGATTTCTCAAAGACACCACCAAAGAGCCAATGGGACTCATAAAATCTGTATTTCTAGAAGTCACTAAATGACTTGCAGGCAATTTTATAAGCCGGAGAGTCTCACCTGGAAAGGGTGCTAATTGGTCAGTCACCTGCGTAGTCATCCTTCACTGTTTCTATAACCCTGGAGAGGAAAGGGACTTTCAAATTTTGTAAGAATCCTAAGATTTTTAAGTTGCTTGCCTCCTTTACCTCCAGGGTAGAAAAAATAGATCACTGCACAAAACTGCCTGTTTTCCAAGGGTCACAGCATTCTTGTTTTCATTTAGTATGTATTTGTCGGTCTTTACAAGTCTTTCCACACAGTGTTATTCTCAGTGTCTTCCACAAATAGTACATTATGAAAAACATTTTCTCTTGTCTGTCAGAAGACTAAATTCTCCTCATCTTTTAGTGTTGGTTTAAACTCACCTAATCAGAAACCATCATTACTCTGTCCATGTTACCATGGGACTCCATTTTTAATCTTTGCATATAAACTTACTCTCATTGTCAGTATCCGTTTCTCTTAATTGTAAGATAGCTTTCAGCATACTACAATGTCTTTGGCAACAAACAGAAAGCTTGAAATACCTGTACATTCATACTCTAGTCTAGTCTGGAGTACTGACCTAGCCAGTAATGCATAGGTGTAAAGTATAAATCACTTGGCTCTCAGACTTCATGACAGGTACAATTCTGAAGTTAAACTATGTTCCTTCAAAGTTTCCCTGAAGATGGTACCGATGTTACACTCACTTTTCTTTCCTGGAATATTCATTACTTCCATGTTTACCTGGGAGTATCTTACAATAAACCATACCAAAACATAAATTTCAAATGAAAGTTTACTCATAGAAAAGCAAGTTAATAAATCATACAAAAATCTACCAATTATTACACTGATATACCACTTCAGTTTTGTTATTAGCATTTATCAAAAGTTTCTCTTATACATAGTTACTTTTTGAACTTTGTATTGTCTATAATTCCCACTGGACTGTGGTCAGTCTATGGACAGAGAACTGTATCAGTTTTAGCTAGTATTTGTATTTCTTCCAGCATAATTTTATTGCCAGAACTGTGTTTGGCCCACATTAGTTGGCTCATTGGTATTAATTAAATGAATAAAAATGTCTTGATGTCATTTCATTTTTTCTGTGACAAAATACTCTGGCAAAAGTAACATAGGGGAGACAAGGTTTATCCTAGTACAGATTTAGGCTACACTCTATCAGTGAAGTGAAATTAAGCTTGCAAGAACTGGTTAGTCATGTCCATAGTCAAGAATAGAACAGGAATGGATTTTGCATTCTCTTGCTTACCTCAAATTCTTCTCTTTTATACAATCCAGGACACAAACCTAGGGAATGGTGCAATCCATTTCAAGGCTGTGTCTTCCAACATTATTTAAAACATTCAAAACAACCCCCAATAGACATGACCTCAGGCCAACTTGGTTTATACTATACCTTACTGAGTCTCTCTTCCAAGCTGTTTATAGATTATGTCAAGCTGATTAAAATAACCACCACAGATGCATCTAATAAATTATTTTTCTCTCTTAATTAATCAAGATGAAATTACCTGTTCTTTCTCTGGCTTCTATGGACCCATTAGTTAACTACTCATGATATCCACATTTCCATAGACCTTCATATGGAAATGTTTCATGGGTAACACATTTTGTTGATGCAGGCACAGTTATTGTGTCTATAGGACAGTGTATTCTTACAACATATTGACATATTGTTTTCCTGTGGGGACTCACTATACTTCAAGAAGAAGTAAGGTAGAGGTATAATACAACATTACATCTTAGCAAACGGCTTTGAGGGAAATGTGTATTAATGTTTTACAGCAGCAAAAACTAACTGAGGCTCGGGGCTAAAATGTGCTACAAACATTGAACTAATAATTAGCAAAGGTTCTATTGAACCCCACACCTGACTGTAAAAGCTGTGCTCTGGCTCTAATTGTATTCTCTCTGCCCTGTGTGAAGTCTTCTTAGCTTGACTACTATTCTGGAGTTCACCAAATGAAAAGAGATGGGTTATGATGCTTCAAAGTAAAGAACCAAATCGTTAGATACTTGACTGTGCTGCTGAGCTGTTCTGGTTTGCCTACATATTCTAAATAACTTTTGCCTTGTGTGTGTGTGTGTGTGTGTGTGTGTGTGTGTGTGTGTGTGTGTGTGCATGCTTTAGTCCAGATGATGGTTCAGAATAGGCTTCCAAAATTATAGTCCACCTTCTACTAAGGATATGAAGTGATAAGAAAGGGAGGTTCTTTTACATTTATGCCTTAAGAGGAATGAGAGCTACAAGACTGTGTAGGAACTGTTCAGGGAAAACAGAGACTTCAAGAAGAGCTGCCCTGATAACCTCATCCCACAACATGCATTACAGGACACAGTCAAGGCAGACAATGGGCTAGTTGAGATGAAAAGGCAAGGGAATAGTTTAGAAAAGGCAGTGAAATGTTTACTTATTTGGCTACCTACATGTATCCAACCACTTGTGCTTTCACAGCATATACTTTATAAAATAAACAAGAAGAGAGACAGAAAACAAAACTTAGAAGTAGAAAAAGTATCTGTCCTAGGATAACAATAGCAGTAGCTTGCATGGTGACTGAAACATGATATAGAAGTGCTCACATTCATAAGCTTGTTCTAGGATACAACTGTTCGATACCAGTCCAAATAAGTCTTAAAAGATAATTTAAGTCTCTCTGTGAAAGAAAGATCAGAAGAGAAGAGGGGAGGGGAGAGAAGGGAAGAGAGAGAAATGGAGAGGAGAAGAGAAGAGATACAGGACGTAAGTACAGTAGAAGTGATGGAGATAGGATCAGCTCCTTCTACACTGAATGTGATCACATATGACAGAAATGGAATGTGATGGTGACAGTAACACAGGTTGAACAGGAGTCAGGCTATAGAGGAAGGAAATGATGATGTTATGTATTCAATGAAGAAAAATTTAGGCCAGAAAATTATCGTGCTTTGAATTACAAGCTTCCAAGATCACAGTGAACACACTGTGGAAGTTAGGTTTTGCTGAGAGGATTTGTCCAGTTAGGGGGCTACAGGATTAATCCAGGGAAGAATTGCAAGAGCCTGACCTAATAACTATATTATAAGGAAGGAGATCATGGAGGAATACTCACTACAGAAAGACAGTTTTCCTGGCAATGGTCAAATCGGTATTAGATTAGTTCAAGAAATGGTATTGACCTCAGAAGCAAAAAGATAAAATCAGAATGGGGAAAGCTTTTCATGATCAGAAGTAAGTGCTCCAAATGAAAAAACAGTTCTTACTCATTTGATGTGTCAAAGGGATGTTAAATTAATGTTGTTTGGTTTTAGTACATGAACCAAAGCAATAATTTCTATCATACCTGAAAAACAGGAGGAAAAATGATGAATTTGCAAGGGCTAAGTAACTCAACTAAGGGTTTAAAAATAATATTATTATTGAGTAATCAATTAGAATGATTTTAAAATTGCTGCAAAGTCTTTAACAGTAATAAAGTACTATGAAGTAGGCATTTTCACATATTATCCAATATAGCCCCTGTGAACATATAGTAATATGGGCAATCAGTCTCAGTTCTCAAATGAAAAGACAAAGGTATTTTAATGAGTTTCAAATGGCAATTTAAGGTCTTAAGGGCATCAGTGACAGAAGAGACACCGATCTTTCTTCATATTATAGAATATTTGCTGATTGCTTTTATAGTCTCAGCTCTTGTCACTCACCTGTGTGAACTCAGGTGTCCTTTTGGAAGAAATGAAGGTACAACTCAAAGCATGCCTGTAAAAATTGCCTATGCCATTCTATTCAGCTTTTGTACAAATTACTCATCAGTTGTCACATAAAAGTATTTTCTGTAAGACTCAGCATCTAACTTAAACTAACAATTTTACATTAAAAGATGCTACTCAACCAATCTAATGTGAACCAACAGTGGGGGACAATTCTCTTTGATAATAGTAATATGGCAACATGATAGTAATGAGGTCCACAAAGCAGTGGTGACCATTTGGATTGCCCAAAGCAAATCACGCTAGAATTTGAATTTCAGCACTAATGCTTACTCTGTCACCAAATCTCCATACACCAGTGTTAGCTATAGATAGGATTAATAGCTACTATAAGGAGGGGGAATTGTCAGAGCAAATGAGATGATATGGTCCATACTCAGCTCTCACCCTTAGTAGACAGGACAATAAAATTGTACAAAAAACAACTAACATGGCTCAGCTTTACATTTGCTTTCTAAATATGAGTGACTCAAACGTTCAGTGTCATTGAATTTGACTCCTTAGGAAAATACTCATAGTGGCATTCTCTTACTGTTTTCTGTGTGTTTTTAATTGAATTTGATTTTTTTGTGGAGAACATTAAGCCAATTTTAATCCTCCCTTTAGGATAATGTCACAAAACTACATCTGACTAATCTCAACCCTGACTGGAAAAGGTAGTTCTGAAAAAATATCTTCATGATTTATTCCCATGGCATTGATCCTGTGTGTAACATAACAACCGCACCACTAAATTTTACAACATTTTCAAAGGTCACGTTTAATGTATCAGACCTTTCATGAATCAATCTTTCAGCATTTACAGTTTCTAGAATTTCATCGTCATACATTTTTTATTTTAACAAACTAAATGAATAAACATTCAAGTCTCAGTGTGTATTTTAAAATGACTATTTGCATAATAATGTTTTTAGATGGAAATTGAGTCTCTGGCTGCACATAAACAGATCTTTTAATGGGGCCCACTGAAACACAGCAGCCTTTAACATCACACTAAATGTTCTCAATGTTTATGAATGTTTGTTTGTGTAGGTCAGTCCCCATTCTAATGTTTAGTAATTTTAAAACCTACCCTACTCAGTTTTATTTCACTAATTGGCTACTGATCTCTTATAAAATTAATTCAGAAGACAGTAATTGCTGACAGAATTTTAAATTAGTGTGCCTGGCTGTCTGGAGGGATCAGGAGGGCAGAGCAACAACCACATTGGAAAAGGTGTTGTTCTCTGCTTCAATCAAGAGCAGGGAAGAGCTTCCTTCTATCTGATCTTGGAAACCGTGGGATACGTAATCTAAAGAACAATGCACTCACCAATGTCTTCTTAGGATCTAGTCCATACCTGCTGCTAGATTAGGCATCAAGTAGATAAGATAGTCCATGCCCTCAATGGGTTTACAAGCTGGTTGGGGAGACTGAATGGAAAAGAGGCAATGTGAGACAGTCTATGAGTCTCATCATGGCAGAAGTGGTTTGAGGTATACCTCAGGAGCTACTGTGTCCAATCTCAAGGATGAAAATATGGGGAGACTTCCTGGGTAAAAGTCATAGTTACAACTAAATTGTGACAATTTTGAACTTATGACCACATAAAAGTAGGGAATATTCTGTTGGTCAGGAGGGACTTCATCTCCAAAAGCTCAGAATAGATATAATTCTTCTTCTTTTTAAATAAGAGACATACAGGCACACTGATGTTGCCCTATAGTAGGAGAAAGAAGACCAGAACATTTGGCAGGAGCCTTACAGATCTTGTCAAACAACCCAACACTATTAATAGATGAGATAATAAAATAATATGTTATAGTGGAGAAGTCTAGAAACAGCTCAGAAAAGAAGAAAATATCTCTGAGTTGCCTTACTGATCTAAGTAAAACAGAAAATAATAAAGAGATAAAATGTCTCGCTTTGAACCATAATGAGAATTTGTAATGAACAAGGCTTCATAATTGAGTAAATTACATAAAAGCCCTAAGTAAATCCAAAGTCTATACACTGGTGTTTACTCCCTTTCTTGTTAAATATGGGTAGGAAGATACAGTGATGAATACTAGAAATTTGTGATACAGAAACAAGATGTGGATGGTTCTAAAAGGTGGGGGATAAGGAGACACAAAATAGAACTAGTCTGCGAGGATTCTAATTAAAATTTATTTTAGATCCATCTGATCGCTTTTCAGATTTTGAGCAAAGCCACTTGGAGTTATTATGTTGGATATCGCAGTGGATATTAAGTCAGGACTATCCACAATGGAGCGTGTGGATAAGTACTTTGGTTTGTCAGTAGGCTGTATCATAAGGGATTTTCCATGCTCTGAGTGAACTTAAACACTATCTAGGGCAGTAGGTCTCAGTCTTTTTAAGTTATGTATTCTGCTGAGCCAATTAATGCAGAAATGTCAGGATTGAAAAAGAATGAAAGCAGAGCTTTGAAAGAAACACAGGGACCTAGCCTGTTAGAGAAAAGAATTCTATTCCCTGTTCTAATTTCATTTCCATTGCTGTGATAGAATACCCTGGCAAACAGCAGCTTGGGAGAGAAAGAGGTCTGTTTATCCTACAATTTCAGGTTTTAGTCTTTTGTTGTGGGGGAAATCAAGGTAGGAACTTCTAGCACTACACATATCCTCTCCATGGTCAAGAACAGATGAAATGAATGTACCCATGTTCACTTGTTTGCTTGCTTGGGAAAAGCTCATTCTCCATTTTCAAAGACAGGTTCATAGGTGGAAGCCAATGTAAAACAGCCTCTTCCTGGTGCTCTTCCTCCAGGGGATTCTAAGTTATGTTGAACTGACATTTAAAAGCCAACCATTTTTGTCTCTCAAGGAACCTGAATTCATCCTTGCTAGTCATATGATTTGATATATAAAATATGAGGCATGTAAAAGGGATTTTTAGGAGTTATTCACCAATTCAAGAGTTTATTATTTTCTCTTCTACAGCAGTGACTGAAAGGTTAAGATAGAGACTTTCAAAGATTGACTAGAGACTTTCAGAGTGGAAAGAATAGATTTTTCTTTCTAAATGTTTATTTTGCAGACTGGAAAATCAAAGACTGATGGTAGTTAGATAAAATAATTTATACATGTTTTGAGACATGGCATTTCATAGAATGGCATTATTCACATAATAGACTCATCTGCTTTATTGTCACATTATTTTTATGATTCTTGAGCAATCAGTATGCATAGATGTTTTTTTGGAAACAACCTAACTAACACTGTCCAAAAGACTGAAGAAGCCAAAAGAAGAGGGCTCCAGGGGGCTGCCTGTCATGCTGGTGAGGAGAATTTGAAAAGGTAGTGGTGTTTTTGGCTTCACAGTCATTGCCAGCTGTTTTTGAACAGTGTCTCCTGAAGCTTTGGATCAATGGGAAAAAAAGAAATCCTCCTGCAAGTGAAGCAGAAGGGTCCTAAAATACTTATGATGAAAGCAAGTAGGACAGAGGCCATGGGTGAAAATAGGAAGGGGGAAGTGTTATCAAGTGGTTTGGCAGTAATTTATTGTGAATGGGAAAGCAAATTGTTAGCAATCATAAAAGCTCTTAGGATAGGGTAAAGTAGAAAGGGAAAACCATTAGAAGCTTTCGCAGAGAGTGTTTATGCACTTTCTTCTCCAACACCTCATATGTTTTATTTACTTTTGCACATTTTGAAAGAGCAATCATTACCCAGGAATAGTACAGTGTGAAGACTGCCTTCTTCTTAGATAAATAGTGTTATTATTTGAGGTGAATGCATGGCCAGCACTTTATATCATGCAAATCTACAATATTCATGTATAGATTCCAAGTTAGGCCATTGAATTGTATAATCTGCTAGTTATTTTTTGGAACATCTGCTCTATCTTTGTTTTAGAAAGTCTTTCTCAAGACAATAGTAGTATTTTTCTAAAAAGATGTTGGAAAGAATAAGAGTCATTGTTTGAAAAACCTGAAATGTCTTATTAAAGTCAGGCATTTTTATTTTTCCTGTGTAAAAGCAATACTAAGTTATGACACTAGCTAATGTGTATGAAGTGCTTGCTGTGAATCTAACATTGTTCTGAGTATTTTGATAGCACATACTCATGAAAAATTATTAGGTAGAATTTTTATGAACTGTGTTTTACAGGTAAGGAAATATAACTATGAAATTCAGGCCTAAAGAATTTTATCACCATCCTTTACTGCTTTTTGAAAATGAATTTTGAATTCTCCCCTCCCCCTCCCCTTGAGGCCTTTCACATAGCCTACATCGTTTTGTGGAGCAATTAAGAAAATGGATGTACTTTACAAAAAAAGGCTAAGGCGAGGAAAGAAAAATTAAGACAAGCCATGCTAATTCAATTCAGCTCAACAATCCACACCTACTTAAGCCATGACATGTTACTCATTGTATTTCATTTTAGTGCTATTATTTTATGCCGTGACTGGTACATATAAATATTTTATACAGTGTTTCCTCATCCTGCCACAAAGAAGATGCAGAGTATATATGCTAATAGAATTTTAAGATCTTCTGATTTTTCTTTAGAGTCAGTTGCCAGTTATCTGAAAGACAGCTTTTGTTAGACTAAGCATGTTTTCCATCTATATGTTGTCAGCAGTATTATCTTTGTTCAGATGAAGCATTTTACTGCTAATAGAGTTATTAATAACAAAGCTAGATTAAAGCATTTCATTGTGTCATTGCCAAGGTCAATAAAGGCAAATCTTGAGTTACTTCTTGGCTGTCAATATATTTGCCTCTATTTGTTGTTATTCTTAAGTATTATTAATAGTGCATGAATACTGAGAAGATAATTGAATACTTTTCATGTGAAAATCAACCACTTGAAGAAGCACATCTGGCACCCATAATGTAATTGCCAAGTTTGTTTTTGTTTGTTTTTGATGTGCCTCTAGCACATTCTTCTTAAATTTTTTAATTTATTATTTATTATAATTTATTCAGTTTGTATCCCTGCTGTGGCCCCTTCCCTCATCTCCTCCCAATCCCTCTCTCCCTCCCTCTTCTCTTCCTATTCCTTGCCCCTAGTCCACTGAAAGGGAAGGACTCATCAGGACTGCCTGCATTGTCTTCCTCTGTGGTCTGGTAAGACTACATCCCTCAGTGGGAGGTGATCAGAGAGCCTGCCACTGAGTTCATGCCAAATATAGCCCCTGCTTACCTTACCAGAGAACCCTCTTGGAGACTGAGTCTATGGGCTAAATCTGAGCAGGATTTTTAGGTCCTCTCCATACATGGTCCTTAGTTGGGGTATCATTCTCTTCAGGGACCCCAGAACCCAGTGTTTTGTTGTTGGCTCTGTTGTTTTGACACTTAGAGACCTACAACTTTGTAATTACTACTCCTAATCATGGACTGTCCAGATGGATGGTAGGTTGGGCAGACACAGCATGATGGCATAGGCAAATTGCTATTGTATGATTTCCTATAGGAAGTCTGAATGTCTTCTGCCATTCATCCCTGGATTCCCTTTCCCTAAAACTTCCCTTTTCCATTCAACTAAGCACTCAAACCAGGTGTCTAAGTATGGATTTTTAACACTAGTGGTGAGAGAAAGGATGCCTAGTAAAGGAAAAAAAAAAAAAAAGAAGGTGGCTTGAATCTCTACTGAACTCATTCATGACAATATCCCACAGTAAATGACATTCATAAAGTTCAAGTAGAGTATTATCTTATTAGATTTAAGCCAATGCAGCATCCATTTCTCTCCAAGTCAAGAAATTCTAAACTTCATGTACGATAGCCTCTGACAATATTATTTTCTCCTTTTTCCTTCCTATACGCCAGCCTCCTGGAATTTTCTCTAATATGCACCTCTGTTGCTGCTATTATTTATATTGCTCACGTGTGTGTGTGTGTGTGTGTGTGTATGTGTGTATTAAAGCAGAGACCTCCAGGAAGGGGGTTTTAGTCAGATATGAATTACAAATATATAGTGGAGCTACAGGTATTCAGTAGTACAGGAAGTGCTCACTAAATTCTCACAGAATAAATGGATGATTTGTGTAAGAAGAAACAGAAAAAACTCCACTTACAGATCTCATACTATCTTGAAGAAATCATCTAGCCTCTCGATACTAAAGTGTACTCTTGCATTAAAGTAATAAAAGGGGAGCGGGAGTCAGCATAGCCCACAGCCTTCTAGCAAAATGCTAGACTATTCTTCTGAACACTTAGTACATATTGTGAAAGGGCCATATATGTATATAATAATTAACACAACGTGACTCTAAAGAAGTAGAAAGGTGTAGTGGGCAGCTACCCTTGGTAATGTTTTTTGTTGGTTTTTTTTCTTTTTTCTTTTTTTTTTTTTTCTGAATGTGTACTTGTGGAAGCAAAGACTTGAATAACAATCAACAATTTAAGTCAGGCTTTGGGAATCTAATCAGAAGGAGAAAGGATTTTGATTTCTCCCTTTGGGATATGACATTTTACAAATTAATTTAGAATCCTTTAAAACCAACAGAGCTAAGAGGAAATTGAGAACACTTGTACTAATCACTTCCAACTTCAATATAGAAGGTCATACATCAAAAGGGTTACTACAATGGAAAAATTCAATTACTAGAGACTCCTAATGGGCTTTTCTTAAAATAGCACAGAACAGCAAAGTCTTCAGTTCCAATCAAAGAAGTCATATTTCCACAAATACTGTGAACGATTTGATAAATAGGCTTATATTTTCTAAGCACAAATTCCCAACATCTATAGATTTTTCTCAAGATTAAAGTCCAAATACTCAACTATTTCAAAAGAATGAGAAGTAAAATTCTTAATACTGTTGTTCATATAATGTTCTTTTGGAATCTATACAATTTACCCTTGCTCATTCAAATACTGATTTCTCTACCCCAGTATCTGGTTTCAATCCAAACATTGCCTTATAATGTGTATTCTAAACATCATCTGTCTCAAGTTTGTGTAAATATGCCACCATTTGTTTTCTGTATTGTTAATAAAACAACCAGCCACAATGCTGAGCAAGGGAGAGAACAGGGTGGGACATCCTGGTGCAGAGAAAAGGAGAAGGAAGCAAGGGGGAGGAATAGGAGAGAGAGATCTGCAGGACAGGATTTCGAACCTTGAGGAGAGATGACCGGGACCTAAACTATGACTAAAAGCAAGTATAATGGGTGAAATCTGAATGGTAGGAAACTATGAGGCTTGGAGGTTTAGGATAGAGTAACTATTGCCCAGCATTGTGTTCTAAGTTAATGAAATAAATTCTAGTCTCTGTGTGGTGATTTGGGTATACAGTTGGTTTAGGAATAAATGTTACTTACACTAAAAGACAAATCACTAATAAATATCAATAATCAACAACATACTGTCATGTTTATTCATCTGTTTTGTATTTGACTATCACATATATTAATGATTGCTGATAAAGCAAAAATGGTTTTGCTTCAAAGTCAGTTATTGGTTTTATTGTTCTTCATAGTCAATAGAACCGAAATCATTGAATTCTAAACTATAATTAAAAAGAATGTGCTGAATATTTAAATATAGCTATAAGACCATATTTTAAACTTATTGACACTGAAAAATATTTTTTCTTGATGTTAATAAATTATTATTTTAGGAACAATTTAGAAAAAATGAATGTGATACTACAGATACAGGAAGCGATAAACATTTTTAGAAATGATATCTTTGCCAGTTTTCTGAAACATGGCTTATGTGTTTAAACGAGGTAGTTCTGGACCCTGGTGCCACTGGCCTATAGGAGAAAAGATTAGTAATTCTGATATGTAGAGTCACATATCCTGTGTGTGTGTGTATGTATGTAGTGTTTATTTTATTTAATCTAAGGATTTCTAACTCAGTCTTTTCACTTCATAGATGAAAATGTTGAGGTATGAAAGAGGAGTATTTCCTCCAGATTTCCTGAACTCTATTCTCTGGCTGTCTTAGTCAGGGTTTTATTACTATGAGAAGACACTAACCAAGGCAACTGTTATAAAGGAAAACATTTAATATTTAGTCCATTATCATCATGCCGGGAGCATGGCAGCGTGCAGGCAGACTTAGTTTGGTGGAGGAGCTGAGAGTCCTACATCTTGACTTGAAAGCAGCCAGGAGGGGACTGGATTCCACACTGGGCAAAACTTGAGCCTATAGAAGACCTCAAAGCCCCACCTGCCATGTCCCTACAGTGACAGACTTTCTCAACAAGGCCATACCTCTTAATATTGCCAGTCCGTATGGGCCAAGCACTCAAAAACAAGAATCTATGGGGTCACACTTATTCAAACCATCACACTGGGCTATAGGAAAGCTGCCCAAAATTGACTTCAGAACATAAAGCTGGGCAGCTTATAAAGTCATCTATCTGGGCATTTATGTTCATCATATCCTTTGGTGAGCCCATACTACATGCCATTGATCAAAACCAATATCAGAAAAAAGAACATCTACAAAGCAGGAAACCTGAACTGTGGGAGCTCAGCCTATTGAAGATAAAAGAACACATAGGAACCTCAAAGCAGGAAATGCTCTACTTATAATTATGAAAGTCATTTTCTGAACAATGACCCTTCTGTATAAGCTAGGTATAAAGGAAACACCTAGGACTGCATAAAATTGTTCTCATGAGAGAGCATGGCTTATCATTTACAGATAAGAGGAGCTCCAAACAAAGGACTCTGATCTAGAGAGACAAATCATATATAGTAACAAAAGGATTCAAATTCTGTTCTCCATAGTAACCCTACAATCAACAGCCTCTGTATTCTACTGTGGGAAAAGCTGACATTGTTTGTATACTCTGTGTAAACATCTCATTTATGTACTAGAGACATATGGGTCTGTAATTCTAGAGATCTTGCTCACCAAATAATGCTGCTACCTCCACTAAAATAGAAATGAAATAACCTGGGAAAATAGTGACCACAATTGATAACACATAGCTAAGCTTGTCATTCCTCTTTATATCTGTAAATTGACCCCATTCAGAATTATGGTCTTGTAGATGATGAAACTGAGATACAGTAACAACCCTGTTTACTCTTTCATCTAAGATTTCTAAGCTTCAGAACCTAAGGCAACATGTGAGAACCTAGTATTCACAACTTGGGTTGAATAGCAAAGAATGTATGACAGAACCTTGATTACGTCTGACAGTCATCTAACTAACTCTGCTTAGCCTAACATTGGTAAATTCTTTACCAACTGCTATAACTGTGATGTACATTCCATCCATAATTTTAAAACAAAATAGCTGAGGCTCATTAAATACTGTATATAAGTGACCACCAAATGCTTGCTCATAGCAATCCTGTGAGTCAGGCATTATTTGTGAAGAGTAGATGAAGTCCTAAGTCAATGAATGTGTATTGTTGATAGAAGCTCGGCCAAATCAAGGACATCCATGTCTCAACTTCTCCAGAATAGTAAGGCTTTTCCTTGGGTCAAAGTATGGATATTGATAAATGTTTGATACTTAGCTAAAAACAGTATACACAGAATGTGCCAACTTCCTCAGCTAACTGCCTCCTCATTCATATTGAATGTATTAATGGCACAGAGGATCCTGACTGCTGGTATGTCTCTATACAAGCATGTAGCCCACACAACTCCAGTTTTATGTTACTTGTTTCAGTCCTTTAAATTTCCTGTATCTCCCAGTCAGGTTTCCAGGACCTAGCTACGGCATTTAGTAATAGTCAAATTTTACAGATATGAAAGGCAAAGCATACGATTATCAAACAGTTTACATCTGATCAAGTATGCAATATGGGTATGTCCCTCCAGATGAGTGATATTGAACCTGTGCTCCTATATTTTCTGTGGCACTCCCTCATAGGGGGCTGGACTCATCCTTTTCTTACACATCCTTCTACTTGAATTGTAGCAAGCTTTAAACAAAATACAAGAGAGTTATTATGATTTTCTATTTTAAAACAACTGTTCCTAAGTAAGTACCTTCTTCCGCCTTTTCCTTCCTTCCTTTATTCCTT
This sequence comes from Pachyuromys duprasi, assembly GCA_028658305.1. Lineage (NCBI taxonomy): Eukaryota > Metazoa > Chordata > Mammalia > Rodentia > Muridae > Pachyuromys > Pachyuromys duprasi. Next base: position 77,941,032 of record CM053765.1, on the reverse strand, counting down.
CCTTTCTTCTTCCCTAGTGTTATTACGTCAGTGTTAAATGATTGTTAAAATACATAATAAAAATTTAAGCTAGCAATAACATACATAGTATGGTCACATTTCAAAATGCTTATTCACATGCTTATTACATCCTTATTTTCTGCCACATAAAACATTTCAAAAATAACAAAAACAAACAAAAAAACAATGACAATGACCAGTGACCTTTAGCCACTATTTGTTTTGTTTTGTTTTGTTTTTGTTTTTGTTGATTTTTCAAGACAGTATTTCTGAGTTGTACTCTTGGCTATCCTGGACTCACTTTGTAGACTAGGCTGGCCTCCAACTCATGGGGATCTGCCTGTCTCTACCTTCCTGAGTGCTGGAATTAAAGGCATGTGCCACCACACCCAGCCAGCCACTATTCTTAAGGGAACTCCACTGAGGCTTTAGAAGAGCTACTTTAAAGAGGACTTAGATATAGAATGGCCTCCTAACACTGTTTTCTAGGAAAGTTCTTTCTAAACTTCTTATCACAATAGAGAACATAAATCTAATCATTCTTTAGAACAATTATATAACATTTGATTGGAAGATAAGCCAACCAGAGCAACAGGTTAGAAATTTTCCCACAAGACATTGGACAAATTATTTTAGAATAAACATGCCGCATTTCTTATTTAATACACACCCTTGCAACCCTCCATTCTTGCTTTCCAGTTAGAAAGTAAACATGTCTGAGATGACAGTGACTCTCCTGTTAACCTCAATATCACAGACTTCCTTGCAATCATAAATATACAGTTTTGACTATTGAGATATAAACAGAAGACTTCTAGAGTACTAGAAATGCCTGCTTGCTTACTCAGTGTTCATTTTCCTACAGGCGCTTAGCTTTGCTCACTCACTATTTCTTTTCTGTCCTGTCAGAAACACGGACATGAGATTGCAGTTGCTGCAGCTAGGCTGAGACTATTGGTGACAAATGTGAAGAAATCTGTATGCTAAGTAAGGCAGTGGGTAATGATTCAATTTAATCAGGATTCTCGTATTGTTTATTGAATGAGATCTGGGGAGGGCAGAATCTCATTTGATCAGCTACTGAAGTTAGATTTCTCTGTTCACTCAACCTAATCTAATTTCTGAGTGATAAATGATAGGAAATCAGTGATGGCCCAAGGGAATACAGAGCCAGGAACAGGAACATTTCAGGATCTTTTGATGAAATGGCTGGATTTCTAACTCATCAGCTGGAGTGAATGTCACCAATAAACAAGGTCTGCTCAGCCACACAGTTGATGCAATCAGCACACTATTATCTCACTGTGAAATATTCATAGACAACTAGCAGAGAAAGGCGGAGACCAAAACAAGTAATAAAAGGAACTCAGAGGAAAGGAGTCGGTGAAGAGAGCAAAGAAAATAACGTTGAAAAATATAGTTGTAATGGATATCTTAGAATATTTTTAAAGTGCTGACAATGGAACACTAACAAGGATCTTTTGTAAAAGGAGGAAATGTTTTTTAAAAAAAGGCCTGGGAAATCAAAACGAAATGTATATAGGCAAAGAGTGAATTAATTAAGGGATAGTCAAAATAAATAAAGTAGAATCTCACATAGATATATATGAAAATGGTGTTAGAGAGGAAGACACAATTAGAAAGCTACACCATCAATTCAGAAGATCCAGTATCTGATTAAGGGAGTACAGAAAGCAAAAGCTGCACCATGGGGGAGAGGCACCCTTCAAAGTGCTAACACAAAAGGAGTCCCCAGAATTGAAGTTTCAGACTATCAGATAGAAAGTGCCCTCCAAAGGCATAGAAGAATGAAAGGACAGAAAACCACAGTAGCTCATACAATTTGGAATTTCAGAATATCTGGATAAAGGCAAAAATTCTAAACAGCTTCAAAGGGAAAAGGGAATCAGATTAGATTAAGAGAATGACACCAGGCTTTTAAACAAGACACTGCTATGTTGAAAAGTGAAGCCTGTGGAAGTGAAAAGAAAACTCTCATGCTCATGAGAGCATGAGCATAAATCACCAGTAATGAGGACATTAAAAGCAAAATTGTGAGTGAGAAATTTTGCAAAACTGTGTCTCTGTCTTATGAGGTAACAAGGGATTCTCTCTTTGAACAAGAAGGCAAACAGCAACCAGGGAACCAGCCCAGAAGAAAGGCAAGAACGACCTCAGGACAAAAAAAAAAAAAAAAAAAGATATTTCAATGACTTAGGAGTCTCAGGAAGGTTGTGGGGAGGGACTAGGAATTTGCCAAAGGAGCATAGTAAATTTACAGGATATACTAGCTTGCATGTCTGAACTGAATGGCAACTACAATTTGAGATTGAGAACGGAAATTATGGAAATATAGAATATTTAACAAATGAGAAAATGAACATTTACTCTCTAGGGAAAACTGGAAAACAAATGAAGTTATTTCGCTTGGTCTAGAAGAACATTGAAAAAGGTTACACGATTAAAGTAAGCCTCCAGGATCCTGTGAAAACATGAGGTTGGGTGTGGTGCTACAGAATACAGGCACTCTCTCCCAGTAGGCCATAACAGGATGATAATAGATACCATCAGAAAGTAAAACAAGAAAAAAAAATAAAAAAGAAGGAAACTGAAGAACTGTAATCAAGCACAGATTTGCTGTAGAAGCCTCCAGTAGGAGCAACAACAGCAAGCTTCAAGGATTCTGTCTCTGGGAACATAATTTTGACAGTGTGAAAGTTGCTCATAAATTTCTATTTTTGTGTGTGTGTATGTGTGTCATTGTGAGCTTTATATTATAGAAATGGCCTTCAACTTCACATTCGTGTACTTTGTCAATGAATGGAAATGTTCATTGAAATTATTTTGTTTTTAATTTGTTTGTCAAAAATTAATCATTTTGGTTTGGAATTATATTTTATCTAGCAGAGATATTAAAATATCAAGTATGCTAGCTAGTATTCGTAGGATCTCGTGGTTTGTCTGAGGCAAAGTTTCACTATGTAGCTATGGCTGTCCTGAAACTCAGAATGTTAAAGTAGTTGGCTAAGAACATGCACAATTCTCTTATTTCTGACTCCCAATTTCTGGGATTATAGGCATACAGGGCCATGACTGTCAGTGCTCCTTGTTTATTTGGTGATTTAATTCACACACACACACATAAAAATGCTTTTTTTATTTCCAATGTATTTATAGTATTTCAAGTTAGGTTTTTATTATAACTTCTGTTTTGTTTATCCATTCACTTATTTATTTATTCTTCTTTGAAAGCATTTTAGCTTATTTGATATATACTCATTTATTTTATGCACATAAATAATTTAATGGTTTCTAAGTGTTCCCTGGAAGAGAATCTTCTCTCCAATAGTCACAGGGCTCAAGTTTCAGAAAATTAAACAGAAGTCCTAACTATTAGGTAGGCTGAATGACAAGAGAAGTTCAAGCCCCAGTCTCAGAGGGTGTCAGAGGTTCAGCGGCATTAATTGGTAAAGAATGGAATTCTCTAACTTGCAATGGGGATGTGTGGGAGGACTCTACTGAAACCAAGAACTTTGAACCCTCATATTTTCAGGGGTTTATCTCACCTGAGGATGTAATCTCATCTCTCCACCCTCATTAGAAGATGTGTTCCCACCCTCACCTCCTGAAATGTTGCCTTTTCTGCCTTTGACTGAGGAAACTGATTAGTCATTTTATGCTAAGCCAGCCTTGACTTTCTTTGAAGAAGATGCCAAGCAAGAAAATGCTCCTGTGTCTCAAGAACCACCAGTAGTCGCCTTTAACTATGTAACCAGACTTCAAATAAGCAGGCTCCTAGAGGGTGTGAGAGAAAGTGTAGTCCACAAGGAGGTGTACTACACTACTAAAGAGCTTAATGATTTTGCCAATTCATTCCAACAGAAGTCTGGGCAGTATGTGTGGAAATGAATTTTTTTCTTTTTTCTTTTATTTGTATTTATTTTTAAATTAATTACACGATATTCACTTTGTATCCCTCCCTGTAGGTCCCCCCTTCCCCTTCTCCATGCATGCCCCTCCCCAAGCCACTGATAGGGGAGGTCTTCCTTTCCTTCCTCCTGATCCTAGTCTATCAGCTCTCATCTGGAGTGGTTGCATTGTCTTCCTCTGTGGCCTGGTAAGGCCGCTACCCCATCAGGGTGAGGTGATCAAAGAGCAGGCCAATCAGTTCATGTCAGAGACAGTCCCTGTTCCCATTACTATGGAACCCAATTGGACACTGAAATGCCATGGGCTACATCTGTGCAGGAGTTCTAGGTTATCTCCATGCATGGTACTTGGTTGGAGTATCAGTCTCAGGAAAGACCCCTCTGCTCAGATTTTTTTGGTTCTGTTACTCCCCTTGTGAAGCTCCTGTCCTCTCTAGTTCTTAGTATTTCACACTTCTTTAATAAGATTCCCTACACTCTGCCCAAAGGTTGGCCATTAGTTTCAGCATCTGCTTTGATAGTCTGCAGGGCAGAACGTTTCAGAGGCCCTTTGTGGCAGGCTCATAACTTGTTCTCTGTTTTCTCCTTCTTCTGATGTCCATCCTCTTTCCCTTTCTGGCTAGGGATTGAGCATTTTAGCCAGAGTCCTCCCTCTTGATTAGTGTCTTTAGTTATACAGATTTTAGTAAATTTATCCTATATTATATGTCTATATGGTTGAGTATATACATGTTGGAGAGGTTACGGAGAAAGAGGAACCCTCCTCCACTGCTGGTGGGAATGTAAACTTGCATAACCACTCTGGAAATTAATCTGGCACTTCCTCAGACAACTAGGAATAGCGCTTCCTCAAGATCCAGCTATACCACTCTTAGGTATATATCCAAAAGACGCTCAAGTACACAATAAGGACATTTGCTCAACTATGTTTTAGCAGCTTTATTTGTATTAGCCAGAAGCTGGAAACAACGCAGATGCCCCTCAGCTGAGGAATGGATTCAGAAACTGTGGTACATCTACACAATGGAATATTACTCAGAAATGAAAAACAAGGAAATCATGAAATTTTCAGGTAAATGGTGGGAACTGGAAGGGATCATCCTGAGTGAGCTATCTCAGAAGCAGAAAGACACACAGGGGAATTGATTTTAAAGTGAAATATAATAGTGGAGCAAATAAAACCACCAGGCTAAATTTTTTTGATATGGGCCCACTGAGATGAGATTCTCGATTTAGTATGGAAGCTCATACAATAAAAGAGTGTCAAAAGTTTAAATCATTGGCTGATTTTTGTCAAAAGATGGCTTATTGAAAAGAAGTTGTAGATGCCTGATATCCCTTGCTTGGAGTTGATGAATGGTTTTTAAAGCTCAGGGAAATTGCAATGTTAGAGTGTATAGTCCTCCACAAAGGCAAAGCCCAGAAGATATGCCCTTCACTAATCCTATATGATACAAAATAGTGAGAGAAGTACCATCACATTGAAGGACTGTGTTTTCCTTGTGCCCTTCCTTTGTGCCAGGGTTGGAGATGCTGCTGTTCAGTTTGATGAATTAAATTCAATGTATTTTTAATTTTTATTTTTTCACAATTTATTCATTATATATCCCACTTGAAGACCCCTTCATTAACTCCTCCCAATCCCACCATTTCTCCCTCTTCCTCCTATCCCCTTCTCCTAGTCCACTGAAAGGGGGAGTTCTCCTCCTCTGCCATCTGCCCATAGTTTTTCAAGTCTCATCAGGAATGCCTGGGTCCTCTTCCTCTGTGGCCTTATGAGGCCCCAACCCCAGGGGCAAGTGAACAAAGAGCAGGCAATCTAGTTCATGACAGAGACAACCCCTGCTCCTTACTTGGGTAACCACATGGAGATTGAGCTGCCAATTGGCTACATCTGTGTGATGGGTCTAGGTCCTTTCAGTGCATAGTCATTGGTTGGTGCAACAGTCTCTGAAGAAACACCTGGGCTCAGAATTTTTAGCTCCATTGGTCTTTTTGTGGGGCGCCTGCCCCCTTCATGTCCTTCTATCTCCCTCCTCTTCTTCCATAAGACTCCCAGAACTCTACCCAAAGTTTGGCTGTCTCAGCATCTTCTTCTATCCCCTGTTGTATGGAGCCTTTCAGAGGACCCTTAACTGGCCACCAGTGTATCAAGAAGCCAAGTGTCAGCACTCAATTGCCAAAGGCAAGGTTATTGTACTTATCATAATGTGCAACACAGGAAATCAATGCTCATTTTGGCCTGACCTGTAAAGGTCAGCTCTAGCAAAATTAATTTTGTGGTCGCATGAATCTGATAGACCTTCCTTACAGGCTAATCAATCATAGTGTTTTAAGGATTGAAATAGGTACAAACCTACACCATTTTGTCTGACCTGTATTAAGTGGAAAAATTTTCAAGCAAATAGTAAATTTCACAGCATTATGGCAAAGGGGAATCTCCCTGAATTCATCCTATTATTATTTCTCCACTTCTAGAATATATAATTTGAGTAGATATATTTGAAAGTTAGTAGAATTTTCATATTGGTTCCTTGACCTGTGGAGTGAGGGCTCTTACGGTTGGAGTCTTAGTCTTTTATTGCTGTGAAGAGACACTATGACCAAGGCAACTCTTATAAAGAAAAACATTTATTTGTGAATTGCTTAGAACTTCAGAGGTTTAGTCCTTTATCATCATGAGGGTAAGCAAGGCACTGTGTAAGCAGACACGGTGCTGCCGGTGCTAAGAGTTCTACATCTTGATCGATAGACAGCAGAAGGAGACTGTGTCACTAGATGTAGCTTGAGCATAGATGACCTCAAATCCCACCTTTACAGTGGCACGCTTCCTCCAACAGGGCCACACCTCCTAATAGTGCCACTCTCTGTGGCCATGCATTAAACACATGAATCTATGGTGTTCATATGTATTCAAACCACCACAGTTGGAAAGGCTAATGGAAGCCTTTAGAGTTGGTTCTGCCAAGGAAAATAGTGAATCAAAAACATTATCTCATCCCTGAAGCTATTGCAGAAATTAGTGCTATTATCAAGGACTTGAAAGATACAGGGGAGATGGTTCCTACCACATCTCCCTTTAACTCTCCTATCTGGACAGACAAAGACAGATTGATTATGGAGAATGACAGTTGACTACTGAAAACTCAATCAAGTAATGACTTCAACTGCAGCTTTTATATCAGATGTGTCCCTATTTGAGCAGATTAACACAACTCCTGGCAAACTGTATGCAGCTATTGATCTAGCAAATACCTTTTCCTCAGTACCTTTTCATAAGGACAAGAAACAATTTCTTTCAGATGGCAAGGCTAGCAATATACCTTTGCTGTTTTATCTCAAGGATATATTCTCTATCCCTGTGTCATAACTTAATTCAAAGGGATATTGATCATCTTTTTTTTCCATACAATATTTCACTGCTTCACTACATTGACAACATTGTGCTGATTGGACCAAGTGAACAGAAGGTAGTAAACAATTTGGATTTGTTCCTAACATGTATAGAAATCAGAGGATGGAAAAGAATCCAACCAAAATTGAAGGGCTTTCCACCTCAGTGAAATCTTAGGAGTCCTGTGTTGTGGGACATGCAGAGATACTGTGTTTAAGGTGAAGAATAAGTTATTGTGTTTAGCTCCTCCCACCACAAAGAAAGGAACACAACACTTTGTGTACCTACTTGGATTCTGGAGACACTTGGTATGTTGCTTGATCCAGGCTGCCCTTACATCAAATGACTCAGAAATCTGCTAGCTATAATTGGGGTCTGGAGTTGATACTTAGTCTGTTTATATATTTGACCTTCCTACATGTAATACTTCTACCAAAATCACCGTGTATGGTGATTTTGTAGAATGCATGGTACACTAACATGACATTCCACAATATTGCTTCTGAAAAGAAACTCATATCATAGCCAGAGAAGTTCAACAGTGTGACGATCATGGAATCCATTGGTCTTACCATGTCCTTACCATCCTGAAGCACCTGCGTTGATTAGAAAGATGGAATGGCCTTTTGAAGACACAGTTACAGTGGCAAGTATATTGCAGCAGTCTAGAGGGCTTGGGCAACATTCTACAGAAAACAGTATATGCTTTGATTCAGCACCCAATATTTGGTACAGTTTCTCCCACAGCCAGAATCCAGGAATCAAGTGGATGGAAAAGGCAATACCCCCATTCGTTATTATCCCTATTGACCTACTAGGGGAAGTTTTGCTTCCTGTTCCTGAGACTTTAAGTTCCGCTGACCTACAAGTCTTGGTTCCAGAGGGGGCCTCATGAAACTGAAAAGTCTCTGTATGCCAAAGGATATCATCAATCAGACAAAGCAGCACGGCCTCAGAGATTTAAATCCATCTTGGAATAAAGATGAGTAGCAAGGAACAGAACAGGTCATATCATGGCAACATGAGAGTAGAAAAAAGAAAAGAAAGAAAGAGGGAGGGATATATCTATGGCGCGAGAGAGAAACCAGAGAAAGAGATCACTTTTACACAATCCCCCTTTGATCTACTTCCTCCAAGTACTTATTCCTCTTACATTATTTTTAAATCACATCTCAGTAATGACATCACAATATGAATCCATCACAAGATCAATCCATTCATGAGGCCAGAGCCCTCCTGATGTAAATGTCTACCTGGCCACTAGAGACACATATGAATGTTTGCTTAGATAATCCTCTCAGTACTCCACAATCAGGTCAAGTTGACACTCTATACTAATCATCACATTAGCTTTACTTTTTAAAAGTGGTTTAATACACAGCATCTTACCACTAATACAGTGAATCATAATAGATCAAAAAGCAGCAACTACTCTTACAGATTTCTTGCTTAGGGTTGACCATGATGCTGGGTACATCTCACCAGGTGAATAATCTTACAGAAAAATAAAGTTGTCATATACTGAAGCAGGTTACTTTGGCCAGGTAAGTTGGAAGCAGAACCTGAAGCACATTTTCTGTACATATGGCTTATGAGAAGCATGCTCTTGAAGAATGATGGGGATGAGATAGGTGCCACTTCTTTTGTGTGTGTGAAGCCTTACTTTAGTCTGATGTGTTAACAGTGCAAGTGAATTAAGACATGATTAATGGCTAGCCTGCCTCGACATTCAGTAACTGTCTGGGATATGGAGACTCTCCTATACCTTAGCTACAGTCACTGTAGAGTAATTCTCCAGAGAAAGTTAACAGTGATATTGCTCTGCCAGGGCCTATCATAAAACATCTGTCACAGAGGAGGTCCATGTTTCCTAAGATGAATCCTGACATCTCTTAGGTTCTTGAACCAATTTCTATATCTAGTCAGAGATTACCTGAGATTCAACCTCTGTTAGTTTAAAATGTTTTATTGGTGTTCATCATCCTCTTTATACTCATGTCACATTTTGTTGTATTTTACCTTTAAAACACACACAAATGAGCAGTTCCATTTCCCTTGAAGCCCTAGGTTTATCCCTTCACATCTATTTTAAACTTGAGTATTACTTCAAACTAGAATAACAAAACAAAGCCTATCAGGCACCCTTTTTATCTTACTTTTAATGAATAGATAAAAATAAATTTAATTACAAGCATTATTTAAATGATGTCTGAGGAAGTTGGAGGTTGCTTAAAAAGCGTTGACTTATGCCAGCTTTTTAATCACTTCCCATTCCAAGTCTTATTTACACTAACACATTTGCATGCTCTCTGAATAAATATTTGCTCAGAAACTCAGCTCAGTGTCCAAATCACCATACAGTCTAAATGAGGCAGTTTGGATTTCTGAGAAATTACTCTATCCACTTATTTTTTCATCAGATATAAAATTATAAGAAAAATTATACTTTGATGTTAGCACACAATTAATGAATAATTCTCTGCCATGGGAATACCCATCAGAAAACTGTGGGAACTAAAAAGAAAGCAATAAAATAAGTGCCTGTGACCCAGTTCTGCACAAAGTAATGACTAATTCACTTAGAAGGAGACATTGCAATGGTAAGATGGTTCATAAAGAATGGTATAGATCCTAAATGAAAATTGTTCAGTGCAGCACTTACAACCCGTATTTTCATTTTAACTCCCCTTATTCAGTTTCTTTCCTATTTAAATGCTGATATAAACAGGATGTTCCAAAAATGTCTTCTAAGTTATTTTGTAGGTCTCTATTTCCCCTTATCTATTTTATTTTGAATATTTTAAAATCCAGTTTCACAGACCTCAACATTGGGTACAGAATCCCATTGATCAGAGTGTGTAGAGCAAATTAAATCTGTGATTGAATCCTGCCAAAAGCGCATCTCATATAGAGAGTATTAGATACTTAACTGTGAGAAGGATGTTATACATGATCACTATGACATAATAATAGGTTGAACAGACAAAAAAAATAAAGTAGAGGGAATCCCATTCTGAACATAAAAATGAAAAAATGGGGAGCTCATTTCCCATAGCTTAAGTTTACTACTTAGGATAAAGATTCCTATGAAGCAGAGAAGTTCCTAGAAGTATTTTTAGTGAGAAGTGTATCCTTCAAAGAGTAAAACATTTTACATATTATTTTAAACCTCTGTCAGAAGCATTTCCCCTCAATGACAAGTTTTCAGATAATCCCCTAGGGATTTGATGGCCTTTAGAAGCCACTGCAAACATCTTCATATTCATCAGAAGAGAGGGAAGCAGCATTTTGAACAGGGTTATGGGCTTAATCTGTTATTTAATTTTATTATGGGTTTTTGGAGATAAAATGTTAATCTCTTGTTGTGAAAAAGAGTACTGAGACATAATTAAAACATGCAAAAATAAAAAGAAAACAATAATGATGGGAATAAACCACAGGACAAGGTCTGGGGTCTAATCTATACACTTCAGATTTAAGGTTCATGATCTTCCCATGCTTCTGTGCAGCAAATAGCTTAATCCATCTTTCAACAGTGTTCCGTAGGCGGTTGATAGGAGGCAAACACTGTTTAGGTTAAACAAAAGCAGACTCCTTTGTTTATAAGCTTTCTTATCATGTTATTATGTTCTAGCGTAGTTTGAGTTTCCTCAGAAAGCCTATACCATAGTGTCCACATATACATTGCAGAGTGGTCTTTGCCTCCCAAACATGTCTAACATTTGAATTCTCCTGAAAACAGTTTAGAAATGACCTTTCTTTCAGAAATATTGTACAAACTAGAAAAGAGACACATAAAGGGTCTAATGATTTAGTTTTTATTTCACAAGTGTTGTGATGCCTGACATTTGAATTTATTTTGGAAATAAGTATCACTGTGAATGGAAGTACCATCATAGACATTAATATAAGGACATGTTCACATATCTGAAAAAGAAATATATGCTAAACAAACTGCCTTATTTCATAGTTATTACCTACAGGTGAAAAAGAGAGTGCGTTCTTTCTTTATAATGTCTAAATATTAGCACACTAAAGCAATAAACAGTTGCAAAGCATTTCATGTATACTATCTCACTTACTTATCAGGCTGACTCCCTGAAACATTTTTATTTCTATGTGACACAAGAAACAGAAATATCCACAGTACTCAGGACTTATTTAAGCCTACCTCAGTGGGTTTCAGTAGCCTATGAAAAGAGTAACAAGGACACAAGAATTTCCTTTTTCTTCTGCAACACCATAAACTTCTGCTCCTTTCATGCCTCTATTATTGGAAAGTCTAAAAGACTCTACACACAGTTAATGTTAAAAAAGATTTTAGAAGAAAAATATTGTACAATTTGGGTTACTAATTTGAAAGTAACATTAATTGATAGACAGTTATCTCAGTTATAATTCACTCATAGGAGATGAGGGAGGGAGGTTGGGATTAGGTGGGAATGAGGGGGCTACAGCTAGGATATAAAGTAAATAAACTGTAACTAATATAAAAAATAAAAATTTAATTAAAAAATAATTCACTCATAGCCAGTTGATGGACACTCACTAAGTACCAGGAAAGTAAGTTTAAATTAAGCATTACTTTTTTCTGCACTAAGAATGATTGCATTTTACTGAGGTGAAGAGGAATTTTAATCCAGCAACATTGCTTCTCTGGCAAGGGATCATGTCCAAAGACCTTTCAATATACCTGATCTGGCTGGAATGATGCTACTTTAATTGCTATGGCTAGAATACAGACATGCCCTTAAGACACATCTTTAATCTGAAACAATGACGATAATGAAGGAAGCACCCATGTTTGAAAGTGAAATCCAATTGAAAGGCAGACAATGTGACTAATCAGAGAAAGATACGACAGAATCAGTCAGAGATAGGACAGGTCTACTCTCACAAGAAGAGACAGGGGAAAAAAGCTAGTTAAGAGCATTACAGTAGAGTTGACACAGTAGAGGAGGTTACAGCAGAGAGACAGAGTAGAAAGGATGATACAGTTGAGTAGAATACAATAGAGAGTTCAGTAGAGAAGACAGTACTGTAGAGAAAGGAGCAGAGATGAATAGAATAGAGAATTAAGCAGGGAAGACAGTACATTAGACTCAAGTTCAGTACAGTACACTACAGGCGTTTGGAGAATTGAGTCAATGAATGAGTTGAGTCAGTTAAGCTGCAAGTTGGCAGTTTTACTGGGGATAGTTTTACAGAGACAGGTAACAGAGAAAGAACAAACTAGACATAGATGAATACAGCATGAGCCAGAGAGTAAGGAGCCAGAAGATTAGCCCAGATTGCTAAAATTAATTTGAAGCCAAGCAGAGCAATTCAGTCAAAATGAGAGAAACCAGTGTGAATTCCATTTCAACCAACTATGTGATCACAGGCAAATTACTATAACATTCTTTTTTTACTATAATATTTTTATAAAACATAGCTCATATATTATTTTCATAGAAGAATACCTATTTAACGGATGCACAGAGATGAGAGTGGTTATTTTTGGCCTCTCAGTGGCTCTTGCTTACTAGGTTATGTGGTTTCCTTCCTTACCTTAGAAAGGCAGTGCTACAACCCACATGATCTACATATCACCTCACATCTAAATCTGCAGGGTTTCGAAGCTTTGTTTCTTCCTGGCCTGGTCAGTAACTTATTATTAGATAAGCCTCCATTTGTAATTCCATTTAGGTCAAGAATTTATGAAAGTTGATCAGTTCTCTCTTCCACCCATGATTCTCATGAACCTGACAAATGTATCTGCATTAAAAATATTTACAATGTAGGTTTTAGTTTAAAAAGACAAGCTCTAAAATGGCATGCAGAACAAAGTTCTTTTTTCATTTTTATTCTTTATATTAACTATAGTTTATTCACTTTGTATCCCAGGTATAGCCCACTCCCTCATTCCCTCCCAATCCCACCCTCCCTTCTTCATCTCCCATGCCCCTCCCCAAGTCCACTGATAGAGGAGATCCTCCTCCCCTTCCATCTGACCCTAGATTTTAAGGTCTCATTAGGACTGGCTGCATTGTCTTCCTCTGTGGCCTAAGTTTTTTAAAATAAATATATACATATGCTGGAGGAGCTGAACTGACTTTCTCTTCTTTGAACATATACATTTTCCAATGCACTCATATAAAATAAGCACTTAATTTTAACAGGAAAATGGCATCAGTATTAAATACATATTATCTTTAAGAGGAGGAAATTACTTTAGAATATAGCAATATCAATTTTTAAAAACATTTTATTTTAATCCCACAAAAGCTATTTAAAATTGAAAAAAAATTAAGTTTGTGTTTGCCTTAAAAGCAAAATAATTCAGGTGAACATCTTGAAGCTCACACTAGATTCCTATGGATTAAAGTCTTCATTCTAACTTTAAGGAAAAGGTTCTGGTATAGATGATAAAGAGCAGTGTTTGTGCATACTAGGATGTCAAGGAAATTATCAGTGGTTTATAAAGTGATATTTGACTGCTCAAATTCATTTATGTAAAAGAGATGTTCATCTCTGTAGCTTCTATGAAGAAGAACTCTTAGGAACGAATGATTTTTCATTTCTTTATGTGTTTTGCTTCATGTGCTCTAAAAGGGAAGATCTGTTTGAGAGCAGACTTATGAGGAAGGATGGAAAAGATCAGCAGGTTGCTTCTTCTGGCAATTCTCAACCCCCTTCACTTTTGGACATCAGTAATTTTCTTACCCCAGTGGCAGCCTGCTTGCAGCTGCCTGTAAGCCATTCATGTGAAACTCAGGCAGGAATTATTTAACGTAGGAAGCAGATTAAAATGAGAACGAGTGATAAAACGAGGCTTCACGGGACTGAAGAGATTCCATTAAATGTCTGGCTGAAATGGAATTCTCAGTACTTCCCATACATGTCTGTTTCCTTTTAACTTTGTAAAATTTAGCCATAGAGGTACTCCAAGTAATTTTTGATTTTTATTACTGGATCTTTTAAAAATGATAATAACATAGACGATTAGGCTGCCATATATTCCAATTAAGAGAATCTGAGGTGGGAGAAAAATTTCCTGCATTTAGGCTTCATACCACTTTGAAATTCAACCTAAATAAGCTATTGTCTGTACTTTCAAAGAACTTTGGCCCCAAATAATTTTCCTCAACTGGTATTCATGAAGAAACTTGGCTGATGTTCAAATCTTGCATTTTCATTCAGACTCAACCAATAGCTATTTGATGTTAGCAAATGGGTATAAGGATTTCTCATAGAACTGTGGTAAAGTGTAAGGAGGAAAACATTTTATAGCAAGTGTAAAAGCAGCCAGGCCATTCCTGCTCTGCATTGACCAGAGTGTACTGGTAATAGTCAAAAATACTCACTCTGGATGAGCCACTGAAATAAAGTATTTTACATTAAGTATATCCAGCCTAACAGCATACCTACTAATGGTAGAAGAAAACCTGGTTACAGGCACTCTACTTCCTATTGGGGTAGATCCACTTAGATTCAGCATTGAGTTCCCAAACCCACTTGGCTAATCCTCTCAAAGATATACCAGTGTCTTTGAAAGCGAGGAAGATTTCAGAACAGGGTATTCAAGAATCCAAGTAAAACCTGCAACTGTTAGGGCAAGTCCAGCTTCTAGGGCTCAAACATCTACTGTCCCTAGCATAAAACTAACTTTTTCTCCTCTGATGTAGTTGTCATCTCAGAGGCTTACTACTGAATAAGCTCACTCTTACTAGTTATTTTTTTTGATAAATCATAATATTTTATAAATACAAATTTCAGGATATAAAAACAATACTATTAGCTTGCCAAGTACCAAGCACCTTGCTCGGTGCTTTGTACACACTAATTCATGTCATTATAGAACATTATACCCTTACTAGTTCTTTCTGAACTCCACTTGCTGGTTCCACTGAGTTGCTCTGGCTCAAACTCCTCTGGAATGAAATATTCAAGAATGAAATATTCAAGCAAATGCAAAATAGATCCAGTGCACTGAGTTTAGTAACCATTGAACATGTGGCTTGTTTGCAGGATACAGAATCTGTGATTAATAGATGATGAATTTTTCTAAAGTAATAAGAGATTAGTGGCTGAAAAATGAAGAAAGAAGATAAATACAAACACATTAATATTAAAATAACTCATGGAAAAATAGGGAGAACTGCTTGTTTGTCAGACTACTTTGTTATATTGAGTTTTCAGTGAATAACATGTTTTCACCCTGGCCTTCACCTGGAGATACAGAAAAGCAGGATGTTTTGCCAAGTTACTTCCCTTTTGTTTGTGTGAGGATCACAAAGTCAGGTGGTTGAGATAAACAAGTTTGACTTCTCGATGAACACATCTTTGTATTGAGGTACTTTGCTCTGACAAAAAAAGGAATTGTGGAGCCCTCTTGAACTGATCTGTGTGTATTGTTATTTTTTTCTTTCAGTCCTCACTCCCTGCTCAGGAGCTATTCTCCTCTGCCGGTGGGCTCTGGCAGAAAAATCCCTTCTTTTTTTATTGGGGGTTTGTTTGAAACCTTCTTAGCATATGTCCCAGGCTGTTCAAGAATTTGAAACCCTCCTATCTTGGCCTATTGAATGCTAAAATTCTAAGTGTGGGCAACTATGCATTTGAACTTTATTTTGCTTGTTAAGGCATAGTGCATACACAATCATGATCATGGAGTTTACTTGGCAACTTGGCAACATCTAGGAACCCTCTTAGAGATGAGGCCTCTGGCTTCTCTGTCAGAGATTATATGGATTTGCTTAAGATGAGAAGACATGATTCATGTAGGTGGCACTACTCCTTGGGCTGGAGTCCTGGACTGTGCCAAAAAAAAAAAAACAACAAACAACAACAACAAAAAAAAAAAAACAAGGAGAAAGTGAGCTGATCATATACTTCATTGCTCTGTGTCTGGTGTGAATAGGAAATGACCAGTGGCCTCAGAATTCTGCAATCCTTTCTTCACTTCTGTGATATACTGTGCCCTTGAAAAATGAGCTGAATAGACCCTGTAATCCTTAAATTTCTTTATTAAGAGAGTTTGTGAAAGTAATACAAAAGAAACTAACAAAAACTTATAGGAGAACATCAATTACTTTAAAAAAAATATGAGACTACTTAATTGAGCATTTCCACCATAACACATCAGCTAGTATTTGTCAACAGTTGCTAAGTTCCCTCACTGAGAACATTACTGGCCACTCTGGTATATATTATACCACTGTGGGCACACTATAGTGAAGTGAGATTTGCCTCTATGACCTGATACACTGTATCCATTTTTTTTTTTTTGGATTTGGAATTTAGATGGTTCTGATTTCCTCAATGTTTTTCCATTCTCCACTGTGACTCTGCCTGTGTCTTTGAATAGGACTGATGAAAACAATGTTTTTTTAATAGACGCAAGAAAGAACATACTTTATGTGAGTCAGAGGGGGTTCTTTTCAAAGAATAACCGCAAATCTCAAATGAGCACTCAGTACTCCTTGGCTATCATCTCACATTTGCTCAGTAAACTCACTTTGCCCAGACTGGAGTCACACTATTATATTTTCTTTCCTTAAAACCCTCCATATTCGGCACCTCTCAAATGTTTCCTCTCCCTTCTGCTTCCTAATAAGGCAAAAGAAAAGCAATAAATCAGATAAACTTTTTTTATGAGTGCACCGTTGCCTACACAATAGCCTCTGTTTTCTGACAGACTGTATAATATAATACACGAAGAGTCCTCCCTGTAACCAAAGTCACCCCCTCCACTATACCTGGGACATCAGCAGCATTTTCTTATGAAACCACAACATCAGAATAACAAGCAGATAGATGCTCAGTAAATACTGTCCATGAATGAAAAATAGGCATTTGAAGACATGAAAGTATTCATCTGTTCAAATCAAAGAGAACAAACAGTAGCATGGATGTTTCTAGAGTTAATGTAAGTAGCACACATCTAATAACCATGTGTAACATAAATGATGCTAATCTCATTTCCTTGGTGGCTTCTCTTGCTGTAACTTAATAGTCAATGGTCACCTCTTAGAGTACATATTAACAAGAAGATCCAGTTATTGCCCATCCATTTTATTAGTCTCTACAACAATAATCCACTTAGGCTTGATGAACCAAGGCTCAATGGGGGAGAGGGGTGTCAAGTTAGTTGTTATAGATCATATTGTAAGTGAAGGGGATTAACTCAGCACACATGCATGCATCACTGGGGAAGTTCCTGCCTGCTTTTCTCAAACAAGATTCAGAAATTCCTTGAGATATCTCACAGAACCAAGTGTAATGAGTAACTTGGCTACTCCAATAGAGACAAGCACTACATGTTCACTACAGCCAGCCAGGCATGGAAATGGCATACTGTCAAATAAGCACATTCCCATTCTGTCAGGCCATGAATTTGAAGAGAGACATGTGGCCTCCTAATGGAAACTTTGTATCTAGCAAGACTGAATCTTATTGTCTGTGTCTGAAGCATGAATTTTAATCACTGCAGAAAGAGCACCATCTTCCAAGATCACAACAGGATGCATTTTGGGATGCATTTTGTTTGTTTTACTTTTGATTTAAAGAATATGTAATTTGCAGAAGCAGACTTTATAAGAAACAAAAATAACCGAAATCATACATTTAAAATGTGCATGCTATGGACATTAATACTTCGTTTTTAATGTGAATGGGAAGGGTCTCCAAGCACTACAAAGGCTCTGTTGTTAAAACTTAAATTGCTTCCAGGGATATCTATCTCTGCTCACTATGCATCTCTACCTGGGTGGCCAGTTCAGCCAGTTTGGCTGAGTCTTTATTCTTCAGGTAGACAAGCTGGATTCAGATATCTGATTGACCATTTCTGAGTGTAATATTCAATTCCCAAAATTTTATGAGCATACATTCACATGTCTTCTCTTTGTTTGAATTTTCAATCATAACTGGTTCTTAAATGTTATTGTTAACATGAGTCATACGTGTAGTGTTGAAGGCAGTGCATGGAATATACTCAACAAAGTATGTCTCAAAGTGCCATTGATGACAGCAACTGATGCCCATACCTGTCCTTCAGTTCTGAAACCTCCTTGATTTGGCCCAATCCTGTATCATCTGATATTTTCTGGCAGCATGAGCACTTGTTAATTGGCATTCTATTGTGTTTTCTTAATCATCAGCAATCTTCAGCAGTGAGAACTGAGTCCTGATTTGCAGTTTAACCAAAGCTGGATTCATTACCCCACCGATTCTGTAACACTGCATTGCGGCTTCCTACTGTTTTCATCAGGTACCTTGATTCTAAACACAAAAATTGTCTTTACCCATTGTTTTGAGAATAAGAAATTAAGAAAAGCACAATAGTATGAAAAATTTAAACAATATATTTTAAGTAAATAAAGAGTCAGCATTTCTATAATTATGGATAATAGGATTATTCTTACAGAGCTTTGCAAAATTAGATTCTAAAATATGTTAAATGCTTAGCTCCTTACCTAGAATATAATTATTGTTATATCATAGATAATAAAATTATTACATTATCTATGTTGCTAAACAGTGTTATGATTTCTAATAAGTCAATTAACCTTCCTGGGTCTCAATTTTTGCATAAAATCGGGGGGTTAGGTAACAAGTCCACGAATCTTAGTTCTAAAAATTATGTTTTAATATAAATAGGCTAGGGAAGTAAATGAGTTATTCTCATCTCATTTGGAACATGCCCAATTTAGATATTTAATTGCTGAAGTTCATATGTGAAGAAGGAGAAGCTACTTAAAGGGAAGCCACATGTTTTTTTCTTCTGTGAGTCATATTTTCACCAGCAGTCATATTTTCACTCACCATGGCAAATGCGCTAGAAACATGGTTTGGCTTTTTAAAATGTCTTCTAAAGACAAATCATATTAAGACATTTGATATTGTTTCTAACAATGTAATTAAAAGCGAGGTTTTAAACAATGCTGTTGAAACTTTGTGATAAATAGAAATTTGAGATCCACTCACAGTCTGTGGTAGATAAATGGCAGACTTTGCTTACTAAAGATGGTTTGGGACATAAGCACATTCTAAGAATCAGTAAAGGTCAGACTCTTGTTCCAGATAAAGGGAGTTTGACAAAAGACAATGCTTAAATGTCCCGACAAATGTTTGGCAGTGAGGTATCGCAGAGATGACTCCATATAAAAACTTCAGCTGGCAACCTTTATAGAGAAACGGATACGAGGGAATAAACAGAAGCTGCAATAATGGTCTAGAGAGCATATTAACTCACTCTGTCAGGGACTGCATTGGATCAAAAATAAATTTCTGAGACCTGTGGTGGTTCAACATGATATTATTGCCTTAACTATGTCTGCACTTACCTGTACCCTGGAAGGCCTACAATGCTCCAACTACATAAGATTTTCAGCTTCTCAATATATAAAATTCTTTTTAAAATTTTTATTTTCACATTTATTTATTTATTTAGATTTTTATTAATTACACTTTATCACTTTGTATCCCCCCATAAACCCCTCCCTCCTCCCCTCCCAATCCCACCTTCCCTTCCCCTTCTCTACACATGCCCCTCCCCAAGTCCACTGATAGGGGAGGTCTTCCTTTCCTTCCTTCTGATCCTAGTCTATCAGCTCTCATCAGGAGTGGTTGTATTGTTTTCCTCTGTGGCCTGGTAAGGTTGCTACCCCATCAGGGTGAGGTGATCAAAGAGCAGGCCAACCAGTTCATGTCAGAGGCAGTCCCTGTTCCCATTATTATGGAACCCATTTGGATACTGAACTGTCATGGGCTACATCTGTGCAGGGGTTCTAGGTTTTCTCCATGCATGCATAAAATTCTTAAACTGGGTGGGCCTGTTGCCTAGAATACTTGTCAAACATTTTATTCTACATCTCAGATATTTATTTTTTTCAAGTATTTTCATACAAGTTAATTTATCCTAATGCCTTTCTTTTATGCCTCTGTCACAGAAACATGTTTTTGTCTTCTTATAGTCATTGAAAATTTTCCTTAACATATTTTCCTTAATGTATTAGCTTTTGTCTTATTTTTTCAATAGTATATTTCACAAGAATTAGAAATATGTTTGCTACTGTGAGTCAGTGTGTTAAGGACAACATACAGATCATTCTACCGACATGTATTCAGCAAATGAGTAAATAAAGAAGCTACTTTGCCTCCCGTATACTTTTAATAATGTCAAGCAAGTATCTTGACATTTAGTAGATGACATTGAAAGATACAGGTCTCTTCTATCTTACTTATAGATATACTCTTGTTTCCTTGTGTGTCTACTCCTGGGACTGGCATCTTGCAGTTTTCCAACAAATTATCTTACACATTTACCATGGAAGGATCTCATACTTAAGTTTGAAGAAAGGGAGTGTATTCTGTCTTTGATGATAGAAGCAGCCATCAAACCTTATTTTAAGCTCAATGCAGTTGACCATTAACAACCATTCCTTCCTCAGACAACTTTAACTTTGTTTTGAATCATTAAAATTCACAATCATAGTTCTTACTTCCTTAGCAATCAAAGAGTACAAGTTTTGATTTAAGATGTTGAGTGGTGGCTTCTAGTGTTTGCGTGGAAAGGTAAGGTGTCTTGCTAAAATGGAAACACACACAAATAATTTATTTTAATGTTGGCAGACTTCTAAGCACATATAAACACCAACCCATATCAAGCTACATAAGAATACAAAGAAGTGCAGTGACAATTTCAATTTAAGACAAAAGGAAACTGAAGTACAGAAGGCTGAGGTTCCTACTCAAGGGTACAGAGCTACATGTGTTAGAGCTGAAACATCATTGATGATAATCTTACTGTCTTGGATTTATGAGTCTGTTGAATTCCATGGCATCTATATAAGAAACTAAAACATAAAATTGATATAATATTAGGAACAAAGTTTGTCTTGATGATAAGTCTCCAGACCTATTAAAGTTGCTTTTTTAAAGACATGGTTCCAAAAGCATGTGCAATGGCAGTGACTTTACATTTTGTTCTGAGGATGAGAACTAGGTACCCATTCATGCAGGCCAAGTGTTCTACCACAGAGTAACAACTGAAACTATTGGTTTTGTTTGGTTGTTGTGGACAGATGTCACTATGTATGTAACACAGGTTGTTTTGGCACCTGCTGTGTAGCCCAGGGTAGCCTCAGATTTATAGTTCTTCTGCTTCTTTCTCCTTAGTGCTAAGAGTATAGACAAGTGCTACCACACCTTTGAATTTTGAGTTAGCACAGGTTCCCGTGAGATTAAAGCACCTCAGCAAGCAGTGGGAGAGGAAAGGGTCAGATCTCTGATTTTAATAATACGGAAAAAAGAACAGCTAGAATGACTTGATGGACATATATGCATTTGGTTAGCTATCCAAATTTAACCTTGGCACAGTAAAAGACCTCTGGGCCACTGACTGTGCAGGCTATCACACAGTGACTAATATCTATTATAAAACTGAAACAGACAAGTCTTAGTGATCTAAAACACTTCAGTAATGGTTGACAAATTTTGCCTAAAGCTCTCTATGCTGCATCTGTATCTAATGAGTATGATACACTGGCAAACAACATCAGTGTCACCAGAGCCTTAAACCGTCAAACATCAGTGATTGGTTCACTAGAAGAACAGGGAATGTGAAAGTAAGATAAGGATTTCATAGAGTTCAGATCATTCGTAGAGTTTATCTTCTGAGTATAACTCAGTCTACTCTTCCTTTAAAAATTGTGATAAAAACAGGCAGTTCCATTTCTCTGGGACTCAGTTTCTCAATGTGTGGAATGACTGATTTGACTCAGGTAATTTATGATTCCATTCTGTGAAGTCTTGATAAGTCAAAGCCTGAATTATGTAAATTGAAGAAGCATCTTCCCTTATTTTCTCTTCTTCCTCATAGTTTCAATTCATTTTCATAAAATAAAATAAACTTTAAGATGTATAGGAAACTTTTTTGTATAGAATGGCCATATTACATATGACCTTTATTTATTTATGGTTCTATTTTATCCTATTTGAAGTACTAACCCTCTGGTAGTCATAAAGAATGCTATTTGGATAAGCACCCCTATTATAACATTGAAATTAATCAGGAGTCCTGTTATTTCCTTGTGATCTTAAGCAAGTTCTTAGTCTACCTAAACCTTCAGCAAGCCTTCTACGAAATAGAAACACCTGAAATCTTGAATATTTGACAGGATGAGTTGAAAATGGTATGTGCAGCTTCCTTGTATCTGTTTTCAAGTTCTGAAATGGAAACCTCAATTGGTCTCAGGTAGATAGAATTCAATTTCTTCTTGAATTTTCTGGTAAAGACTAAAATAAATGTTTTCTATGAAGAACTGTCCCAAACAGTCCTTAAAACTGAAGTAAGGCTATGTTCAGCTCCTACGTTCAGCTCCTGTGTTCAGTCTTGGGTGCATTTATCTCAGTATGCTTCTATCATATGGGCCATCATGGTAAACCTGCCAATGTTCCAATAACCTACTCTATACAACTCAGATTAGAAAATCTTCATACTGGATGCCAGAATATTTTCATTGAATTTCCTCTTTTCTCAAGAATGACAAGCCACTTATTTCCAGCAACCCTCCCAACATTCCCAAACAAAAAGAGAGATTTGGGCATTAATTCTCAAGTGAGCAAATATACTACTTCTGCCTCCATTTTCATCCAGTAACCTATAGAAATTTTGTGTAGTTGATAAGACAGACTCTAGCTTTTCTTTATGGCATGTTTCATCTAGTACATTGTATTTAACAAAGGTTTGTAAAGTTTGGCTACTATGCATACCTGATCTCACATCCCCCTGCCACAAGATTGTTGGCCATTGCCATCATAATGTAATGTGTCTTATTAGGATTATAAAACAGAATGTGAAATTTGATGTTCTGAGTTTAAATTTCAGTTTGATGAGTTATGGGCTCATCCACTCTGAGCCGCTAAGTTTTTTTCATATCGAAGATGACAGCACCTACTTTATAGAACTGAGATGAATCAAATATATTATGCAATTAGTAGGCCTATACTTTAATATTAATATGCCTATACTATTATATTATAACAATTTGTTTAACATTAGTCCAGTTTCAATGTAGTTCTAAGTCAAATAAGGTGTTAAGATTATTTGTGACAGTTTCATTTGATTGTTACCTATAGGACTATGGAGGTCAATTAAAATGAATAAAATGTGAAGTTGCGGCCACATTCCAGACAAAATAGCTATAGGTCTTCTAGATGTAATATCTAATTGTACTAATTGTTTCTGTCCATTAGTCTGCTTTGGGTACCAGTGTTTTAGCAATATGGAAAATATTTACTAAAGCAGGTCACTAAAAATGTCAAGTGATGAAAATATCCCTTAATTCCATTCCCATCTGACACTAAAATATGGTATTTTGACGGATTCAAGAATTTTTACAGTTTAGAAGGACTTTTCTCAGATAATACATGCAAATATTTTTAGCTTTTCATATTTTTGGAATGAGGATTCTAGGAGATTGTTTTATAATTTCTTCTTCAAGAGTTTCAATTAAGCAGGCTCAGATGTGAAAAACATCCACGTCTGGTCACCACAGCCTGTTATGTGATCCCCAGGAAGCATGGCAATAATCATGGATCATAGTGTGGATTTATATATGGTTCAGAACCACATTTGTCAATAGCATGGAAAAACTAACAACTTTGGTTTCAAATGTCTGCACTTGAGAATATGCTGGCATCTAATATTTAGTTGAAGCTTTTAGTCTAGACTTACTTATATCTGCTAAATAAAGCAAAGCAAAAAGCCCAGGCATGGTGGTCCACAGTTTTAATCCTAGCATTCTGCAAGCAGAGGCAGGTGGATCTCAGAGAGTTTGACGCCAGCCTGGTCTACAAAACAAGTTCCAGAAAAGCTACAGCTGTTACACAAAGAAACCCCTTCTCAAAAAAAAAAAAAAAAAAAAAAAAAAAAAAAGGTGAGGTGAGTAAATAAAGATCATCAGTTTATCTGTCTTTTTTGTAAGAGACACTTCTATGAGAATTTTTTTCAAGTAGCTTTTTAAATATATTTTTGAAATATTTGCTCCTTATTGCAGCTCAATAGAAGAATTGTTCTTTCTTCATTCAGTAACACTTTGTGTATATTCGGATGAAAAGCAGATATTTTCATAGTCCAGGTCAGCATACAGAGATAATGAAATAGCTTTGCCATTAAAGTTTTGACTCACTTTTTCTCTAGAATGTGTTAACAGAAAACTTCTTTTATTTTTATGGCTGGAGAAGAGGCAATTTATGTTGTGAAACATATTTAAACTATCGTGGTTCTAGAGTTTCTCAAACCACTCACAAAGTAGAGAGAACAATCAATATTTAAAAACAGCCACTGACTTTATCTAGTAGCCTTAAATCTTTGCTCAAGATTGTTTCACTTGTTTACCAGTCTAGGGCTAATAATAGTTTTGTTTTTAAAATTGTATTTATGTTATGTGTCAGGGTGTTTTGTTTTAATGCATGTCTGTGTACCATGTATGTGCCTGGTACTCAAGGAGGTCAGAAGAGTGTGTCAAATACCCCGGGAGTGGAGTTAAAAATGATTGTGAGACACATGTGGATACTGAAAATCGAACCCAAGACCTCTGGAAGATTAGCCAGTACTCCTGAGCTCCTTAGCCACTACCTGCTACTATTATTTTATTAGAAAGAAATTTTATTGAAGTTTAATTAAATTATAAAACATAAGTATAACAAATATGCATATTTGTTACTGAAACTGCATAAATTTTGAAACTAGATAATCAGAATATGCAAGAGATAGCAGCCTGAAATATCTGAAATATCAAAATCTAGAGACATAGGAATGGGCATTTCTCTGTTCTCTGGAAATGCAGTGAACAATTCCCTAGGATATAATGAATTACCCCACCACATAAAAGAAAAGTTAGTCTAACAGCTACACTGTTTACCTTTTACAAAATAGGACAGATACTTTGTCAGGCAAAAGAAGATACATTACACAAATTATTGTTCTGTAGTCACTTGGTAGACCTACAGAATTTATGAAAGAAAAAGTTCCATGGAGATTACCAAACCCAGCTTTCTCACCTTAAACTAAGAGGTAAGCTTGACTAATACAGTGCAAAGTCAGAAAACGACAGATGAGACACAGGCTTTCCTTTATTTTTATTTATTTTCTCAACTGAAATAATTTTACCTGCCAAATGTCAAAGCATTTGTTTGTTAATAGGTGGTGGATCTATGTGTAGCATCTTTGTCTACATGTGTCACTAAGATAGAAGAACACTGGGTTTCCAGTGGCATAGTCCCTAGATTTCCACAAGGAATAGAAACTTAAAGCACTCAGGAGAAAGCAACTACAAATTCTTTAAACTTTTATATTAATACTTTATTCTAAAGAACATTTATTTAATAAAAATTAAAAATAAGTATGTTATATAAATGTTGTGTTTTCTCTGCCCTTCAGAATTCACCACAGTATCTCATTAATAATAGTAATAATAATAAAAGACAAACTGAATTTTGAGGGATGGCCACAGTTTTGAACAGTTGTATAGTAAAACGAAAAGTTTTAATCACTCAGGGAAACCATTAAAAGATTCATCCTTGATTTTTAACCAAGTTCAATTTTCCTATTTAGTATCAAGTTCTTTTATAGGACATAGCTACAAATAGACATAAGAACGACAAAACAAGTCAGTATCCTCCAACTAGGACGTGTGGGATACTGAGAAAGGAACTCCTGTGGGAAAATAGATCTGAATGAAATGACTGTCAGTCTTTCCTTGTTTGTATTAAGAAGGTTTCAGGACATAAGAATAATTGTTATTTTAAAGATAAATACTTACTCTTTTGATTACTTAACCTCTGTACCTTTACAGTATTATGCAAACTATACAATTAGCTATACCAACTTTTTATATCATAGCTCCAGAATTAATTTGTACACTCTTTAGAAAGTTTTCTGACTCTTAAACTCACATTGAGATAAGTCTGATACATATTTCAAAAGTAAAGACAATATTTCCTTACAAATCTCCTAACTTTTAATTACTATGTATAGTTCCACTTCAATATAGTTATGAATATTTTACCAGAAATACCAGAAATCAAATGAGAGTTTATAGTAAAGTTCAGAAGACATCTAATTCTCTCTGCAGAGTTGATACAATGTTAGCAATAATACTATTAATACGCAAAAAAAATTCAAGGAAAAAAAACTGTCCATGCATATCAAGACAGGTTTGAATACAAGTAATAAGGGAAAAAGAATACTGAATATTTTCATAGAGGTTAGCAATCTTTAGAAGAAACAAGTACAAATATCACTTTAGTAATGAATATGTTTTCTCCTGACACAAACAAATCTAGAGTAGAGTAGACATCATCACAAAACCCAAAATCAATACCCTGGACATAAGAGTGTAAAGAAGGACCACACATCCGGTATAAAATAAGAGGTAAAAAGTCCCTATTAAGAGAGAGGAATTCTGACAATGTTCCATAAATGCTTGATGTCTTAAAGAGAAGAAAAAACATAAAATCCAGCACATCAAAATGGGACGTCCCAGCCATAACCATCAGGTAAAATTACAGTAATGCACACAGAAGTCAAACCAAGTTACTTGGTTCATGAAAATACACAAATTAAGTAAAATTTAAAGATATTGACCATTTCCAAAATTTAGAATATTTTCTCACATTGAAACTACTAAATATTTTCCTCAGAAAGAGCCACAATATGCATTCAGCAAAGTTCCATTAAAATTACTTTAATCAAACCTTGCTTTCCATCCCCACCCCCTCCTTCCAATGGGTTATAAATGTAGGTTTCTGGTAACCTACATCAGAGTGACACACTTATTTTAATTTGATGTTTGCTATTTGTACAAGTAATTATATTTATGGCACATTGTGGCAGCCTTCCTGGGAGGATTAGATTAGGTGAAGATGTAAAGACTTCTGTAATATTCTTTATGTTTACTCAAGTTTAAAACTTAGGAGTGAGGAGATACTACAGCAGTGCCGGCAAACACCGGCGCGAGATGCGTTTCAAAACTGCACTGCCAACTTTTGAGAAACAATGACTGGCTGAACACAAGCATATCTCATATATGTTCTGAGTGGCAATAAAATGATGCTCAAAATTTATTCAGACACTCAGAAACACACTCTTCCATAGAATGATACAGGCAAGAACACACCTTGCTTTTAGAGGGAGAAATGATTGTTCAGGAGAGACGATAAGCCTCTAATAAACATAAATATCAACACTTGCAAAGCCATTGCTTGTTTAGAACCCATGTTAAAATCTGTCACACGAGTTGGAAACTCATTTCTCCCTAGAGTCTCCCTTAGATTGTAAAATAGATAATATCAACACCCCTGCAGAAAACCTTCCGTGAAAGCTTGCTCATCAGTGTCCAATCTTAAGCCATAATAACTGTAAATACATATTCAATTCTCTCTGGTGAGTGCATTTACATACAAGATACAAGTGCACCCCACATATATACAAATAAAATCTGCTGTTATGATTAAAGGAGGATAATATATAAAGAACTCTAACAAAGACAATAGGGATAGAATACTCTATAAGCTGACACTTATTATCAACCCTTTATTTTCTCAGTTTTGATTCTAGATTCAGAGTGCTCCTCATAGTGGTATAGCATTCTTTTGCTGTGAAAACATCACCAACTTGCCAAAAGTTTATTTTGTTAATCTTCCTTACCCTGAGAATCCTGCTTTTCTGCTTGCCCATCCCAGAATCACATTTCTCTGTTCTCATTTCAGGTGCCTCTCACATTCGCTTAAAAAATCTTTTTAATTGCAAAAAAGGATTTTTACAAGTGACTGAAAAGCACTCCCTTACCTTCTAAACCTGCTTCAATCAGCCCAAACTGTTCCAATAATTTAACAAAAAGCACAATGACGATCAGAACTGCTATCATTTCAAGCCCCTCCAAGTTCATGGTCGGCTAGGTCATGGTCCAGCCACAGCCACTGAGAAGCGCTCCTCACCCTGGCTTTCTTTGTAAAGCCATTAAACTACATTAAGAAGGCTACAGCTGGAGAAGGGAGGAGGAGAGCAGTGAGAGAGGAGAGAGAGGGAAAGCAGAGAGAGAGAGAGAGAGAGAGAGAGAGAGAGAGACAGAGAGAGACAGAGAGACAGAGAGACAGAGAGACAGAGAGACAGAGAGAGACAGAGAGAGACAGAGAGAGACAGAGAGAGACAGAGAGACAGACAGAGAGAGAGAGAGAGGAGAGAGAGAGCGCTATTCATCCTTTTTGCTGTATCCAAGGCCAGAAGTGGCAGCCTGATAAAGTCGAGCCTCTCAGAATTATCAGCGTCCTTGTTATCACTCTCCCACAAGGAGACAGCCTTGCGTGAAGTAGTAGCACTCAGATCGCGGAAAAGCAGGGAGGTCTCCAGGAAGGTCCGGAGCAAGCCTGGCGGGCAGCCTAAGCAGCGCGCCCCCCAGGACTCCACACCTCACCCGCCAGTGGAATCTCAGGGTTGGTCAGTTGCCTTGGAAACAATGGAAGCTAAGCTGGACTCCTGCTGCAGACAGGACCTGAGCAGCACCTTGTCATGAAAAGCCAGGAAAAAGAAAAGCCTGAATTGCCTAAGGCAGTAGCAGCTTGCTTTCAGCAGTTTCTGAACCTGTTTACTCTTCAGATGAAACAAATGTGTGTATTTTATCCGAAGGAGGCAGAGAAATGGAATGAAGCTTCCTTCCCGGTGTGGTTCGTTATGGCTCTGTTCTTTTCCATGAGTTGCTTTATTGTAATGCTCAAGTGTCTTACTCATTTTGAACTAATATTCAGTTTGAGTGGGGACTAGTATTTCAAAGTTTGAGATGCTCAGAAGTATTCTTAATTTACTAACATTTTAGAGTTTAGCAGTTACCTCCTTTCCCACTGGCTTCACTTTCAGCATACCAAATATGCATTTAGCATTATATATCTTGCAAGCTTTCTGAAAATGTTTGATACCAATTCGATGCCATGAAAAGTTTGAGAAGGAAAAAAAAATGAAGCAAACATTTTTTGGAGTTTCTTTGTTTTGTACGGCCCCCTCCCAATACTACTTATAATGAACCCAGAACCAAGAGCTGAACTGAAGCAAAATAAAACTCATAAAAACAAACAGCAACAGAACCCAGGGTAGAAATTAGCTCAGAGATCCCTGTCAAGTGTCCGACTGTACCCGATGAGCAATCTAAGGACCAAAGAGGACGAGAGACCAAGGGACATAGAAAAGTGCAGTAGGATGCTAACGGAACACAGACTCCAGAGCCAACTAACCTGGATTCAGGTTTAAATCCTCCTAGCTCTTGTAGACATTACTTTATAATGTCCTGCCTCAGCATCTACATTTGTAAACAGGGACCTGATAACAAGACGAAGATCATGAGCATGTTTTGAAAATTAACTAAAAACATTTACAAAGCAAAGGGATCTGCTCAGCAGCAGTAGCTCCTGTGTTGGCCCAGATATCCCATGCTTTATTTATATTTCTGAATGTGGTTAGGATCATTCACGTTTCTGTGTGCAGCCTCTTGGTGGTGTCTCAACACTCAGGTGCCAGCCTGGCTTTTGCCCTTCATTGTTTTCCTTTTTTTAAATTTCTACTTATTTATTTATTACAATTTAGTCATTTTCATTCAGACTATTTACATGATAGTCTTGTTCCTTCTACAAAATATGTCCTGGACATGTACATCCCTGGGTCTTTGTTTATTCCATTCTGTCCATTTGTTGTGGAGAAAGAACAACATAAAAGAAAACAAACAAAGAATACACATAACAAAATAAAATCAGACTGTTTATCAAGTTCCCGGATTATTTAATGAAAACTCTAGGATCAGTAATAGATGCACTTTTCCTCATGTGTGACAGTTGTTACTTTTTCTGCTCATGTTAATTAGTTGATACTGTCAAGCCTCAGTGTGTTGTATTGTAGCTACTTGGATGCATGTTCTTCCCAACAAAAGATGAACTTTGAGAGGACGTGAATCATTGCTTGCACTCAAAAATGTTTCTACCTTCTACATCCTACTAGGGACCGATGTCTCACTTCATAGATGTTTATTAGAGTATTCTAGTTGCCGTATACTGAACATCTACTGCATCGTGGATGCTTTAGATACATTGCTTTCTGCTAGCCATTTTGAAAGTAGGTATAATTATGTAGCATTATCAAGGAAACATGAAGCCTCAGAGAAATTAATAAGCACCAAGCTTAAGGTCATAACCCTTGTAAATGGCAGGACCAAGAGTCAAACTCTTGTTCATTTATTTCAGACTGTTATGTACTCCTGTATCCCACACACCTTTAAATGCATTAGAAATTCAGACATCAGCACAAGTTCTTATTTGCCTTCATTGAAGGTTATATTCAAAATGACCCTTCCAAACTATTTGGTGACATTCTAATTAATCTATTAACTTCAGCAACTTCAGAAGTTAAAATGTTACTGAACTAGTAGTTAAATTCATGGATCTTGCAGTCATCTTCCTGGTGACTTGCAGGAGTATTGTTACTTAAGCATGCATACTCTGTGGCTGCTAAAAGAGATTTTTCTGTGTCTGCTACAGTGAACTCTGTAAAGTTCCTTTGATTGCCCCATAGACAGAAGTCACTGGTTAGTTCCTATGTGATCTTCTACACCGATGATATTCTTATTTTGAGAAATAATTGTATGCAGGGAGCTTGTGTAAAGTTCCAGAGTGGAGAAGGCCATTAGGCTCAGTCTGAGTGCCATGATTAAAAAAGAAAAAAAAAACTTGATGCTCTATTGACTTTTCTCTTAAATAGACTTCATGATCTCAAACCTTTGTTTTCAGTGCTTCTTCTGCTCCAGATCTCCTCTTCATTAAGAGACTTTGTTTGGGCTTTGGTGTCAAAATTCCCATCAAAGAGATGCCCTTCCTTTCCATACTACATGATTCAGTATGCCTCTTCCTGGTGCTAGCATCATGATCATCTGAGTCAGTGTCACTTTCATCTCAGCAATTGTCATCAAGAAACATGCATACTTGTTTACTTGCTTATCAAATATCACTGCTAAAATCACTAGAATATCAATTGCTATTAACAAAGGTGGAGATGTCTATCTATTGCATTCCCCAGGTGCCATCAAATGGAGATTAGTGCCTGGCATTGAAAAGATTAGGTATTGTAGTATGAGATATCCAGCTAATACTGTTGCCTTTCCTAAAAAGCCATTTGCTCTCTCACTGATCTGGTAGAGTCAAGTTCCGTACAACGTAGGGTGTTGAGGGACCTTTGGGCCTTGTGAGTTTTCTGTACTTCTTACAAGGATTTCTTACTCCAAGGCATTGAAGGAGCCAGATACATCAAGGCAATGACCTTTCTTTATTGTAAGCCCTGGGCAATACAAGCTGGAGTATCTTTACTATGGTCTGTCTCAAAGGTTTAATATGAATATGATTTGTGGTTTTGCCAATATGACCAGTGAAAGCAATATCAAGAATGAACTCAAGGATGTCTCCCTATCTACCATATCTCCCTGCCCAATTTGAAAATCATTGAAATAGAAGGTGAGAAGTAGCTTGGAAAAGATCCATTCCTGTCCTTTAATTTTCAGCTAGAAGAACACTGCCATAAAAATAGGAAAAGTGGCTTTGCTATATGTGTAACACATAGCTTTAAGTTACACAGCCTGAATTCAATCTAACACAGTAATTATCTTAGATTCCTGTATTTCTTTCTGCAACACCTTTTGTAAAGAGAAACAGTGCATCCAATAGACATAGAAGAAATATTGACTGCATTCAAGGCAGAGCAGATGTTTGTCCTCCCCAGAGAAAGGAGCAAAAAGATAAGCATGATACTATTTGCAAATGATACTTAATCTGCATGGATCTATGATTTGCTCAACTATAGGCTAAGCATGTACACTGGCACATCCTTGCACCATTTTTGTGAAGGGTAAGATCTTCACTGTGATCTTGTAAGAAAAGAGAAGACCCTTTGGAAGAGTGAGTGAATTTTTCCAAGTCAGAATGGCTGGTGGTTTAGTACTTAAGAGTCACTATGTTTCTGCTTAACTCCTAAAAACATCCAGCTAGACATGAAACACGCAATAAACAAATATCAACAGAGTTAAGGAGCCAACATTTTATTGTGGCCTTTTAAAGGATCCCTTGCAATTTTTGAATAAGTAAGTTTTCAGACATGATTTCCGAAGTGATTGTATAAGTGTGTACTCCCACCAGCAATGGAGGAGTGTTCCCCTTTCTCCATGTCCTCTCCAGTATGTGTGGTCACTTGGGTTTTTGATCTTAGCCATTCTGATGGATGTGAAACATAATCTCAGAGTTGTTTTGATTTGCATTTTCCTGATGGCTAAGGACTTTGACAATTTCTTTAAGTGTTTCTCTGCCATTAGATATTCCTGTGTTGAAAATTCTCTGTTTAGATTTGTACCCCATTTTAATTGAATTATTTCGACTGTTGGTGTCTATTTTCTTGAATTCTTTGTATATTCTGGATATTAGCCTTCTATCAGATGTAGGGTTGTAAACGTCTTTTCCCATTCAGTAGACTGTTTTGTTCTGTTCTCTGAAAGGCTCCACCCAACAGGGCATTGAATCAGATGCTGAGACTCACAGCCAAACTTTGGGCATGGAGTCTTATGGAATAAGGGGGTGTGAGGAGATTAGAAAGACATGGAGGGGACAGTAGCTGCACAAGGAGACCATAAAAAGCTAAAATATCTGATCCCAGGGGATCCTGCGTAGACTGATGCACCAACCAAGGACCATGCATGGAGAGGACCTAGACCCCCTGCTCAGATGTAGCCGATTGACAGACAGCTCAGTCTCCATGTGGGTACCCAAATAAGGAGAGCAGAGGCTGCTTCTGTCATGAACTCTATTGCCTGCTCTTTGATCACTTGCCCCTGGTGATGTGGTCTTGCCAGGCCACAGAGGAAGAGGATCCAGGCAGTCCTGATGAGACTTGATAAGCTATAGGCAGATGGCAGAGGAAGAGAACTCCCCTTTCAGTGGACTAGGGGAAGAGGAAGGGGGAAAGAGGGGAAGGATGGTTGGACTGGGAGGAATTGAGGGAGGGGTCTTCAATCAGGTTATACAATGAATAAATTATGAACAAAGTAAAAATTAAAATTAAAAAATATACTTTAGAAAGTTCTATATACCTGAAGCCTAGGTGAGTTGATAGGATAAAGAGTGAGTATGATATGGTGTAAGTTAGAAAGGATGCTGCTTGTATAGATTTAAGAATGTATGTGTGGTTGTGGAAAGATAGCTTGGTCAGTAAAATGTGGGTTTGGTGCCAGCATCCATGTTATAGAAGTATGGCATATATCTGTAATTTAAGAACTAGCATGTCAGTGACAGGAAGCTCTTCCCTGGAAGCCCTTTTATGCCCATTCATTGCAAATTGGCAAGCTCTGGGTTCAGTAAGAGACACTTTTTGAAAACATAAATTAGACTATGATTGAAAGATACACTGTTGTCTACCTCTGTCTTCTGCACACATCTACATGCACTACACATATAGCTGCCTCTGTGTACAAACACATATAAACATGTATATACATGGCCAAACACATATATGTATATCTACATGTAGATCAGTAGTTTGGAGAGTAAGCAACCCTTAAGAGCAAGAATTTGAGCAGATCTCAGCTTCCACAGAAGGCTTTATACATGATCTGTTTAAGAAGCTCATAAGGTGGACAAGAAGCTGATGCAGGTATTACAGTTTAAGAAAATTTCACAATGCAACTTTCAGGAGACTTGCTCAGAGCTCAAGGCAACAGTGAGGTTATCTTTTGCCTGTCCCCGGGGGCAGGGGGGAAACACATTTAATTAAAGATACTCTTATTATTGCAATGCTAGCTGTGCATATCCCTAAAGTGCAGTTTATTCAAAACCACCAATTACTGGCAGTAATAAACCCATCTCTGCTTCCTTTTCAGCTATGTGGCTTTTGGAAGAAAAAAAGACCAGCGTTTCCTTACAAAATGAGGTGAAGCTGCTTTTCATGAACTAAATAAAAAGGGGATTCTGGTTGCTTCTCTGTCTCTGTCTCTTTCTCATTCCTCAAGTTGGGTATGGCCCTAACAAACACACAGAGAGACAATAAGATTTTTCTATATTCTTGTTTCTGAGTACTTGCATGAGCAAAAACTAAGCTTCTCTCAATATGTTCTTGATTATACATTGTCCATTCATTGTTTAGTTTGTGGTCTGGGTACTATATATAATAACATGGGTCATAAAAACTCTATTCCCTGTAGTTACATAGTTTGGACTCTATTCAAATGAAATTGAGAAACTAACTAATGTGTGTAGAGATTCCACTATTTAAAAAGTTAGTGAGCTAAGATGTAGATTTTCAGATCAAAGTTTTATGTAAGACCCATGAGTAAGTATCAGTATTACTTTCCTCTTATGAAGATGATGTGAAGAACAAATTACTTGGTTGGTTAGAGTAGGAACACACACCTGAAGATTTACCTAGATCTGGCTCCAGAGATCCTATGTTGATGTTGTGTTAGATGCAATTACTATTAGCTGCAGTCCAGAGCTGCAGTTAAATGCTTTTAAGGGAGGAGCCTAGAAAGTAGCACCAGGAAACGATGGCCCCTATAGGTGTTATGCCAGTGAAAGAGGAAAGACTAGACTATTGTATAGCAATATCTAAAGGATTTACTGTTTGGCTGGGTGGGAACCGGGGGAGGGGGATAATTTATATTACCTGAGCAGTGGAAAAGAAAATTAGTCTTCATAGAAAATTTACTTAGAGCCTGAAAAAAGTTAAAGCCATCCAGTCTCCTTCCATATATGCTTTCTGGAAGCTTTTTCTTTCCTCTTATCAAGCAATGGCCTGTTCTGACACATAGACTGAGCATCAGAGGTTACATGCTTGAGCCCGGGGAAACAGGATTAATGACTTTCAGTGAACAAATATAAAATTAATTTGACCCCACAAAATAATCTTAAAAAATTAAGAAATTAAATGAAACATTGATTTCAATACTTTGAAGAGATGACAGGCCACGTTTACAGAATATTCACTAGGATGAGGAGGATACTGAAGTTCCAGGATCCTCACTGCTACTTTAGAGCCCCATGATTGTGCAGTGAGTGACAGAAAGCGCAAGTAACAGAGGCTGCCACTTTGTAAGTGCTTGGTGAACAGTAGTTATAATCTTTTACTGCTTATTGAACCCTTTTATACCCTGATTATTATTCTAATTGCTTTATATGATTTATCTCAATTAATCCATGTGACTCAATGAGCTGAGCACTAGGATTGTTTCCAACAATTGTGCAGATAAGAAAGGAGATGCCATTAGTGGAGTTGGAACTTTTTTTTTTTTTGGTCTTTTTGTTATTTTGTCTTTTTTTTTTCCAGAGCTGAGGGCTGAACCCAGGGCCTTGCACTTGCTAGGCAAACGCTCAACCACTGAGCTAAATCTCCAACCCCAGAGTTGGGACTTTTAAAGAAAATATTTTGCTTATTCTAGCTAGTAAGGTTTACCATCATCTCCAACAAAGACATATGATAAAAATGCTCAGTCACATGCATAGCAACATTAGGTGCTGCTGGCAAGATGACTTAATGAGTAATGTGACTGAAGAACCAATGTCAAACTGGATGTGATAGCACATGTTTGCAAACCCAGTATTGCTATAGTGAAATGGAAGTGGAGACAAGAGAAACCCTGGAACACCATGAATCAGCAATCCTGGCACAAAAAACAGCAAACAATAAAGAGAGACCCTGTATCAAACACAGGTAAAGACAAGAACTGATACCAGAGAGTATTTTATAACCTCCATACAAGAGCCATAATACATATGTGCCTGCGATCACACATACACAAACATGTAACATACAACACAGAGATTAAGTCCCCTCAGTTGCCATACCTCCCTTTCTGCTTTGCATGACCAGATCACATCCTCAGTGGGGAGGAAGCAGTTACTCTATGCTCAGGCTCAACAAGGTGACTTTTCCTAAGGAACAAGCAAAGTGACAAGAACACACAAGGGCTGTCACTTAGTGTAGCTTTATTGCAATGAAGGCCAAGGGGAACAATGAAAAGCACAGCAAGAGTGATGCGTTGACAAAAGGCAACTCACCTGACTTAAATGGGAGTTAAAAAAAAAAGGTTAGTATGGGTCAGAATAATGTAGAGATGTTACTAAATATAAATCTCCAGGTTGTTGCCAGAGGTTCTGAGTTAGATTCTTATGTAGTTTGTAAATCTCTATTTTTATCACTTTTAACCTCACGACTTCTATAGGTCATGCCATGAAAATGAAGGCATTAAGTTCCAAAACATCCTCAACTATGTAAATGATACAGCCTCCAGGGTGATCTTCCCCCAGGGCTTATCAAAACCTGACAAGATCAAACATTTTACAAACACAATACAGTTAAGAATAGGTGGGATCTCCATCCCTGATCTCAAGCTGTACTACAGAGCAACAGTAATAAAAACTGCCTGGTACTGGCATAAAAACAAAATGATGGATCAATGGAATTGAATCATAGACCCAGAAATAAACTCAGACACCTACGGACACCTGATTTTTGACAAAGAAGTCTAAACCATACAATGGAAAAAAGAAAGCATCTTCAACGAATAGTGCTGGTCTAACTGGATGTCTACATGCAGAAAAATGCAAATAGATCCATATTTATCACCCTGCACAAAACTAAAGTCCAAGTGGAACAAAGACCTCAACATAAAACCAGAGCACTAAGTCTGTGTCTTATTGGTACAGGAGACAACTTCCTGAAGAGAACACCAATAGCACAGGCTCTAAGATCAACAATCAATAAATGGGACCTAATAAAACTGAAATGTTTCTGTAACACTAAGGACATGGGCAACAGAAGAAAAAGGACAGTATACAGACTAGGAAAAGATCTTCACTACCCCTAATAACCAGAATATATAAAAAACTCAATATATTATTATTATTGTTACTGAATTATATTTTAGTGCTTCACAGTTTTACACATGTATATAATGAATTTTTTCCTTTTTATTTGTTTATTTTTTATTGATTACTATTTATTCACTTTGTATCCCAGCTGTAGCTCCCTCCCTTACCCCCTCCCAATCCTACCCTACCTCCCTTTTCTCCTCCCATCCCCCTCTCCCAGTCCACAACTAGGGGAGGTCCTCCTCCCCTTCCATCTTACCCTGGCCTATCAGATCTCACAAGGACTGGCTGCATTGTCTTCCTCTGTGGCCTGGTAAGGCTGCTCCCCTCAGGGGGAAAGAATTGGTGGCAACAGGTGCTCCAATTAGTTTCTCAAACTCCCTGGAAGGTTCATTTATTTTTTTATCGTCAGAAAGGAAAGATTTTAAAGACACATTTATAAACTGATGCAAGTTTCTTTTTCATATTTAAAGGAATTTTGATTACTTGATCCTATATTCATGATAGATTTGTGTCACTACTGAGCTTCAGATGCAAACTTTAACAGAAGTAGAAGCTATAGCATGTCTCACAGATTTCCTCGTAGCCCCATAACCTGCCTCCCAGCTTGGGTCTGTCTATAGTACATTCACGCTTTATCTTAGAAGGTAATTAGTTAATTGAGGACCATTACTAGTGTACAGATAACTTAATATTAATTAATTCACCACATATATTGAATCAATCATAGTCAGTGAATGCAAACGCTTGGAAGTGTGGTGCTGATGTAGACAGTATATATTTCTCTTTTAGAACTAATAAAAACAAACCAGCAGCCACAGTAACCCCTTCCCCATTTTCCCACAAGGCTAATCTTTATCTAAATCAATACAATAAAAGTAACAAAAGTTATCTGATGCATAATTCATTTATTGTGAACTCATGTCAGTCTCAAATAATTGAAACAAGGTTATTTATGAGACTGTTAAACCAAGGGACAATTTCTACAGAGTTTAGCTCTGCTTAATGGCAATCTGAGATGCAGATATATATTTTGTCAGATTTCATTTCAAATATTGTTCTTTCCAGCCAATTATTCATCATTAAAGCTGACATGGTATACTTCCTGCTAGTAATAGGGTATAAAATTGTTTATTCTTTTACAGTAGGCAAGAAATATAAAATATGAAAAGTAATACATAACAATCCTCATGACAATTACTCACGCTGCTTATATCTTGTAGTTTAATTACTAACAACACTAACTTAATAACCTCAATTTTCAACAGGAATATTTCAAATGTAATAACCATATAATTATATCAAGCCAAAATTAAATGTGAATAATAACCAAGTATGTATTTTATTTGAGAAACATACCCGAGAAATGGTATTAGTAAGGCCACACTGAAAAGAAAAAAATATTAGCAATGAAAAGACAATAGACTGGAAGTAAAGAAGGCGAAGTTTTATGGGTGAATCACATGGTATGCTACGCTAATTTTATCGGTAAAGCCGGGCACATGTTGAAACACTTTTGGAAATTCACCAAAACAAATCAGCCAGGCATGATCCATTGTTTTTTAAATCAAGAATGACACCTCTCTAAGTCATCTTATGGTCACATACTGTTTCTATAGTTAAGTAAATTTTTATTTATTTTTTAAAGTTAGCATACAGTCAGTGGTTTTCCTTTTGGCATTTTTATGCATATAAGTCGTCACACTTTATTATTTCTAAATAACAAAGACATATCTTAAGAAGCACATCACTCAGTGACATCATCACTTCTGGATCACCATTGAATATACTGACACAGGGCAGAATGAAGCTCAAGTAGTAGGATGCTTACCTAGCACTTACGAAGCCATTGGCTTGATCGCCAACATCTAATTGGTATGGTGTGGTTTCACCTAAGCAGGAGTGGAAGCAATACAATCAAAGGTTCTAGGTCACCCTCAGCTACAAGCCAGCCTGACCTACCAGAGAGCTAAATGATATATGACAATCAGAAAACATGACCTCATTGTGGACCCATGAAGCAAGTAAGAGACAGGTTACATAAAATGCACTTTGACCTAACAGAACATACTGGGTTTTTTTTGTTTGTTTTGTGTGTGTGTGTGTATGAAATGATTTTTCTTAAGAAGAACATACTGGGTAAGAAGAGATGGCTCAATGAGTATGGATGTTAGCAGCAAAAACTAATGACCTAAGTTCAATACCGAGGGCCCACATGTGGAAGGACAGAACCCACACCTTATATTTTGTCCTCTAATCACATGCATACCATGGCATGCTCATGCATGCATACACACATATATACACAAAAAGAAATAAACTCTAATAACATTTTAAAATGAAAAAATCAAATACTGGTATAATAATGAAAGTTATAGTATAATAATGTAGGTTTATACCAATACTATTAAGCATTTATATACAAAGCATAATTATATTTGATGTACTTTTCTATGACTAGAAATGTAAGAAAGAAATAGAAGATTTATTTACAGCAGCTTTAGAATAGCTATGATGTCACAAGGCAACAGGTATTCTTCATCTCCGTTACAGTTTTGAGGGTCACTGTTGTGAATGAGGCCCTTTACTTACTGAACCTTCACTATGGAGTACATGACTGTAGTGTTTTGATATAGCTTCCCACTGCTGCTCACCATACACCGAGTGAGTTTCTAGAGCCACACATGTAAGATTGAATTTTTCATGGACGAAGGATTGGAGAAAGTTGAGTTTCCTAGTCAGTCATGTATCAAAAATAGACACTGTGAATAAAGTTCCAGGCCTTCATCTCATATCACGCTTTACTTTTCCACCAAAGCCTCACTTCTCTGTGTTTGTATGTGTGCGATCCTTGCTTCCTTCCTGGGTGTTAGCTAGGGACCACCTTCTAGATGATCCTTTTGTGCCACCTACTCTCCAAAGTATGGTAAAATCCTGGCTCAGTCCAAGTGGTAAAAATCCCTCCCATGTTTCACTACTTCCTGTCCACAGTTCAGGGCTTTCTGATGAGGTCAGACTCACCTGTGGTCATGCACAGTAAGTCAAAGGCAACTGATTAGGGTCCTGAGTTGAATATGAAGAATTCCTTCTGCCATTTGTAGTTCAGTTATGGTAGTGATACTCTAACACAGTCACAACCTCAACTCATACTAAAGGAATAGGATTATATAGTTTTTACACATAAGGCCATACTGTCATTCTGGTTAGCCACATATGTGTCTGCTGAAACTGCTAAGTGGCATGGCATGTGTTCTATGGTTGTGGAAGATAAAGGAATCGTTTAAAAAAAGTAAGCTTTAGAAAACAAAGCAAAACCATCAGGGAGAAGGACCAGATGACAGCTTTATGACTACTGACCATTTGGCTACTGAATTCACAAGGAGCAAAGGACAGAGGCTAAATCCTCCATTGGAGGCCACCATCAACCAGCCATGACACAGAGAGGATCATGATGAGTAAAAGGTACCGGTAGCCCAGGAGGCCATTCGGGTACTAGAACATTCATTGACCATGTGGTTTTGTTCATTGATCTCTAGCAAATGGAAGTAACTATATGGACTAGAGTGAGGAATAGTGTGTTTGGTACTCTAATACTTCTGCGATTCACTCATTTAAACTTTTTTTTAAATTCTTTGATGTTATAGTCACTGTGGCTCTGTTGTCATTACAGTCATGGCATGTCTAATGAGTATCCCCTTTTTTATAATTTAAATCCTAGTGGTATGCTTTATTGGCTCAGTAGCTTTTTTAGAAAAAAAAAAAAACATCTCTTAGCCTTAGTCACATTACCTATAAATTACAGAAGGTAGCCATATTTCAGTTATCATTCAATTGGCATAGAGTCAATATATTCAGGCCACACAAAATACACAAGAAGCTAATAACTTTGTAACTAGTGTTATATTTGCCTGTGGTAGGCATTATGATTACGTTGTTCTCAAAATATTTCTAGAATCTTGTGCTATGTTTGATATCAAGCATTCGCCCAGTGCCTGGATTTACAAAAGCTCCTTCTCACTCAGTCTGCCTCTCAGCATGCATTTGTCTGAGTGATAGGAAC
The DNA here is from genome assembly GCA_028658305.1 of Pachyuromys duprasi. Lineage (NCBI taxonomy): Eukaryota > Metazoa > Chordata > Mammalia > Rodentia > Muridae > Pachyuromys > Pachyuromys duprasi. The sequence continues at coordinate 77,899,727 of CM053765.1, read as the reverse complement.
ATGTCATTCTATCACTTCAGTTTTCAATCATATCTAACTCACCCTGGGATAAAAATTCAAAATTTGCAGAGAATCACCAGAATAGCCCTCCTGACCTTCTGAATGGCTTTCCAGCCTCACCTTGATAGAATTACCTGTCATTGAAACATCAGCTTAAATATTTCTATTCATGTGTACTGTCTCCCAAGCTTTTCCCACAATCAGTGCCGCTTTATCTCCACTGTGTAATAGTCTTAACCACCGTCCCTTCAAGACAAATGAACTGGTTGTCATAATATTCTTTCTCCAGTACCATGAGCCCAGGGAGGCAGGAATCACACCTTATATATCTTTCTTAATTCGGTACTTATATATGTGGCTACAGTACATTATTTGATCAGAAATATTTTTATTTATCAATAACTGGGAAAAAGTAAGTAACGCCTGTCTGAGGGATTAAGAAAGATTTAAACATAATAGGCAGCTCATACATATCATGATAGGAATCACCATACTTAGATCTCAAAATCAAATATTTAATTTTCACATGAAGCATTATTTTGTCCTAAAACAACATAAATAGCAACAGACCTTTATGTTTGCACCCTGATGTGAGTTTTAGCACTTTTGTGCATGATACAGAAGACCATTGGTCTCTCAGGTACTTAAACCCCGCTGGCACTAAAGGAGAGAAAGGAAGATCCTATAAACCAGGTCATCAGCAAGTTTAGAAGGATGACCAATAGAAAAGCCACCTAAATCAAAAAATTCATTGTGTATTTGAGCTCATATTGAGGATTCTCAAGCAATTATTGATCTACATAATTACAGTTTTTATTTTAATTTCTATTTAGTTTTATTGTGTTTACCGTGCATATATAGTATCTTCGAATGGTGATTTAGCAATTACTCAAAGATGGATTGATACTTTGAAGTTGTTACTATCAACATCATTACCATCACCACTATAATTATTGATTTCGTTTTGTTTGAAACAGAGTGTCAGTATGTAATCCAATTGGTCTCACACAACTGATCCACCTGTCTCAGCCTTATAGGTGTTGGGATTGCAGGTGTGTGTCACTATGCCCTGCTCTGCTTTGGTATGATCAAATCAAGATTACACAAGTCAGGGATGGGAGCGACCGGATCAAAGTTTCTTGTACCTCATTTCCTAAAGACCCCCATCCCCCCAATCTTGATGTGATCTCATCACAAATAACATCAATTTGCTCTTATGAGCTTCTCTGGATTGCAAAACTCTTAAGGGGATGTTTAAGAATTGTGGGAAAGTAGGTTAGAATTAGTTTAAAGTGAATATGGATGGTATTAGAAAGAGGAAAATATCAATTCCCTGGATTATTGGCTTAACAATATTCTGGATTTGATTAAACTTTCAGTTTACATGTTAGATATTTTTTTGTCTGCTACTCTTTATACAGTTTTAAAATGCCTGATGAGTTTAATATATGCTTAACCAACACATTTATATTAATAAGGAATCACTGAATAATTAATACAAAACCATTAACATATGCTTGTTATTTAGTACGTAAAAAGCATGTTTAGTCATTTCTATTTTGCTCCTTGAGTGAAAAAAAAAAGAGACAACAATTTATAGAAAAAAACCAAATAGCTGAATATGTACTTATATCAATCAGACTTGTATTTATTTTAGTAATTATACAATTGAACAAGCTGGCAAATAAGGGCATTTTTCCATCAGACATAATAATGGCAAGATATGGCTATAAAAACATAAAGTATGTTTTTACAGTCAGTTTGTGAGCATCAAAAGAGGCCTTCATAGAGGCCACACTCAGAAGCTATGCCTTGGCTCAAATGAAGCCATTGTTCACCATGTTAGAATCTGAGTTTTAGGAAGTCTTTACTACCACTTACAGACTCTCGTTCTTTGCCTGATATAATGCATATCAATCTGTATGTCCACTGGATCAACTTTCCCTTGCTCTGTACCAGGGAGAGCTACAAAAGATGGAATTTTCAGAACCATCTCCTCTTTGGCAAACTTCTCTGAAAATGGTGGGAGATGACCAGCATTTGTATACACCTGCGAGTTTGATAAGTAGCCTGGCAGCTTCCTGAGATTCACATAGCATCTTTCTTCTTCTACACAGTCGAAAACAAACATAAATGAATCCCTGGAGGTGGCTGTCAAAGGTTAAACCTGCACATTTTCTCCACCTGTTTGAAACTGAGATCCTGGAATATCTCTGATGTTCTCCAGTGAACTCACTGCTGTGTGCATCGAACGAAACTCTAGCTTTTCCAAATTACAAGAATTATAGTCTTTTTTTCTCATAATATGCTTCTTCTTTGTTTCTGTAAACTGGTTCAGGAAAATGAGGTCGGAAGGAGTAAGACAAGTAAAGATTTGCAGAGGCCATATCATTCTTCTCACTAGCTTCTGTAAGGTATCTAGGGGAAAGAGGCAGGTTAAAGTCCATGTGTGTCTGGGGTAGAGGGCTGGGAGGAGTAAGCCTTCTGTGTTGTCATAGAAACTTACTTATATGCTATCTTGGCCTTCATTATCTGAGATAATTAGCACCCTCGTGAGTCCTCGTGAGTCAAGCCAATCCATAAAACCGTAAAATATATTTTTTGCTCTTGGGGTAAAAAGGATTCCTATAATTCTATTTGGTAAATGGGTTTTAGACATACCATTTTCTGACTTTGAAAGTCTGAAATGGGATTATAGAAATCTCATATCCTGTGTTATTTTATCACCTGATTATTTATTTTTATACAAATTTGAGATTTAGGCATTGCATGTGTTAGTGCTTTGTCATTGTTATAGCATCAATAATGAGAGAGGAAACGAAATAGTACCTGTTTTTTTTTCTTTCTAGAACTCTGTTGATTTGTTGTATTCCTTGATATTTGTTTTTGTAAAGTGAAGTGTTATATGTAGTTATTAAGATTTACCAATAATTATCTTTTAGTAATGCTACTGTTAGTCCTAAGCAGCTGTATAATCAAAATACCACATAGAGACTGGGTTTATTTAGTTAACCTAGAACACAATGCTGGGCAATAGTTACTCCCTCCTAAACCTCCAAGCCCTCACAGTTTCCTAACATTTAGATTTCCCACATTATAACTGCTTTTTGTGATCTATTAGGTCCAGTCCATCTCTCTACCTCGTTCCATGAACTCTCCTCCAGTTCTTCCTTCTCTTATCTCTCCTCACCCTTTCTGAGGAGAGATCATGGAATAAGGTGGAGGGATGGACTAGACCTAATAGATCACAAAAAGCAAGTATAATAGGTAAAATCTAAATGTTAGGAAACTATGAGGGCTTGGAGGTTTAGGAGTGAGTAACTATTGCCCAGCATTGTGTTCTAGGTTAACTAAATAAACCCAGTCTCTGTGTGGTGATTTGGTAATAGAGTGGTTTAGTACTAACAGCAGTTTTACTAAAAGATACATCAACAGTAAATATTAATAGCAACTTACAACAGTGAAGTTTGAGCATGAACTTGATATTCATTTGTTAGAGCTGAAGCATAGCAAGAAGCTTATTTTTCTCTCCATGAGTTTAATCTTTTAATTTTTTTTACATGGTTAGTAAAAACCCTCTCACATTTTTTTTCTTCACATGAGACAGAGGAAGAGTTCATTCAGTCTGAAACTGTTTAGAGTAGAGTTATATTTAATCCACAGCTAAGTGGAATAGAAAGCCTAACATGTTTGTATCTAGCAAGAAGATAAAAAGATACTCGGGGGTTTGCTAAATTTGTAGCAGCAATGGGCACAGTGGAAGAATGAGTTACAACTCAAGCAGATGGCACAGTGGGGCAAGTTAAAGAATAAATTTCTGACATAACTCAGGAAAAAATATGTGAAAATACATTCAAGGTAGTGCAAACTCTCATATAGTGCTTCAACCTTCCTCGGGTTACTGCCAACAAGGAAAAAAAAATGTCACAGGTGGATCTAAAGAAAAGGAAAAGCTGAGTGCTCTCAAACTGTGAATGATTTTGAGTGCTTTATGCTGACAGTTCTGATCATCTGTTTGCAGTCCCAGTAATTTGGGCAAAACATATCAGTTGTCAGGACAGATTTAAGGAAGACCAGTCCACAGACACATGATAGGACATGGAGTGACTCCTGTCCTCAACTCTGCTGTGAATTTATGCTCGAACTCATGCAACTAGTTTTCCCCAAATAATGAAATGAATTCCTTGGCTGTAGTGATCTTCTCTCATTTACGGAATTCCTCATTTTTTTCCCCAGAAAGGTTCTTAGGATATTGCCTTCCTGGATCTCCCAAAGTTACTGTCTCCTAGATGTCTCATAGAAATCCTATTGGATATTTTCTACTTTGATTTTGAATTGCCTAGTAGCTTGTAAAACATTAATACATACTAGATCCCTGCCAAGGTGAGTCACCTTCTGCTCATGGAAGTATCTACCCACCTAAGAAAGACATACACAAATAGACATGTACAGTATAGCTAAAAGTATCTTTTCAACAATAGTCATCTGAAGACCATTAAAAATATTATTACTTTGCAGCATAGTCCCTCAAAATCCACTTAATCATATTAATGAATAACAAAAGAATGTCAGTGGCTTACGGCCAGTAATATTGATTAGCACAGCACAGAATAGACTGCTGTTAAGTGGAATAATGCCTTTTTACAAATTAAAAAGGTGTTATTTTGTGAAAATATTTTCCTAGTTATATTTATGTGTATTTTGTATATGTTTAGGGTCATGGCTCAAAATTTATTTCTTGCTGTAGTTATCATTGAAAAGTTTGTTTTCTGAACCATTACCATAACATCTAGATAGTAAAGCATAGTTACTACAGATAAACTTAATAAAACTGCAAATTCATTTATTAAAGTAGATCATACATAAAACTGCAAATGCTTTATAAACACAAATGAAATTTGATCTTATAAGCCTCTTTTCTTTCTGTCATGAAAGCAAGTAAGCAAAACGTTGACTTTGTATGACTAAATAGTGACAATTCAATACAGATAATAAACACATGGTAAGGTCTGTGCTTAGAGGAAGGAATTTTGTCCTTCCAGAAGTTAGCCTACAGCTAACTGCTCAGGAGCTGGCTCATCCCGCAGCTAGCCTGCTCCATGCTAGTGTGTTTGAGTGCTAACTGCTCAGGGGTGAGGCCACTCCTCAGGTAGTAGGCATGCTACCACCACCTGACTGAGCAGATAGCCTGCCTCAGGAGATGGGATACTGAGTAGGTACTTTCTCAGGAGGAAGAAAGCTGAAGAGACAGTCTGATGGGAAGATAACATGCATAAGGAGTAGCCCACTCAAGAGCAGCTAGCATAGTCACAAAATATGAACAGCTTGTTTGGGCTTGCTTGGAATTTTCTTGTTCAGAAACTAGCCTAATCAAGTACTGGCAGACTCAGGAGTTAGTGCACAGGTACACTGGAAAATGGCAAAGAGTAGAAACTGCAGAGAAGGGTTTAGCTTGTGTAACTGCTGTATTTGTTATTCCAAGGTCAGTGCATTGAACTGAGGTATTTTCATATCTATTATGTTATTTTAGTGAGGCAACTGGGGAGGAAAATAAAAGAGCCTCTTATTCTAAGGTGCCCTTAGGGTTTCATAGGCTCACTCTATCTAGCCTGCATCCTGTTCAGGAGGAATAATTATTAATTATGTGTTACATCTGAGAAGAATTGGCTAGAATGTGAGTGTATATACTCACTATATCCTGTTAACTCTGGATTTAATAGTGACCCTGTGACCTTGGAAAGAGATTCATTTCTTTATCTAATTTTAGTGCCTTACTCTGCATGAATTTGCAAAACAGTGAAGTGGCAAGATAAAGAACCACAGTGCACCTATTTGTTATGAAATGCTTGTTCAGAAGAGGTGGGGGAGGGGGGAGAAGCCAGATAGAGGCAGCAAGCTTTCAGCCTTGAATTCCAGCATTTTGTTAAGGCATTCTCAGAAAGACAGGGACAAATTGAAAAGCATTTAAGGAGTGATAAGGGAGAAGGAAAGCTTGATTTATGAAGCCAGATTTAAAATGATAAATATCTATTATTAGGCTAAGGAATATCCAGGGGTACATGATAAGGATCTACAAATATTGAGAGGATTTGAATATAGTAAGCAGGAAGTATTTCTTAATGTGTTACAAGATAAAATGTTCAACTGCAGACTCTGGCTAAGATGCTCAATCCTCATTCAGAAAGACAAAGAAGATGGATATCAGAGGAGGGAGAAAACAGGGAACAGGACTGGAGCCTACCACAGAAGTCCTCTGAAAGGCTCTACCCTGCAGGGTATCAAGGCAGATGCTGAGACTCATAGCCAAACTTTGGGCAGAGTACAGGGAATCTTAGGAAAGAAGTGGGAGATGGTAAGACCTGGAGAGGACAGGAGCTCCACAAGGACAGCAACAGATCCAAAAAGTCTGGGCACAGGGGTCTTTTCTGAAACTGATACTCCAACCAAGGACCACTCATGGAGATGGCCTAGAATCCCTGCAAGGAGGTAGCCTATTGCAGTTGAGTGTCCAAGTGGGTTCCATACGAATGGGGACAGGGACTGTCTCTGACATGAACTGATTGGCCTGCTCTTTGATCACCTCCCCTGGAGGGGGGAACAGCCTTACCAGGCCAAAGAAGAAGACAATGCAGCCACTCCTGATGAGACCTGATAGACTAGGATCAGCGGGAAGGGGAGGAAGGCCTCCCTTATCAGTGTACTGGGAGAGGGACAGGGGTGGGGAAGAGGGAGGGTGGAATTGGGAGGGGAGGAGAGAGGGAGCTACAGAGGGGGTTACAAAGAAAATAAACTGTAATTAATAAAAATAAAAATAATTATAAAAAGAAAGAAAAAAGAGATAATAAATGGAGGTACAAATGGGTAACTTCAGTTACTCAGAGGCGAAAGCAGGACATTAGCAAATATAGGATCCATTGGACGACAGAGGAAATGCAAGTTGGGACAACTTAATGAGACTATCTTAAATGAAGTCTATATTCTCATTCTTGCAGGAATTTCTCTATCAAATGCAGTAACAATATATATTATTTCTACAAAAGAAATTTGTTAATTATAGTTAAATACATAAGTATTCATTGATTACAAATTAATACATTGCATAAAATGTAAGCATCTATGGTTGCTGGTGTTAACAGGAACTATCACAAAGGAAAGAAAGAAGGAAGGGAAGGAAGAAAAGAGAAAAGAGAAGAAGGGAAATGGATGAAAGAGAAGCAAAACATTTTCTCATTGTACTTAGGAAATGGAAGCTATATTATTTATGGAAGTTCTCAGGTAGAACAAAAATGTCCCTAAGTATCTAAGCCAGGAAAGGGGATGGCAACAATAGCCTACCTTAGGGCACTACCCACCACTAAATCAATAGGTGACAGTAATGGGAGTGTGAAGTGGCCATGTAGAGCCATAACTGCTATTAAATCCACGACCTGGGTACAGGCGAGTTGCCAACCTCTAGCAAGCCTGCTACCTATAACAGTTACTGTAATTGAAAGTGAATTATAATGGTGACCTGGCACACTTATTTTTTGGGAAGAACTGGGCATATAATAATTCTGTTAAAATGAGACTATCTGGAAAACAGCTTACAGACACATATTTTCTTATACCTATAAACTGACTTCTTAAGGAATCTGTCTTGCTTTTGCAATACATATCAAGAGATGGTGAAAACAAGGGGCTCTTTTAGAGGAATGAGAACTTGGATGCTGAGAAGCAGTCAGATGCTACCGAACTGGGCCCATCATTTTTATAACATATGCGGTTGAGATATACATCCTCCATTTCACAAATTAAAAATCCCAGGTCAAGGAAGCTAAGTAATTTGTCCTGAATTACTTAAATCATAAAAGTTGCCAAGATTGAATGGATTTTTAGGCTGCCTACCCTCAAAGTGTATCTGTTATGTCCATGGGTCATTCATGTAGTACAAAGCATAAATCAAGCACCAAATTTATATGTACTGAATCGAATTGAAAGGAATAGATAGCAGTTGAGATCTAAAAAGACACATAAACAGCTTTTAGTCATGAGTCTATGAGATGTTGTCCAATTTTCACCAACTATTAAATTATGTCTGAACCAACTATGGTCATATTTAGAAATGATGTCTTTTCTTTTGGTATGCAAGTATCTATATCTTTTTGAGGCCATTTTAGTTATCCTTACCATATGTCAAGTTTTCTAACAATGCACAATGTCCTGACACTGGGATATTTCCAGTAATTGCTAAAGTTATTTAATTCTATTTATAGTCACTGGGTATGTTATATGGCAGGAAACTGGATGATAACACTGGAAATCAATGTATAGTGTTTGATGTCCTACAATAAAAAATGGGGACTTGGGTGATGGCTCATTGGTTAAAGTGCTTACTGTACAACCTGGGGGATTGGTGTTGAATTCCTAGAACTCACATTAAATCAGGTGACCGTGCAGCCCACCTATATCCCCAGTGTTCATAACAAATAAACTGGGGGTCTCTGGAGAGGGCTGGCTAAGCAGAGTAGCTGTGTATGTCAGCTCTGGGTTCAACTGAGAGACACTGTCTCAATACATAATGTAGAGAGTGATCAAAACAGCTTTAATGTCAACCTCCGGCCTCTACATATACACACAAAGAGGTTTATACACTCACACACGTGTGTGCTCATGAATATTCAAACATACAAGCAAACATTTAAAAAATGTAGTTTAATTTACTTCCACAAAGTACAGCAGAATAAGAGACATAAATTCAGCACTTAGGGAAATTTTAAGTTTATCAGGAGATAAACTAGAACTGCATGAGAAGGTAAATAAATCAAAGTATAATAGCCATTTACAGTTTGTTTTTTCAAATAGATTTAATTCCTTAATTTCTGTAAAAATGTTACTATGTCCTAAAGTTTATGTTAGGCATAAGTATCTAAATAAACAGACGCATAGAACTATTAATCACATGATTCCATGACTAGAGAGGAAGGGAAGCCTCTAAACATATGGTTTCAAACCAGCATTGTTGACAAAGGTAATGCTGGGGATTTCTGCTTTAGGCAGTACTGTGGGTTTATCCCGGAAGACTTCTCAGAGGAGTTGAGAGCCAAGCTGGGTTTTAAAGAGTAAGTAAGAGTTTCCAGGCCAGCAAGGAAGAAACCTCCAAATTAAAACGGACAAACAGAAAAAAAAAAACTATTCTGTATTTTAAAAAAATTCTGCAAGAGTATGATGGATTTTGATAACTATTCTGTTAGAAAAACAATGGGAGGATATGAAAGGCTGTGATGACTGCATTGAGGAGGTATTGGGAACAGGGACCATCTCTGACATGAACTGATTGGCCTGCTCTTTGATCACCTCCCCGTGAGGGGGGAGCAGCCTTACCAGGCCACAGAGGAAGACAATGCCGCCACTCCTGATGAGAGCTGATAGACTAGGATCAGAAGGAAGGAAAAGAAGACCTCCCCTATCAGTGGACTTGGGTAGGGGCATGTGTGAAGAAGGAGGAGGGAAGGTGGAATTGGGAAGGGAGGAGGGAGGAAGCTACAGAGGGGGATACAAAATAAATAAAGTGTAATTAATAAAAAATTAAAATAAAAATATTTAAAAAAGAAAAACGGACAACCAAAATCTCACATCTTTGTGGGTCTACTAGAATGAGTGCATAGACCAAAATCTCTCTTCAAATGAGAACTTTACATCTTATCCACCAAATTGCTCAGGTTCCTTCTTCACAGTAGAGAAAGTCATTAAAAATGATGTTTTCAGACACCATACCCTGAAGCATACCTTCTAGCTTAGGCTAGAATATGTAATTACAGAAGAGCTGTTATTAACATTTCATAAATCATCTATTGGAAAATTTAGGTGCTTAACACTGTTTAAGAGCACAGCTGCATTTTAGAAACAAGACATAATTGCAACAGCGGCATCACAGAATGATTAGTCCAATGATTAGAAATGAGAATGACTCTTCTTAAATGTACAGTTGCAGAAGTGCACTAACGGATAATGGTGAGTACATCACAAAACCTGTTAATCAGAACAAGTCTTTGAATCTCAGGACTACTACTGTAAAGAATTCTTTGGAACCACTGATTTTAGGAAACAAGAAAGAATCAAAGGAAAAATCAAAGACTGTCTATGATTGGTTTCTCTTGCTGTGATGAGACATCTAGAAAGCAACATAGGTAATGAGTTATTTTAGCTAACAATTCCAGGGCTTGTCAGTCATTGTGGGAACGTCAAGGTGGGAAATTCAAACAGCTAGCCGTATCACATCCATACTTAGGGGCAGAGAGAAGTGTGTACCACTTCTCACTTGCCTACATGTACACAGTTTGCTTTTTCCAATTTCGTGCAGTTCAGAACACCCTGGTTAGGTAATGGTGCTGTTCCCAGTGAGGCTAGTCTTCCCACATCAGTTAACTCAATTGATACAAATCTACAGACGTGCACTCAGGTTAACCCAACCTAGGTAATCCCTTCTTAAAACTCTTGTTCCCATTTAGTTACATTGTGTCAAGTTGACAATTAAAATTAACCATCACTAGCATTATTGCTCATAACATTGTGCTATAGATTTCTGTTTATATGAACTGCAGGAATTAAACAGTTTCAGGATGTGTTTTCCTACAGAAATGAACTAGAAAAATGAGTGATGTCATTCATTTTTTCCAGTTTACAAGGTTAAGAAAGCTTAAACTATAAATCTTCTCAAAGAGAAAATGAGGAATAATTTCACATTTAATCATAGGCAAATTTAATTGAAGTCTCATAAAACATTCCACATGAATGGTTTTCAACAGAAAATTTGATGTCCTTAAAGAATAACGAGTTTTATATCTTCCTTTTCAAACACAATCAGCATTATCATTAAACTTGGTCACTCCTGCCTCCTTTGAAGGATTATCCTTGAGAAATGAATCTCGGAGAAGGATAGCAGCTTAGCCTTCTCAGCATCTGTAGGTCTCTACCTTGTTTGAGCTGTGTTTTCAAACTAGCTCTTGCTTCTCCCATCCTTACTTCACCTAGCGAGCACTTCAATAACCCTCAGTGGCCGACCAGGAAGCTTACACCTACCCCTCCAATGCTAAATATGAATCAGGGAACTGAGATTCAATAGGTTAACTGGATTCCTCTCTGTTCTATGTTTCCCATCCGGATCCACATGTAAAACACTGTACCATTTCCTTTTCTAGTTGAGTTTCCCATTTTTACTCCCATCAACTCTGACATCAGCCTGATTATTTTTTATGCTTACACCAGTATTCAGTAGTTTTCTTCCATAATTCTAATAACTTATTGTTTCTACTGTACAACTTATGCCTGTATCATCTCATGCTAATGTTCATTTCTTTTTCAGGGGTTGCTAATTTAATGTTGTAGAACAGGCTTACCTCAAACTCACTACATATTCCAGTCTTACCTAAAGCTTGCAGAAATCCTTCTGCATCCATCTCCTGAGCAGTGGTAGGATTACTGTCAAGGGACTTAATCCTTAGAAAAATTGTGGTTTCAATTATTTAAATCTTCCTGGTCCTTCTTACTTCCCCTTTAGCCTCCTTCTCTCTTTCCCTTTTCATCCTTTCCATTCCTTCTTTTTCTCCCTTTATACTCTCCTGTATTATTTTTAACACCTCCTCCTCACAAACACACAAAAATCACATGTACTGACACTCTTCCACCATGTTATAGAATATCTGGTGATATTATCTCTATGGATTTCACAAGCAAGTTTATATTTTCTATGGTATAAAATCCATGTTGAGGAAGTTCATCTCCTACTTCCTTTCCTTGGATGTTTAAACCTAATAAATTATATTGCAAAACCTATTATTGGACTCACTCAGTCAACAGCTAATCACTGAGTGACTCATACAAATTAGGCTTCAATTTGCATTTTACACTAATTTTGTTTAGCTTGAAGACTTTCCACGCTGTTTTCTTTTCTTATTCTACATACATTTCTCTCCCAAAGCACCTCTTCTTTGTTTGTTCTATCTGTTCCCAGCAATCATCAAGTTGGCTATGAAATATCTTCTAGCCTTTACATGTTTATAAGTCTTCTCTCTTTAGTTTCGCCCTAGAATTTGGCAAGTGCTATGTTTCACAGTAATTGCTTGTTCAGTATATATCTCTTGCCATTAGACTTACTTTGTGGGAAGAGAAAATCTTTGCCTCCATAGTGACTGAACTAATGAACCACACAAAGAAGGTTCTCAGTGAAGCAAAGGCACTTCCATATATAAAATTTATTAAGATCTCCACATCCTGGACTCAAACAGAACTATCAAAAATAGAATTTCTAATTCTTGAAACCAAATGATTTTCTTAATATTCCAGTTTTTTAGTTTAATTAAATATTTTATTTAATAATATATGCATGCATACAATTTGTCTGGCATCAATCCTTCCCACATTCTCTCCCAATTTCTTTTAGAGACTCTTCATTTCTAACTTTATGTATATTTTTCTCTGTGTCTCTGTCTCTAGTTCTATAAATCTTCCATTTATCTATCTATCTATCTATTTATCTATCTATCTATCTATCATCTATACATCTCAAGTGAATACACAATGAGTCCACTTTGTGCAACATATATGTGCATGGGTGTAGAACAATCTACTGCTGTATTGATAGTCTCTTAATGTCACTATCCCAGATGAAAAGTCTCTGTCTTTCATTAGCCATCAATTTCCTATGGCTCCACAGGAGGACCCTGGATAAGATGCTCAATCTTCATTCAGAAAGGCAAATAGGATAGACATTAGAAGAGGGAGAAAACAGGGAACAGGACAGGAACCTAACACAGAGGACCTCTGAAATACTCTACCTAGCGAGGCATTGAAACAGATGCTGAGACTCATAGCCAAACTTTTGGGGATTGCAGGGAATTTTATGAAAGAAAGGGGAGACCTGGAGGGAACAGGAGTTCCACAAGGAAAACAACAGAACCAAAAAATCCAGGCACAGGAGTCTTTTCTGAGACTGATACTCCAACCAAGGACCATACATGGAGATAACTTAGAACCCCTGCACAGATGTAGCCCATGGCAGCTCAGTGTCCAAGTGGGTATCCTAGTAAGGGGAACAGGGACTGTCTCTGACATGATCTTAGTGACTGGCTCTTTGATCACCTCCCCCTGAGGAAGGAGCAGCCTTACCAGGCCACAGAGGAAGACAGTGCAGCCAGTCCTGATGAGACTTGATAGACTAGGGTCAGATGGAAGTCTTATCAGTGGACTTGAAGAGGGGCATGGGAAGATAAGAGGGAGAGAGCATTTGATTGGAAGAGGATGAGGGAGGGGCTACAGCTGGGATACAAAGTGAATACATTGTAAGAAATAAAAAATGAATTAAAAATGGAGATAGAAGGATAGTAAGAGTAACATGGAGTGGGTTTCTCTAGAAGAAGAGTATATGTCACACATGACAGTACAGTTAGACAAATAAGCTAACAGCAGATGATACTTTGCAAACAATATCTGAGCAAGATCAATTCAAGCGAAATATTCCAGGTTTAAAAAGCTATACAGTGTTAGTCCAGACCAGTGTGTATAAATAAAATTTGAACAGTATGTTTGTATGCAAATGTGATTGCAGTGTACCATAAAATACAACATATTGAGAAAGCCATAGAAAGTTTATACTAATCCATTTGCAACTAGCAGCAGATGTTGTGCATATTAAGAATTAATCTTGTATATTATTATAATGGATAGATCCAAAGACTTTGATTATGTTAGAAGAAGAATGAAATACCCTTCACTGTTTACCTTTGGCAATTCAACTAAAGCATTTTCCTGGTAACAATTCCACTTTCTGTCTCCAGCTCTGAAGTCCTCTCATTCCAAACTGCTTATCATAGCACCAGTCTTCTCTCTTTGAAGATCTCAGAAACATCTCAATTATGATATGTCCAAAGGAAAGCTCTCACTTCTAACCTCAAACGTGTGCACTCCACCCCTATTAAGGGTTCATCTCATTATCTTTTTTTGTGTGCTCTAGAAATGGGTTTTATTTATCTTTATGACTAACTTTAGAAAGAAGTTTAAAAACACTCTGGAGAAATACAATGGAAATTTTAAAAAAATTATATATCTACTCATGTGCTTAATAGAGTAAGACCAGGGTTATTGTTGCAGATTTGGGGCCAATCTGCTGAGGCCCCTCCACCCTAACTGAGAGAACGGTCTTCAAAAATGCAGAGGAGAATGGGCCTCAGGTGGAAAGCTTCCCAGCATGCACAAGGCCCCACATAAAACCGAGTGGCGGCATAGGCATGTCATCCCAGTTCCTGAGAGGTAGAGACAGAGGGATCAGAAGTTCAAGGTTCCCAATTACATGTTGGAGGCCAGTCTGGGATACATAAGCCCCAGTCTCAAAAACAAAAGTGAAAACCAGAGGCTGAAGAACACCTCTCCATCTATGAATAAACATGCCAGAACTCAGAAGCCACTGTGGTACTGTTCAAACAGTCCCAAGTGGCCTTTATTTCATGAAACTGTTTCTACTAGTTCTATAAAAAATAACTGGCAAATGTACACATAATGCCTTGTAAGCCATTCTTCTGCCTCAAGGCTGCCCATGTAAGCTCCCTACATTGGCCTAGCGAGTTTGCAGTGCTTTGTTAACCTTAGCTTAGTGTCACATTTAGGTATCCACACTACAGGCTTCTGAATCATGTTATTGGCCTGGGCAGAAGGATGGACTCGTAGCTTCTTTCACCTGTGACTGACAGGCTGGTCTCTGTAACCCAGTCTCCACAGGATGGCATCTACTCCCACTAAGAGTATAAAGAGACTTCCAGGAAATAAAAAAATAGGATGCTTCCATGTGCTTAGTCTAACAAATTTCAAATGTGATGACTTCATGTGGATTTACAGGCTGACAGTTGTTGATCACAGTTCACTGGTCCCTCTGGGCTAGGTCATTTTGTTACCTTAATCCACATGCTGGGAATAACAGTAACTTTTGCATGGGCACAGATCTCTGCCATCTTTAACTGTTGGCAGGAGCAAAGAAATTCTAAGGAGACAAACATGTGCCCCTCCTTTTCTTTATTAGAAAACTGAGTCAATAGAGCCCAAGGAATTGGAATTTTCCCCATGCCGGAAAATGGAAACACTTGGGCCCTGGTACCAAGAGTAGTAGTCAGAGAGAAAAAAAAAATGACATTTCACATAGTTCTGACAAATTTTTAGATTGCCTTTAAAGAGGGACTGGGGCTGACATAATGATGGGTAGGAAGGACCTCATCTTGTCCAGGATGACTTATTTAATCATATCTTTTTCTTTCCTTTTAAACACGAACCTCATGTCACTTGCCAGAACACTGGGCCCAGAGACGAGGGCTGGGGGATTGTTTGTTCCTGTTCTCAATGTAGGCACATTAAATAAATCTTTTTTTTTCCTTTTTGCTTTTCTCTAGTACTTGTCTTTTACTGAGCCTAGCTTGTTAGGGCTCGGTACCCAGGTTTTGATTCTAACAAGTTCTGGCAGCATTTTCCCTGCATTCTTACAACACTTTACAAAGCCTGCTGAGTCTTCATCGAAAACATCACAAACTCCTCTCCAGCTCCTGAGAAGTGTTGCATTGTGGGGTGTTCTCCATTTCTTCCTTCTTGGCACAGCCCTTTCTCTTTGTCTCCCTATCCTGTCTATTCCAATCCAAAAGTGTCCTGTAAATTGTATATCACCTCATACCTTTAAACCACCTAATGACCTCATGTTCTCCTTAGGACAAAATCTGAATTTAGTATGGCTTACCAAGCGTTGTCTGACTAACAATTCTAGTAAGGTTTTGCTTCAGCGATTTCCTTTGAGCTCCTCTAATAAAAGCATTTTTAAAAACTTTCTTAGAACCCATGCACCTGTTGCTCCTTTCTCTTGAATTCTCATCTATCCTTTGCTAAGTTGTTCCTTCTCAGAATTTCTGTCATTGTCCAAATGTTACCTCTGTGGAGAAATCTCCCCTAAATTTACTATTTAAGAGGATGGCCCTGGAGCCCAGTAGAAACAGTTACTTTTTCAGTTTTGTTTTCATCATCTTGATTGCATCTTACCACAAATAGGTGTTGTTAATAATAATTCCTTGAGGCTGAAGAAGAAGAAGAAGAAGAAGAAGAAGAAGAAGAAGAAGAAGAAGAAGAAGAAGAAGAAGAAGAAGAAGAAAAAACAACAACAACAAAAAACCTCATTCTCCAAAGTGTTTCGCCTGCAAACATGAGGACCAGGCTTCGTCTCCTGAACCTACCTAAAAAGTTAGGCATGATGAAAGGAGTTTGTAATGCCAATTCTGGGAAAACAGAGACAAAAGGATCTCTCAACATTAAACATCACAGCCTAATCAGAGAGGTATAGATCCCAAAGAAAGACCATGTCCCAGAAACCAATGTGGATAGTCATCCCAAGAAACAATATCTTAGGCTGATATTTGGCCTCTACACTCACACAGAAACACACCTGCATAAATGAACACACATATACATACACAATAATAATATTCTTTGGTTTCATGTATTTTTAGTATGGTGCAAAAAGAACTATTTTGCTAAATCACTGTTTTCCTTAATCATAATTGTACTATTTGTAAATACATACAATAATTACAGTGACCAACAAAATATTGAGTGATTAAAATAAATAAACTTATTAGACATTACTTGAGTTCTGCTTTCCTCACAGAAGCAAATCTACACATTCATATATCTTTATACAAATATAAAAATCAAGATCTCCAATGCATAAAGCAATTGTAGAATCTAGCCTGAATTCTTGAATCTCTCTCTTGTTCTCTTCCACTACATCAACAAAACCAATTTTTAAATATATTTATAATTATACTATATTATAATTTAATATTTATAAAGGTGTCAATTTCATTGTGATTCTTTTCCTATCAGGTAAATTAAAAAGAGAGAAAAAATTGATGATACATCCTGGACATTCTCTTTCCTAAGATAAAAGGAAAAAGAACAGCAGCCTCCATCAATACAAATCTCCTGCATAAACCTGCCACAGTAAATTAAACATGTGTTATGGAGAGAGAATGGATGTACTGTTATAAGATTCATGGCTGGTGGCCAAAAGGCAATTGTCTACTCTTCCTTAATAAACTCAGCCCAAAAACCATGGGCATTTTATGCCACTGTTTATCATAACACTTTAGAGATAAATTACAGTAAATAATAAAGGCTTTATTTTCCTAAATGTTCTAAAACTGTTACAGAAGGAGTTCTTAATCACAGAGCCCCAACTTTCTGGTACACAGCCACCTCAGGAAAGCAGATATAAGCCTTCATCTTTATTTTATTAGTTACATAGCCACCTTAAACATTTGCCAATCAAACAATGGCTGCATGATTGAGAATTTAGGGCATGTTTGAGAGATTTCTGAATTAAGTGTCCAAGCTTCCCCTCATCTTTGTGCCTGCTGTGTGGTACTGAATGGATTCCTCGGTGACTAAGTCATTAAAATGAAATAATGATATCTGTCTTTTAGGGGTGTGATGATGAAGGAAAAAGGCACACACAGTAAAATTCTAACTCTAGGTTAACTAAAGGCAATATATAGCAAGCACATAGCCAACATAAAATTAAATGGAGAGAAACTTAAAAGCAATTTGACTATAGTCAGGGACAAGAAAAAGCTATCCATTGTTTTCATATCTATTTAATATATTACTTGAAATTTCAGTAGGATAACAAGATAAACAAAGAAGCTTAAGGGCATACAAATTGGAAAGGAAGAAGACAAAGTATCACTATTTGCAGATGTTATGATCGTATACATAAGTGACCTCAAAAGTTTTGCCAGAGAATTCCTAAGGAAGATAAACACCTTCAATAAAGTGGCTGGATATAAAATTAACTAAGGAAAGAAAGAAATTAGGAAAACACTTTTCAGAATAACCACAAATAATATGAAATATCTTGTAACTCTAACTAAGCAACTTGAACACCTGTATGACAAGAACTTCAAGTCTTTGAAGAAAGAAATTGAAGAAGATATCAGAAAATGGAAAGATCTCCCATGCTCGTAGATTGGCAGGATTAACATAGTAAAAATGGCCATCCTACCAAAAGCAATCTACAGATTCAACGAAATTTCCTTAAATTCCAGCACAATTCTTTACAGACCTTGAAATAACAATATTCAACTTCCTACGGAAAAACAACAGCAAAAACAGGACAGTTAAAGAACTTCTAGAAGTATTTCCAGCCTTGATTTCAAGATGTACTACAGAGTAAGTAATAAAACCTGAATTCTACTGGCATAAAAACAGACAGGTTTATCAAAAATATGGAAATGAAGACCTAAAAATAAACTCACACAACTACAGGCACTTGTTGTGTTTTTGTTTTTGTTTTTGTTTTTTACAAAGAAGCCAAACTATACAATTAAAAAAAAAGGAAAGTTCTTCTACAAATATGGCTGGTCTAGATCTATGTCTGCATGTGGAAGAATACAAACATATCCATATCTATCATACTCCAAAAACTGAAGTCCAAGTGGCTTAAAGACCTAACCATAAAACTGGATACACCAAATCTGATAGAAGAGAAAGTAGGGACTAGCTTTGAGTCCATTGGCACATGAGATAACTTCCTGAACATAACAACAACAGCTCAGGCACTAAGATCAACAATTAATGAAGCTGAAATGCTTTTGTACGGCAAAGGACACTGTCTAAAGAACAAATTAGCAGCCTACAGAATGGGCAAAGATATTCACCAGACCTGTATCCAACAGAGGGCTGATATCCAAAATACATAAAGAACTCAAGAAATTAGAAATAAACCACCCAAATAACCCAATTAAAAATGGGGTGTAGCCTTTTTTTCTTCCCAGGGGAACTGTAGAGACTGATGCATCAACCAAAGACTATGCATAGAGAAGACTTAGACCCCCTGCTCAGTTGTAGCATATAGACAGTTCAGTCTCCATATGGGTACCAAGTAAAGGGAGAAGATACAGTCTCTGACATGGACTTGGTTGCCTGCTCCTTGATCACTTCTTCCTGTTGGGGCAACCTAGCCAGCCCAGGAAAAGGATCCGGGCAGTCCTGACAAGAATTGATCGGCTAGGGTCAGAGAGTAGGCAGGGAGTGCTTCCTCTATCAGTGGACTAAGGGAGAAGGATAGGGGAGGGAGAGTTAGGGAGAGAGGGTGAGACCAGCAGGAGATGAGGGAGGGGCTGCAACTGGGATACAAGGTGAATAAATTGTAAATAATAATAATAATAGTAATAATAATAAGAAAAAAAGAAATCACACTCAACTGTACACAGGCACACACAAATTGGCATATAGACTTAAACAGAGAATTCTCTGCAGAGGAATTTCAAATGCAAATCAGGGAAATGTAAATCAAAATGACTCTGAGATTCCATCTTACACATGTCAGAATAGTTAACATCAAAAACTCAAGCAACAACACATGCTGGAGAGGATGTGGAGAAAGCAAACGTTCCTTCATTGCTGGTGGAAATGTAAACTTATAAAACTACTTTCAAAATCAATTTTTCTCAGAAAATTGGCAATAGTGCTACCTCAGTACTCAGCTATATGACTACTGGACATACACCCAAAGGATGCTGCACCATACCAAAACAGCACTTGCTCAACCTATTTATGGCAGCTTTATTCGAAATAGCCAGAAACTGGAAACAACCTAGATATCCCTCAGCCAAAGAATGGATAAAGAAAATATGGCACGTTTACACAATGGAGAATTTCTCAGATATTAAAACAATGACATCATGAAATTTACAGGCAAATGGATGGAACTAGAAAAGATCATGCTGAGTGAGGTAACCCAGACCTCAGAAAAGCATATGTTCTCACTTATAAGTGGATTTTAGACATAAAGTACAGATAGCCATCCTATAATCCACAGACCCAAAGAAGCTAAATGACAAGGAGGGCCTGAGAGGATGCTTGAATAGCACTGAGAAGTAGTCATAGAATAGACTTTGGGGGTGAATTGAGGGAGAAAACTGGGTCGGGGAGGGGAATAGGAGGAATCAACTGTGAAGAGAACATAGAACAACAGAGGGAGAGAGAACTGGAATCAGTGGGGAATGCCTCTCTGTGACAAGCTAGAAAACATGGATAGTGGAAACTTTCAAGCCTCTATGATTATGACCCTTGGTAATCCTCCTAGCAATGGGGGGTATGGAACCTGAAACAGCTATCTCTTGTACCAAGGCAAGACTTCCAATGGAAGGAGGAGGCACAGACCCAGCCCCAAAACCTTTGATCCACAATTTGGCTCTCCTACAAGATGTGCAAGAGTAAAGATGGAGCAGAAATTGAGTCAATGGCCAAACAATGACTGGCCCAGCTAGAGACCCACGCCATGAGAGAGAGCCTGCTCCTGCCACTATCAATGATGTTCTGCTGCACCTTCAGAAGGAGCCTAGCATAACTGTCTTCTGAGAGGCTTCACTTAGCAACCAATAGAAATAGATGAAGAAACCATGGCTGAACATTCATCAGAGCTCTGGGAATACTGTGAAAGAGGGGAAGAATCAGAGACATCAAGGACACCACAAGAAAACATACAGTAAACTAAACTGAGACCATATTGGCTCACAGAGACTAAACCCCCAACCAGGGAGAATGCATGAGACATACCTAGGCCCCTTACATATTTGTAACATGTGTGCACCTTGTGGGACCCTAACAGCAAGAACAGGGGCTGTCTCTGACATTATTGTCTGCTTTTGGGTTGCTTTCCCCTAACTGGGATGTCCTCTCTAGCCTCAATAGAAGATGTGCCTAGTCCTCCTACAACTTGATATGCCAAGGGTGTTGATATATGTTGGAGGTCTCCCCTCTTCTAAGGAGAAAGGGAGGGAGGCATGGGTGGTTGTGCGAAGGAAGGACTGGAAGAAGAGGAGAGGAGGAAGCTGTGATAGGGATGTAAAAAATAAATGAATGAATGAAAAAATCGAACTATAAGTAGGATCTAAAAGAAAGAGAGAATGGAAGGAAGGAAGAAAGACTGAAAGGAAAAAAGGAATGAGGAGAGAAACTTGAAAAAGCTCATTCTGCCTCAGATACTAGGTATGTTGGATGGAGGTAAATAACATTTCAAGGACAAGCTGTGCTTCCTCCCCCCCTCTGCACCCGTGTCCCTCCCCAAGACCACCGATAGGGGAGGTCTTCCTTTCCTTCCCCCCAATCCCAGTCCATCAGGTCTCATCAGGAGTGGCTGCATTGTTTTCCTCTATGGCCTGGCAAAGCTGCTCCCCACTCATCAGGAGGTGATCAAAAACCAGGCCAATCAGTTCATGTCGGAGACAGTTCCTGTTCACATTACTATGGAACCCACTTGGGCACAGAACTGTCACGGGCCACACCTGTGCAGGGGTCCTAGGCTACCTCCATGCATGGTACCTGGTTGGACCATCAGTCTCAGGAAAGACCCTTGTGCTCAGACCACTTGTCTCTATTTCTCTCCTTGGGGAGTTTCTGTCCTCTCCAGATCCTACTATTTCCCATTCCCCTCATAAGTTTCCCTGCACTCTCCCCAAGTATTGGCCATAAGTCTCAGCATCTGCTTCAATAGTCTGCAGGGCAGAGCCCTTCTGAGGCCCTCTGTGGCAGGCTCCTGACCCATTCCCTGCCCTCTCCTTCTTCTGGTGTTCATCCCCTTTGTCCTTCTGGATAGGGATTGAGGCATTTTAGCAAGAGTCCTCCCTCTTGATTAGTTTCTTTAGGTGCACAGATTTTAGTAGGTTCATCCTATGGTATATGTCTATATGAGTGACTATATACCCTGTATGTCTTTCTGCTTCTGGGATAGCTCACTCAGGATGATCCTTTCTAGTTCCCAGCATTTACCTGCAAATTTCATGATATCCTTGTTTTTTATTGCTGAGTAGTATTCCATTGTGTAGATGTACCACAATTTCTGTATCCATTCCTCAACTGAGGGGCATATGGGTTGTTTCCAGCTTTTGGCTATTACAAATAAAGCTGCTACAAACATGGTTGAGCTAATGTTCTTGTATACTTGAGACTCTTTTGGATATATGTCCAGGAGTGGTATAGCTGGATCTTGAGGAAGCGCTATTCCTAGTTGTCTGAGGAAGCGCCAGATAGATTTCCAAAATGGTTGTACAAGTTTACATTCCAACCAGCAGTGGAAGAGGGTTCCCCTTTCTCCACATCCTCTACAGCGTGTGTTGTGACTTGAGTTTTTTATCTTGGCCATTGTGATTGGTGTAAGGTAAAATCTCAGGGTTGTTTTGATTTGCATTTCCCTGATGAGTAAGGATGTTGAGCATTTCTTTAAGTGTTTCTCTCCCAATCAATATTCCTCTATTGAGAATTCTCTGTTTAGCTCTGTACCCCATTTTTAAATTGGATTACTTCATTTGTTGTTTTTTAACTTCTTCATATGTAAATACACCTGCTCAATAAATATATATATATGTGTATATATCCTGCTCAATATAAATATGTATCCATATATTTAATATATATATATATATATATATATTGAACAGGTTGTATTTACGTATGTATGTTTGTATGTAAAAACAATGAAAGTAAAGAGATAATGAAATTGAAAGTGAACCTTGGAAAGTATATGGGAGTGTCTTAAGGGAAGAAAGGGAAAGGGGAGAAATGATATGATTATAATTTCCCAAAATAACAAAGTATAATTTGGGCGGGGTAGGACTTCGTCTTTGAAGAGTGACCAGGATGGCTGGAGAAGAAGGAAAAGAATAAGAATTGAATTAAATGCTGTGGCTAGGATACAAGTGAATGACCTGTGATTAAAACAAAATAATAATAATAAAAAGAATTGAATTAAATGGTCAGAAATGCAGTTAACAAGGTGATGGAATATAGAACAGGGATACATTGTAGGAACAGTGATCACTGTGGCTTCTGCTGGTCATCAGCATAGCCAAAATATAGCAGAGACTTTTGGAATTTATTCAATATGATAAATAAATTTGAAATTTTGAGCACCTACATGCCCAAATCAATCTTTTACAGGTTAATTCCGACTGTTGTCAGATAATAGACAAGGCACCCGTAGGTTGACGGCCAGGAGAGACAGCATGGCAGCAGATGCTCATGGTTTAATTTGACAAGATGTGGCATAAAGAACATAGGTTTAAAAGTACAGGGTTGGCTTTTGACCTGACAAGATATGCTTTCAGTGTGAGAAAAAGAGGAATAAATATGACACTGTTGTCTGAACATAACGACATCCCACACATTGGGAAAGGATCTTTACCCAACCCTATATCTGACAGAGGACTAATATCCACAATATATAAAGAACTCAAGAAGCCAAAAATCTTAACATTAAAACACTTTCACCACTTCCTGCTGCCAGCCCCAGACAATAACCATTCTTTTCCTTTTTTTACTGATTTGGCTTTTCTAAACATTGAATGTAAATTCTTGGTCTGGGTTGTCATATACCTTGTTGTGATTGTTGCTGCATGCCGCTTTATTCCATCATTATAGACCCAGTACACTGACAGCTGAATTGCTTCCAGCTTCTGACTGTTAACAAAAGTGCGACTGTAATGCTTATTTGAAGATGTTTTTTAGATAGCCATTCTCATATCTATTGGCTATGTCTCTCTTCTTTATAACCTCGGCACTCTAGTGGGGAGAGAGAGACAGGCAAAGAGACAGAGACAGCGACAGAGAGACAGATAGGGACCCCCCCCCCACACACACACACAGACAGAGACAGAGAGAAAGAAAGAGAGAGAGAAAAGAATACAGATGTGCCTCTTGTGTTCTTCCCTTTATTTCAAAGAATATTGAATCCTGGGTCCACAAATTATTTAAATTCCCAGAAAACATATGCCTGGGAAAGGGAAAGGCTTGCAGCTAGGCAGAGGGGGCACTTGTCTTCTGGGAACAGATTTCAGAAGATCTGACAATAAACTGAATCACCTTATAGGTCAGAATATAACTGAATGGAAACAGTGATGGGTCAATAATGGGGTACCCACACCCTCAGCAGTATATCAGTGCCATGAAAATGAACTGTAAGTACTGAACCTTTTTTTTTTCTAATTCTTTTACCAATATATAACAACCGTGAATAAATCTTCATCCTTTTCCTTCTGAGGTCTCTAGAGCCCAGGATTTTGCTCTCAAATCTCTGGGTAACAATAAAATGAATGTGTAATATTTGTGCATTTAGTGATAACTTTCTTCTAAGTAACACACAGTTCTCATAATAGATAGCCAGAAAGTACTGATATTACCTCACAGAGTCAAATAGAGAGGAGCACATCAGCACTTGCCTCTCTACCCCTCTTCTTTTAAGTTCATTTGTAACCTTGGAAAAGAACTGCCCTTTTTTTTTTTTACATTGTGTTTTCTTTACTTGGGAACTGAAAGTATTGCTAGATGTTCTCTGTGCTTTCTTCCACTTTCAAAAGCTTATGATGTCCTTAGAAGTTGAAAGATGTATAAGCAAAATAATAATAATAAAAAAAGAATCAATGACTCTCTCTCTCTTGCCTCCAGCATTTTCTGGACATGAAACTGTGAAGCTAGGGTAGGTCATGGGGAGCATGAGACAGAATGCATTGGACACTGGGCTAATTTTTGCAGAACTTAGAATTCACAAGCTACCACTCTGCCTGTATTTCTTGTTTTTTGGAGTTTTTCTTGCATGCCGCCATATTGCTTGAAGCCATCTTACCACTCAGTGTTAATTGAGCCTAGAACACATATTGGCAGCACTGCATAGAGGAGATTGGTTAATGAAACATTGAAAAAATTTAAATCCAAATGATTGCTATTACCTTTGAAACAGTTCTGTATGTAGGATGTATTTCTTCCATTTATGATTTATGTAGACATTTTGGGGGGAATATATAGATATTGCCCTTTGGATTACCCTCTGTACTAGTAGTGCAAAATATTTTTAAGGTTATATGTTAAAAATATAACAGATGATAAGAGAGTGATGGATATATCCATACCAGTTATTACAAAGGTTTATAACACTTGATCACTGATTCTAGGGAAGCTGTTTGTATCTTTCTACATTGCATTTCACCTCCAACTTGTGATTGCAAGTGGTACCAGCATATTCTTGCATCTAGTCAATCCTAAGCAAATATTTATATTTTTCTGGATTTTATATTATACTGAGTAATATTACCATTGTTTCCTAGACTTAAACATTTATTTAAATAATATTATAATGTATATTATTTAGCAATTTGCTAAATATATTATGTTTGTGGATTTATCAGCATAGTTATATGAGTTATACTTCAATATTTACACAGTAAAATATTAAACTTTTAATAAAGCATAACTATTTTTCTTTTACTTAACTGTATTCAAAGGATATCCAACATTTTATGACTATAAATATATTAGCCATAAATATTACTGTTGCTCATATTTTATGTATATTTTTCTCTTGTTATTGAAAAATTTCCAGATTATAAAAATTGTACAACTTCATCTTTCTCAAGTGTTACTAGAGTGTATCCAAAGTGTTAGAACCTTACATTCTTTCCACCCATCAAGATGGAAATTTTCCATTTTTCACATCCTCCTAAAACTTTGAATTTTTCGATATTGTAATTTTTCATGTAAAAAAATAAAGAATAGTCTGTAATAAACATCTACTGACACCTGGTCTGGATATACCTGTGCTTTGTTCTATGAGATACTTTGAAAATAATGTAGAACTGGAAAAAGCTAGAAGCATCAGCCCCTCATTCCTGCCATTAAAGAAAACCAGAACAAGACATTTAACTCAAACCTAAGTATCTTTAATATTAAAAGTGAAGCAACGAAATTGTTCATGGTTATTCCACCTTCAGTACTATTTGCTCAATTATACTCCATCGATGTGACAAACTGATAAAAGATGCTACATGTGTTTAGGTAAATGTATAAAAAGACAAAATACACATTTATTGGGAGAATACCATGTGATACAAAATCCAAACAAAAGAGAGGCAGAAATTTGGGAGACTTTATGCAATCAGTCCTGATGCACTTTATCAGGATGGCAAGCACAGAATTTTTAAGAATGGGTAGAGGAAAAGCACATTCAAAACAGAGCAGGGGAAGGAGGGAAGGAAGGAGGGAAGGAGAGAGCAATGTGGACACATAGAAGAGAATGAAGAAAACTAAGGTAGACAGAAAGACAGAAGGGTCTGATTGTCTCACACAGTGTTAAGTGCCAAGTGGTAGGAGATGAGGTCTGATTGATTGTGTTCCTAATATGTCAAAGTATAATAAATCTTCCTCATCTTGTTGATAATTTTGTTTTTAACAACTTCTCAGAGCAATTTGAAATCAAATCTGCCCAAAATTTGAATTAAGGCAAATGGTCATTTTACTTCCACTCTGACACAAAGCTGTGGTGTTGATTTTTTGTAGGGATTCTAGGTGGACTGCAGTCATTGCTCCAATGGGGTCTTCAGGGGTTTAAAGATGGGAGAAGCATTTCTTATGTGAAAATGTAGTCTCTTGAGGTGGCAACTTTGAGCACATGCAGTTCTTCAGATCTCTGAATTTTATTAGGTTAGTTTAAAAGATTTATTATTTTAAATTTATACCTAGCATAAAAAGTTCTCAGAATGTGACAGAAACTTAATAGTGCTACACGCAATTAAAAAAAAATCGTGGGATGACAAAAGGTAATGTCTGCTAATAAGCTTCATGCAATGTTTATGCTAGAGTGCTTCATGCTTTTGTGTTTTAAAATGCTTGTTATTTCTTATTTTTGAATGAACTAATTCATTATTGCTTAAGAATATAGACATGAGCAGTCAATGCTCATGAGTACAATCTACATTTTTGAGTCCCAATCTACATTTTTTGTTATGTTCAAGGGTATTTATTCATGTAACATTAGGTAAGTGTGTAGTATTTGTTTGTACAAGTTCTTTTATTTCATTTAGCCCAGAATTAGGATGGCATTTAGCCACAAATGGTGAAATGCCTTCAACAGTTTTATATATTTATCACTATTATTTTTCTTATAAGAAGATATCCGAATCATATAACTTAAGACTGGCTTGGGGGATCCAAGATGGCTGCCACGAGAGAACACTGTCTGAGGAGTAGGAGAGCAGAAACAACGCAGCGACCAGGAGACTGAACTCTGGGACCTAAAACGCCAGCATTGTGAGTGCCAGGTGAGCGGAACTCCTACGGTGAGAAAATCAAGTGGGAAAACCCTAGGGACACCCAGTTATTACCTGGAGAAATTTCCCGGAGACCAGCTGCGCACAGCTCTGATCTGGACGAGCGGCCGAGCTGGGTGCCCGCACCCGCCAATGTAGACTGGATCACACAGTCTCGCTGGCAGTCTCGGGAGGAACCGGGTGCCCTTTTCACTGAACTGCGCCCTGCGAGCTCGCACTGCACCCGGGTTCTGCTTCCACCCGCGGGTGTGCTGTGGGCTCGGACCTATCATCAGAACCACCCAGACTGAGTGGATTGGGGAACCGTTTTGACCAGTCCGCACACTGCAGGGGTGCGAGCCGAACGCTTCTGCCAGCAAAAACTCAGTCAGTGTGTGAGTCCGCCAGAGGATCTCGGAGGAACCCGAGTCCTGCCTCAACCCACGGGTGTGCGGCGGGTGCAAACCAATCGCTGGAACCACCACAGACTGAGTGGATTGGGGGACCATTTTGACCAGTCCGCACACTGCTGGGGCGCGAGCCGAACGCTTCTGCCAGCAAAAACTCAGTCAGTGTGTGAGCCGGGGGATCTGGGAGGAACCCGAGTTCTGTCTCAACCCACAGCTGAGAGCATCCTGGGACCATCTTGACCAGACCGCACACTGAGGGCGAAAGTTGCACGCATCTGCCAGCAAAAACCCCAGTTCGGGTGTCTGTCCACAGGCCAGACAGAGAAGGCCTCCGGCACCATTTCAGACAGCCCTGCATACAGCGGATGCACACCAACCCAAACCCACTGTGTGTGACCCAAATATCATCTCAGACCATGGTGCACAGTCCCTGGCACAGAAGGAAGCGCAAATCTCCATTCCAGGGGAGAGCCCTTAGCAGCAAGCCCAGGGCGGAGTCCACAGCCCCCAGCTGACATCTCAAAACTGGACACTCAGACTCTAGCACAGAGTGAGAAGTAAAGACTCCAGACCAGAGGGGTGACCAGCCTGCAGTGCTCACAGCTTCTAGCACAGAGCACGAAGCTGGGCACACAGAGCCCACAACAGAGATCAACTGAGACAAAACACACACCGCAAACCACCCGTAATCCCTGATCTTCTTGAAGAATACTCCTGACACAAGAGATTGACAGATTCAGAGTGAAGTACAGCCTTAAAGCACAAACAGCTCCCTGATTATATATAAACAAATGCCCAGAAACCAGCGAAAGAAC
>CM053765.1:77800230-77870868 GCA_028658305.1 Pachyuromys duprasi | reverse complement strand
GGACCATGCCAAAGAGGCATGGGGGGGGGGTCAATGTAGCAATGTATCAGAGCGGATATTAAGACTCGAGATCAAGCCTCTGACAGAGGGCGAGAAGTAATGATAGATCTGGGGGAGGTTGTTGAGACTTGGGGAGAACAAGAGCTCCACAAAGACCAAACTGAACAGGGCATAGGGGTCTTGTATGAGACGGTTTCTACAATCAAGGACCATGTGTGGATGTGGACTGGAACCCCCGCATGGATGGGGCCCATGATAACTTGGTGTAGGACTGAAGACCCTATTCAGGGAAACAGGGACTGTTTCAGTCATGATCTTGATGGCTGACTCTTTGACCCTCCCCCATACAAGACTGGCTAGATCCCAGGGGAGGACATTGCAGCCAGCCCTGAGGAGACAGGATAAGCTGGGGTTGGATGGAAGGGAAGGAGGTCCTCCCCTGTTGGTGGACTTGGAGGGGCGGGGAAGTGGGAGATGAGGGAGGGAGTGGGAGGGTAGGAGGGAATGGGGGAGGGGCTACGCCTGGGATTCAAAGTACCTAACCTGTGATTGAGATAAAAATAAATAAATTTATATATAAAAATGCAAATCAAAAAAAAAAAAAGACTGGCTTTACAGTGTCACTAAAGACCTTCAAGATACTTTGTGACCACTGGTCTTGTCATGTAGTTTTTGTCAGTAGTTTGGGGATAATTCCCCTGCCCTAGGTACTGTTTTTTAAATATTTTCTTTATTACAAGTTATTGCAATTTATTCACTTTCTGTCCTGGCTGTAGCCCTACACATCACCTTCTGGTCCCACCATTCCTTCCTTTTCCCTCCCCACATCCACTAATGGGAGAAGTCCTCATCCCCTCCTGTCTGTGCTAGCCTATCAGGTCTCAAGAAGACTATTTGGATCCTATTTCTCTGTGGTCTGGTTAGGCCACCTCACCAGGGGAAGGTGTTCAAAGAGCCGACCACATAGTACAAGTCTGAGACAGCCCCTGCTCTCCTTACTAGGGAATCCACATGGAACCAGAGATGCCCATGAGCTACATCTGAACATCTGAGCAGGAGGTCGAGGTCATCTCTATTCATGGTCCTTGGTTGATTCAGCAGCCTCTGTTGGAACCCTGCGCCCAGATTTTTTGGCTCTGTTGGTCTCCTTGTGGAGCTCTTGTCCCCTACATGACTTTCTATCTTGCCCTTCTTCTATAAGATTCCCTGTGCTCTTCCCAAAATTTGGCTATGAGTCTCAGCATCAAGCTTTGATACCCTGATGGGGAGAGTCTTTCAGAGCCCCCTCCCCCCCCCACACTATTTTAGATTTGGAGGCAAAACAAAAAGGTGAACAAAATCTTTCTCTCTGTGAGTGTTTATAATGGAAGTTTTACTGATAAAAGCGTTCTAACCAACAAATAATTACCTAAGACCTAATGCTCCAAACTGAGAAATACAGTGCTACCTTTTTCTGTGGAAGCCTGTAAAATATTTTGAGTAGAGAAGATGAGCATTGCTCTCCTAAGCAAAACAAGCATCAACTTAGTAAGGCTGACATAACAATATAAGTTTTATGATCAGTAAAAGTGTTTTGCTTTTTATCACTTAAGGGTCAGTTCAAAGATTATAAATAAAATATAGTCTTGACATATAGTAACAACTCTATAACTCTTTTCCAATAAGATGTCTATTTATATATAATTGCTAATGTTTTACCAATCACCCATGCTCTTTATCAAATTTCATATAAACTAAAATACTTCTCTTATTCTGAAATCTAGATGTGTATTTATCATTTAATAGTTTACAGAAGATTAAACAATCTGATCTGGGAAACCAGAAGAAAAAGAGTGCTTGTGAAGCACATGGACCCTTGAAATAAGGAGGGAAGCCATTGAGAGACCCTTGAGAAAACAGAGACCTAAGAAAATATCAGGGGAGCAATATCACCATGTATATTGAGTTCTGTGAACCACAGCAGGGAATAAGCACCTGGTTCCCATTGGGATCCACAGGGGCCCTTCCACTCAGCAGAAGTATTTGGACAATAGAAAGAAAAAAACAGCTTCTATCTGTAACAGGTTCAGATGCGTAGAAGTGGTTGACTTTGTCCATTTGACAGCATGATGCCTTAGTGTTATTCAGTTCCAGGAATGGCTATTTGTTCATCTAATATTGCTGAGTTGCAGTCATGATGATCAGGAGGAAAATTAATTCAGAGAAAATAGTGTGAATTGATATAGAAGCAGGAATGCATAGTTCTAATTCATAGGTTGACAGGAATAAAAAATACCTTTGTCTGCACAGAGGATATGAGAAGGCTAATGCAAGTATGCAATCCAGGATAGGAATAGACAGAGAGAAAAGAGCTGAAAGAGTTAGAGAGGCAGAGTAAAGAAGAATGACAGTGGAAGATGAGGTCATCAGTCTGTGTTGAATTGGCACTCCTACAAAAAGCAATGTGGAAACAATGCAAAACAGCTACGGGAAGGAAGATAAGCCACTTCGAGGTTTATTGACTTTGATATACCTACGGAATATTTCTGAGGAAAT
The DNA here is from genome assembly GCA_028658305.1 of Pachyuromys duprasi. Classification (NCBI taxonomy): domain Eukaryota; kingdom Metazoa; phylum Chordata; class Mammalia; order Rodentia; family Muridae; genus Pachyuromys; species Pachyuromys duprasi. Next base: position 77,868,333 of record CM053765.1, on the reverse strand, counting down.
ACGTGGAATTTGAATTGCATTGTTATTACTCCTGAGAGAACAGGACTGGTGCTATAGAAAGGCATTTGCCATTCATCATAATATCTTGTATCTTTCTCTAGCTTTATTGGATTCTCTTTCCCATCAATCATTGCAACATTTTACATACCTCTATTTCTGTGTGGTTTATATATCCATTTCTATGACAGAATTTTATAAGGTCTTCTTAAAATTAGTAGCCCTCTACAAAGTATTTTGTTTATTTTTAATTAGTTAACTTCTTAAACATAGATTGTTCTTTATTTAAATTCTCTAGAAGTGTGGCATTGAACATAGTTAGAAAAAGACATAAGAATTGTTTGTATGTGTGTGTATCTACATGTAGAGGTCATATGGATGCATGAGTGTTGGAGTCCCTGAGGACAGAGGCATCAGATACCTAGAGCTGGGGTCTGAAGTGGTTATCTGCCAAGCCTGGATGCTAGAAACCAAACTCTGGCCTTCTCTAAAAGCCGTACATGTGAAAGGCACTGCAGTCACCATAAACCCATCTTTCTAGTCCATTTTATTATTAAAGAGGAAACAGGATAACACAGGTGATATACTCTCCTATTTTTTATTTAGTGATGAATTATGAGGATAATTTAATCAACCCTTTTATTCCTTCTTCAGTAAACTGTGAGGAAACTTTATGGATCTGTGCGAACTTAATAAAATATGCTGTAAGTATAACTCTCCCTGAAAGATTTATGGCCTACTAAAAGATTGAGATCTGTTATCTCATCTATTGTCAGTATTTCTTAATGAGTTCCTTCTCGTTTAAAAAGAGTACATTTCATCTCAAAAATCTTATCAGTAGTAACCAGATTACTTCTAATTATTCTTGTAGGATTGATTTCAGATAAATTATTTGAAACCATCTGTTATTTCAGTTCACATTTGTTGCACTTGAAAAAAAACAAACCTTGATTTTTGTTATCTCTGACTTGTACTGGTTTCGTAGAATAACTTGACAGGATCTCAGGGGCAGCGGTTATAGTACAATGCAAGACCAGGATATATCTGGAACTATGGCTCAAACACATGTATATAAAGATAATATACAGACTGAACTGGTGTATGTATTCAGTAGTACACACACACATGCACACATGCAAGCACACATAAGGCATGCATGCAATTGCCATTAAAGAAAAAGGAAACAATGAATTTGAAAGAGAGCAAGGTGTGGTGCATGGGGTATAGATGAAGGAAAGGGAAAGGGGAAATGATGCAATCAGATCATAATATCAACAAAATTACAACATTATTTTAATAAAACCCATCTCTTTTTTGGGCATCTAAAGGGAAAGACATAAGATCATGCCTGTAACAAGACCACATTCCACCAAGATGAGATTACATGATTCCAGGTTATGTCAACTTGGCAAAGCTAACCATCAAAGATTCATTATACTGGTCCATCAGGTCTACCTCAACATGTGCAGCACTATATATTACAATGTATATACGTCTGTTTTTATTATAGAAATTATAGTATAATTTAGCATTATATTTTGTTATTATAATATAATATATTTTCTTTACCTAATAAATAGTAGGGTTAGTTTTGTGCTGTATATTATTCCATAGAATTCCTGTTTACCCACTTCAAAATGTGGCCACATTTTTAATAGTGGCTAGTCATAGATATAATTACTTAGTATGATATTATATTTAATTATAATGGTCCCTAAATTTTATATCTGATATCACCATAGGATCACATGATGACATATCATGGAAATAAAATTTTATGAAAATGGAATCAAATATCAGAGTAACACAGCTACAATCCAAGAAGTAATAAATATTTCCAACAGCTATAATAATTTATGAAAAGTTGAGGAAAGACCCTTCCAGAGTATCTTTGGGAAAACTATCACTGTGGCACACTACTGTAAGGGAATAAACTGTGTTATGATCCATCCAATTTGTGTGGCTACCTAGGAAAATAATGTGAAAACTAAATGATGTACTGATAATTATACTTGATTTCATATATGAACACAAAATTACTTAGGATAATGCTACCTAATTTACCTTCCCATTTTACTTGATATATAGTATGCAACTTTGCATGTATACAGATAAGGTATATTAATTCTGGCATCTCAAAAGAAATGTTTTCAAATTTAAAAAGTAAGAAAAAAGTCTCATTGACTTTAAAAAGCCATTTTATTTAGTTTCATGTAATTCTTCCTACACTGTATACTGTCACTTAAAATACCAATTAGTAGCATAAGAAATGCTGGTGATATTTCATTCCAACTGTTTAGCTTCAGGAATTTGGGCCTTTTGTTCCTCATTGACCATGCCTAGGATATATGATTAATGTCTTGTCCCTCAGTAATTTGCCCCTCCTCTGTGGACTCACTACCCACTGACTGTTATGACTATTACAATCATAGTTCTCATACCACCAAATCCTCAACCATCTCTATCTGGAAGCCTGCTCTGTAACTTAAGTCTTAACTTGTTCTCTGTAATGAACTGATCTTCCATGAGGCAAAACGCAATCTGCCCTCAGCAGGGCGCTGGTTAGTAATATTTATTAGATAACCTCATTTATGCTTTTATTTCCTTTCAGTGACAGTCACAGGACTTTTCCCCCCCTGATCTACACAAGTCAGGAACAGAGTTTGGGCATACCAATAACCTATATAGAATATTGAGGGCATGCTTGCAGAAATCCTTCCTGGAAAAACGTACTACAGGTGTAGTGAGAAAGGAGACAAGAATGCTTATTCAGAAGAAAAAAATCACAGACCATAGAAGGAACCGACTTATGCAGGAAGCCTTCTGAGCTTGTCAGGAAAGGATCCTTCTGATTCAAGGGTGAGTCAAACACTGACATATCTACTACAGAAAATTGGATGGTTCTGTACTTTATGGTACACATAGAAAGGTGTAGTATTACTTTCCAGTGATAGAATGCCATCTTTTTACCATTTCTTTCACTTCTCAAAAAACATGAGTAAAGAAAACATGAATAAAGCATCACCAAGCATTCCACAGAAAAACAAAAGCTGAAACATTGTATTCAAGGACATATAGCTACCCATTGATGGAATTGGAATTAGAACACGTTTGTGACTCTAAATCTGCCATCCTCTTTCCAACTTACTTTTGAATATATCTCTCATTTTTTCTGTCCCCTAAGCAAAACAGAAAACATTACTTGATAAATCATTTCACAAATGTCTTATTCAGTCATTCAAGGAAAACAACTAATTTTCAACTGTGTCCACAGATGTGACATCTACTGCTGTTACACCAGCAAGCTGCTGGGGCTCTACAAGGAGGATAATACTCTGCCCCTTACTCATGTGTACTTTTGTTCCTCCCTCTGGAATTTACTGCTCTGGAACTCTGTCTTGCTTAAATGCCAATACTTAAGCACATCATCTATTCTTCTGTTCTTGGTAGATAAACATGAATCAAAGTAATGGTGCTTCAAACTTGAGAGTCATTGAGCCAAAGGTGGCATCATGATTTCTGATTGAAACTATTTAAAATGTTTACATTTTCTTGTGTTCTACATACAGGTCTATATCATGCTTTTCACTTCTGCAAAGTTGTTTCTGCCTGTTTGGAGCCAACACCACAGGAATGGAGGATTTTTGAAAGACATGGGACCAATGATACTAATACACATATTTTTAAAAAAATATATTAGTGACCACAGAGATGATAAGAAGTTATTTTTAAGTATTTGATAAACCATGATGGTCTATAAACAATAAAAATATACATCTTTTACTTAGAATTAAGATGAAAATTGAAGTAAAAAAGTGCACCAAAATTAGAAGTATTTCGAAATTCATTAATGTATTTAGACATATTTCTTAAGTGGAATAGGAAAAAGAGGTGGTGGAGGGAAAATGAGGAGGGGGAAAGGAAGAGGAGTTGGGAATGAGTTACAGGGAGGCAAGGATCCAGAGAGAACAGAGTATATTCATAAAGGAAGGAATCCAAAAGCAATGCAAGCTAACCCCCAGGGGACTGCAGCACCTCAGGGACACATTCCTTCCTGAAAGAACTTTTTCGCTTTAGTCAGAAAAAGGTTGACATCATGATGGGCCAGTTTTCTATTGTCCTTGCAACCACTCAACTCAGAGAACCAAAAGGTTACTTCTTTGTGACTCTTTATCAAGAACTGTTAACCACGGGATCACTTCCAAGAGTAATGATTCTCAGGCTTTGTTGTTCACGAGAACTGCCTAAGGAACGCAATATGTAAAGGCACCAGGAAATGCTCAAGGGTGAGAAAAATTTAATTCACATTGAAACATTACCCAGATGCTTCTGTTATAGGCCTCTCCTGCCTACACAACTATATTTTACAGGGAGTTGAGAGAGGGAATACACAGAGACTTTGGTCTTCATAGGCACATTTTGAAGAGTTACCCTTTGTCTCATACCATTTAAAGTCATTGAAATCTCAGAACAACATGCTAATATAGATGTTCATGGTTGCACCCATAAATGACCCATAAATGAACAGTATTCAAGTATATATCCATTCCATGAATGTGTTTTGTTTTTCTATTTCACTGGGTGACAACATTTAAATCCATAAGTATATTTCTTGGAGGATTTAATTAGGCCCTAGAGATAAAATTGTGGATATTGAGAGTACTTAAAGAATTGGAGAGAAAAGTTTTATTTGTTGAATATAAAAGCCTTAGCCAGTACTCAATCAGAGAAAACAAGAACTATGTAGAACTCTTCTAATCATAAGATAGGCCAAGAAGATAAAAAAGAGAAAAGGAAAAAAAAAAAAAACAAGAGGAAAGATGGTGTAAGCTAGTTCCAGCAGGGATACTGCCCCAGAAATCTTCAAGGTGCTTTAAATCTATTGTTTCATTAGAGCATTATACAATTCTTTACAAGTATGAAGAGTATATATCTACATGCCCAATTCTCTGAGAAATGTGAATGAAAAAGAAAGTCTTCATTCCATAAACAAACAAACAAACAAAAAACCATTTTAAAGATGATATTGTATCCCCAACCCCTCTTCTTCTATAAGACTCCCTGCATTCTGCCCAAAGTTTGGCTGTGAGACTTAGCATCTGCTTTGATCCCTTTTTGGGTGGAGCCTTTCAGAGCACCCTTTATAGTAGGCTCCCAACCTGTTTCCTCTTTTCCACCACTTCTGGTGTCTATCCTCTTTAGATTTAAGCATCCTCCCTAGGATGGAGGGGACAGGAGCAACACAAGGAGAACAACAAAGCTAACATTCTGAGCCTGGGGTTCCTGCAAAGACTGATGCACCAACCAAGGGCCATGCTCCTGTTCAGGTGTAATGAATTGTCAGTTCAGTCTCCATGTGGAATTCTCAGTAAGGGTTGCAGGGGCTGCTTTTGTCATGAACTAATTTGTCTGCTCTTTGATCCCTTGCACCTGGCAATGCAGCCTTACCAAGCCACAGAGGAAGAGGACCCAGACAGTCCTGATGAGACTTGCTAAGCTATGAGCAGATGGCAAAGGAGGAGAACTGCTCCTTTCAGTGAACTAGGGGAACGGAATATGGGAGTAAAGGAACAGAGGGTGGGAAGGGGAGGAGGTGAGGAAGGGACTTCAATCAGGATATATAATGAATAAATTGTGAAGAAAAAACTAAAATTAAAAAAAAAAAACAGATGATATTGCTAGAGAAAGACCTGAGATTTACCACAGTTCCTTTGACTCCCAAGTTGGTACTCTCATTAAATGCTGATACACAAAGTTCTGGTATTCTCCACATGGACTTATATATGCATGGTGGCTTACAGGTATGACTACAGTGTATGAAACTTCTAAAGATAGCAGAGAATAATTCCCCTGGACTTGAACAAGGTTGAACTTAGGGATGTCTTTTGGAAAAGTAGGTTTATAAGAAGGCTGCAGCCTTCTCTTTATATATAATCTTTTATATTCCTTCTTGAAGGTATGGCCTGAAGGAACCTAGCTTCCTCATGTGCAGCAGCCCTGAAGAGTTAGAAGTTAAGTCTTCCACATGTTCATGGGGAGGTACATGTGGTGAAGCCCAGGGAGCCTCCAGGAATCTCATGAGTAGACTGGACTGGATCTCTCAGTCAAGCACGGAGTCAACTGTTGAGTCAGCTCACAGAAACTTCATGGAACACCCGGAGCCTGAACCACCCAGATAATCTATTAAATTTGTAAGATAATAGATGCTTGCAATTTGAAGACCTTAAGTGTGGAATAATTTGTTTATAAGGCAATGGATTATTAATATAGTAGGGAATCAAGCAATTTTAACATTACAGTTAATGTTAACTTATAATAGCTTACCTACTGAGATAAGAAAACTTTGTGCTACTCCAATTAGCACTGGTACCGATCAGGTAACAGCAACAAAACACAGTTGTCTGGATGAGAAGGCAAGTGAATGGGGTTTGATCGTAGTGCTGTGGTCCTGAGGACAGCTGGTTCACCATTCTTATTACATTCAGTAAAATTCCACAAATTAAAGATATAATTGAGCTAACAAACACCCCATTAGAAAAAAAGGAAATTCTCCTAAGGGTGCTTAAGTGACTAGTTATCCACTCATTAGTTTGAATTAAAATCCATTACTTTCATAACTTACTGTGAAAATGGCCTATGCTGCAAAAAGGAGGATTGGACCAAGGCAGGTGTTGTGATAATATCTCATTTTGGAGTATTTTGAAGCCTTAATGAGGGTCCTCAGTGAGCCAAAATTAGGCAAAGAAATGAGGAAGCAGAAAAGAGGCATCCTACATAAATTGACATAGTGCCAACAATCTGCTTATATAGGCAAACTACCATGCCTAGAATAGTCTTGTATTCAAGAAAAGAGCAGAGTGCTTTTTTCTTTTACCTTGTAATTCACCTTGCACTCTTTGCTCCAGGAATAATGTTCCAATTGGCTAGACTTTAAAACTAACTAAAATTCCTAACAATTTCTATGTGGAAATTAATGCCACAGTTGTGTTAACAAATAGTATTTGGAAGACATTTTATTCATCGACTCAACTACGGTCTGAAACACAATGGCTATACACTTTGGAAAACCAAACATTTACAATTATTTTAAACATTTCTATCCTTTATAGTATAAAAAATTTTTACCTTAGATTTTATTCAAGTAAAAAATTTTAAAGAATTTATTTTATTATTATTTATGTGTGTATGTATATGTGTGTGTATTTCTGTTTGTCATATGCACATGTGTAAAGCTGTTCAGAGGACACAGAAGATGGCATCACATTCCTTTTATGTGAAGTTACAGCCAGTTAATTGTGTACTTACAGGTGTGGGTGCTTGGAAATAAATTGAAGCCCTCTGCAATATTATCAAACACTCTAAATCCTAAAGCCTTCTTTCTAGCCCTTAAAAATAAAGTTTGAAAACAATTTATTATTTGTTTGTTTGTGTGTATGTGTGAATACTTCCGTACCATATGTGTTCCTGTACCTGTAGGGTCCAGAAAGAACATTGAGCCCATGAAACTGAAGATAAGCTTTGCTTGCAAGAGCAACAAATGCTTTCAACTTCTGAGCCCCAAACTCTGGCTTCTCAAATTAAGTTCTTTAGTACAGTGTTTCTCAGGCTTTATTGACTATCCCAATCACCCCTGGGATCATCTTGGATCATTCTGGTCAATTACAGGGTTCTGCATTTCTTAAATGCTTCCAGGTGATGCTGATGCTGGAGTGGGTCAGATCACATTTCAGAGTAAACTTGAACCCGCATCACTGAATAAGCTGTGTTGGTTTTCCATGGTAGAAATGAATAACTTGGCACTGAAAATCACCCTTTAAGGCTTTCCTTAAAATCAAACCTCTCCAAAGGAAACTGATACCAACTAGGAAAACATATACAAGTAGATACAAAACTAAACATTGATTATTTTTAAATTGAAGTTATAGGTAGGAAGTATAGTGGTTAGTAACATGGCTTTGAAGTTATAGGCACAAGCATGAAAATGATAGTTTCAACCTCTTTTTGCATGACCCAAGGCAAGGAAATCAACTGTGGCAGACAATATAGACACAGTTTTAAGTATACGGAGTTTATTGCCCTGAAAATGTTAATAGTTTGAAAACAAAGATGAACATTCTGACTACTGAGAAGATAGACATCTAGAACACACAAGTCACGAATGCATCTATGGGTACAGGGGACAATGCAGAAGTCAGTAGCATAGGAGTCCAGTAGAGGTTGGCACCTAGAAGAAGAGCAGGATTCCCCAGAGGGTTGACCATTGCCAATGGCTCTGCTGAGACAGCAACAAAGATGTGGTTACTCCCTACCTTCCTCCAAACATATTATCTACCTCCAATATCTTTCATAAGTTGAAATAGCCATGTGGGGTCCTGTAAGAGTACCTGAAGGCTATACATACATACATACATACATACACACACACACACACACCCATATATAGATATATGTATATTTAAAACCTAGAGCACAGATAAGAAGAAATAGGAAATATCTGGGCAGCAGGGTGCACAACTTTCATCTCAGTACTTGGGAGGCAGAGGCACATGGATCTCTATGAGTTCGAGAGCAGCCTGGTATACCGATCAAGTTCCTGGACAGCCAAGGCTACATAAAGAATACTTCTTTTGGTGGGGAGGGGAAAGAACTAGGAAATAGATATGAAAGTAACTGGTAAATGAGCACTTTGGCACTGATCTTCTTGTATCCCATGTAGAACCCAAGCAACATATGTGCAACATAGGATTTGTGTTATTTAAGAGATATGATATATAGAAAGCACTTTGTTTGGGGCGTGATATACTATGTTCATTGCACTGTCACCATCATGTTAGATAGAATGAGCATATTTTCATTTCCTCCATGTTTTCCTCTTATTTCCCTATTAATTAATAATGAGTACACATTAATTAATAAAGACTACATGCGTGTAGTCTTCAGGAGATTCAAAATAGTACAAATACTATAAAATGTCTAAGTTCAGTTCTTTAAGAAAACTCCCTGTTAAAAGGTAGAATATATGCTTGTTCATTCTACAAGAAATTATGGAATCAGAAAGGCTTAAAGTTTTTCTGCTGGGTCCACACTGCTTTCTGTAATTTTTTTTCTTTTCACCAGCCCAGACCAGATGTTGCAGTCATAATTTGGAAACTACATTGTTATCAAGGTACTAACAATCTTCAAGGATGAAAAGAACAAGTTTCCTCCACAGACTTGTTCCCCAAGTTAAGTTTTCAAAAGCTTACAAAATAGGCACAGATGTCTGTGCGCGGTTATAACACAAAGAAATCAGACCTGGCACACAGCACTTCTGTGGAAGAAAACATACTCAGGCCATTTATATTCTGGCCTGTGTTCTTCCAGCATAGGAAATGCAATATTGTGCCTAGTAGTGCCATTCTGGTTCATCTTGTTCTAGAATCAGCAAGCAAAGCCCTTAGTGGGTTTAATAGTCTTCCCTGCAAATGCCTTTTGTCGCCATCGCTAAACCCATGGCCATCTTAAAACACTGCATCTTAATATAGATCAGACTGAAAGCAAAACGTTTTATGGAGAAGAACATTTGAATGTTTTTAAATGTGGAGCCAAAATAAATAGTGCTGGAGGATTCAGAGCCCCTTGCTGCTATTTTATTTATTCATCACACATTTATTGAGCAGAAAACTAATATAAAGCACCAAATTCAGAGGCTTTACCATCTGGCATATTTTAGAAGCCAAAAAAAATCAGTGAAAAAATACCCTTGAGTTATTCAGAAAGAGGTATTTTGGAGGATTCCTGTCTCCAAGGTAGGGTAAAAATATAGTTGGTTTTTGATAGGTCAAAGCTGGCCATGTAAAATAAATGGAAAGCATGCACCTGTTGTCAGTGCAATGGCTTGGTTAATTACTTTGTGTTGGGAAACTCTGATGGGATTAAAAACAATGCAATATTAAAACCTAGACTTTATACACACACACACACACACACTTGTGTGTGTGTCAAGTAAGAACTTTGATTAGCAACTGAAGGAATAATATTGACCATATCCCTTAAGCTTAATTTCTTACAGGGCAAATTTGGAATATCACTCAGGAGATAACAGAGAAAATGCCTGGAATGTTCTAAGTGCTCAGTCAACACACAGCTACTATTATATTATATCTTCATTCTTCCAAGACAACTATACTGAATGCTTGATAGATGAGAGGCAGAAGAGTAAGAACAGTGAGAACATGAGGTTGAGATGTTCTGCTGTATTAGAAGGTGGATCATTTAGGGTCAGGTCAGCCACATTTTCCCAGCACTTAAAACACAGGAAGAATAAAATGCCAAGTTGGCAGCTAATCCTGTAGAAAATATCTTTGTTGAGTCTCTAGGGTCATAAAGTGTACATAAAGAAAGCACTGCCATTGGAATTCTCAGGGACATTAACTTTGATCTGAAGAGCTAGAGCAGCAATTCCCAGCCTTATGTTTCTTGACAAATTTATATAATGAAGGAGTTTCTAGTCTAGGAATTACTCCTCTGGGGACATCAGGGTCATGAGTAATCCACAGCCAGCTGCCTGAAACTGTAGCTCCTTTTCAATCTGAGTATATTCATCAAAAGAATGTATGTTTTAATTAGATGAAAAACTGTTGCAGCCCTGTTTGTCAGTAAGTCAATTATTCACTGACTTTAGTACTTTATCATTTATCAAATTATCTGAGGAATAATGGGAACCTCACAGAGACACATCAATTTGACACTGATATTTTAACTATGAATTTTCAATGGTAAATATACCGAGCCATTCTTAATCATCTCCCCCCATTTGTCAATTTAACTCATGATTTCCTGGACTAGCTCCCACTCAGGTGTTTAGCCGGGGATACAAGTGACTGAACAGCTAGTTTGAAATGTACCTTCTTTGAATACTATCAACATGAATGGTGAGAGTAATTTTCTGTACCAGGCAAATGTGATCATAGAATGGTTTGCTATAACTGCATAGGTTAGAGAGTTCTGGCATATTTGTGGAAGTCAGCTGTTCATAGTCATTCAGATTCCTTTCACCATCTCATCCCATATTTTGCCTTTGATTCTTCTGGTTATTGGCACTTAAGACTAACTGCATTCACCACTGGCATTCCAAAATCTTTAATTTGCCAATATATGATTATAGGACCTCTCAGTCTTCAAACTGATTATGTGCGCATATATATATATATGCATATGCCTATTCCTAATCTTCTGTAATATAGACATATACATGTAGATGATAAAGTCTTAGATATATTCATTTGTTTCTTTTTCTCTGGAGAATGCTGACTAAAGCAGAAGTCCTTGCTGTTGGGCATTCCAAGATTTTACATATGGAAGAAATCTGAGTGAATAAATATCCGAATAATGTACATAGAATAAAACAAAACATAACAAAACAAAACAAAAAACATCTGACCCAAATCATGAGTACATCTAGCAAACTAACATATGTTCTCACATCTTTATTAACTTATTCTATGAAGCATTCACACACACAAACACACACAAATACACATGCACAGAACCCTCATATAATCAAAAACTATGTAACCATTTCTTTTGTAATTTCTCAAGCATATAACATTCGCATTTTTCAATATGATTAACATATTTTAATTTTGGTAGGATTAAAATGGAACTTGAAAAGAGGACTCTAACTCCATTTTAGCTTGGTCTCCATTATAGGACTGGGCCTGACTTAGGCCTGACCTAGAGAAGTCATCAGTTCCAGGAATAAACCACAAAATTCCCTACCTGAGGAGCAGCCAATCAGAGGAGAGGGCAGTCAGGAGATAAACACAGGAATGTGGAGAAATCTCAAGACTAGCCACTTGTGTTTGACATCATTAGATGGTTTAGGTAGCTCATCTTATGGCCATGCTCTGCTGGCCATCTGGGCATGGGCCAATCAAAAACCAACCCATGTAACTGCATTCCTTCCCACCAGTCAGGTTTTAGATTACCTAACTCTTGCTGGAATTCCCTTCTTTACCTGTAAAAAGGCCTGTAAGCTGACATCCAGAGCCTCCATTTTGTAAAACGCTGACTCCTGCATATAGGATTCTTGCTTTCATGAAATAAAAACACTCTTGCCAATTGCATATGTGAGTGGTGATCTCCATACAGCAATATTGGACTTAACAAACTTGTACTAGAAATACTTTTTGTATGTTTTCACAGTTATTTCTAACATCTTTAGTATGAGTCTACATTTGTTTTGATATTATTATAAACTAAAGTTAGGAGTGACCTTCAAACATGAGTTCTGATTTTTCTGGTGACATTCCTGGGTGTGTCGCATGACTTCTCATTACCTGGCTAAGTTTGTTTAACATGTGCTGACCTCATATCTGCAGAGATCTATGCTCTTATCATAAGTTGTTGTCACATTCATGCATGCATTTTTAAACTAGTAGGTGGTATAGACCTTCTCTCATAGGATATAGTGACTGAAAGTCTTGCAGCAAATGAAATATTCTTGAATGTATCAAGGTGACTGATGACAGTACACAAAGACATTTTTCATTTTATATGAAGGCCACATACTAAACAGGTTATTATTAATATCGAAGAGCCAGAATATATCATTTCCATCCATGACCAGACTGTGAGTTACACAGCTTTTAATATTCTTATTTGCCCAATATTTGAGTGTGTGTGTGTATCTGTAGGATCTATGCCACACACTATTTAGGGTACTGAAGACACAGTAGTAAATTATCATATGAAAATTAAATCCCATGGAAAGCCACATAAGCTATTTTACAGCACAGATTTTTCTCCCACCTTGGCCTGAATCTTAGACACATTATTTACCAGCCACTTTGCTCTAATGATATGGTCTTTCTAAATTCCAAGGCATCATTTACTAAAATGGAGATGGCACCGATCTTACTGGGTTGTCAAGATGATTAAGTAAATCAGTTCTAAGTGTCTGTCATTTAGTTGGCACTATTCTTTTGTTAGCGTATTGAGATATTTCACTCTTAAGGGTGTTGTGGTTGAATTATATCTCTCCCACACCAAAACATCTTGGAGTTTAACACAAAGTACCTCAGATTTTGGGCTTGTTTTCAGATACAGTGTTTGAAATGGTGTGAATATTGAAATGAGGTTTTCAGAGTGAGATAAGCCAACCTGATTGGTATCTTAATTTAAAAGATAAAGAAAACAGAGAAAGAGGACAAAGAGGAGGATGAAGAAAAGAAAGAGGAGATGAAGACACATGTACTGATAAGACAACAAGTGAAGGCGGAGGCTAATTGGAATCACATTTCTCCTAAGCAAGGATGGTAAAATATGACCAAAGGGCTACAAGAAAGTAGGTGAAAACAATGTATATTTGCTTGCAATGCTCGAAAAGAACCAATAATGATGATGCTTAGTTCCAGATATCTGGCCTCTAGAATGCTGAGACAATTAAATCATTTTTGTGAAGCCACTGTGCTATCCAGTTCTGGCAACAGCAGCAAAATTTGTTAGATAGCTTTATCTTTAAGGGTGATCTGGAAAATCTGAAAAATGATTTTTATTCTATTTGTTAATGAAGAGCACATGCCAAGTTTCTATTTGTTTGATTTTTTGATTTTTTTATTTTTTTTACTCTAGAGACAATGAACCAAAGGAAGGTCAGAAGTCATGAATAAAAATCTTACAAGATAATTACCACCCCAAAACACTGCACCCTGGTTCTTTATATGAATATTAAAAGTGAAAAAGGGAAACATATAAAATTGTTCTGCTGGCATAGAGGTCAGCACAATTTAAAGTAGAACCAGCGTCTTGAAAGAAATTAACCTTTGAAAGAAGTAAGTAACAACTTCTATGAAGTGAATGTCTTGTTTTGACTTTTAGCTGCTTCATGAGCCAAGAACACAGGGACAAACACTGTGACACAGTGTTCTTTGCAATCAGATTAGCCTTGGGTTACAAACATTCCCTCGAGAGTAACAGGAAGAAATCAGATAAAGGAACAGGTTTTATTCCATGTGTATTATAATATGTTGTACTTGGAGAATTTGCATATTGAAAACTGCTTATTCTATTGCCAGCCATGGATATTGAATTAGCAGAAAAATAAAGTGAATAAGATTTAAATATGAAGAAACTGTACAAGAAGAGTTTTAGAATAGCTGGCAATGCAGATCCATTCGATAAAATTTAATACCTATTTTTGCCATTTCAACATTAAACTTCTTTTCAGCATTTAAATAATTTTATGTTTTGAAAAATTCATGTATGCATTCTTAGTCATATATACCCCAATACCCACTCCCTTTCTCCAATATCATCTTTACACCCTAACACACCTCCATCCCAAATTCTTCTCCTTTATTTTTAATAACTCACTGAATCCTGTTAGTGCTACACATTTGTACACAGATGTGTGAACATTAGTGAGGCATAAGCAAACTACCAATGGGTAACCTATCTAAAGAAAAGTGCTTCTTCCTCACTCAGCATCCATTACCCACCAATAGCTCTTCAGCTAAGGAGGGTGGAACATCAGGACCCCACCTCCCTCCTGAGTGAATGTTTAACTAGCCTGATTTTGCACAGGTTTTGTGTGGTCAACCATAGCCACAGCAAGTTTATGTGTGCAACAGCCATGCCATATGTAGAAGACTGAATTTCATAGACCCTTCTTTCCATGTTCTTGTTCTTTTATTCCTTCTCTCCCCAATTCCTCAATGATCTTTCAAGTTGTGTCTATATATTTAGAGGGAATGGCTGGCATACATCTTTCTCCTGCTGATGAGCATTTGAAATCACTTGTTCTAAGCACACTGAATAGCAGAGCTCCTATGGTATGAAGGAATGGAGATGGAGCTTACAGGCAACTGAAGGTTTAGGCCAGATTGGAATCAGGGAGTTGTAGGGGATAGTTTAAGCAACACTAAAGATGCACAAAGGCTTTATAGCACTAGGTTATACATTAACTAACTAATTAGCTAACTGACTAAAGAGTTTGAACAGTGGTATCCTACATGGATGAAGAATGTTGCTTCTAGAACACATGACCTTTTAAATAGGAAATATAAGTGCCAGGCAAGCATGGGTTATCTCTCTCTGAGTTATGTGTCAGAGAGGTCATATAGAAACACAGCTTATATAGGCTGTCAATATGCAAGTTTTAATTGTTCACATCAGCTAAATGAAGAAACCTTATATTTGAATTACAGAGAACAGAGAAGTCAATCTTGAAATGACCAGAGCACTGCCATTTCACTGGCTAATATTAACAGTGCTGGGATCTTTTATGTAAACTGGTGGGTGAGAAGGGACATCAATGATCTTATCCAGCTCTGGATTATCCATGCTACAATATTAATGTTCTGGGCAAAATATGTCCTCTGGCACAATTACGGCAAGACTGTTGTGGGATAACCATCCACTTTCTTCATTGGATCGGACATCTGGTCCACAGGAGGGAATGCGTGTTTGGAACAGTAAACATGGCTAGGGGAGTCATTGACCCTGAAGAACAACCTATTAATGTTGTATATGTTTATTCATAGATTTGTGCTGATCTCATCTATTGTCAGAGGAACTTCTTATTCCAGTGGGTGGTGGTTAATGCTGAATTTCACTATTAAAGAAATGAAATCTCTTTCTGTTTTATGAACATAGCATTATATTTATTTTAGCCTTGTAAAATATTAAAAATACCCAAGATTCATTTTGAGTTGTTTACCATACTTACTTGAGAGAAAACATTTTATTTTGATGTATTATCTTTCGCATTCCAATTGTAAGTTTATCAAAAAACTAGTGTAATTTAATAACATTTTATTTTTGTCCTATTTAGTCCCAAACAAAAATTATAAACAGGTTTTCTTGTTTATTCATGTAAAATTTATTTAGACCTTTAAAAAAGAATGTTGATAGGATTTTAGAGGTGTTTTCTTATTTGTTTTTTTTAACTACCATTTGGAGATTTGACATGTTGTGAATAACCATTATTTTGTTTAATTGTTTCTTTTTCCAGGAAGTATTCTTAGCTACTATTTCATTACCTTTTAAAAATACACGATTACTATGTAAATGGATGTAGTTTTTAAACTAACAATGGAAGTTCTCTTTTGATGTGATTTCTATAACAGCTTCTAGTGGAAAAAGGATGTTTCTAAAGTTTCCCCTCATACCATCACTTCTGTTATATGCTAAACATATTCAAGCAGTAACGTTAATCATAGAAATGTCAGTAAAGCAATTTAAAATTCATCACATTTTAATTGAAATTATTCATTTTGACAACAAAGTCAGTCCTTAGACGGTAACACAACTATCCTCAAATTCTTTTGAATAACATCAAATATCAATATCCTCTACAAACAATCACAAGATTCATGATCACAAATCTATTCAGTTTTACCTTAAATTAGCATCCATTGTTGGACCCTAGATGCACAGATGTGGAAACTGCATCAAATATGTTTCTCTTATCCTTGTCTCCTCATGATCTGCCTTCTCCCCCTCCACTTCCTCCTCCTCTGGAGGAGGACCATCATTAATTACTTACATGCTTTATTTTAGGGTAGACATTTATTTAAGTTCCAAATTCTAATTCTTAAGTGACTCATCATTGCCATATTCTAGATATTTTACTGATTATACAGGAATAAAACAATGTTGAGAAGAAGGGCCTAGGTTGAGGCTCTTACTCTGGGGCTTGTTATCTGAGTGGTCCAGATTTTCATGGTTTAGCTTCTCAGTCTATAAAACAGCCATATATGGGCTGTAGAGACTGGCCAAGTGGTTAAGGAACACCTACTGCTTTCATAGAGACTCAGAGTTCTTTTCCCAGCACCCACATCAGGTGAGTCTCAAGTGTCTATGACTTCAGCTCTAAAGAAAGCCAATGCCCTCTTCTGGCTTCTGTTCACTGCATTCATGTGAACAACACACACACAAGCGTGCATGCACGCACGCACACACACACACATACATGATTATTTATATTTACACCCACAAATCTGGGTTTTCCTCAGTACTACAAAAGTTTCCTTTTGCAATGTATAACAATCTGTGAAAAGATGCAAAGTACTAAGAATAAGAAGACTGGATTTTCCTCCCTACATGGGGAATCTTTATCAAAACCCACTTCCCCAAGGCTGAGGGGTCAAGGAGGTGGAAATAATGTAAGAGTAGAATAAAGGGAAGGAGTCCCATAGAATGCTGTCTTCCGTACATAACATGAATATTGCACTCATGACTCCCAGCAGCTGTTTACCTTCACAAGATCAAGCCAACCAAAATTTAGTTAAAGATGCGTTAGATGATCTCCAGTTTCCCCTCCCCCCTTATTGAGGAGCCACTTGAAGCTGATGTTATCTGAGGGAGGAAGAATCATTCATTTAGGAGGATGTGTCTGTTGATAGATTCCCATTCTCCAGGGGATGCCCCCCACACCCAAACACATGGGCAGCACTAACAGCTATACAAAAGCACATATGTTGAGATGTGGAGTTATATTAGAGAAGTTGTGGGAGTAGATGCATGGGGAAAATGAGCTAGACATGGTTGTATTTCATCATATACTTGCATATACATTTATTCCTACATAAAATTCTCAAGAATAAAGAAAAATTAAAAAACAAAATGTTAAAAAAGTGCAAAAGTAAAGTGAGCTACCTCGGTGCCAGACAATAATGAGTAAATGCAGTATTTTTCACAAGTGCTTCAGATGTGACTCAGCACACAGAAAGTCACAACGGAATGTTTACTGTGGTTAGTGCTTGTTCCACTATCATATCTGTGTTTTTGTCTGCTATTCTATTACAGCAGAATTCTCCTAGAGAAAGATGTTATTCACTACACAATAGATGATAACCATTGATACAGTAAGACCTTTAAAAAGAATCAAGTGTCTTATGTTTTTCATAACATTTACTTTCTGTAGGAAAAAAGTAAAATGTTTAAGTTTTCCTCCAGCATCACAAACATCAGGGGTTCTCATATTTTCACTTCTTTGTTGCTTCTTGCCTGTTTTTTCTATTTTTGTTGCAACTGAAACAATGTACCAGGAAACATAAAGGTAGTAAGAGTGAACTATATAAAACCAGTGTTACAATCCCAAAAAGTTTATAAAGGAATGCATTTAACACTATGCATTCATATTCTTTGTTGTACTTTCTACAGCTATAAGTGGTTCTTATTTTTCACTCAGATTCATTACCTCACTTCAGGAGAAAAGGAAGATATCTATGGTTCAACCTGTCTTCCTGAGGAGACCTACGTGACCACAGGATCACACAGGGTCTGGTTCCGAGATGGCAGTGCTCTGAGTGACTACTGAGCAAGCTAATAACAGTGCTGCCAACTCCCAAACACCAGCTTTCACAGTGAGAGGAAAGGGCTCAGTTACCTCATACCCAAGGTATTCATCCTTAGTCTACAGCTCTACTAGCCTTCCTGAGGAGACCAGATGGATCTCAGGATCATACAGGTTAGACATCACCACCCTAACACCCTGCCTGTAAGTCCCATGGAGACACAACAGCAAAGAAGAGCTGCAGGCTACTCACTGAGGTCCAGCCTCTGCCCACGTCCCTATCCAAGATGTAAGTGAAACTTTCCTTTCTCTTACTAGTACTTTTCCCTCCTAACCCAAGCAGGAACATCTCTTAGCAAATCACAAAAAGATTCTCACCTAACAGGTCACAAGTGAGATATTTTCTGGGGTAAACAAGAATATACACATGAGAAATGAGGAGTCCATATTTGAACAGGATTTGAAAACTCACACAAGTCATAAAAAACACATACATTTTCCACTCTTATTTGTCAAGTGAGAGAATAGGGATATGTGAAAATGAAACTGAGATGCTGTGAAGGCCAGTTTACAAACAGTGTGTGACACTCTATTTCAGCTTTCAAGGGACTATGCAAAATCATGCCACCACCAGCAGAATCAGCTCCAGGGCATGTAGAGGCATCTCACGGTCCGAAAGGCAGACATGAATTAGTCGTGTCTCTGGTCCCAGAACTTGCAATCAGTCTTATCATCTGTTGGTTTTCAAGTCATTAATTTTTCAAAAGTGGTAGGGTTAGCAAACCCATGGGCTATGGAGTCTGAAACATGAAGCTAAAATTCTGAATATGCCTATTTTTAGCCTGGTGACTCTAAGGAAGATTGCTTCATATCTGAACCTCCCTTTTCTTATCTTGTAAATAAGATTATTAATACCTACCTCGTGGGACTGAGATAAAGAGATGTTGGGAAATAAAAACTAAAGCCCTGGTTGGCCCCGATGTGCATCCCATCTTTGTCTATAGCTCCCAATGCTTTCAAAAAAGAGGAAGAAAGAAGAAAGACAGACAGATAGACAGACACACAGAAAGAAAGAAAGAAAGAAAGAAAGAAAGAAAGAAAGAAAGAAAGAAAGAAAGAAAGAAAGAAAGAAAAGGAAACCCATGCCTAACAAAGCCAGGCATGGAATTATCTCCCTCTCTTAGAGACACCAGATCCTTCACAGCTTCTGAGGAGGAAGGAGTATTCTTGTACCTTCTTTAACTGATAGATGAAATTGGAGTTAAAATTCATACATCAGGTCAGTTTTGCTTAGCCTTTAATAAACATTCTGCCTGTCCATGGAACAAATATCAGAGAGCAAATAAAAAGTCACAAAATCACTATAATAAACATTCTTATATCTCTTATCTACCTAGCTCATCCATTTTATCAGTTATCACGATGGTGGTGAACATCATTTGCTGTGTTAAACACTTTTTTGTGAAATCTCATCAGATTCTCACACCTCTTGAAGGTGGTGAGTTTAATAAGTTATATCCCACAGGCTCATGTGATGACCACTTGTTTTCCAGTTGACTGTACTTTCTATGACAGAGGGTTATGGGATCTTTAGGAAGTGAAGCCTTATTTGAGAAAGCAACATCACTGGGGGTGGGCTTTGAGGATTTACAGCCTTGCTGTGTTTGTGTCGGTAAGATATGATCCGCCAACTTCCTGTGTCTGTTGCTTGTTGTCATCGTTCCCCCAAATTAAGGATTTTAACACTCTGTAACCATAAGCCAAACAAAAACACTTTCTTTAAGTTGCTTTTGGGCACGACATTTTATCACACTCACAAAAAAAAAAAAAAAGGAAATAATACAGAATTGCCATACATTTTGTCTCCTTTTTACTAAGGAGGGAATAGAGAGACTTAGAGAACTGAAATACTTTGCTCAAGACCACAAAGTAGTTAGTCAAGTGACAGTCCTTGTTGAAATATTTTCTCTCTGACTCCGTATTTTCTCTTTTGGGCCTGCCATTCTTCCCAAGCCATCGGTGCCTGTTTACATTGTAGCCATGCTCTATTCCACTACCCATTTTGGTAAAATGTCACATGTGTGACTTCTAAGATTCTTTTCGGGTGTTTATGGTGTTGAATTTTATGATGACTTGATGTATGTGATTATTATGCAATATTTTATTCACCTATTTGTATGAAATGCATGTGCTACCTGAGAAGTAGTTTAGCATGAGTCATTATCTTAATTAAATTTTTCTATAAATACTGTTTGTATTTTATTTTCTTATTTTGTATAAAATATATATGTAATTATACAGTGCAATTACTGTAAGATCACTCTTATGGCTCCTATCACATGTTACAGAAGTATTCTGCTTCTCATAAATTTCTGATGAATCTTTCTTGGTAGCAAACCTTCCACTCAGTTTTAAGATCTAGTACCTGCATAGAGCACAATCTTGATAAGCATTCAATAATATCTATCATTGAAGAGGCACAAAGGGAA
Organism: Pachyuromys duprasi; assembly: GCA_028658305.1. Lineage (NCBI taxonomy): Eukaryota > Metazoa > Chordata > Mammalia > Rodentia > Muridae > Pachyuromys > Pachyuromys duprasi. Next base: position 77,847,567 of record CM053765.1, on the reverse strand, counting down.
ACAGATCACAGAGACACTCAAATGATATTGGTACTTTAAAGAGATACAAACATTTAGAAACAAACAACACAAGTAGATGAATTCTTAGCAGGAGGAAGATAATCATTAGGAGCTTTTAAGAGAGAAAACTTGCTAGTCAGACTTTTAACAGAAGAGGCCTTTGCAGAGGCAGGCTGTAGTGGCTACTACATGCGTACACACAATAGGAGAGCAAGGAAAAGTAAGTGAGGCCTTACGGTGCATATTCAATTAAGCAGGACTATAAGAACAAAAAGGTGAGCTGGAAAGGTAGGCTTATGCCAAAGGATGAGCTTCCTCCAACAATTCGGTCTTGGTGGTGGGTAAAAAGGAGACAATAAAGTATGTTGAACCCAGAAATATCATGATTATCTCTTAAAGTTCAAGTATATGATTGTGTATTTTATCTTATCTTTACTTTCCGTACTATAATAAAAACATCAAGCCTTTTATGTCAGAGGGGTTATATTTTCTCTATCACATTTACATGTGATGGTTCAAACCCACCTGCACTTTGTTATTCTTCATTATTTTCTCCTCACAGCTATTTATTCTAGCCCTGTTGCCTTTATTAACAGTGGGAGTTTACACTGATTGACGTGTGTTCTTATAAAGATTCCTATTACAGGAAGCCACTAGCTACATTTCACCTGTCAGGGATTTTTTTTTAAGTCTACATATACAAAACCAAAGTTGTTACTAGTTTGTAAACACAGGGACCCATGGGAACATTCACAGATTGGCATCTTTCAGTGTCTGTCGCATTTGATCTGATGGCAAAAATATAATCCATTCCCCGAAGACTGCCTAGACAAGTAGGCTTAGGGCTATTGTTTGTAACTGGTAGAGACTGTGAAATAAAGCAAATGTATTTCAACTTTCAGCACTTTCCAGCAGACTGAGGTAAAACTACAGTTCAAAGTGATCCACCCGGGGATATGAAAGAGGGCCACATTTAGATTATAAAAAGAATTGAGTATGAATCCAAATTCTATCATTGTCTGTTTGGGATTATATGGTGCACTTTAACTGTAGTGTTGATGTCCCTGTGCGATTAGTGGAAAGAATGGATGAGGTAGCATTATTTGAATGTCTAGAATGTTTACGTGCTTCACCAAAATAAATGAATTATAGTCAGTTACAATGACAATCATTCTACTGTACTAATATATAAATGAAGCTCTAATGTGCAATTTAAGTTTACTCTAACACTTCAGGCTATTTGTGATCTAATATAAGTATACAGAACATCTAATATAAGTATACAGAAAAAAAATCACTCAAAAGAAAAAAATGTAGTTCTAATACCTTTGGCATGAAGGGTCATTGCTAAATCATTTACATATATTAACTTAACCACATATACTAAGTCCCATTATCATTCAAGTATTATCTTCTCTCTGCAGTATTGATGAGTAAGACTCAACGTTTGGTGACTTTGCTGAGGTCATAAAGCTAGTTTTTAGTATAGCTAAGTATGATCTAAAGGGTCAGGGAAGGAAATGGATGTTAACCATGCACATATGCCACTCTATTGCCTGTACTTAGCTGAAAGAGGCAACAGTATTTGTTAGAACAAATGGGGCTCCATGTAATATCAATGTAATTAAGAGATCTAATTCTTATATTAAGGACTATCAACTTTGGAGAAAAAAGAAATAGATGAAATAATTTTAGTTCATATGTGATTGACGGGGAAAATATCGCAGCACAGTCTATACATGTTCAAATTATGGAAGTGAAATAATAAGATGAATTAATAAATACTGCTATAACACAAAAATACTCGGTGTTTACTGGCTCATATTTTCATCCATCTATATATTTGTCCATCCTTCTAACCATTTATTCATTTATCCATTTATCTGTTCATTCCTTCTTTCATTATATGTCCAAATATTCTGTTAGTTATTAAAGTACCACATAGCACGATTTTAGAGTTGGCAGGTCTAATTTCTGGTTTTAGTTTTATCCCAGCAGTACTTGAGTAATCTTGAGTATGTAGAATGGTGTGGCTGAGTGCCTTAAAGCATGAGTACTCACAGTGAATTGTTAGGTTATTGGTCGATTTCTAAGCACAGTATCAGACCTCAAATCAATGCCCAACAAATGAAAGTTATCATTATCACTATTAATGCTTTTATGTGCCTAGTGTTAAGTTATGGATATGTTATATTTACACAGATAAGAAAGACAAAATTCTTTAACGTGCAGGAGGAACCAATACTCCAGTAGGTTCATGAGCAAGTAAATCAAATGTTAAATAGTTAATTCTTCTATGAATTATGAATAAACAGAATATAAAATATTAATTTATAGGCACTTTTTAGGGTGTCAGGGACTGATAAGCAGCTAGACTTACTTATCTAATTTTCAATGTGATCATAAGTAGTAAGAATTGTTATTACCTCCCTGTGTCAAATGAGACAAGTGAGATGTAAGAATGAAGGCACTGTAAACATTCATATTTATACCCATGGACTAATGTGGTCCTCAGCTTACATCAGTGAAGCTCCTCTTTGCCTTGAAATATAGTCGATGAAGAGTCTCACAGAAGAAAACAATTGAACGTCAAGTGATAACCTTTATGTGGGACAACTATATAACCCCTGCAAGATAAGAATACACAGCAGTTGCTTAGCCTGAGCCTTCACAGGAAAAGATAAACATCCAGTAATAGATGGGGAAAGGTCTGTAGGGCTCCACTGAGGAAAGGTAATAGTAGACATGAACTACCAGGGAAGAAGTCATTGTCTTCGGTGATGGAGTCACTGATGAGTGGCTCATGTCCCAGTCGATCTCTTCTTATCCACACCAGTGTAAGTGGCCCTGGTTAATCCCAAAGGCTCACACAACAACAGCAGCACCAAAAATTTAAACAAAAAATAAAAGTGTGTCAGGGCTTTGGTGCTAGCACGTAGGAGGTGATGTGGATAAGAGAAGGAAGGAAGAAGGTGAAGGAATGACTATAACCAGAATGTATTAAATACATTTGAAATTATCAAAGAATTAGTTAATTAAAGTATATAGCAAAAAAAAAATAAGTAGAGTTTTTATGTTACATCATGTACATAAAGAGGAAAGCTAAAAACTTTATGCCAATTATTTCTAAATTGATAAACAAGTAAGACAATATTTAAGCTTAAAAGATCAATAGGGATTCCTAAGAAAATAGCTAACAGAAGGTACACAGTATGCAACAAGATGTTGAGGCATGGAAGTTTTTCTATTTTAAATGTGTAGTCATAGAAGATACAGCCAAGAAGAAAATATAAGAACTTAGCTCTGAAAGGAGGCAGAAGGGACTCATTGGGAGGTCAGGAGGGATGCTTGGGCATGTCTGAAAGCCCAAGTCAGAACTGACAGTCAGTTCTGAAGAACATCCAGGCCTTTGAGGTTATCAACACAAAAATAACTGGTCACCTTGCTACAGGAGAACCCTGACCATAGAGCTCAAAAGAAAGATGAAAGAGCAAGACTTAAGCTATGGTACATGAGTATCTCTTTTCAGGAAGGAACAGAACTGTGAAGCGAAGTGAGCTTAAGAGGCTGTTCAGCCACGCAGATAAAATGGATGGCAAGGCATACAAGTAAAGAAGATAATTATATTGAAAAATCCTGAGTCATGGGAAAGGCATGGATCCCATTCATGAGTATGACTGACTGTGGATGTGCTTCTGTATTGATGCTGGGAAAGGGATGGAGTGACAGAGGCCAAATAGTGTAATTAATACAGAAATTCCATTTGAGCTTTGTAGAACCAATGACAATGGTTTATCTGTGCCACATGTACCTGTCTGGACTTTGTCCTTTGGAAATTGTGGCTTTAAATTGGGTTTGGATATATAAGTGAATTGTTTCGCTGAGCTTCAAGAGGAAAGTGAGCCCTCTGAACTTGAAGGCATTTATGGGATTTTAATCAATGAGAGGTAAAGAGAGAGGGACTATTCTTGGCTCAAGATTAACAGTGGTGATAACAGGGGGTCAACAGCTAGTGTACAGGTAGCCAGAGAGGATGCTTGTGGGCAGCTTAGAAAATGGGATTCCTCTCTGTATGTCTTTAATTGTTCCTCTACTTGGGCAGTTATATTCTTCTGTATTTCTTTGAGGGCCTTGTTCATTTCCTGCTTTTGTTCCTCTCGTAACTGCATAAGCATAGCTCTAATATTATTTTGCTGTATCTCCGCTGAATTAAAATCTCCATTGCTTTTGGGTGTTTCTGGTAGTGCCATGGTGTCCTGATTTTTGTTGGATGAGTTCTTACGTCGACTTTTGGGCATTTGTTTATATATACTCAAGGAGCTGTTTGTTCCTTGAAGCTGAACTTCAGACTGGAACTGTCAGTCTCTGATGTCTGGAGTAGTCTTCAAGAAGATCAGGGAGTTCCAGTGGTTTGATAGTGTGTGTAGTTGCCTCAGTTGTCCCTGTGGGAGGAAAGGTCGCTGCCACAGTTTCGTGGTTGGGGAGGGGGAGTAAGTGTGTGTGTGTGTGTGTGTGGTGTGTGTGTGTGTGTGTGTGTGTGTGTGTGTGTGTCTGTGTGTGTGTGTGTATGTGTGTGTGTGCGCATGTTCTGAGAAGGTATCTTAAAGGGGAGTGCTAGGGGAGTATATAAGGTTGAGGTATGGGGTTTGGGAGCAAGCTCAGGAGGGGATGAGGGCGCTAGCATGTTTAGCAAGCATAGACTGCAGGCAAGCACCTGAGCAGGTTTCCTGGATTCCCAGTGTTCTTCACACTGTGGCAAGTTCCACAGGCTGGACTCTGAGGTCAGCGTATGGCACTGTGGTCGCTTCCTTCTGAGCTAGGGGATGTGCACCCCAGTCTGGGATGGTATCAGGGGACACCTTAGTGTGGACCAGACTATGTGTCCTTGTCCGGGGTGGCGGCTGGTTGCACCTGCACCCACCGTGGGAGGCACATGTTCTGCTCACGGCTAGCAGATGTGCGCCCACCGTTTCTCCCAGGTCTGGGCTGGTATCTGAGGTGCCTCAGATTCTACCTAAAATACTTCACATATTGTCTCTGTGACCATGGTCATGGTGCCAGCATTCTTTCTCTAACTAGTGGGTACAAATAAAGATAGTAATAACATCACCTTCAATACAGAACTAAATTGAATAATTAGAATAAACTATACCACCTATGCTGGCACACAGAAAATTCTCATTAAATGTTGACTGTTGTTCTAGGTACCCTTGAGAGAGTGGAGAGGAGATATGAGAGGCAGGTCTCAGGTTTGTGGAATTTAATGGACAGTAATGTGATTGAAAGTTCCATGACTTAAGGTGGCTGAATGGGTTTTGTAAATCTAATTATTGATCCTTAACACAAAAGTTCATTATTTAAAAGGGCAAAGCTTACAACAGGATTCATCTAGAATAATACTTGACATAATACAAAATCATAATAACTTCTGAAGTCTGATAATTTAAAAGGTTGCAATCTGAAAATGGAAAGCTATGATGAATTCTCTAAATTTAGAAAACCACCTTTGAAATAAACATGCTGTTAATTTTCATACCTCTGGCATGACTTCATATTTTAGTAATCAAAAGTGCCTATAACAAAATAATTATCAAGCACTTCTTAAGAATGTTTCATATGGCTGAGAGAAAGCTTATATGTTGAGTATGCTTGCTACTTTTGCAGGGGACTCTGGTTCATTTCCCAGAACTCATATGGGGCAGGTCACAACCTGTAACATATAACCAGTAACTCTAGTTCCAGGGGATCTGACACCCTCTCCTGGCGGCCACAGGTACCTGCACACACACATGCACACACACACACGCACACGCACATGCACACACACACACACAGAAATTTAAAAAAAAATTATTAACAGTTATTTTTTTCTGTAAATGGTCTCTGAAAATGTAGCAACTATCATCACTTAGAAGAACTCAGGAGAAAGAAAGCATATTTTTTTAAAAAAACATTTACACTTCCAAAAACCTAAAATATAAATAGCATCATACTTCATCTTCCACAAAATTAGACAGATATGTCCTTGTTGCTTTATTTATCTTAAATTCTTTATTTACCTGTAATTTCTTTTCTTTGAAGTTTTGTGTGCTCAATTAATCAAAGAGAGGTCTTTTTTCCAAGTTTTCTAGCTCAATAGTTATAAACATATTTTTTTTCCTAAAAATCAGATATAATTATCATGGAGTTTGGTTTTATGCATTAAAGATCACAGCAAGCAGGTTTTTAGAAAGTAATCAAAGTGTCTGCAGTATTTGGAGCAACACAGCTAAAATCTTCTACTAAAAAAATAAAACTAGGGAATGATTTGATTTTATGGTAGCAGTTTTTACCCTCAACATTAAAAATTTTTATCACAAGAGTGCTGAAATACATCTAGAAAATTCATGAAATATCACTCTTTAGTTAAAAAAAAACATTGAGGATATGAATAAAAAAAACCATATCTGTCTATCATGCAAACAAGTACATGCCACTACTGAGCACTCTTCTTATTCAGTCCTTAAAATACTGGATATCCAGGTAGAAAACAGCTCAATTGGAAGAACACTTTCCTAGCTTGCATAAAGCTCCCAGTCAGTCCCCAGCACTGCATGACAATGGCCAGAGGGTGTGCCCCTGCAATCCCAGCACCAGAGGCAAAGTAAGAGTTCAAGGTCATCCTAAACTAACGACTCCAAGACCAAGCTAGACTGCAAGAGGCCATGGTTTTAAATTTACTTAATATCCCAAACAGTTGAGCTAAGACTATGACAGTGTTAATCATATTTATGTGTATTTATTATTTTATGGGTATGAGTTGTGTTTTGATGTTTTGTCTGCATGTTTGCACGCGCACCCTGGTGTGTCTAGTGAAGGTGGAGTTGAGGAGAGTGTCTCAAAGTCCCTGCAACTGGAGTTCTGGATGGTTGTGAAGCATCATATGGTCACTAGGAAGCAAAGAGTAACAAGAAGTTTTGTCAGCTGAGCCATTTCTTCAGCCCCATTAATCAAGTTTTATTCTTAACATATTTCTGGGGAAGAAGGAAACACTTGTATCCCACATATTTTGTTAGCAGCCCATTTAACTAAAGCCTACCAGATTTTTCACAGAAAGCTAAAACTTGCTTCACTACTCATTAGACTGAATGGATTGTATAAATATCTCAAATTCCCAGATTATTATGAAGAACAAATTTCAGAGTGGCAAATAAGCCCCCAAAGTAGCCTTAAAATGTAAAGGTGAAATATAAGAATTATTAGAAAGTAAATTTAAATTAGTAAATGATGTGTTTCAACTTGCAATCAGAATACTTGAAAGCTGGGAAGGTTTGCACAGTGGGTATCTAACACGTAGCTGCTCTAAGAATCTCTCTCTCTCTTTTTTTTTTATGGCAAGGGCAGCTGGCATTGTTGTTGGAATATATTGTCCTAATTTCATTATCATTTTATTTTATGTTACTGTGGCATTAGAAGAAGGAAGACTGGGCACTCAAGACCACAAGATTGAGGATTTTGGCTGGCACAGGACCATTGTAACTTAGGAAAGCTACAAAACCTTTGTGGACATTTAGTTTGCAACTTTGGAAATAAAAACCAGTAATGACACTGGTGAAATATAATACAAATATATGGCATGGTAATTATAAGAAATACAAAAGGGAGTCATAAGACAAGAATACTATAAAGATACCTAGATTATGCAGGGGTGCTCACTAGTACAGATTAGCATAGAAAGTAATAATGGGAAAAGCTTCATTCTAAGTTTAAAAAATATCAATGAATTGATGTGAAATTTATACAGTACATACAAATTTCTTAAAAAGATTAATTTTATCCCAGCATGGCGGTGGACACCTTTGTCACCAGCACTGGGAAGAAGAGACATGTGGATCTCCTGGTCTGCCTAGGCTAGTCCAACCTAGCCAGGGTTACATACTGAGATTTTTGTCCCCAAAAATATTTTAGAAATAATGGCAGGTACTTTTTACCAATTATGGATCCTTTAGTGTTGTCATGAACAGAATCAATATATTTGAAGATCAGGCTAATTTAAAGTCTATTTGCTGGTAAAGTCATTACCGGCGAAATCAGTCAGCTATTTATTACCACAGATCTACTAATTTTGAAAACGGAACAATCTAGTGAGGGGCCAGGCAAGAGCTACAGGAGACCCACTCTTAAGTGTGGTAAGCGGGGCTAGGGCAGCCATTCCTGACATTTAAACCTTTTGTCAAGGTTACTTTCCTTTTGTGAGGAATACAAAACCACCTTCTGAAAGAATGTTTACCTCCACATTGTGTGCTGCTTCAATGACAGAAGAAACAGTTTCTTTCACATTATTCTTCCTAAGTAATGCTAAACAATACTGACATACAATAAGTAGTAAAGAATCAGAGGTAATGAGGGAACAAAAATCACTTAGTGTGTTAATTTTAGGACTGTGTATAAGCTTCACAGGGATTTGAATGGCCCAACAGCTTGCAAATGGGTCACTTAAGTATTCACAAGCAGAAGCTTCTGGAGCTGCGTTAGTCATGAGGTCCACAGAATGGAGCTTTTTAATGTTTATTGTTACATTTGTCTCAATGCTGACTCATGTACTCCATGATACATGTTTGCTAAGTGATGTCTGTTGAAGCTGAGTCCCTCAGGAGCAAAATTAGAATATGAGCCTTGAAGTCAAGCCTTCCTCCACATCATGTCCATCTCTTCTCAGTGTTATTTTGTGTTAATTGTTTATCTGTAAAATAGTCTTATTACCAATGCTATGGTAAAGATAACAAGAGAAATGAATGTAAAATGCTTAAATGTAAGGGTTGTCCATTTTTTCAAGAGAATAAAAATTACCTACCCAGACTAACCTTATAGTTTTAGAAAGCATGTATGGGGTGCGAGTGGAAAGTAACACAAAGGTAGCAAGCATGGCAGAGTATACCACTAATGAGACTACAATTTCCAAATCGCATTAGAAGGTGACTAACCTCCCACAAATGACTCTGACTTCTAAGTTTTACTAAGGGGTATATTAAACCTGATGAATATTTCTCAGTTTTACACACAAATAGCCAGTTAGTACAGCATAGTAACTAAATAAATGCATGTAACAGATTACTATATCCATAGTGGAAGTTAATCTAATAATCACTGATTATTATTAGAATAGCAACCTCAATTGCTTTATAATCAAATGAAGCTCATTCCCAAACTATGGATATCTTCATATATATATTCCATATATATATATGGAATTGTTTCAGAAGTGCCTGATTCTTCATATGTGTTTCATCTGAATATGCATGTCTGGCTAATTTTTTCTGACACCTCAAAAAACTTGCTCAAATAAATTTTCCATTACTAAATAAAATACATCCATTCTAATTAAAGAAATGTAGAGACTCCTACATGGAGAGAAGTAAAGTGCTCAGAGGAGCGGGAGCTTCTGTGGTAACCTGCCAGGGACAATCTAATTGATTCATGTGGTCCCTTCTGCCACTTATTGATTCCATGCCAACAAGCCTTGAAAACTGCCCATCATTTCACAAAGCTATTTAGAGCCCAAATCCAGCAGAGACAAATAGATGGTGATAGGCCTTCATGACACTATTACTGTACTAAAGAATTACGAAATAGAAGGCTTGTTTTCTTGACAATTAATTATCAACAAAGATTGAGTCACCACATGGTAAATGAGTAGATGAATTTAAGAAATGAATTGAGTTATTCAGGTCACATCTCTTTGTGTGAAGGAACAGCTAAACAAATAATAAGACAAGTAAAGGTCTGAAAAATTAAGTTTAATGTCAAGGGCACCATATCATTGCTCAAATTCTATACATCATTCTCTTTCAGTCCAGTGAATTTGCACACAAATTTATTAGACAATGTGTCAGACTGATCACACATAAAGACAAAATGATAAATCAATACCACAATGACAATAAAGATGCCAAGGACAACATAAAGATTAATGTTATAATCATTTCTCATGCCCCTTACAACTTGTTTCAATTATGCTTGTCCCAACCAGAGAGGTCAAGACAGGGAAGTGAGTTGATTTCTGTGAATCAGACCTCTACACCTCATATTCCTGAAGCTCTGTCTGTTGAGTTTGTCAGCAGCATCTGAAATTAAGCAGTTAGTCGTTCCTGGGGAAACGGGTGCTGTGGTGGTGATGGCAGGCATGCGCACTAAAAGGATCTCATCAACGTTCTGATACAATCATACAAGCTTGTCCATACAATCATGTCATTCCAGGTAGTTCACAGACATTAAATGTCCTCCTGCCTTGCTGCTTTACTTGTACTTAGGAGCCTGCTGTCTAAGAAGTCAGACTCTTATATGACTGTCATCTCATGAGGCAACTTGATTTGGAGGCAAACCTAATGGAAGACTATTCAAATGAGTTCTTTGAAATAATTTTGCTTTTGAAAATCTTAGAATTTTGTTTTGATAAGTTTATTGATTCCCTGTTTAACTGCATGTTAGTGCTAGCTTCCTTCTATATATCCTAATCATTTAGTTCTTATAATTTAATAAACTCGTTTAATATAAATACTCCAATTTACGCATTTAAAATGTTTTCAATTTTTTTCATGATTCATTATATATCCCAATTGAAGCACCCTCCCTCCATCTTCCCCTTATCTCCTTCCCCTTGTCCAATGAAAGTAGGAGTTCTCCACCATTGCCATCTGCCCATAGCTTGTTAAATCTCATCAACACTGCCTGGATCCTCTTCCTCTGTGGTCTGGCAAGGTGGCATCACCAGGGGTGAGTGATCAGAGAGCAGTCAACTGAGTTCATGATAGAGGCAGCCCCTGCTCCCCTCACTTGGAGATCCACATGGAGACTGCCAATTGGCTACATTTGAGCAGGGGGTTTACGTTGTCTCCATGCATGGTCCTTGGTTGGAGTATCTGCAAGACTCCCTGAGCTCTGATTTTTTAGTTTTGTTGGTCTATTTGTGGGGTTCCTGTCCCCTCCACTTCCCTCTATTCCCACTCCCTTCTTCTTCCATAAGACTCTGTGCTCTGACCCAAGTTTGGTCAGGAGTCTCAGCATCTGCTTAGAACTAGAAAAGATCATCCTGAGTGAGGTGACCCAGAAACAGAAAGACAGGCATGGTATACACTCACTTATAAACAGATATTAGCCACGTAATATATCTACAGACCTAAAGAAGTTAAACACTGAGGACTCTAGAGAGGATGCTTAAATCTCATTCAGAATGGCAAACAGGATAGACACCAGAAGTGGTAGAAGAGAAGAAACAGGATGGGAGTCTACTATAGAGGGTCCTCTGAAAGGCTCCACCAAAGAGGAAATCAAAGTATTTTAAAATGTTACAGTACAGTGTAGCTCACTACACACATAAGAATCTATTCTCTATTACAAGTGGGTGGGGTAGAAATAGAGATGTCTCGGCAACTGGGTGTAAATTGTAACCGCTATAATGCAAGCCTGTTTTTAAGGTGCTGTGTGACTTACTGCCTTTGTTCTTATTTGGTGCCCAGGCAATTACTGTGATGAATCTTCACAGGTTGGAATATCACTAAGTATTTAAAAACAACTAACAGAGCATTTTAAGGTAGTTTTGAGACAAACTTTGACGAATGTCATATGTATGTTCTTCCTCTTAACTTGTGATTAAAGACATCCATAATGTGCTATTGTTAAAGCTTTACTTTACTCTTAGATGCAGATTCAGTGCTCTAAGGAGGTTTAGGCCATGCCACCAGCCTGCCTCAAACCCCCACTTAGTTCAGACTGTGGGCATGAACTATGATACCCAGCAAGACTCAACATTTCTTAAGATCTAAATTTCTTTTTTTCTTTTTTTAAAGTTTACTTTTTTATTAATTAAAATATATTTAGTTTCTATCCCAGTTGTAGACCTCTCCCTCATTCCCTCCCAATTTCACCCTTCCTCCCTCTTCTCTTCCCATACCCCTTCCCAAGTCCACTGAAGGGTAGGACCTCTTCTCCTTCCATCTGACACCAGCCTACCAGGTCTCATCAGGACTGGCTGCATTGTTTTCCTCTGTGGCCTGGTAAGGCTGCTTGCCCTTTAGGGGGAGGTAATCAAAGAGCCAACCACTGAGTTCATGCCAGAGACAATCCCTGTTCCCCTTACCAGGCTACCCACTTAGACACTGAGCTGCCATGGGCTACATCAGTGGAGGGGTTTTAGGTTATCTCAATGCATGGTCCTTGGTTGGAGTATCAGTCTCAGAAAAGACCCTTGTGGGAAGCTTTTTCTGGTTCTGTTGCTCTCTTTGTGGACCTCCTGTCCCTTCCACATCTTTCATCTCCCCCTTTCTTTCATAAGATTCCTTGCACTCTGTCCAATGTTTGGCTATGAGTCTCAGCATCTACTTTGATACCCTCCTGGGTAGACTCTTTTAAAGGCCCTCTGTGGTAGGCTCCTGTCTTGTTTCTTGTTTTTGCACTCTTCTGATGTCTATCCCATTTGCTTTTCTGATTGAGAATTGAGTATCTTACCCAGGGTCCTCCTTCTTGCTTAGCTTCTTTAAGTGTACAGATTTTAGCTTGATTATCATATAATATATGTCTAATATCCACTTATAAGTGAGTATATATCCTGTGTGTATTTCTGCTTCTGGGATATCTCACTCAGGATGAAATTTTCTAGTTCCCAACATTTGCCTGCAAATTTCCTTGTTTTTAATTACTGAGTAGTATTCCATGTGTAAATGTACCACAATTTCTGTATCCATTCCTCAGTTGGGAAAGGATATGGAAAAATCACAAATATTACATACAATTCTTTATAATAATTATTAGGATTTTATCTCTAAGACACAACCTAACTCACATCTAGTACTTTGGGTATGTTAAATTATTTTTGAAATTTCTATAATTTTTCAAACTGTCAATCCATTTCATTTTTTTGCTTGGTAATTACTGTTTTGTTAGTTAGCTAAACATTAGACTAATATTTCTTGTCTCTATGTTCGAGATATTTCCAATCCAGCTAATACCATGGCTACCACATAGACCCAAGGTAACATTAGGCCTTGCATCCAAATTGATGGGCAGTTCCTCCCATTCTCCATCTTTTCTCCTTTGAGACTACCTTACACATACACATGCTTCCACAACAACATGTACTTTTAATAATGTGGTTAGAGAGAATTTCTTGCAAATCTAAATAAGACTGTCAAAACCCACTGAAAACTCTCAAGGTGCTTTGCTCTTGTAACAGCCCTCAAACAAGCTACATCTGACTTTTTCTTCTGGGCAGGGCTGTTTCTCTAGTATAAATGCATACAATTGAATTTTTTGTTTTTACACTTACATTTTACATTCATATTTCTTTTTATATTTACTTCATGTGATTACATGAAGTTAAAATCAAGTTATAATACAAAACATAGGCTGTTTCTATATTTCTACTACAATTTTCTATCCTATCCAAAAAGCTTATACTGGGTGTTCTTTGTGGAAACTTGGGAAGGATTTTGTAGCATTGCAACTGAACAGTTCATATTGTATTTATGTATTTAGCCTCTCCTTTTCACTGCCTATAATACCATCTGTCCTCCTGTGACTGGGTATTCACTGCATCTTAGTATCTACAAAATTGATTTACAAGTTTCTAATTGGACACGACTTACCACAAAAGGCAGCTTCCTTACATACTTGTTACAATTCCATATTTCCACAATAGATGGTAAATATAGCTATTTCCAAACTACAGATGAGAAAAAATTAGGGTCATTATTTATGTACTGCCAGGAGACTAGGAAAAAGGAGCATGTCTGTTGTAAAAATGCTAACCTCAACACTTACTGTCTCCCCAGATACCTGCTACACCACTTAGGAGATACAAAGTATGCTTCACAGGCCATCATTAAGTTGCTTCTTAAGATTATACTATATTGATACCTCAAGATTTTATTTTGCTTAGTCAACTTCAAAATGTATATGTTTTCTAAGGATACTGCCCTATTTATTTATGCTGTGTATGTGTGTGTAAATAGAAAATGAGAAAAGTTAAGAGAAATCGCTTCTAATTTAAGGGATTTTTGATAGTTATTATATGGCCTAAATTTCAAATAATGAATCAATGAAGTCAATGGGAAATATCAAGCATTTTACTATGAATAACAAAAAAATAGCAATTAAAAATAATTTATTTAATTTTATGCACAGATCCTTTGTAATTGGCATTACAGAAAGTTGTGAGCTGCCATGTGGGTGCTGAGAATTGAACTAAGGTCCTTTGGAAGAGCAGACAGTGCTCTTAACACTGAGCCATCTCTTCACACCTAGGCGTATATTCAAAAGAGGCTTAAGTACACAATAAGGACATTTGCTCAACCATGTTTGTAGCAGGTTTATTTGTAATAGCCAGAAGCTAGAAACAACCCAGATGCCCCTCAAATGAGGAATGGATACAGAAATTGTGGTACATCTACACAATGGAATATTACTCAGAAAAAAAAAAAAGGATATCATGAAATTTGCAGGTAAATGCTGGGAACAGGAAAGGATCATCCTGACTGAGCTATCCCAGAAGCAGAAAGACACACATGGTATATAGTCACTCATATAGACATATAAAATAGGATAAACCTTCTATAATCTGCACACCTAAAGAAACTAATCAAGAAGGAGGACTCTGGCTAAAATGCTCAATCCCTAGCCAGAAAGGCAAAGCAGATTGACATCAGAAGAAGAAAACAGAAAACAAGCTAGGAGTCTGAGGCCCCTGAAAGGTTCTGCCCTGCACAATAGCAAAGTAGATGCTGAGACTTATGGCCAACTGTTGGGCAGAGTGCATGGAAACTTACAAAAGATGTGAGAAATAGTAAGATAGGGAGAGGACAGGAGCTCCACAAGGAGAGCAACAGAACTAAAAATTCTGAGCACAGGGGTCTATCCTGAGACTGATACTCCAACAAAGTACCACGCATGGAGAAAACCCATGGCAGTTCAGTATCCAAGTGGGTTCCATAATAATGGGAACAGGGACTGCCTCTGACATTAACTGATTGGCCTGCTCTTTGATTGCCTCACTCTGATGGGGGAGCAGCCTTACCAGGTAAACAGAGGAAGACAATGCAACCACTCCTGATGAGAGCTCATAGACTAGGATCAGAAGGAAGGAAAGGAAGACCTCCCTTATCAGGGGACTTGGGGAGGGGAATGTGTGGAGAAGGGGGAGGGAAGATGGGATTGGGAGGGGAGGAGGGAAGGGTTTATGGGGGGATACAAAGTGAATAAAAAATAATTAATAAAAAAATAAAATTAAAGTAAAAAAAGAAAATTAGACAATTTGAACTTGAATACACATTTGTATAGTTAGCTATGAAGAAATCTTAACTGCTGCTAAATTAAATGGACTGTTTCATGCGTATATAATCTCCAAGTCTTATTTTCTTTAACAATCCATAACATTTTCTCATCACTCACACATAAGCCTAATTTCCAGCTGTCATTGATACATATATCCAGTGCCGTACCAGAGGACATATTTGTTTCTACAACACAAAAAGACACTTGGTCAGCTTGGTTGAGAGGTACAACAATCAGCTTAGTTCTGTTTAACTATAAAACACCAGGCTCATGTGTTTTAAATTTTCTCATATAAATGGTCAAGGATCCTAGTTACTATCAGTAAGAGGTGCTCACAATTTCAGAGATCTACAACATTAGTGTCTGCAGAATTTAGCAATGGATATAAATGAATAACAAAGATATATTATCACATTCATTAATAACAACATGACAGCTTAAGAGAGGCACAAGATTTTCTTTTCACTTTCTTTCCTTTAAAAAAAATATAATTTTTTGCAATTGATTCACTTTGCATCCCAATTGTAGCTCCCTCCTTCATCTCCTCCTGGTCCCAACTTGCTTCCCTCTCTCCCCCTTTCTCTCTCCCCTAGATCACTGAAAGACCTCCTCCCCTATATTATCATCCTAGCCTATCAAGTCTCATCAGGACTGCATGTATCTTCATCCTCTGTGGTCTTGTAAGGTTACCACACCAGGAGGAAGTAATCAAAGATCAAGCAACTGAGTTCATGTCAGAGACTGCCACTTCTACACTTACTAAGGTGCCCACATGAAGACAGAGCTGTTTATGGGCTACATATGAGCAGGGTGTCTAGGTCCTTTCCTTGCATGGTCCCTGGTTGATGTATCAGTCTCTGCAAGACTCCCCCCACCCCGGGCTCAGATTTTTGGGCTCTGTAGGTCTCCTTGTGGAGCTCCTGTCCCCTCCAGGTCTTTCTATCTTTCCCTACTTCCATGGGATTCCTTGTGCTCTGCTCAAAGTTTGATTGTGAGTCTCTGAATCTGCTTCAATCCACTGCTGGGTGGAGTCTTTCAGAGGACATTTGTGGTAGGCTACCATCCTTTTCTTTCTTTTCCACTACTTCCAGTGTCTATCCTATCTGTCCTCTGAATGAGAATTAAGCATTCTCCCTCTGGTCCTCCTTGTTGTTTAGCTTCTTTAGATCTATAGATCTTAGTATGTGTATCCTTTATTATATGGCTAATATCCACTTATAAATGATATACCATCTGTCTTTCTGCTTATGGGTTACCTTACCCAGGATGATCTTTTCTAGTTCCATCCATTTGCCTGTAAATTTCATGATTTCCTTGTCTTTAATAGCTGTTTAGTATTCTGTCATGTAAATGTACCAAAAGTTCTATATCTACTGTTTGTTTGAGGAACATGCTGGATACAAGTTAACTAAAAAAAAAAAAAAATTAGTGGCCCTTTTGTATACAAAAGATAAAAGGGCTGAGAAAGCAATTAGGGAAACAATACCCTTTAAAATAGCCACAAATAACATAATAATCCTGGTGTAACTTTAACCAAGCAAGTGAAAGAAGAAAAACCTTCTTCAAGTCTCTGAAAGAAGTTGAAGAAGATATCAGAAAGTTGAAAGATCTCCCATGCTCATGGCTCAGAAGGATTAATATAGTAAAAATGGCCAACCTACCAAAAGCAATCTACAGATTAAATATGATTCCCATCAAAATACCAACACAATTCTTTACAGACCTTGAAAGGCAATTCTCAACTTAAAACTCACCCTGAGAAAGGCTTGGTACTACCTGAATACCAAGTGTCATCACCAGTGGGCTACTGTAGACTTTTTATTGGTTTAAACCCATGTCCAGTTCGAGCAGTATTCTCCTCCACTGTTCTTTGGTTTTTGTGGGGGTTTTTTGTTTGTTTGTTTTTTACAATGGAATTGGTTGGTGAGAAGTGGTTGAAAATAAACTACTTGGAAATCTGAAAAAAAAAACCATAACCCCAGAATATCTAAAAACAATCCTGTACAATAAACGATCCTCTGGAGGGATCTCCATCCCTAATCTTAAGTTATACTATAGAGCAACAGTAATAAAAACTGCATGGTTCTGGCATAAAAACAGATTGGTAGATCAATGGATTAGCATCAAAGACCTAGAAATAAACACACTGATTAGATTGTTTTTTACACATAAACTAAAAACCATACAATAGAACAAAGATAGTTTCTTCAACATTGTAGTGATAGATATAGATAAATAGATGAGTAGAAAAATGCAAATAGATCCATACCTATCACTATGCATAAAAGTAAAGTCCAAGTCAATCAAAGACCTCAACATAAAATTAGACACACTGAATATGTTAAAAGTTTGGGAAGAGGCTTGAACTCATTGGCACAGGAGACAACTTCCTGAACAAAACACCAACAGCTCTGGCTCTAAGATCAACAATCAATAAGTGGGACCTCATGACGCTGGAACGCTCTGTAAAGCAAAATACTGTCAACAGAAATAAATGACAGCCTACAGACTAGGAAAAGATTTTCACTAACCTTATATCTGACAGAGGACTAATATCCAGAATATATAAAGAACTCAAGAAATTAAACAGCATTCTATGAATAATCTAATTTTAAAAAATGGGGTACAGAGGTAAACAATGAATTCTCAATAAAGGAATCTCAAATGGCAGAGAAGCACTTAAATAATCGCTTATCATTCTTAGTCATCAGAGAAATGCAAATCAAAACGACTATCAGATTCCATCTTACACCCGTCAGAATGGCTATGATCAAAAACTCAAGTGACAACACATGCTGAAGAGGATTTGGAGAAAGGGGACCCCTCCCTTGCTGATAGGTTTGAAAACTTGCAAAACCACTTTAGAAATCAGTATGATACTTTCTCAGAAAATTGGATATAGTGCTAGCTCATGACCCAGCTATACAACTCCTGGACATATAGCCAAATGATGCTCTACCATATAACAAAGACATTTGCTCACTATGTTCATACCGGTTTTATTTGAAATAGAAAGAATCTGGAAAGAAGATATTATTTTATCTAATTCTTTCAGTGTTGTTATGGAAAACTTAGGTGTAATGATAAATCTCTGCTTCTTCACTGTAGTGTAATTAAGCTCCAAGCCTCTGATTTACTTTTCAAGACCCCTGCCATTCTCTAGGGAGAAGTCAGCATACAGTGGGTATTTTTCACAGAACAGTAGACTGATAATAGGTATATAAAGATTGAAATGATGCCTGCTTTTTGAGGGTCATATCCATTATTCATATTCAGCCATATTACAAAACTAGAACTTTGTACTTAGGTTTTACCCTTACTGGCATTGCTGTCTGTCTCACAGACCTAGGAATAATAGTCAGCATCATTACTACATAAAACCCTTCAAGGTATATTCGTCACATCTGAGCAGGGGTTCTAGGTTATATCCATCCATGGTCCTTGGTTGGAGAAACAGTCTCATAAAAGACCCCTGTGCCCTGATTTATTTGGTCTTTGTGGAGCTCTTGTCCTCACCAAGTCTTACTAACTTCCCCTTTTTTCATATGATTCCCTGCACTCTGCCGAAGACTTGGTTGTGAGTCTTAATATCTGCTTTGGTACACTGCTAGTTAAAGTCTTTCAGAGGCCCTCTGTGGTAGGCTCCTGTCACGCTCGGATGTGGCCCATGGTAGCTCAGTATCCAACTGGGTACCCTCGTAAGGGGAACAGGGACTATTTCGGTCATGAACTCAATGGCTGGCTCTTCGACCCCCCCATCCCCCCACGAGGGAGGAGCAGCCTAGCTAGATCCCAGAAGAGGACATTGCAGCCAGCCCTGAAGAGACATGATAAGCTAGGGTCAGATGGAAGTGGGGAGGTCCTCCCCTATCAGTGGACTTTGAGGGGGTCAGGGAGAAGATGAGGGAGGTAGGAGGAGATTGGGAGGGAATACAGGAGGGGGCTACGGCTAGGATACAAAGTACCTAACCTGTGACTAATATACAATAAGGAAATGACTTTAAGAAAAGGTATATTCGTGTTGCCACTGAAATCTCTGGAGGGGAGAATTTAATTCCATTAGTCTTGTTTTTCTAACTTTTAAAATCAGAAATAAAAAATATAAAGCAGCAGGTGTCACATGCTATAGAACTCCTCCACTACTGTTTGGGACTACTTTAAGTTAATCACAATTTGAATGCATCATGATTGATTTATTCTTACCATTAACATTCAACTTTTACTTCATGGCAGCCAAAGTTTATGTATTTATAACCATAGCAGTGGGGTCATGGCACTGGAATTGGATGCTTGTTTCAATGCTCTCCTCAAATCTTTGGAATTAGTAAGATTAATTTGCATCTGTGAGTCTCAGCTTTGTTATCCACTATCAGCTTTTCATTGAAAACTAGATACATGTTAAAGAGTGAGAAATGTTCTGAGCATGCAGCACCACTGAGCACAAGAAAGACCCAGTAAGTCTTATCCTGCCAACAGCCTCCCATGAATACATTTGCCAGTCAAACTCAGGCATACAGAGGAAAATCATTCAAAGCATCAATATACTTTGAGAAGATAGAAAGAAATATCAAGAGCCAAGGTACGCTGTACCAAATGTAACACAAATGGCTGTTTTGGAAGTAGGAAAGACATCTCAGTACTCAGCCCAGAGGAATACTAAGTAATCTTAATTTCTGATTGAGGTAACAGAATACTTTGAAATCTTCAGTTACTGTAAATTTTAAAAGGGGCAAAAATCATACAGGTCTAATAGCAGGTGGTGGTGTTTCAGGTCATGAAACCAGTGAAGAGATTTCGGGGCACCTCAAGAAGCTCAGTGGCTTTCATTCTGAAGGCACTGACAAGAGTAGATGTGCTTTATAAGGGGCAGATATCAGACTAGAGTACGTTAAAGAGAATGACTCAACTCAAAATTAAATCACATTATAGACTGAAACACTAACTTGAAAGAATTAGTACAATGAGGAGTGGTCATATAAATCTATTTAAAATAAAGTGTTTTCAGACGAATTAATGATAGCACTCTTAGAATCTATGTTTAAGTACGAGATTATGTCATTCATTTTATTATCCAGAGCACACAATACTTCACATGTAGAATTCTAATGTTGTGGATTCAATCCCCAGCAATAAATAATCAAAATAATTAATAATATTACTTAATATGTTAAAGATTTACTATCCAATTCCTTAGAACATGACAACATAAAAAGATAGAATATTTAAAAATATAATTATGTTACGGTGAGGCCATAACTTCATTCAATACACCATACACTTCATTTGAAGAGGAAATATGAATATTCAAACAGCGAGCAGTGACTCATACACAAAAAGGAAAACCTTGTGAAGACCCTGGCAAGCCAGGTAGGTTGGAATCAGAGGAAAGCAAGCATGCCAATACCTTTATCTTTTAACTTAAACTTCAGAACTATGAAAACTTAAAAGGTTTTTCTTTATGACCCCTAATATGTAGTATTTTGTTGTACCATCCATTAGCAAAGGGACACATGATTTTCTCTCTTGCATATCCTCCCTCTAACCCTCCCATGCATTGACTTCTCCCATTTATCTCTTTCAAATCCATGGCCTTTGTTTCTGTAATTGTTGTCACTAACATACTATTTTCTTCAATATTTCATTCTCATCAATTCTCTTTTTTTTCAAGCTATAGTTTGAACTTCAAGCCTGTAGGTGCCTCAACTATCAAATACAATAACCACCACAATGTACAATCTCCAAGCTACATAATGGATGGTAGTGTTACATCTCCTATCATGACTATCACTATAAATCCATGCTCTCCATTTTTACCTCAAGGCAATGAATAATGTCATTACTATGAACCTCTTGCCAAAAGAGAGAAAACGAAACTTATACTTGAAAAATAAAGCAAGAAAAATTTGCACATGGATGTGGAACATGATATTATATCACACGCATGCAAGATTGTACAAGATTTTCTGAGAGTTTCCAAACCACAGTAAATACAAAGGACAGAACTGATCCAGAGGACTTGCCAACTGCCGTTGCCAACTGACTCTGAGAAAGACACTTAACTGTAGAAAGTGTCTTGTGACTCATGTATAAGAGTACTGGAAAAGTCCTCTACCTCCCAAAGAGATAGTCCAAGAAGTAAATAGGATTCCCATTTTTGGTAACTGAGTTCCCTTGGGAGAAGTTTGGGAGAGGAGAGGATGGCAGTCAAATATCATTAATTCTATGTATTTGCCACAAAATTTCCTGTGATTTACTGAGTTATGCTTGGAACTAGGAGAAGTACTTTGGCTTCTGCAGAAGATGATTCCCTACTGCGTCTTCTATGCTTAATGAAGTGTGGTTCCCTGGAACTTCATAGCTACACCCTGCAGTGTTGAAAGACAGTACAGGGAATAACTGGTAGTGTAGGAAAGCACTGTCCCAGAATGCTAAAGGCACAACTGCTCCTAAATGTAGTGAAGTCAAATATTATTCGCAGTTTGAGGTCACAGATTCACTTATTTCATTATTATTAACCTAAAATCTTCTAATTGGCATAGAGAATGAGTTTCAATATGACATCTTCATACATTCATACTTTGTACTTAGTTCTCATTTTCTCATTGTTCTTGCTTCTTCCTTCTTTCCTCACTCGTCAGCATTCTTCTTTCCCCCAAATAGTCACATAAATGAAAAAAAGTTATGAAATATTTTTTTATTCTAAGAATGGCTTATTTTGATAAATATTATGATCAGTACTTCATCCATTTGTATACAAATGACATCATAATTTCATTCTTTATAGCTAAGTAAAATTTCAACTGCCTGTATGTATCATGTTTTCCTTACCCATATGTCTGTTGCTGCTTACCTCAGCTGATTAAGAAAAGTAGAGTGCTACACTAAGGACATCCGAATTTACATGAATGTGTGGCTGCA
This sequence comes from Pachyuromys duprasi, assembly GCA_028658305.1. Classification (NCBI taxonomy): domain Eukaryota; kingdom Metazoa; phylum Chordata; class Mammalia; order Rodentia; family Muridae; genus Pachyuromys; species Pachyuromys duprasi. The sequence continues at coordinate 77,825,346 of CM053765.1, read as the reverse complement.
AATACAATGGAGGGAAAGTGCTGATTATCACTGGTTGGGTCCATAGATGAACTCTGTCCAAGAGTTTGTGGGAGAAAGGGCTGTAGACAAAACTGGGTAGGAATTCAAGGTGGGAACCAGAGGCAAGAGCTGATGTAGAGGCCATGGAGGAGTGCTGCTCACTGCTTTCTCTGCATGTCTTGATCAGTGCTCTTTCTTATAGAACTCAGGACCATTATTGCAGGGACTGCACCACCCACAAATGGATGGGTATTTCTCCACAAATCATTAGTTTAAAAAATAAGACCTCACAGTGGGGTCTTATGGAGACAATTTTCTCAATGGAGCTTTCTTCCTTTCTAATAACTCTAGTTCATCTTAAGTTGACCCAAGGCTAGCCAGCACAGAAACATAACAAATCAGTCACCAGTGGAGTCATCTGCAATATGATGGATACAATACCATCATCCCAGGTGTCACTATGCAAGAAAGCCTTACTTCCTAATAATTTTGCTGACTAGGTCAAAACTAGCTCATAAAGGAGATTGATCACATACAACTCTGGTGAGTTAATTATCTAATGCTCATCAACCAAGAAAAAAATATTTCTTTCCACTCTTTTTAATACTGTATCTTGGTCTGCAATAGATGGCATAAATTTAGGAGAATGGCTTTTTAATGGCCAATATTCTGGAAGCAATAAAGAAGTTGACTATTACTTTTTAGAACCTGGTGGTTTATATAATTGCAGTTTTCCTCATATTCTTTTTCTTTTTCCTTCTTAAAAGTGGAATTAGCAACTCTCTTAAACAATAATAGGAAACAGAACTTCCACCAAGGCAACCATTTCTACTCAAATAAACAGAAAGGAAGCTCTTCTAACATTACATAAAGAAAGGGTCCCTTTTCCACTGTGAATCTCAGCCAAGAACTATGCCTGCACCCTGAGCTACTCCTTATCTGCTGTTTACCCTCCACCAGAAATGAGAAGTATGACATACAACCATAGAGAAAAAACAATTAGGGAACATGCTTTCCATTTTATTTCTTCTAATAGCACACCATGTAAATTCTCCCCTGGTGAGATAAAGCTCAACAAAGAAACTCATTAATTTGCTTCTTAATTGATAAAAATATTTGTAAGCATTACTATTAGCCACATACTGTTTTAGGCAATGCTGAGGCTGGCATAAATGAGGAGCACTCAAGTCACAGACATCATGAATCCTACTTTATACAAGCTTCAACATGAACATATCAATGTTTTTTTTTTTGTCTGTCAGGTGAGAGAGGGAAGAAAATTAATGTCTCTCCAGAGTTTTCTATGTGAGACACCATGTTAGATGCTTCATATCTTTAGAAAAACAGCTTATTTCTGAAAGATGTAATAGGTAAGTGGCCTGTTAAATAGATGTCTGTCTGTCTGTCTTCACTCTCTTAAAGAAATAAACCCCCAAGCTTCACTGTAACAGAGTATTTAGAAAGCTCATTCTTGCACACCATCCTTCCCCAGTTTTGTCCTAAACTCCAAACTTAAACTGTTGGTTGTGTTGGCAAGTTGAATGTTAGTGTATTAAGAAAAGTTTTCACAGCTATTATTTCTGAAGAAACAACGGCCAACATGGTTTAAAATTAATCACATAGTGCATCAATGTCACCTGCAGTGCTTGCTCAAGCATCTCATTCCTTCACTGCAGCCCCAGTTCGGAACACACACCATGGACATTTTGAACTGCACATATTGTCAGTCCACACAACCCCAAGCAAACTGCCTGAAACAACCCAGCTTAGATCTGAGACTATTGTGATGGTTTGAATCACATGTGTGATGTTGACAATGTCACCCCATAGACTCAGATGTTTAACACTGATCTTCCACTTGTCACACACTTTAGGTATGTTTAGTGAGTGTGGCCTTGTTTGTGGCAGTTTCCAGCTTTGAAGTTTCAAAGCCATACAATATTCTCAGTTCTCCCTCTGTTTTCTGCTTAGAGTCAAGAAGTTAGCTCTTCGTTCTCAAATTCAGCTGCAGCTGCTATGTCTGTAGCCTGATGCCATGCTGCCTCATCACCATGGTCTGTAACACTGTGTAAATTCAATTAAACCCTTCCTTCTGTAATTGTGTTATATCACAATGACAGAAAGTAAACTAAGGCAACTCAGAGTACCTGTTTTGATTACAATGATGGTGTCAATGCAGAAAACAGGGATGTCACACATTCCCTACCATTATTGCTCAGAATACATGTATCAAGTCAGTAAATTTTGAGTTGCACAGCATTAGATTGTTATCTCTTAATATATAGTTTAAGTTGCTGATCTGAAATTTCTAAAGAAAATTTTAGATGAACTTTGGTTTGAGATTAAGACAGAATTCTCAACAGTTACTCAAATGCTCTTAACATACTTCTACCAGTTTGCACTAGGGTGTATGTGAAGCAGCAGGCAGAGAACTGACAGTTAAAAAATTAATGGATCTATCAACTCTTAAGGTGGTTACATATGACTTATATGCCACAGTACCAAAGACTAACATTCTATGTAAAAATAAGTATGTACCAGCTCAATTTAATATACAAATTTGCTTCAATAAATTCTCAACTGTATGTCTCAGAATTGTTTTATGCCTATCTATTTTATATGATTATATGTCTAGACTCATGTATAAATTTATTGAATATCAAATGGTCATGATTGATAAAAGTTTGAGAAATGCTAGCATAAGCTTTATGTTTGCATGAATTAGATAATCTACTTGATGAAAAATTACTTTATTTTTGTATGAGAAGGGGGAGCTAAAAGTAGAAGCTGTAGGTTGCAGTAATATCCTGAATGTGAATTCATTTCATGCTGAGATAACACCAAACTATCCTTAAGCATCATGTGCAGGAAAGCAGAGGAAAGAATATTAATTGGTGCTATTCTTTTTGCTAGTCATTTATGGACAGCTCATCTGAAACTGAATAATTAGTATTAGGTATCATGTTTTTCTGTATCACTAAGCCAAAGAATGAATGCCATTCAATAGCTAAGAGAAAAATAAGGAGCAATGATCAGTTTGACATTTTAAATAAAAGCCTATTTTCCTCTGGTTCAATATCAAAGTTTTTATGACAGAGGCTATTAAATTTTATACTAGGTTTCAGGTATGCTTAATTGCTGTCTGAATTTTTCTGTTGATGTTTCCTAAAATATAAATAGTTACTATTCTGAGAGTGTGTTAGCTTTAATTTATAAATCATTGTAACAAATAATACACCATCAAGAATAATGTGTAAAGAACAAAAATCATAAATTACAGCAATAAAATGATATCCATTTCTGGAAAGAAGAATGTAGCTATCATATTTCTAGTGCATAAGGTGAGAAAAAGCTTTGCAGAAATGGCAGGTTTTCAGGGTTAAAACTGGAAAACAGTTTAGAGAAATCAGAACAGTTGGTTATCTTACATTTCTCTTCAAATACCTGCTGTAGTAATTAAATTAATCTTTGCTAAGAGAATATCATACAGTGAACAGTCATATGCTCATGAGTCTAGGGGCAGAAAAAAATTGGGCTCCATGTATTTAGGAAGTTAAAAAACAAACAAAAAGGCATGAAGTTGGTAGGAGTGGAGGACAGATGGGAGAAGATGGGGCCTGAGCATAATAAGGATACATTGTAGGAATGTATGAAATAGAATGGCTAAGATCAAAAACTCAACTGACAACACATGCTGGAGAGGTTGTGGAGAAAGGGGAACCCTCCCCCATTGTTGGTGGAAATGTAAACTTATACAACCACTCTGGAAATCAATCTGGTGCTTCCTCAAACAATTAGGAATAGTGCTTCCCCAAGATCCAGCTATACCACTCCTAGGCATATATTTAAAAGATACTCAAGTACACAACAAGGACATTTGCTCAACCATGTTTGTAACAGCTTTATTTATAATAGCCAGAACGTGGAAACAACCCAGATGTCCCTCAAGGGAGGAATGGATACAGAAATTGTGGTACTTTTACACAATGGAATATTACTCAGCAATTAAAAAGAAAGAAATCATGAAATTTGCACACAAATGGTGGGATCTAGAAAAGATCATCCTGAGTGAGGTATCTCAGAAGCAGAAAGACACGTGGTATATACTCACTTATAAGTAGATACTAGACTCAGAAGATAGGGTACACATACTGAAATCTATACACCTAAAGAAGATAAACAAGAAAGAGGACCTGGAGTATGATGATCAATCTTCACTTAGAAAGACAAATGGGATGGACATTGGAAATAGGAGAAAATAAGTAACAGGGCAGGAGCCTACCACAGAGGGCCCCTGAAAGACTCTACCTAATAATGTATCAAAGCAGAGGCTGAGACTCATAATCAAACCTTGGGAAGAGTGCAGGGAATCATATGAAAGAAGGGGAAGTTAGTATGATCTGGAGAGGACAGGAGTTCCACAAGGACCAAATATATCTGGGCACAAGGATCTTTTCTGAGACTGTTTCTCCAACCAAGGACCATGCATGGATATAACTTAGAATCCCTGCCTGGATATAGCCCATCACAGCTCAGTATCCAACTGGGTACCCTAATTATGGCAACAGGGACTGTCTCTGATATGAACTCAATGGCTGGCTCTTTGACCTTTCCCCCACTCCAAAGGAGGAGCAGCCTTGCTAGGCCACAGAGGAGGTCATTGCAGCCAGTCCTGAAGATACCTGATAAGCTAGGATCAGATGGAATAGGAGGAGGACCTCCCCTATCAGTGGACTTAGAAAGGGGCAGGGAGGAGATGAGGGAGGGAGGGTGGAATTGGGAGGGAATTAAGGAGGGGGCTACAGCTGGGATACAAAGTGAATAAACTGTAACTAATATAAAGAAATAAAAATTTAATTTAAAAAAAGAAAAAATTCAGATGAGCTCAAAAAGTATCCATCCTCAACATAGGATCTAGTAGGTAATGTTGGTTGCTAGGGGAGAGAGTTTCAGCTTTCTTCAGGAATGCAGTCCTGGAGAGGCTACCTGACTAAGGTCCTTCACTCATGTACATATAGGCAGAATAAATGGACACAGTGGTTATAATTTTTTAAAGAAAAGGTGGAATTGGGAGTGAAAAGGAGTGGAGACAGGAAAGGGTATGAATGGGAGGAAATAAGGGTTGAATTTGATTAAAACATTATATATACATGTGAATATTGAATTTAAAGGTTCCTGAATAAATGACTCAGAAAGCAAGATGGTGTAGGAAGGTGGTAAGAGGTAGAATACCAGACTGTCTGCTGCGTGAAAGTTTCTCAGAGCAATGGCTGCATAAATAGGATCTGAATAAAGGTATTATCAATAGGCATCCTAACTACAGAGACAGAAAATCTCATGGGCTAGTACTCTATGACAAAGAACTTCAAGCAACTAACGGCTGCTAAGAAAGAGAATGTTAGCCATTCCTGGGGATAAGGCCCACAGCTGGTTCTCCAATCAAAGGTGGTTAGCCCTCAAACTATATAGGCACAAACTACTACAAAAATAGCCCCCACAGATTGTATTGATATACTGGTGAATGCCTATATGTGCATAACAGTAATGATCACAGAAGGAAAGCAATCAATTTGAAAGTTAGGAGTATGGAAGCAGATGCTTGGAGGAGATTCTGAGAGACTTAAGGCAGGAAAACAAAGCAGAAAGATAATTTAATCATATTTTAATTAAAATGTATGTTCAAGTGATTAATAAAAGTAGTATCACAGTAATCCTTGGAGCACACTAGCATTCAATACTTTGGTTACAGAAACTGTACTGTATTGATTTAACTCATATGTTGAATTTAAGAAATATTTCATAGAATCACGAGCTGAATGGTGGTAATTAAAGCATCAGAGAGCAAAGCATGGATCTGGTACACTATTTTACAGCAGGGTGCTTACAGATTGCAAAAATATACAATACATTTCAAAAGTTAAAAGAAATGCCTTGAAAGATTTTTACATACAGAAATAAGTTCATGAAAAGCTATGCACAGTTAGCCTAATTTAAACATTCCACAGTGCACACAGGATTTACAGTATTTTTGTTTGTTTGTTTGTTTTATTAGTTACAGTTTATTAACTTTGTATCCCAGCTGTATCCCTCTCCCTCATTCCCTCCGAATCCTACCCTCCCTCCCTCCCTCATCTTCTCCCTACTCCTTTCCAAGTCCACTGAGAAAGGAGGACCTCTCATCTCTCCCCTTTCATCTGACCCTAGCTTAACAGGTATCTTCAGACCTGGCTGCAAAGTCCTCCTCTGTGGCCTGGTAAGTCTGCTGCTCCCTGGGGGAAGGGGTGTCAAAGAGCCAGCCATTGTCAGAAACAACCCCTACTCCCCCCACCAGGGTACCCACTTGGATACCAAGCTACATCTGAGCAGGGGCTCTAGGCTATATCCGTACATGGTCCTTGGTTGGAGAAACAGTCCCATAAAAGACCCCTGTGCCCTGATATATTTGGTCCCGTGGAGCTCCTGTCCTCTCCAGGTCATACTAACTCCCCCTTCTTTCATGAGAGTCCCCGCACTCCCCCGAAGGTCTGGCTATGAGTCTCAGCATCTGCCCCTATACATGGCTAGATAGAGACCTTCAGAGGCCCTCAGTGGTAGGTCCCCGCCCTGCTACACGTCCCCTCCCACATCCAAAGTCCATCCCATCTGTCCTTCTACGTGAGGGTCGATCATCTTACCTAGGGTCCTCTTTCTTGTTTATCTTCTTTAGTGGGAAGATTCTTAATTCTCATTCAGAAGGCAAACAGATTAGACATCAGAAGCAGGTTAAGACAGGGAGCAGGACAGGAGCCCACACAGCGGGCCTCTGGAAAGCCCACTCATCAGGGTATCAAAGCAGATGCTGAGACCCACAGCCAAACCCTGGGCAGAGCACAAGGAATCCCATGAAAGAAGGATATGAAAAGACCTGGAGGGGACAGGAGCTTCACAAGACTAATAGAGCCAAAAATTCTGCACCCAGGAGGGCCTGTAGAGACTGATGCTCCAACAAAGGACCATGCATAGAGAGGACCTAGAACCCCTCCTCAGATGCAGCCCATAGGAGGAATCTCAGTCTCCATGGGGGTCCACAGCAAGAGGAGCAGGGACAGTCTCCAGCATCAACTCAATTGCCCGCTCCCTGATATCCACATCCTCACAGTATCCTTTGAATCTACTTTTGAAATGCATATCAGAGGTCCATAGGATTTGGACTACATGGTTTTGCATAATACTTTTCCGTTCACAAACTCTTCATCTGTTGTAAGTGTTGGAGTTTGGTCTGACACATGTTACTAGCCCTCAAGATCCGGGTACACAAATCCATGTTGGCTGAATAAATGGCCTGTACCTGCACAGGTCGGAATGGGGTAGGCGTGGCTAAGGTTCCAGGATTTGGAGAGAACAGAGAGAATCACGGGAAAGAAATGGCCAGGAAGAAAGGAAGAAGCAGGACACCACGATGGGTTAGCTTGGAGAAAAAAACCACGTGGGGCCAGAAGGAAGGAGTCCAATAATGGCATGGAAAGGTTAGATGAAGAATAAAATTATGGATGAAAGATAGGATGATTAAGGTGGATAGCATTGAATGGGGACTTTGAAATGGACTATGAGGATATTCAGACACCATAGGTGGGAATATCTTCCCAGCCCATGGTAAATACGGCAATTACAAAATCTTACAGGGGTCTGTGTCTCGTTATTTGTGTTAGTGGGTTGGATAATAACACTGTGATAATCATAGGGTAATAATAAAAATTATATAGCCTTTTATTTACTACAATATGTAAGTGATGTAGGGATGCAACTGCTTAGGAAGGCGGAACTTTTTAAAACTTTTAAATATATTACAATTTATTCACTTTGTATTCCAGCTGTAGCCCCTACCTCATCTTCTCCCCACCCCAACCTCCCTCCCTTTTCTTCTCCTATGCCCCTTCCCTAGTCCACTGATAGGGGAGGTCCTCCTCCCCTTCCATCTCACCCTAGCCTACCAGGTCTCATCAGGACTGGCTGCATTATCTTCCTCTGTGGCCTTGTAAGGCTGCTTCCCCCAACCTCGCCTCAGGTGGAGGTGATCAAAGAGCCTGCCACTGAGTTCATGTTAGAAACAGCCCCTGTTCCTCTTATTGGAGGATCCATTTGGAGACTAAGCTGCCATGGGCCACATCTATGCAGGGGTTCTAGGTTATCTCCATGCATGGTCCTTGGTTGGAGTATCAGTCTCAGAAAGGAACCTTGTGCCCAGATTTTTTGGTTCTGTTGCTCTCCTTGTGGAGCTCCAGTCCCCTCCAGGTCTTTCTATCTCCCTCTTCTTTCATAGGATTTCCTGCACTCTGGCTATGAGTCTCAGTATATGCTTTGATACTCTCCTGGTTAGAGTCTTTCAGAGGCCCTCTGTGGTAGGCTCCTGTCCTGTTTCTTGTTTTCACCCTCTTCTGATGTCGATCCCATTTGCCTTTCTGAAAGAAAATTGAGCATCTTACCCAGGGTCCTCCTTCTTCCTTAGCTTCTTTAGGTGTACAGATTTTAGTATGATTATACTATATGATATGTCTAATATCCACTTCTAAGTGAGTATATACCATGTGTGTCTTTTTGCTTCTGGGATACCTCACTCAGCACCATCAGAATGGCTAAGATCAAAAACTCAAATGACAACACACATGCTGGAGTGGATGTGGAGAGGGGGGAACCCTCCTCCATTGCTGGTGGGAATGTAAATTTGTACAAACACTGGGGAAATCAATCTGGTGCTTTCTCAGACAATCAGGAATAGTGCTACCTCAAGATCCAGCTATACCACTCCTGGTCATACATCCAAAATATGCTCAAGCATACAACAAAGACATTTGCTCAACTATGTTCATAGCAGCTTTATTCCTAAGAGCCAGAATTTGAAAACAACCGATGTCCCTCAATTGAGGAATGTAAACAGGAATTGTGATGCATTTATACAATGGAATACTACTCAGCAATTAAAAACAAGGAAATCATGAAATTTTCAGGTAAATGGTGGGAACCAGAACTATCTTTTATCTCTAGGGTGGGATGAAGTAAATTCTATTCTAATTTGTAGTAGTGCAGTAGCTGCAGAGAAATACTTGGAGGCTTACTTAGATTGAGTTCCAGGGAAAGTATGAAAAAGTCAGTGCAAAAGCTACAGATAAAAATACAAAAACAAATTCATAGTATTATAATTAAAACATATTTATTGTCTATTAGTTTATTGCATATTAGTATTACAAACAGAACATATATGCTAAAATATAATAAATACATCGTATTTCTATATAACATAATTTAAAAGATGCCTAATTGTCCATTCTCTATGTTTCATCGTATCTCAAAGTCTTTGGCTGTTTATTTTTTTTTTCTATAATGATATTAAAGGTGTTCCTACCTCATTCGGATGTGAACTTATTGAAGATAAGTACAAGAAATAATTGATGTAAATTAGTTTTCATGTATAAAGTATTGAATAAACATATCAATTATCATTATATTTTCTTTTCATAATAGTTTTATTAAAATACAATCAGTGAAACAAATGTCAAGATAATTCTTTTTTCCACCATATAAACAAACTGAAGAAGATAATTCTATTTGATAAATTAATTAGTGTTAAACATATTCATTGAATCAATACAATCTTTCTTACTCTCTAACCACTGCATATTTTTGCAGTCAGCCTTCCTTTCTCTCTTGTATTTTAAAACCACCTCTTAAAGCTATATATCCTGGCTGGTAACTATCTTATGAATCATCATATACTATTTATTGATTGATTTCATTCACATGCAGTGTTTTCACAGTTCATCTGCTCTGGAGGATCTGTTAATTTTTTCCTTCTCAGTGTAAAATAAAAGTCCACTGGACACACACACTCACACAAACACACACACACGCTATACTTTATGTTATTGGCTGTTTGTTTTCATTTTTGTGTTTCATAAGAATATTTTATGGACACTCATAGGTGAGTTTTATGTGGAAATTTGTTATCATTTCTCTTGATAAATATATTGGTTTTAATCTTAGAGGTATGTTATCTGGACTGCTAATCACAGTGCACAGCATTCTAATTTTGCTGTATCCTTGTCAGTCTCTATTATTTTAGCCATGCACATGGAATTAATGAGGTCATATCTTGTCATTTGATTTTGTAATGGATAGTAATACTTAACAACATCTGTGTGTTTTCATTGTTTATTTCTTTATCATGACTTTTATATATTTCTATACATCAATTTTAATTATCTTCTTTTAAAAGTTGGTTTACTTGAATTTCTATGCACAATCTGTGTTATTTACTTTTCAAAAGAGTATTTAGATGACACTATGCTCCATGTACTTTATAATATCTAATATTTAAAAGTAATCCTTAAAAGTATCAACTTTATTGACCCTGTGCTTATATCAGGATATTCAGGGCAAGGTAAATGTAGTAGTTCATCAAGTAAAACCAAAAACACAAGTGACCATTTAAGATCTCATGTTCAGAAAACAGAAGTCACCAAAGCTTTAAAATTTCTCTGTCCCCAGGTGAGCATCTGTATACACTAATATATGAACTTTTCCACTGTTCTTCTATCTTATCAGAATCTACTTTGATGGTTCTCTTCATGGTGAATAATATTTAAGTTCCCTAGCAAATCACCTGAGCTCAACATTCTTCACAATCACATCCATCTCAGCCTCAAGATGTGCACTTTACTCAACCTATTGTCAGAAAGGAAAACCATGGGCTTTATAAAATAGTGTGTTCTTTCATCTCTGTCAACTGGGCCATTTTCTTTTTTTATATAAGTAATTTATTTATTTTTATATTAATCATAGGTTATATACTTTCTATCTCAGCCATAGCCCCCTCCTTCATTCCCTCCCACTCTCCCCATCCCTCCCTCATCTTCTGTCCCGCCTCCAAGTCCACTGATAGGGGAGGACCTCACCCCCTTCCATCTGACCCTATCTTTTCATGTCTCTTCAGGGCTGGCTGCAATGTCCTCTTCTGGGATGTAGTTGGCTGCTCCTTCCTCTGTGTGGGGGGCAGTTGACAAGCCAGTCATTGAGTTCATGACCCAAATAGTCCCTGTTCCCTTTACTAGGGTACCCAGTTGGGTACTGAGCTACCATGGGCCACATCTGAGCAGGGGTTATAGTTTGAATCCATACATGGTCATTGGTTGGAGAAACAGTCTCATAGAAGACCTCTGTGCCCTGATATATTTGGTATTTGTCGAGCTCTTGTCCTTACCAAATTTTACTAACTCCCCCTTTTTTTCATATGATTCCCTGCACTCTGGCAATGGCTTGGTTGTGAGTTTTAATATCAGCTTTGATTCATTGTTAGTTAGAGTCTTTCAGATGCCCTCTGTGGTAGGCTCCTGTCCTGTTGCTTGTTTTCTCCTACATACAACGTCCATCTCGTTTGTCCATCTAAGTGAAGATTGATCATCCCACCCTGGGTCATCCTTCTTGCTTATCTTCTTTAAGTGTGTAGATTTCAGCATGTCCATCCTATCCTATAGGTCTATATTTTTCAATATCTTCACCTCATCCTGGCCCTAAAGTCCACTCTTTCCTCTGGTGTGAGTACATAACTTTTCTTCACAGTTAGTACTTGTTGTGTGACCTTTATATTCATAGTGTACTTAACCAATGAGGATATAATAAATAGAGGAGACAGGCCAGTCTCTAGTATTTAAAAGGTTAAGTTTTGGTAAATTTGGGGTCAAATGTTTTGTGGGTGGGTTGTTGTCCACATCCCTCCACTGGAAGTCTTGCCAGGCTATAGGAGGTGACCACTTCAGTCTCCCTTTTGGATCATGTTTCCCTAGCTGGGTTGCCCTATTGGCCTCAGGGGAAAAGGGTGCACTTAGTTCTGATGCAGCTTGATGTGCTGGAATGTGCTGGTAGGGGTTTCTCTTTTCTGAGGAGAAGGGGAGGGAAGAAGGGAGGAGAATGGGACCAGAAGGAGAGGAAGGAGGCTGTGATAGAGATTGTAAAGTGAATAAATAAATAAAACTTAAAAAAAAAACTTAAGGTCTAGCCGGTATCTCATCCCACCATTATCCTTTATAGGAAGAGCTCAGAAATCATATAATTACCTACCGTAATCTTACCACTAGAGCTAGAGAGAAGACTCAGTGGTTTGAGAACATATGCTGCTCTTATAAAGGACCTGGGTTCAGCTACCCACACCCACATCAAAGGGTTCACCACCATCTGTAACTATTGTACTAGATGATATGATAAATTCTGGCTCTGGATGGGTACCAGGTATGCACATGCATTCAGGAATACACACACATACATAACTTTTAATAACAAACTAATTGCTTATGAATCACCAGCAAGAGAAATATTTAGTAGAAAACTTTTGGATTCTGCAAAGAGTAATTCTTGTATTTCACTGGAGCTGTCAATTATTTACCCAAGTCTTTTACTAATGACAATAATGGGTATCGGCAAGATACTGCTGAGACCTACAGTACAGAACTCAAAATAGCTGTCTTACATTTGCACTGTAGACTAAGACATGATAACCTAAATGTTAGGAATAGTGTACAAGGAATGTGCAATGCTCTAAAATGAAAGATGAATTTTGTCTTGCCTGTGAAAGCTAGCTATTAAAAGGTTTATAATTAAAGGTTCATTTCTTATAGCACCTACAAGGATTTTAATCAACATTGATAGTATTAGCTACAATTATTATTAGTAGACTGCAAAGTTTCTGCTTAAAATTGTAATGAGTGAATGAATTCAAGAGGGCATTTCAGAAGGAAATGCTAGCAAGGCCTTTCCATCTTTCTGAACAGTTGCTTAAGTTAGGAATAGGGCTGCACCAGGGCACAGATAACAACGGCACTCATGAAGGACGTTTTGATATTCACAAGCAGCATCTGTGCTTTGATGTGAAACCAAATTATCCTTAAGGATTTCTGATAATTAGCCAATGAATTCTTAGCTTATACAGGCTAGCAAATTGAAAATAAAGTCCAATGAACAGAATTTTTTAAATCTCTCATTATTAACTTACAGTATTTGCATAAATGTGAACAAAGATGGGTGGTTTTAAATGACTGTCACTAATTAAGATCCTGAAGCAAACAAAAGACTCATAAAACATTATGTACAAAGACATGCCCATTAGCATATCCCATTTCATATCTTCTTTACAGTGACATGAATAAAAATATTCCAATTACACCTGAAGCAATAATGTAGCTAAAGCAATAAATCATCTTAAGATGTGTAGGGGAGGTTATTTTTAAGCAGAGCAATTTAAGTATTAAGATTGACATTCCAATATAAACATAAAATAGAATTCTATTTGAAGTGATAAAAGATTGCTTACAGATTTATTCTTTTCTTGGAAAAAAATTGATCTGTAGGTAAATACGTGTCTGTATATGTGTTGTACCAGCTTTTAAAAGATGCACTGCTATTGGAAGCACCTTCAAATATCAGAAAGAATAGTTATTTAGATTCCAAAAGTTCAGTTCATATCATATTATGTATGTGTGTATTCCTGAATGCATGTGCATACCTGGTACCCGTCCAGAGCCAGAATGTATCGTATCATCTAGTACAATAGTTACAGGTATGTTTTTCTTTTTCCCTCCCTCCTCCCTCCTCTCTTCTTTCTTCTTTTTATCGTTTTAAATTGTACGTTAATTATAGTTTATTCACTTTGTATCCCAGCTATAACCCCTACCCTCATTCCTTCCTAATCCTACCCTCCCTACCTCATCTTCCCCAATGCCCCTCTCCAAGTACACTGATAGAGGAGGATCTCCTCCACTTCCATTTGACCCTAGCCTGTAAGTCTCATCAGGACTGACTGCACTGTCTTCATCTGTGGCCTGGTAAGGCTACCCCTGGCCTCAGAGGGTGGTGATCAAAGAGCCAGCCACTGAGTTCATGGCAGAGACAGTCCCTGTTTCCCTTACTCAGGAATCCACTGGGACACTGGGCTGCCAAGGGCTACATTTGTGTAGGGGTTCTAGGTTATCTCCATGCACAGTCCTTGGTTGGAGCATCAGTTTCAGAAAAGGCCCCTGTGCCCAGAGATTTTGGTTCTGTTGCTCTCCTTGTGGAGCTCCTATACCCTCCAGTTCTTTCTATCTCCCCCTTTTTTCATAAGATTCCCTGCACTCTGCCCAAAGTTTGGCTATGAATCTCAGCATGTACTTCAATACCCTGCTGGGTAGAGGTTTTCATAGGCCCTCTGTGGTAGGCTCCTGTCCTGTTCCCTGTTTTTTTCATCTTCAGATGTCATCCCGTTTGCCTTTCTGAGTGAGGATTGATCATCTTACCCAGGCTTTTCCTTCTTCCTTAGCGTCTTTAGGTGTATAGATTTTAGTATGTTTATCCTATATTATATGGCTAATAGCCACTTATAAGTTAGTATATGTCATCTGTGTCTTTTTGCTTCTGGGATACCTCACTCAGGATGACCTTTTCTATTTCCTACCATTTGCCTGCAAATTTCATGATTTCATTGTTTTTAATTGATGACTTCCATTATATAAATGTACCACAGTTTCTGTATCCATTCCTCCATTGAGGGACATCTGGGTTGTTTCCAGTTTCTGACTATTATGAATAAAGCTGCTAAAAACATGGTTGAGCAAATGTCCTTGTTGTATACTTGAGCTTCTTTCTTATATATACATAGGAGTGGTATAGCTGGATCTTGAGTAAGCACTATTTCTAATTGTCTGAGAAAGTGCCACATTGATTCTCAAGTGGATGTACATTCCCACCAGCAATGGAGGAAGGTTCCCTTTTAAAAGGCCTAGAAGGTATGTTTTCAATTGGTTGAACTCCACAGTGGTGTCTTTATTGTATGTCATGATGTTCATATAGTGGAATATAGAACAGAAGATGAAGGCAAAATCCAAAGGGACATTACTATACAGAGCCATACCACATGGGGAGTTGTCACCTACCTTTAGAAAAGCCACTAGAAAGACAGAGCTGGCAAGGAATCTTTGTTTCCTCTGTCTGCTGAACCCTTGGGTTTCTATAATGCCTGGTATACAGCATTTTAGGCCAGATATGCACAAGCTCAGTGGCATGAAAAAGTGACTCTAGAGACTATGCTAACTTTTGCCTTTGACCTCAGAAACCTGAAGTTGTAAAGAACTGATGTTTTCAAATCAAATTCCTAATATAAATACTTAAACAATTAGAATCATGCTGTGATATTATTTTTATAAAGTTTTATGCATTTCCTCTCTAATATGATTATAGTGTTCCCCACTGGTATAATTGAAAAGTTTCAATGTCCCCTGAATAAAACATTTTACATTTAGGTAAATTGAAAAGTGTTTTAATGAAATTTTAATTAACAGGAGAAAAATTATTTGTGTGAAGATCCAGAATCTCTACAATGTATAGGTAAAAATTGGGACTTATTTTTTATTTTATTTTACTTTTTATTAATTATACTTTATTCACTTTGTATCCCCCATAAACCACTCTTCCCTCTTCTCCCAATCCCATTTTCCCTCCCCCTTCTCCACACATGCCCCTCCCCAAGTCCCCTGATAGGGGAGGTCTTCCTTTCCTTCCTTCTGATCCTAGTCTATCAACTCTCATCAGGAGTGGTTGCATTGTCTTCCTCTGTGGCCTGCTAAGGCTGCTCCCCATCAGGGTGATGTGATCAAAGAACAGGCCAATCAGTTCATGTCAGAGGCAGTCCCTGTTCCCATTATTATGGAACCCTCTTGGATACTGAACTGCCATGGGCTACATCTGTGCAGCGGTTCTAAGTTTTCTCCATGCATGGTACTTTGTTGGAGTATCAGACTCAGGAAAGACCACTGTGCTCAGATTTTTTGGTTCTGTTGCTCTCCTTGTGGAGCTCCTGTCCTCTCCCTATGTTACTATTTTCCACATCTTTTGTAAGATTCCATGTACTCTGCCCAACAGTTGGCCATAGTCTCAGCATCTGCATTGATATTGTGCAGGGCAGAGCCTTTCAGGGGCCCTCTGTGACAGGCTCCTACCTTGTTTGTCTTAGAGCCTGTGCTGTTGGTGTTCTGTTCAGGAAGTTGTCTCCTGTACCAATGAGTTCAAGGTTCTTCCCCACTCTTTCTTCTAATCGATTTAATGTGTCTGGTTTTATGTTGAGGTCTTTGATCCACTTGGACTTTAGTTTTGTGCAGGGTGATAAGTATGGCTCTATTTGCATTTTTCTACATGTAGACATCCAGTTAGACCAGCACCATATGTTGAAGATGCTATCTTTTTTCCATTGTATGGTTTTGGCATCTTTGCCAAAAATTAGGTGTCCATAAATGTGTGGGTTTATTTCTGGGTCTTCTATTCGGTTCCATTGCTCCACCATTCTGCTTCTATGCCAGTACCATGCCGTTTTTATTACTGTTGCGCTATAGCACGGCTTGAGATCAGGGATGGAGGCACCTCCAGAAGATCTTTTATTATAGAGAATTATTTTAGCAATTCTGGGTTTCTTGTTATTCCATATGAAGTTGAGAATTTTTCTTTCAAGGTCTGTAAAGAATTGTGTTGGTAATTTGATGGGAATTGCATTGAATCTGTAGATTGCTTTCTGTAAAATGGCCATTTTTACTATGTTAATCCAGCCGAACCATGAGCATGGGGGATCTTTCCATCTTCTGATATCTTCTTCTAATTCTTTCTTCAGAGACTTTAAATTCTTTTCATACAAGTCCTTGACTTCCTTGGTTAGGGTCACACCAAGGTACTTTATGTCTTTTGTGACAATTGTGAAGGGTGTTGTTTCCCTAATTTCATTCTTAGCCCTTTTCTCTTTTGTATACAGGAGGGCTACTGATTTTTTTGAGTTAATTTTGTATCCGGCCACTTTGCTGAAGGTGTTTATCAGCTGTAGGAGTTCCCTGGTAGAATTTTTGGGGTCACTCAAGTATACTATCATATTCTCTGCAAATAGTGATACTTTGACCTCTTCCTTTCTGATTTGTATCCCCTTGATCTCCTTCAATTATCTTATTGCTCTAGCAAGGACTTCAAGAACCATGTTGAAGAGATACGGAGAGAGTGGGCAACAGTGGGATTGTCTTAAATTTCTCTCTGTTTAGTTTAATGTTGGCTATAGGCTAACTGTATGTTGTCTTTATTATGTTTAGGTATGTGCCTTGTATCCCTGATCTCTCCAAGACTGTAAACATGAATGGATGTTGGATTTTGTCAAATGCTTTTTCAGCACCTAAGGAAATTATCATGTGTTTTTTTTTTCTTTGCTTGTTAATATGGTAGATCACACTGATGGATTTCCATATATTGAACCACCCCTGCATACCTGGGATGAAGCCTACTTGGTCATAGTGGATGATATCTGTAATGTATTCTTGTATTCAGTTAGAGTTATAGAGAGAGCCAGGTGATAGATGTAGTTTCAAGCACTGGGGCTCGTTGATAAGGGCTGGGAGTGATCCAGGAAAATTCCTAAAGGAAGCCAGCCCTGCTGGCATCTTGATTTTAGCTCAGGAACACTAACTCACACTTCTGATGCATATAAATACAAAGATTAAATTTGTGTTATTTCAAGCTACTCTATTTGTTACAAATTATTATAGGTACAATGAGAAACTAACACAGTGTCATATCATGCTTTTTTCAGCAAAGGAAATAAAACATAATATTTACATGACATCTTCCTTAGCAACTGAGAGGTTCCTCCTAAACTTTTAGCTGAGGCAAAAAGGAAAAAAAAATAGAATAAGAATAAATTTAATTATTGAAAATTACCAGAAAGTAAACCACAAACAGAAGACTTTGAATTTGATGTTCTTAATGAAACTTTTACCTAACATGACAATCATTTCTAAAGTATCTTCCATTTATCATATTCTGCAGCCTCATTTTTTAAATTCTTTCATGGTACTTCGAGAATATAAAGATATTCAGAGATTCCTAGAGTAAGAAAAACAATAAAATTCATATTTTATCCATATAATTTTAACACATTCACTTACACTGAGTTTCATATTACTCGTCTGTGAGATATTACACAGAATCTATAAGCAGTGCTAATAATTATTATAAATGTTTTAATAATATAGCATTGAAACTTCCTTGCCCACTGTTCTAATTAATGGATTTTGAATTTTGTCAGAAGCTGAAGGTGGCAGTAGATACAGGGTTCACTTATCTCTTAAACACTAGTGCTATAAGTCAAGGTAGAGGTGGGCCTCCTGTTTTTACTAGCTCTCTGTCCTTGAACATGTCATCCTTCTCTACAAAGAGCTTAGCCTCAGGCCTATAAATTGTGGAGGGCTGAAGGACTATGTGATTAAAAATCCTAAAAAATGACATGTTATTTCAAAAGATGGCTGGATATGGAAAGCCCCGAGTCAGCTCTTATTTCTGCTATTTTCTAAAAATTGGTAGTAAACACAATCACAGCCACCAAGGGGTAACAACCCCACAGCGATGATTTGAGGACTTAGTTGAATGACGCTGAAAAGTTAGACCTCACAAGTTTATTACAGGCAGCTGTAATTTTAACTGAGGCTTGAGCCTGTCAAACTCATTGTGTGTGTGTGTGTGTGTGTGTGTGTGTGTGTGAAGGTTAAGACTTGGCAAAGACTATACAGTTCTGTTTTCCAAGAACATAAGCCAAAATGATGAAAACTGTCTTTGAACTTTTAGACTCTGTGGTGAGTGAACAAATTAAAAGACATCTAAAGCTAGCAAAGAGGAAAATTGACTTTCTTCTCAATTTGTTCAGGAAAAAAAGCAGTAATCACATTTGTTATTATGAAATCTCACTTAATTCCTTTAATCTGAAACTTTCAAATGGCTTTTAGACCCTCAGAAGTTATCATTAATCCTTATAGCACAAAGGTGACCCATGCCATTTTACTGGCATATGCTGATATTAAAAACCAAAAGTACTTGATCATTTCTCTAAGGTTTCAGTTTCTTTTTCTATTCTAATAAATTAATTTGTGAGAAAAACTAAATTGATGTCACTCATCAAATAACACTTTTAATGCCCAAACTTTGATATTTGTATGGAGTATTATTTTTTTCAATACCTGGAAAGAATCTACAAAAGCACAGAGAAAGGGCAGACAGAAAGAATAGACAGTATAGATGAAATTCGTACTGTATGGTCTAGAACAGTATTCCACCTCTAACCTTGTCCTTTACCCTGTCTCTTTCTTTGTCTCTGCATAACTTCTTCCTTCTAATGTACGCAGTGCTGGAGAACATTAGCCTAGACTTAACAAACCTTCTGTTTCTATGTGAAACTGAGCAAGGCCAAAGCAACTTCTCTGAGTGCAAAGACTCATTTGTGAGTTCATAAGCCAGGAATAATATCTAAAGCTTCAACTGCCACAATTTCAAAATCCCTTTTAAAAAAATATCTAGCTTGGTAACACCTAAAATATACTCACTGAGTATTTTTTCCTCCTTTTTTTTCCTTTTATTTTTGTTTGTTTCCAGCATCCATTTTGCCCTCCAGTATCAGCACTGCAGTGTGTTGTTATAGGAATTGCTCCTCCACAACCATTACAAGCACCTCGAATAAAAATACGGGGAGTAGCACCCGGCTCAGAGGGAAACCCAGGAAGAATATGGCCAAGAACGTGCTATACACATGGCACAAACGGGATTGAAAAGCATGAAGAGGCATCTGAAGGGGTCTCTGAACAGGTAATAGCAGTTCTACCCACTGAGACAGACCACAGCATGGTGCAAAGCAGGTATTATCTGCAGCCACCTAGCACCACATGGAGCCAGAAAATAAATCCATTAGTGGGAAGCCAGAGATGAGAGATTAAATGGATTCTTAATGACATGTCAAATTAAGTCCCACATCAAGCACAGAATTACCACCTGGGTTTTGCGGTTATATGAACAAATAAATTTTTGTTCATGAAAGTTTCAGTTGAGTTTCAATCCACTTGAGCACTAAGATTATGAGATCTCAATCTCAGATAAGCGGTAAGTGAATTGTCAGGATAATAATTTTCCACTCAATGTATAGGAAAAGCCTACCTATGACTTATGCATAGGAAGAAATTTCTAGATGTAGAGCAGAACCTGCAAGAAGAGAAAGGAGGCCTACAGCAATAACATATAAAGACATGATAGGATGCAGTAATGTGTCCTATGCAATTCCCTTCAGAACACGAGCTAGTTACTTGTCACAAGATACTAGAGAAAAATAACATTGTCCATTTCGTATTTCAAGTCTCATTTTTATTGCAAGGTCTTCGTCTGTGCATCCATGCCATACCCTGAGATTGAGGAAGCATCAGTAGAGAAAAGGGTGACAACAGCCTCTGGGTGAAGCATGAACCTCTGTAAGTTCAATTTAATTCATTTGGTTTCACAAGATATTCACAGACTTCTGTGTGTATAGAGGAAAGCATGTACAAGGGTCCCAATTCCTCTACCCCAAAAGTTCCTGTGTGTCCAGAGGAATAATTGAAGGCAAATATAACAAGAGAACATAAATTCCGGCTGCATGGTGGGCTGATGGAAATGAGAAGGCCACCCATAAAGGATAAAGTATCATCTTAGCAAGCAGGACTGTCTGTAGGGATGGTAGAAGACTCAAGTGGAAGAAACACCTGTTATTAATGCTTAGTTTTTCCATTTTTCTTTTTCTCTTGCCTACAAGCTCTTTCTCTCTCACCTCTTCTTCCCTCTTCTTCTTTCCTCTTCCCTCTTCTTTCCTCTTCTTCCTTCTTATTCTTTTTATAAATGTATAGTTTTATTAATATAGTATGAATTTACAATTTAAGTTTTCACATAAATCTAACATGTGCTTAAAAGATTTTACAATGTAGTTCTAGTTGCAGGTTTAGACAATACTAAAAATTTATGGATCTCATGATGCAAGACAGTATGTTGGATATCAGTTAATCTGAATATTTTATATTTTCAATAGACTCACTACCTCAATATGAAAGTTAGTCCCCCGAGACCAGGGCTTCTGAAGTCATTCAACCCTTGAATTGACTCAACGGAATTTGTGCTGTTGGTAACTGAACCCACCGCAAGTAGTTTCAGGTTTTAAAACTTGTTAAAAACAAACAAACAATAAAACTCAAAACAAAAATAAAAATCTCAGAGGCTCCAAGAGTTTCTATGGAAACACAGGCCCTCCTTTCCCACCTCTATTAGACCTTCCTACAACACTTGAGCCAGTGGCTTGGGTGGACAAACTGATATTTATAACTTTGTAATTGGAAAGACTTGGAAAAATGTTTGTTTGTTTGTTTTGTTTTTCTCCCTCCAGTTTCAGGAATTAGCACCTCTAAGGCAGAATGGTCTGTCGGCCTATTATACTCCCCTAATAAAACTTCCCCTCTTCAGTCAGTTTCCATCATCAGATGGCAGCTTTGTTAACTCAGGGAACTGGCTTATTCTCCCTGGGCCACAGAGAGCTCAGGTAGGGAGCACCTTAGCTGTAGGTTTTAGTATTCACAGATTATTTTTTAACAGTCTCTTGTGGTTCTCATTTGTGGTGCCAATTTATTGAAAAGGCAAAATATTCTCTACATAGAGACATAGAAGCAATTTATTAGTTTGCTGTTCTTTCTAATATCTCATTTCCCCAATCAGGCCCCAAATTTTAACCAAAATGATTCTACCAATCTCCCTTCCTCCCTGCCCCAACTCTCCCACCTGCAGTTAAGATATCAGTAATAGTCCAAAACTGTGTACATGGTAGGGCTCAAATACTATGCTCGCTCTTCAAAGGACATCTTCTCAATCCACTGCTATGTGGTGAAGACAGGTACAACTCCTTCCCTCCCTATGTGAAACCCACAGTCGAAGGTGACATGGGCAGGCACTCAAGAGGGCTAAGTCTTGTCGTCTTTTTGGTCATCGTCCTCTGAGGGGTAGGAATGCTATTTTAGCCTTTCCTCACAGAAGGATATGACAACCTGTGGACGCTTTACATTGGCTTCTTTGGCAGGGACCAGGTCAGCCTCATCAGAGTGTTCCTCTTCATGAGGAACATGAGCTCTCACTGGAGTCAATAGTCAGCTCTGGCTCAAAACCCCAGGCAAAGCCTCTTGCCTTTTCTGACTCTTCTTTCTTCTTCCTCTTCAGTTTGTTTTCCTCTCCTGTATCTTCACCATCAGCTTTGTTCTCGCCTCGCTCTTATTGATCTGTCTCATGAGCTGATTTCTATGACTGTAGAAACTCAGCAATGAGGTCAAGACAATCCAGGCTCTCTTCTGGCTCCCATGTGCTGTCCTCATCTGAGAAACCTTCCAACTTTAGAAGACACTCTACTTTGCTTTTGACAACTCACCGATCCACAACTTTTTGCACCACATACTCTTCTTCCTCTTCTTCTAGTACCTCCTCCACTTTCTTCTGGTTTTGTTTTCTCCATAGTACCTGTCAGCTTTTTGGTGTAAGGATAACTCTACTTTGATTTCTACATAGTAAAACACTGCTGGTTTATGCTAATCTGGAAACCTGCTCCTTCCTCACTCACCTCCTTCCTTTACAATATGAAGACTGTTGTTCATCATGTCAGCACTGTCTGAACAAAAGGCAATGTGGGCTTCCAGGAGAGAAAGCGGCACTGGCCTGTTAGGGCTCATGAACACATTACACAAACTTTATTTAGATTTAAAGAAAAATTGTTAGAGTTTAACATCAAAGAGATCTCTACCTGTCCTGGAATTTTCTATGTGAGAGAATAAAGGAGTAATGATGTCATTGGTGATTAATGCACACTTTGGATTGAAGGCAATGTGTAAAGTGTAGAACTCAAACTTTGCTAGCATATGCAGCAGGATTCAGCTGCTGGGTCTTTGCATCCTCAGTGTTCTCCTAGATATTATCATGTAAAAAAATGCATGGCTTTAATTTTACTTTCACATTATTCTCTATCAGCCTAGGATGTCATTTTAAGGAATTAAGTGTGAGGACTGTCCCATTTTACAAATCTCCCATGCCCATTCTCAGAGGGAACCCAAGGGGGCTCCCCAGGCATTGCCATTCGTCTTTTCTGGGGCAAATATATAAAGGTGTCACTGTTCTGAACATTTAGCAGCGGGAGAGACTGCCGTTGTTGAATGTGGCGTGCCCATCAACATGCAAACTGACACTACCCTCTCTTGGGTATGAATGTAGCAAGAAACAGAATAATTTTCACCATCTCACAACATGTGGACTGATTTTCTGTAGAATAACTGGCAACAGAGAATTGAGGAAAAGAGGATCCTGTCTGCTTTGACTCATGGCACTGAAATGCACAGTGTAAAAATCAGGTTATCAGTGAAAATGGGTCTGGTGCGCTAATTCATAGCTTCTTCTCTAAGCTTATGTCATGGGTCCCTTACATAATCCAGCAAGATTCTGGGACCTTTCTCTAGGGAGAGTGAGTTCTAGAAATACAAAGGTGCTAGACAGGCAGGCAGAAGTCCTTTAACAAAGGGAGAGTTCAAGTCTATACTTTTCAGAAGCTCCTGCCATTTGCACCACTGGATGCAATTTAATAATGAAATTATTTTAATTTTAATAATGAAAGAAGGGCAACACTTTTTATTTCCCTGAAGGGCAAACTTCCAAATGCCTGGACAGAGGCCCTATGCATGTTATGGCTGAAAAAGCAAGAAACGGCCTATTAATTTAAAATGAGTCACTAAAGAGTCTTGTGAAGCCATTCAGTATTTAAAAAGCATATACTTGCTATTTGAGGTTACTTAGAGTAGAGACCTTCTTAGCTGCTTTGAAATGCAGGGTGAGGGCAAAAATGACCTGCCTGGAGATTCAACCTCAAGATGGATTCTTTGCATTTACTTCAATTTCTCCATATCCGAGTGTTACATGTGTTTAAGAATGTGGAGTCATGGGAGATCCAAGATGGCTGCCGCAGGAGGACACTGTGTCTGAGGAGCAGGACAGTAGTGTAGGCACAGAGACCGGGAGACTGAGATCTCGGACCTAAAACACCAGCGTTTGCGACTGCCAGGTGAGCAGAATTCCTACGGTGGGGAAATCAAGTGGAAAAGTCCAAGGGACACCCAGCTACTTCCAGGAAAAACTCCGGAGGGTGATAGGCTGCACACAGCCGGGGCTGGGCGCCTAAGCCACCATTTTGGTCTGGGGCACACAGTACCCCGGACTGACTGAGTTTCACCCAGATACTGCGGGCTGCACTGCGCAGGCCCACAATCCTCTGTGCCAGCAGCCACCACTTCGGACGGGGGCACACAGTACCCCAGATGGACTGAGTTTCACCCAGATACTGCGGGCTGCACTGTGCAGGCCCACAATCCTCTGTGCCAGCAGCCGCCACTTCGGGTGGGGGCACACAGTACCCTGGACGGACTGAGTTTCACCCAGATACTGCGGCTATACCGGTCAGACCCACACCCCTAGGCACACCCAGCTACTACTCCGGATTGGGACTCATAGTATCAGGTCCAGACCGAGGTGCCCCCAAATACGATCTCAGACCTTGGTGCACAGCCCCTGACCCAGAAGGAGGTAACAAGGCTCCAGTCCAGAAGAGAGCCCTTAGCGGCAAGCTCAGGGCAGAGCTCGGAGCCTCCTGACCAGAGCAGCGCCCCCAGCGGACATATCAAAGGGGCACACACAGCCTCTGGCACAGAGTGAGGAGCCAAACCTCCAGACCAGAGGGGAGACCAGCCTGTGGTGTTCACAGCCTCTAGCACAGAGCACGAAGCCTGGCACACACATCCCACAACAGAGTTCAACTGAGGAAACAACACACACTATCAAACCACTAGAACTCCCTGATCTTCTTGAAGAATACTCCTGACACAACAGATTGACAGTTCCAGTCTGAAGTTCAGCCTTAAAGCACAAACAGCTCCTTGATTATATATAAACAAATGCCCAGAAATCGGCGTAAGAACTCACCCAACAATAATCAGGACACCATGGCCCCACCAGAAACACCCAAAAGCAATAGAGATTTTAATTCAGCGGAGACACAGGAAAATTATATTAAAGCTATAATTATGCAGATATTAGAGGAACAAAAGGAGGCACAAAAGGAGTAAATGAACAAGGCCCTCAAAGAAATTAAGAAGGATTTAACTACCCACATACAGGAACAATTAAAAATAGACAGAGAGGAAACAACCAAAATAGGAGACACAGTAAATCAGA
>CM053765.1:77776962-77799730 GCA_028658305.1 Pachyuromys duprasi | reverse complement strand
GGGGGAGGGGGCTACGCCTGGGATTCAAAGTACCCAACCTGTGATTGAGATAAAAATAAATAAATTAAAAAAAATATCCAAAAAAAACCAAAACAAACAAATAAACTTATTTATAGATTTCAAAAAAAAAGTATAAAAATTAAAAAAAAAACACTAACTCCACTAGTTTACCATTCTCTTATTCATTTGTTTATTTACACATTTATATAATTATAATCTGGTTCATATTTTTACTTTTATGCAAACTAATATCATTTTACATGTATTTTGTAAATTTTGTACTGTTATTAAAAGTATTTTAAGTTTTATTTTAAATCAGTGATTAAAAATTGCATATATTTTTGCACACACAGTAATTTTTCAATGATACTCAATCATATGATCAAACTTGGTAATTGATTCACCTATCACTTTAAAGATATTATTTTCCTGTCAGTACCATTTGAAATTTATGCTGGTAGATATTTTGAAAGATACAATGTAGTGTTCTTAACCACAACATATACTCCACCACAGAGCACTAGAAGTCATGTTACTATACAAAAGGACGCTACAACTGTTAAGCATCGTTTTGTCCAACTCCTATACATTCATGCATCTCAAGCACCACTCTCACTCTCTGCTACTATAGGATCAGTTTGTTGTAGCTTCCGTGTATACATGAGAATGCCAATATATGTCTTTTTATGATATTTTACTTTATGTCCTTTAGTTCTATAGATGTTGCTATAAATTAAATGATTTATGCATTTTAAAGGCTGTAAACATTCTCATGGATATATACCACATTTTAAATCTATTCCACAATCAGTAGATTTCCATATGTGATATTAGCTAATATTTCCATATTAGCAATAGTGAACAGAGATAAAGTGAATGTTGGAACATAGACTATCTTTAAAAGGCAGGTTTCATTTCATTTATTTTAGAAATATCCCTTACAGGAGTTTTTCTCTATTTTATGTTGCTTTTATTTTTATTTTCTGTAGAAATCTCCATACCATTTTGTACAGGCACACTAATCCCCTTCTTCCAGGCCTTAAAATTTTAAAACTTTTTTTATGACAGACATTCCAACATTGGTAAACAAGTCTCACAATTAATTTTTTTTTATAAATTCCCCTCATCATTAATGGTTTTAGGCCATTTAGTATTTATTTTGGCCATTTGTGTATGTGCATTGTGAAATATAAATTTAAATCATTTGTCTAAATTTTTTAGTGAGACTGCCTGCCTACCTCTATCCATCGAGCTCTTTGTGTGTTCCAAATATTAACCCCTTCTAAAAAATAGCTGACATATCTTCCCCTCTTCTTTGAGCTGTCTTCTGTTGATCACCATACTATACATTTTATTGTTGCTTTTTGTTTACGTCTAATATAATGAAGTTTCATATTTGGTACCAATGATTTATTCCTTATCTAGAAAGCACCAAATGCTCACCCTCACAGCAAATTTAAAGTTAATTTCATACTGGGCATTTTGGAAGTGTTGTCATATTTTACTTTAAAATAAGTAGATTTATTGTTAAACTGTTCAAAAATATACTGGTTGAGTATTCTGATTCAAATGTTAAGCATTTACAATCTTATTGATAAATAGTACTAAAATATCACAGGGATGTGATCTTTTTGAAATACCTTGCTGTATGGTGATGAAGTTTGACTCAAGAAAAGCTGATACTATCTAAAGTAGCAATATTGCCTCCTTTCCTTTACCTGTATATGTTTTTGTTAATCTAAAAGAAAGTATTTTACATGGAAATCTTTGTGTTCTTTGTTGGTATGTTAACACATTTTGTTTCTGCCCTGATAAGGACTCTATTTTAAAACATACAATTAACTCTGTAGAAAAAATAACGTACAGATTATATTGGTTTATAAAAGGTACAATGATACTTAAATTCTTTATGTAGGTAGAATTTTGGTATTCAGTCTTTCTGTGTAACTTAGGTTGGCCTATAACTCATGCTGCAGCCCAAACTTGCCTTGAGTTCATGATCCTATGCCTTAGCCTCCTGAGTTTACTGGCATGCATTTTTTTGCCTGTCTTTAAGTAGGGTTTTTTTTTTATTAACATTTTTATTTTATATTAATCACAGGTTATGTACTTTGTATCCCAGCTATAGCCCCCTCCCGCATTCCCTCCCTATCCTCTCCATCCCTCCCTCATCTCCTCCCTGCTTCTTTCTAAGTCCACTGATAGGGGAGGGCCTCCTCCCCTTCCATCTAACTCTAGCTTATCAGGTCTCTTGAGGAATGGCTGCAATGTCCTCTTTGTGGCCTAGCAAGGCTGCTCCTCCTTCGGTGGGCAGGGGGTGGGGTCGAAGAGCCAGCCATTGAGTTCATGTCCGAAATAGTTCCCGTTCCCCTTACTAGGGTACCCACTTGGATACTGAGCTACCATTTGCTACATTCAAGCAGGGGTTCTAGGTTATATCCATACATGGTCCTTGGTTGGAGAAACAGTCTCATAAAAGACCCCTGTGCCCTGATGTATTTGATCCTTGCGGAGCTCCTGTCCTCTTCAGGTCATACTAACAACCCCCTCTTTCATATGATTCCCTGAACTCTACTAAAGGGTTGGTTATGTGTCTTAATATTTGCTTTGATACACTACTAAGAGCTGTCTTTTTTTAATTCTAGTGCAGTAGTTTCTTTTTCTTTATTTTTCAGCATTGAGGCTATCATTCACTGTATAACCATCTCCCTAATG
This sequence comes from Pachyuromys duprasi, assembly GCA_028658305.1. NCBI lineage: Eukaryota > Metazoa > Chordata > Mammalia > Rodentia > Muridae > Pachyuromys > Pachyuromys duprasi. The sequence goes on along the minus strand of CM053765.1, from coordinate 77,797,015 downwards.
TTAACTAACCCTTTGAAAGCATCCCATTTTTTTTGTTGTTGTTGTTTGTTGTTTTTGTTTTTTGTTTTATCCTGCTGTTTAAAATAGATTCATTCTCTGAGGTTTCTCAAGTTTTTTACCTCTTATCTGAAGATTTTTCTGCACAAACATATTTTCACAGATTTATCTGTGATATATCTTTGTTCACTATATATGGCTTAACAATGAGGAATTTGGATGTACTGATACCTTGTGTAACTGAGTTGGGTATTTGCACACCTTTTTGAGTACAAGAATAAAAACTGTGTCTGTGATAACCTCCACACTATGGTAGTTACTGCCAGCCAATTGCTTTTATCTTTCGATTTGATTGAAAAAGAAAAAAACTGCAAGCTTTAAATCACTCTCAGGCTCACCAAAGTTCTTCGTACCATATGATGAATCATTTCAGTCTACAACAACTTCATTGTGAGGTTATTTCTAAATAGAACTAATAAGTCGTATTTCTAAACACTTATTTTTATTTTTTTCTAAGCACTTCCGTAGGATTGTTGTTAATTACAATTTCTTTACAGCTGTGTGTATGCTTTATGTTTTCCATAGTATTATCTTTCATTTAACTTTTTCTATCATCTCCCAAACATTGCTTACTCATTTTTAAAGCTCAGAGATATGTTATGTTTGTAGTCCCTCAAGCATTCCTTGGCATCATCCTATTTACGTCACTTCTTTGATGTTCAATGGAAACTGAAGATATCACACATTATTTCAGATGTACAGCTTTACGTTCATAAACCAGACAATCTAGTTCTAGCCTCCTTTCTTCAGGCATGGCATAGGACTGGGAGAATGACATCAAAATTATCTCACGACATGACATTTTCTTTCTTTAATTACGATTACAGAGTGAAAATTAGGAAGTAACAGGGCATCCAGCATTTTATGCAATATTTGGGAGGAAACGAACTCAACGTAGCTGGTGTGAGAACACGTCAGAAGATAAGTGGTTCTAACGGATACAGCCATGTTGAATCTGGGAGAGGGAGCAGCCTCAGGATGCAGCTGCTACAAGCAAGAGGCAGGGCTTAAGAAATTCAAAGATAGATGACTATGAGACTTCTATCTGTAACTTACACCTGGGTGGTTTTAGTTATGTGAGCCAATGTGTTCTTTCAATTGCTGAAGCATAACTGAGTTGAGTTTCCCATTGCGTGTTAGGGAAAAGTCTTTAAAAACCTATATAAAATGTAATTCCTTTTGTAACCTCTTCTCAAATTGTTACAGCCAGGGCAGCTTACTGACCCCTAAGCTTTACACAGCACTAAGACTATGGGAAGTGTTGTATTACTTTAAGTTTTTATCATTTCTATCTTTAATAAGAACAGATATTACATCCTATTCTTTATTATCTCCTTGTAATCCTATATACTATTAGTTTTCTTAGAAGTCATCAATACATGATGAATGAATCTTACACTAATTTAACCTGCTCGATATCTCAATCCCTGACAAGATCTTCCATGGTTAATAAGGTAGGAAATTGTTTAAATAAAGTGTCTAGATAAATATAATGTAGTCTGCAGTGGCTCAGTCTATTTATCATAAGATTATTAGTCTCTGCTGCAGGTAACCTTTATACCCATTACGTTATGCTCAACTGTCTTTTGAAAGTACTTACAACTCTTTTTGGAATACACGACTTCCATTCTCATTCATTTAGCAAGTGTTTATCCTGTGACTGTCCTGTGCAAGTCACTGACATAAGGTATCAGTATGTTAAGGTGAATCTCTATTTTACTATTCTAGCAGTGGAACCCAAACTATAAACCAACTGTACATAAACATACACAGGAGAGTAAGTTATGGTAAGTTATATAGAGGAAAACAAGAATGGGGTCAGGCCATGGTGCAAGCAGGAAGGTTATGTGTTAACACGGGAACTGTGACAGTCAAGGGGGGTAAGGCTGCACATGCATGTATTACAGGAAACATTTTTTTTTCTGAGTGTGGGGATGCTAAATGTGAAGCTCAAAAGATGGAGGAAGGGAATGTACTCACTAATCATCTGTAAAACGTAAATTGAAATCATGGTGACATTACCTCACATCCATTAGCATGGACAGTAAAAGGGAAAGACAGGAGCAACAGGTTTTGGCAAGGACAAAGGTCAGCAGAAAACCAAGCTTGCTGTGCCAGCCAGACTGAGTTCAGTTTTCAGATACAACAGTGGAAGAAAGAACTAACCCCAGGAAACTGTCCTGGGACTGCCATGTGCTTATAACGGTGCATGTATGTACATGCACACACAAAAAGTAAGTTTTTACTGAAATAAAAGAAAACTAGCAAATGTTGATGAGGATGTTAGGACACTGGAAATTTTGTGCTTTCTGGAGGGAATGCAAAATAGTGTAGAAACTGTAGAAAACAGCAACTTTCCTTCAAAAATTAAAACCTTATCCATCATATTATCTAAAAATAACTATTCTACATGTCGACTCACAGAAATAGAGATTGGGATATTGAGGGGAATAGTATTCTTTGGGGTCTTTCAATGTTGCTCACACTAGCCAATAAATAGGAATAATGAAAGTGCCCAATAACGAATTAATGGATAAGGAAATTGTGATAGATAAAACAAGTAGAATGGTGCTTGCTCTTTAAAAATGGGGGTCTTTATCATGGTAGATAACCATAGAACAAGGATATGCAGCTCCACAAGGAAATTCCATGCAGAAGTGAACCTGATAGTTCACAACAACAAAACCAGAATGGGTAAAAGTCAATGCATAGTATAGACTAGAGACGAATAAGATGGTACAGTTGATCTCCAAGAAGAAGAAAACAACCGGCAGGCCAGCAATTTAACTGTCTTCTGTCTCCATCTACAACTCCTTACCCTATAGCAAAATAGTCCCTATAGCAATCTTTTATCTGATAATAGCCTAGGTCAATTAAGCAGGCTAATTTCTCTCTACCTTGCCTGCCGTCTCTCTACCTATTTGTGTGTGTGTGTGTGTGTGTGTGTGTTCCTACACCCTCCCTTATGGCCATTGTTTCAAATCTGCATCCAGGTTCCAGCTCTGCCTTCCTGCCCTGATTTCCCTGGTAATAGAGCTGTATGTGTAATTATGGTGAAATAAGATGAACTCTTCTGCTTCCAGCATTTCCTTAAAAAAGTTTTGGAAAGATTTAACTGAGAACTTGGGGCTTAAAGGCACAGCCATGTAACTGCTTAGATCTACAAAGGGAGGCTTTATCTAATTAGTGTCTGAGTTTTAGATCAAGTGGTTCTGTTCCCTACTAAGAAAGTTCACTGTAATTAATTCTTATTAAATATTTTAGCTAACTTGTCCATCAACTGCTTTTTAATATAAATGTGATGTCATATTAGTTGCAATAGAATACACAGTTTCAAATTTAGCTTAACATGGCTGAGTGATTAGGAGGCACCCTATGAAAAAATACTGTCTATCCCTTCACTCTGTTTTTCCTAAGAGAATTTTGTGTAATAGAGCCATCTTTTTTATTTTTTCCTTTTGCCAACCTGCTGGCTATGATTGATAGCTATTAAATTTGGTTTTTCCTCTATAGTTTGGCCTATATTGAATACATTTACAGCACAGCAAGACAATGAGAAACAAAGAAACAATTGACAGTTATTTTGTCTATTTCAGTCTTCTCCATAGTTAACTACCATTTAACATTCAATGGAAAATGGTTTTAGGATAGAAAGAAAAGTAAAACAAGTGAAGTTCACTGAGATCTAAACAAAGCTAAAGCTCTTAAAGTATAAAATATTAAGTGTGCCTATAAGCATGCTTCATAGGAAACCGGAGTTCCAATGCAGAGGCAAGAGGAATTCTAATGAACATGTAAGTTCATAGAAGGTGATTTGTAGTATAGTCCTCTTGCAAACCATGCCAAGGGAATAGCTGTCAGTCATATTTGGAGTCAATTTATTAGTGAAAATTTTCACTTGCCAAGGATTCAAACTGAAGTCAGAATCATAGACTTCTTAGAAGTGAGGCCAAGGTTATCACTGAAGAGTAGGGTCAAACTGGTGATATGGAAATAAAGATGTTTTCTACATAAGAAACTATGGTTACTTCAGAGGAAACAGAAACAATACCATTTCCTCAGGACAGTGAGTTGATAATCAGTGGTATTTAAGGTAAGAAACTGGTAGTAGCTTCTGCAATTGAGATGTTTGAACTGGAATCAGAGTCCAAGTTATCTAGACCTTCTCCGTACAGAGTCAGAAAAAGTCTAAACACAGAGATTCATATTCAAAGTCTACTTAAACATATGGTAGAAACTTGCAAGGTACAGGAAAGAAGAGACTAGACCACATGTAGGAAAGTTTAGATGGCCTTGATAAAATGTGTGTGTGTGTGTTATAATAAGATCACAGAGGTCTTCAAAAGATGTAGAGTAATAATGAAAGAAGAAATAGATAAAACAAACTTGTTAAGGTTTTTAACTCTGAAGCTCATAAATTTATGAGATACATGTTGGAAGATATTATTATGTAAGTTAGTTTTAATTTATTAAAATGGCAACAGTCTATTTTTATTCTGTGTCACAGCTGGAACAGGAAGTCATGACCACCTGGAGGGATTTAATCAGAGCTGCTCTCTCTGTGCAAGAGAAATTTTATTCCAAAGGATTGGGTAATCCCCAATGATGTCCCTCCTGGTTGGATATATCATGAAGGGGTCACTTGACATGCCAGTACAGGAAGAAAATGAGACCTCATGACCTTTGTTCACAGGAAACAAATGCCAGGGCAATACAGCTACTAAATTCTACTATGGCATAATGTCTGACTCATTGATAAGTCTCAATGCCATGATTGGAAGCACCGTGTCTGAGATCATCTATTCTTTCCAGAAATGGGCTCCTTCATATGACCCAATGGCCTAGCTGAATCAAGGAGAGAACTTGAACAGAAGGTAGATCAGGAACACAGGAGTCTTTTCTGAGACTGATACTTCAACTAAGGACCATTCCTGGATATAACATAGAACCCCTGCACAGATGTAGCCCATTGCAGCTCAGTATCCATGGGAGTTCTCTAGTAAGGGGAACAGGGACTGTCTCTGATATGAACTCAGTGGCTGGCTCTAAGATCACATCCCCTCTGAAGGGGGAACAGCCTTGCCAGGCCACAGAGGAAGGCAATGCAGCCAGTCCTGATGAGACCTGACAGGCTAGGGTCAGATGGAAGGGGAGGAGGCCTTCCCCTATCAGTGGACTGGGGGAGAGCTATGGAAGGAAGGAGGATGGGATTGGGAGGGAATGAATGAGGTGGCTACAGCTGTGTTACAAAGTAAATAAATAATTAATATAAAAATAAAAATTTAATAAAAAATAAAAAAGCAATGTTATTTTACAGCACAGTCGGATAATCATTATGAACTTTCATTTAGAAACTTGGTGAATGGTTAAACCAAGAATTATTCTAGAAAGCAACATAATGACTCTTTCTGGTTTGAATTACTTTACCTGGAAAACTGGTGCATCTAAAACAGTGAAAAGTCTGTGATATAGACTCGGTCCACCTGCTGATCTGTCTTTACAACGCACACACACACAAACACATGGCAGACTCTTTTCTCACAGAGCATATTAAATGAATTACTCAATATATGGCGGTGATACAGTGAAAACAACATACAGTGGAGTTGTGATCAAGTAATTACAGAACCTGGGACTTTACCTTGTCTTGTTTTTACTTCCTAGAGACAGAAAAAATAGAATTTCGTTCAACAGTATTAAAAATGATATATCCTTAAAGGGGTAGAAAGGGAATTTTGCTTAGATATCCTGAGAGCGGAGACAGGATAGCTCATACTTCTCTAGGCTTCTCACTTGCACAGTGTTCTCTCAATCTCCTTAAACCTGACTGTTTGTGCTTTCAAGGTAACAAACATTGACATGTTCATGGAAAAGTATTTCCTCACAAGAGCAATGATTTAAAGACTTATTTCACTCAGAGTGTAGTTGTGAAAACACAAAATATCCATTCAGAAATTGCCATGAGAAACAGGGGAAAACAAGGCAAGGAAAGGCAACGGGGAGAGAAAGCTTGCTGTTCTTTCAGTCCCTGTTGTGGGGAGGAGATGCCCTGTGAATATTTTTTCCCGAGAGGTCTTTATAGGCACTGCATAAGCAGCATTCCTAGAAGACAGCCAGAGTTCCTACAACCTTCTTCTAGAGCTGGATTTGGCTGGGTTAGATTTGCTAATTTCCCTACTCTAATGAGACAGAAATGGTCTTTCATGACCATACTTCCAACACTAGTATCAACTGTATTACATGACCAAAGAAAATTACTTTGGAAACATACATAATATCACTACCTTCCACACCTAGAGCAGCTTTCCACGTAGTTTGCAAGAGGATGTTTCTGACTTGATGACAAATGTGAGAGTTTCGGTGGACAAGGTGGAGAGTATTATGTTGGACTGGATGTGTTTAACAACACCTCTATGGTTAATTAGATGATTTATAGTCTTTCCTTAACTATGATAATGGAAACAAAAGTGATATTGGTTAGATCTAATAAAATAGCATGAATATACAGAATTATATATATATATATATACACATATATATTAGAAACAAGGGAAACCTACACATATGTATGCATATGAATGTATATGTATGCACACTCACACATAAAATAATGTAGCTCTGTTCCACAGTCAGGTGTCTATTCCCTACCAGGATTAAAAGTAATTAGTTATTTGTATTTTCTATGACTGATTTTTCAAAGGTGGCAAAGCTTAGGGGAAAAGCAAGAAGTAGAAGATGAATTTTTGCTTAGATTCTATTTGGCTTTACTCCCTGAAAAGTCATTGCTATAAGCGATCCAAAGAGAGAAGGGATTTAAGGGAAAAATTAAGAAAGCAGATTTTCTGAATTTACCCTTCTACCTGGAGAAATTGTTCTTACTATTGCTGTTACATCTGAGCAAAAATGGGTGGGTCATTATTAAGGAGAGAATACTTTGATTTCTCCTTCTAGATTTGCATAGAAGTTATTCCAGCATCAAAGAGAATAAGCAAAGAGGTTTGGTATTGTGTGAGATGTGTGAGAGCCACCAGCTCAGATTTCTGACAAGGATTGCAGGTTCTCCCTCCTTTATTAGTAAAAACTGTCCTATGAGTACTTATAGGGTAACTATATACTATGGGTCCAGGTGTCAACATAGGCAAATGGCCCCAAATTCATCGGAAACTAATGCATAGTAATTAGAATAGTTAAGAATGTTTTACAATGTGTATATTGGAATTCTTATTATTTTTCTAATACAGCTATAAACCTGAAACAGAAGATACTATGCCAGATCAAAGGCTGTGTTTTATTACAACCAGTACGACAAGCAAGAAATGTGTAAATTCATCTGTTGGAGATGTAGCTTCAAATTTTTCATTTTGTTATATAAATGTTCCTATGGGGCAATTAAAACATGGAATGCCATGCAAAACACACACACACACAAAAACTTTCTTGTAAACATTTGTTGAATAACGGAATAAATAACTAACTGATGCTAATTTAGGAAAGGACCAAGTCAGTGATGAGCTTCAAATGTTTGCTTGACTCTTTCCCAAGAGTCCCCCCTTTGAATCTCTTTCCATCTCGGGTCTCTTTGTCAATACACAACTCATTCTCAATGACATTAAGAGTTTTTCAGAGCTTCTTTGTTTTTGTTTGTAAGCCAGTAGTGCTATACTTTCATAAATCCATATGGAAGAAACATGTTGTAAGTATTTGCTCTTTGTTTGAATGTTTGGCATCTACTATTTGAGTCATAGGAGGGTGCATATAAGACCAGTCATATGCACATTGTATTATACCACCTGTCCATGAGGATTCCTGGGAAGAAGCTGTAGCTGCAAAGACTCGCTGATGAGGGCTGCAGTGATGTGGAGAGGTCTGACTGTTGCAGGTCTAGGGGATAATTACTTCGTCTAGGATAGCGTTAGCCCCTTGACTAGCTGGCTAGTGTCTGTCTGCTTCTTTTTTGGACGTTCCGTGACTAATAGTTAAACAGTCTTTTAGAGTCTGTTAAGTTAGCAGACTACTATTTTCCACCAACCTAAAACCTACGATTGTTACCAGTTAGTATATGAGACCTATAAAAGGCATTTTTTGTGGCTGCTTTTCAAGTGTACCTAGTAATATATTTTGAAATTGTCCTGGTTTGTGATTTCTTTGTTCTGTAAAATAATAAAGTCCATGAAACTCCTTCCATGTATGTAGGAACATAGAATTTGAGGTAATCACAATTTGTTTTCCAGGCCATAGTTAATCAAATTTGACTTCAGAGCAAACTATCTCTTATTCCCTTTGATGTGAGAGCTGTGATTTTTTGCATTAACACACTAAAGGCATACAGACTGCACAACTGAATGATCTACTTCAATACACAGTTATTAGTGAAGCATGTTATGTTTCTATAAAAAATGCTGACCTCATCACAGAAACAGTAAATATTTACCTAAGGCTTCTGAACTTATAGGAGTTAAGAGGCAAACCCAAGGAGATCAGCGTGATGACCACATGTTAGTAAATGCATATAATGCAACATCATGTAACAAGATGAAAACAGTTTCCAACATTCATTAAAAAAGCAGGGTGAAGTGGTACTCATCTGTAATCTTAATTCTCCTGTAGCAATATGAAAGGCAGAGACAGGAGAATCTGCCAGAATCCCATGGGCTGGAAGGCTTGGAGTAAGCAGCATGGCAAAAACAATAGGAGAAATCACACCTCAACAAAGTGGGAGGAGAGAAATGAATATTAAAATCTGTTCTTTGAGCTCCATATAGATGTCATGACACACATACCTCTACACACTCACACATGCACAAACTTCCTACAGATAACCTGCCCCACTCACATATACATGTACAATAATGATGATGGTGAAAAAGAATAAGAAGAAGGAGAAGAAGAAGCAGGCACTCTGCCACTGTTCTATTCTGTGAAAATACACCATAAAAAAGATAACTCATAAAATAGAACATAATTGTAGGTTTGCTTACAGTTTCAGAGACTAGTCGAATATCATCGTGGCAAGGATCATGGTGGAACACCTGCAGGTGTGGAGAAGTAGAAGAGGGATCTAAATCCTGACCTTCAGGCAGCAGAAAGTGAGACTGGGCCTAGAGTGGGCTTTTAAGATCTCAAAGCCCATTCCCAATGACATGCTTTCTGCAACAAGACCACACTTTTTAATCATTCTAATCCTATCAAATATTTCTACTCTCTGGTGACTGAAAACTTAAATATATGAGCGTGTGGGGTCATTCTTACTCATACCACCACAACAGGTAAACTCCAGCAAGAAAAAAGAAAACTTGAGTGAATGAGGAAAAGTTCTATATCCCTGAATTATTTTGTTTTTCTATTGTCAAATGCCAACCAGATCATAGACAAGATAGGGTAGGACAAGATTCTCTGGTGTCATCACTACATGATGGGACAAAAAAGTCCTGAAAAAAAAGTTCATGATATTTTAATTTGTTTTTATTTAAAAACCATGGGGCACACATTGCCTTTCTTTCTTTTGTAAAACTGATGATGATGATAATATTGGAAATGCAATTGGGCAAGTGCAAAAGGAAACATAAAGAAGGGATCTTGGAGGAAAGAAGCACGCTCCCTGGGGAGGAAGGTTATTTGATCTTACTTGGCACTCTATTTTTGCTTGACCTTTGAAACACTCTGGTCACATTTGGCTCTTCTCTCTATCTTCCTTCACCTTCCTTAATTATTAATGAAATGAAACAAATAGCCATAAAACATTATAACAGAAATTTAAGTCCAATATTACAGGATTAACTAAATAATGCATTCTCCTAAGTAAACTGCTTCTGGCATTTTTGGTAAATATGGAGATTTATCGGGAGACAATTAAACTTATCTAGAATTTCCTCATAACATCTATTTGCTTATGAGTCGGTAAACTATGAAAACACAACTTTCTCTAACATTCCTGAAGTCTGTGTTTGAAATAAAATATATTAAACATGTACACAGTGGGAAAAGGATTTATTTAAGGAAAGTTATATTTCAAAGAATAGTTAATAAATAAATAAATAAATAATTTAGAAAGTTTAGAGAGTCTAAGTCAAGCTGAAGTGACATTCTAAATTCTGGACTAGCCTGGACCACAAACTGAGACCCTGTAATAAAAACAAAGAATAACAAATAGTGGCACATAAAAAATTATTCAAAACTAAAAAGGAATGCAGTATCAATTAAAACAAGAACATGGGTTAATCTCAAACAAATAAGTCAAAGAAACAAGATTCTCAAAGGAACAAGTTTCCCAAATTTCTGAGAAAGCACCACATTGATTTTCAAAGTGGTTGTACAAGTTTACATTCCCACCAGCAATGGAGGAGGATTCTAATTTCTTCACATCTTCTTCAGCATGTATCATCCCTTGAGGGTTTGGTCTTAGGCATTCTGATGGGTGTGAGGTGAAATCTCAGGGTTATTTTGATTTGCATTTCCCTAATATATAAGGTCACTGATCATTTCTTTGTTTCTCTGCCATTCAATATTTCTCTGTTGAGAATTCTCTGTTTAGCTCTGTTCCCATTTTTTGATTGGATTACATGATTTGTTGCTTTTTAACTTTTGAATGCTTTACATATTCTGGATATTAACCCTCAAGCTGTACTACAGAGTGATAGTAATAAAAACTACACAGTATTGGCATAGAAACAGAATGATGGATCAATGGAATTGAATAGAAGACTCAGAAATAAACCCATATACCTAGGGATACTTGATTTTTGACAAAGATGCCAAAATCATACAATGGAAAAAAGACAGCATCTTCAATAAATGGTGCTTGTCTAACTGGATGTCTATAGGCTGAAAAATTCAAATAGATCCATATTTATCACCTTCGCAAGTGCATCAAAGACTTCAACATAAAACCAGACACACTAAATCTGTTAAAAGAAATGTGGGGAAGAACCTTTGCCTCATTGGCACAGGAGACAACTTCCTAAACAGAACACCAACAGCACAGGCTCTAAGATTAATAATCAATAAATCGGACCCATTATACTGAAAAGCTTCTATAAAGCAAAGGAAACTGTCATCACTACAAAATGATAGCCTACAGACTGGGAAAGGATCATCACCAACCCTATATCTGACAGAGGGCTAATATCCTGAATCACATACTTAAACCTATGCTTAAATATTATGATATGTAAGTTATAGTTCAAATAGTAATTTATAAACATTTGTACATTTATGTGTGATAAGTTAAGCAAATTCTTAGACTATATAAAAGCAGAAGAGAGTATAGCATGGCCTTAAAATCCTGTAAATATTTGATTCTATGTTTCTCAACTTTACCTAAGCATATAGCATTTAAATAAAAATTCTTTTCAATAATGAAAATAAATTATTATGAAATATTGCTTAAGACATGAATGCAATCTGTGTTCTGGAAAATACAAACTACTTTGGCATGAATTTTTTGATTATTTTACTTTAAAAATGCTACATCTCTTCAAGTCTTAGTTTTGCTATTTACTTAGTACATATTATGCAAATCATATAGTCTATCCCATTAGGGGAATCACCACCTACTGAATTTCACAAGAATATTCAAATTCAGAACATTGGCAAAAATAATTCCAAGAGAATGGTGTTTGCCTTAAATAAAGTTGTAATTTCCAGCCTGTGATTACAAAAAGAAAAGAAAGAAATAAAAGAAAGAAATATATATTCTGTTACTTGGAGCCTACACCAAAATATGTGTCTCAGTACCAGCCACTAGAGTAGGAAATGGTATGTCGATGAAAAATATTTGGTTATTTTAACAGTGGTTTATTTAAAAAGTTGCCATTGAGAATATCTAATCAGTCAGACAGTCTTTTATAGTGCTGACAATAAAAGTGTAAAAGAAAAACACAACAACAACAACACTATAACTAAATACTACCAAATTTTAAGTTTCTAATTTTCTCTCAGTTATTTTCAAATTTCCAGTAAAGGAATGTCTACTTTTCTTTAAAGTAGTGCTCTCTTTAACTAAAAATAAAACCATGCCTAATGAAGCAAATTCCCCCTTTCTTACACATTAAACACTTTGTAGCCAGCTTCAAGATGAAGAAACACCATCAAATAAGCACTGAGAAATCAAGGGGCTGGCTAGTTCAGTCTCCAGAGGAGACAGAACCTTCAAATGAGAGTACTCAAGAGTTACATAGTTAGATTTTTTTTTTCTGACAGAGTTAATTAAATACGCTCACTACTCCCTAAGTTCTCTAAGCTGTTGTTCTCCAAATCTTCCTGATATGGTTTTGTAATGTTGCATCATCATTTCTGAGGAATCAAAGGAAGACAATACTCTAGAAGGGGTGAGTAGGTGTTAGGTTTTGATGTTAAATATATAAGACTTTCCCAAATAGCATAGAAACACAATAGAATTTTGAAGGTATAGCCAGGATAACCATAAAAATAAGCACAATGAAACGAAGACTTCATGGTGGCTATTTTTAGCTTGGCTGAAAAATTGCATAATTTTATTTGGTGTTGGGAAGAACAGAATCTCCTGTACTGTTTTAGATAATTTATTATAGCACCCCCATAGGAAGAACAAAAATTAATATACCCACATATCAAGCATGATAGGATAGTTGAAGTATAACCTGCTAAAAGAGATGGTGATGTCCTTGATTAGAAACAGTGGAAGAAACTAATAAGACACATATTTTCTAGTATAATTCTGAGGTCATAAGCCTCAAAAATAAGTAGAGGGAACTAGAAAAATTTTGAATATACTATTTTATTCTTTTTTAAAAATTGTCAAGCAAACTCAATTTGTTACAAAGTGGAATGGCAAATGCATAGATTTCCCACTGTGCCAAGCCTTCATACACAACCTTCCTCACTGATGCCCTGCACCAGATTGGTGCATTATATTTTAAAATTTCTAATGTTATGTTATATGAGCACATTATTATGAAGGTTGAATTTAACCATCAACCTATTGGATTAAGAGAGGCCTACACACATATACAAAAGAAGCTCAACTACACAAGACATTTGCTCAACCATGTTTGTAACAGCTTTATTTGTCATTTGTAATAGCCAGAACCTAGAAACAACGCAGATGTCCCTCAACAGAGGAATGGATACAGAAATTGTGGTACTTTTACACAATGGATTACTTCTCAGCAATTAAAAACAAGGAAATCATGAAATTTGTAGGCAAATGGTGGGATCTAGAGAGGATCATCCTGAGTGAGGTATCCCAGGAGCCGAGAGACACATATGGTATATACTCACTTATATAGACCTATAAGATAGGATAGATATACTAAAATATGGGCACCTAAAGAAGATAAACAAGAAAGAGGACCCTGGGTAAGATGATCAATCCTCACTTAGAAAGGCAAATGGGATGGACATGGGAAGTAAGAGAAAACATGTAACAGGACAGGAGCCTACCACAGAGGGCCTCTAAAAGACTCTACCTAGCAGTGTATCAATGCAGATGCAGAGACTCATAACCAAACCTTGGGCAGAGTGCAGGGAATCATATGAAATAAGGGGGAGTTAGTATGACGTGGAGAGGATAGAAACTCCACAAGGACCAAATATTTCTGGGCACAGTGGTCTTCTATGAGACTGTTTCTCCAACCAAGGACCATGTATGGATATAACATAGAATCCCTGCTCAGATGTAGCCCATGGTATCCAACTGGGTACCCTAGTAAGGGGAACAGGAATTATTTCTGACATGAACTCAATGACTGGCTCCTTTACCTCCTCCCCACCCCGATGAAGGGACAGCCTTGCTAGGCCACAGAGAAGGACATGGCAGACAGTCGTGAAGATACCTGATAAGCTAGGGTCAGATGGAAGGAGAGGAGGATCTCCCATATCAGTGGACTTGGAAAGGGGCAGGGCAGATATGAGAGAAGGAAGTTAGGATTGGGAGGGAATGTGGGAGGGGGCTACTGCTAGGATACAAAGTAAATAACCTGTGATTAATATAAAAATAAAAATTAATGAAAAAAAGAGAGGCCTACAAAATTACTGAAGCTCAATTCTGAGTGTCTGTAATAGAAATTCCCAAGACCATTAACTCATGAAGGGACTGAATCAATCAATAGACTGATTAGTAGTATAGGATTGGGAAAATATTTTAAGATACAAGAGATGGCACCTACTTAGAGGAAATAGGTCAACAAGGTTTTCTGCTTGGAGCCCCTTGCAGCCCCTTGCTGTATGTCCCTTTTTCCTCCTGTCTTCCTGAGAAGGGAAGAATGGCCTCAGCCACATGTACCAGCTCTAAGCTCACAGATAGAAGCAGTCATAGTCTGAGCCCACTGAAACAGAAAGCCCAATAAGTGATTCCTCTCTTTAAACTGGCATGTCAGGAATTTCAACTATGATGTGAAAGCCACTAACAGTCATCATATAATCCAAAGGCTACATTTTAATTTAATGCATTAGCATTCATTCTTGGTGTTGGACATTCTGTGGGTTCTGACACATATAAAATGACATATATTCAGTAGTGTGCTGTCTTCATACAGTTAATGTGCACTAAATGTCCTTAGGTACCACATATTTGTCATGCCCTTTGTTCTCCCTGCTGATAATTACTGATGTCTTTCCTCCCTCCGTATTTTTACCAGAAAACATAAGTTAGAATTGTACCGCATGTGCCTTTTTTTTTAAATGCTTACTTCTTTTTCTAACACTTTAAAGTTTTCTCCAATTATTTTCCTGGCATGGTAGCTCATTTATTTTAGTTCTGAATAATAGCCTATTGTTTGGATGTACTACAATTTATCCATTCTGTCTTGAAAGACATTGTGATTGCTTCCAAGTTTGGGCAATTATGGATAAAGCTGTTATAAACATCCTCCTGTAGGTCTTTGTATGCACATAAGTTTTCAACTCCTTTGAGTAAATACCATGGAATTTCAAAGCCAGATTGGATAATGAGAAAGTTTTCAGTTTTGTAAATAACTAGAAAACTGCGCTGAAATGGCTGCATAGTTGTGCAACCCACTGGTAGGAAAAGATACTGTTTATCATGTCTTCCAGCCTGGGTTGTTGTCAGGGTTTTGGATTTGGCCCTTTGGATTAAAAATCTTTATTAGTAGTTAATTTTGATTTAATAATCCATTCTATAATGATTAACCATTCATTATCTGTAAGATCATATTCTTCAGCACGTTGTCAGTAAGAATGTTTTTAAAGTCTATGCATCTATTTATTTGATCATCCTTACTACCCAAACAAATCCTATGATCTGCTTTGACAACCTCTTTAATCTCCAAAATAGCCTCACTTAGGTCTTGCAAGCCATCATCTTTTGATCCAGTATAAAGTGAATATCCATCCTTTTAGAATTTCATTAATAGTTTATTTTCTTGTTCTCCAAATCATTTTGAAATTCATCTAATTACTGACTTTTTAAGAACCAATATTATACATTACTGTTGGCCTATTCTTTAATTATTATCATCACATTTTCTTATGTATATGTAAATATAACCTGCAGATTTCACTCAGTGTTGTTTCAGTGTATATGTGTTCAAGGCTGACCAGTTGTGGTTGGACAATCTATCAGGGAGCTCTTCCCTGGAAGAAACTGACTCTCCATCTCTCAGTGATCATTTACAATGATTGATGTTCTCCCTTTGAGAGAAAGGACCTTGTGAAATTCCTCATTTCATTGTCATGTGGTTGGTGCTGTTATAATGCTGTTATTTTTTTCCAGGGACCGATTATTGAGCTTTTATAGATACAGCTTCCCTGTCATCTATAGACAACACTCACCCAAAGTTAAGATTCTTTTAGAGTAGATCATTACCAAAATCTGCAATTTTTGTATTTTCAAAAGTGCAGAAAAACAGAGTATGGATCTACAGAATTTCAGTTGTTGAATCCACAATACAGTTTCTATAACTAAGGTTCAGGGACCAGAGGTAAAAATATTATAAAAACTAGTGAAGAGAACATCTAAATGAACACCCATCTTCAACCCTGTGAAGATTAAGTAAAGAAATTCCTTTTCCAGACATTTCCACACTGAAAAGAAGCATGAAATCTTAATGTGTTGAAACCAGTAAAAATACTCAAAGAGCATTCTGCACATATGGAACCATAGAAACTTCCAGCAGAATCAACATCCTTCCTTCTCTTCCACACTTCAGTTGGGTTGATATTTTTATCTAGTAAATTTATTTCTACAACTTCCATCCTCATGCACCAAATAAAATAGTGACTCATTTCAAACAATAGGCTTTTTAAGTACACTCTTACTAGCAGATGTTAAAAAATTACTAGCATATGTTATATTCAGAAGTTGCCAAAGAGAGAGCTTAAAAATACAAATTAGGTAAAACAAGCATCTCTGAATTTCAGCATAATTTTATAAGAGAAAAAAAACACTGTCAATACAATAATAAAAAATATATAATCTTAAAAGTAAGACGGAACTCCTTGTTAGCTTAAGTTTTTAATGATTTGCACAAAGATTCCAAAGGCCCTTGCTTTCAGAAGATATCTGGTATTTGAAAGGTTATTAACATCATTTGAGCAAAATAAAAGTTGCACAGTTTCAGGGTATTGTACTCTCATTCTCGGAGTAGTGTGATATAAACCTATTATCAACATTGCACAATGAGGCTAAGGAACACTGGAAATCTCCACATAAATGATCCCACCACAGATTAAGGCTATAGGTGACTCTATTGCAGCGGATTGAACATCCCTTCAATAGATGTCAGCATCACTTAACCATCATTTAAAAAGGGTGTACTAGCTAGGACCTTGATTTATTTGTTATCTGTAGCACTTAAGCAAGCCTACGAGGGATAACAATATTATAAGAACCAATAGAAGAAGAAGAAAAAAAAAGAAATAAAACCTCAGTCTAACCTCAAATAGACTTAGAAGACATAGTAACTAGTCTGAGAACATGCAGGTGATCACTGGCTGATCTGGGATCCCAAACACAGTTAGATGGAGTAAATCCATTTTTTCCTACCTTGCTACATTTCTGAATTGGATCATGATATAAGAATTGGGTGTCTGTAGATGACTGTACTACATTATACAACTAATATCCACTTATTATTGAATGTATGCCATGCCTGTCTTTCTGTTTCTCGGTTAAGAGCCTCACAAGGAGACCAATAAAACCAAAAGTTCTGAGTCCGGGGGGTCCTGCAGAGATTGATGCACCTGCTCAGATATGCCCAATTGGCAGCTCAGTCTCCATGTGGAGTTTTGAGTGAGAGGAGCAGGGGCTGCCTCTATTAGGAACTCAGATCACTCACCCCTGATGATGCAGCCTTACCAGGGCATGAGGAAGAGGACCTAGGCAGTACTGATGAGACTTAACAACCTATGGTCAGATGGCAATACTGGAGAAATTCCCCTTTCAGTGGACTAGGGGAAAGGGATACGGGGAAGAGGGAAGAAGGATGGAACTGGAGGACTAAGTAGGCTTCAATCGGGATATATAATGAATAAATTGTGAAGAAAAAAATTTGTAGAAAAAGTCTAAACAAAGAACCAAAAAAATGAAAAAAAATTCTTTTGGTACTCATTTCTTAGAACAATACTGGATAATATGGAAATGTGGGGCAGGAGCACAGAAGGCTTTTGTCAGATTGCCAAAAGCACTTTTTTTCTTTCTTTATTAATTACAATTTATTCACTTTGTATCTCAGCTGTAGCCCCCTCCCTTGTCATTTCCCCATCCAACCCTCCCTCCCTCTTCTCCCCCCTTGCCTCTCCCCAAGTCCACTGATAGGGGAGGTCCTCCTCCGGTTCCATCTGACCCTAGCCTATCAGGTCTCATCAGGACTGTTGCATTGTCTTCCTCTGTGGCCTGGTAAGGCTGTTCTCCCATGAGGGGGAGGTGATCAAAGAAGCAGCCATTGAGTTCATGTCAGGGACAGCCCCTGTTCCCCTTACTAGGGATCCCGCTTGGAGACTGAGCTGCCAAGGGGTACATCTGCAAAAGCACATTTTTCAATAAAAATATTGATTTAAAAAGAGAATAAATAGCAGATCCATGTTAGCAATGTATTCAAATGAGGCAAAAATATAGAACTCTGTAAGAAGATATTGGGACTATCAAAGATTGAGGTACACGTAAAGAAATGCAAGAAAGCACTGGTTCAGAATTCCAGACATTGAAAAGGAAGGTAAGGGAGAAATATAAAGCAATAGAAGATATACATAATTATATTCAGACTTCCAATAATACTAATGATAATTTCTTGGTTTTCTTTAACTGGGATTGTTCTCACATTGATGTTATCAGTGGGTACCTCTTATATAATGGTAAAGAAAGACAATTACAAAATGAAAGTAAATGATGTATGGTTATGTATAATAACCCATTTCTAAGTCAACTTGTTCAAATTATGTATTCTTCATATCTCTGTTAATATCTAATTAAGAGTGACATATTGTCACAGTGTCAGGACTTGTACTGACACTCACATTATACAGAGGTAGCTTAGAAAATATAGAGGAAGTATATCAAGTAGATATAAATTCTAAAAAAATATAATACATCATATGTTTATACATTTTTTGGTAGAAGGATTAAAGAATAATCAATAGCTGCTATTGGTTGTCAATTCTCACATACAATGGAAAACATAGAATATAGGTAAGATTTTAGAGGAAAAAATGTCACATGCTTAAAGCCACAATTACAATATATAAGCTACTGTACTGTCTGGTTTTGTGTGTCAACTTGACACCAGCTAGAGTTATCAGAGAGGAAGGAGCTTCAGTTGAGAGTAAATGGATCCAGGAGATGCAGCTATAAGATATTTTCCTAATTAGTGATCTGTGGATCATCATTGTAGGTGGTGCCATCCCTGGGCTGATAGTCCTTGGTTCTATAAGAAAAGGGGCTGAGCAAGCCGTTTGTAGGAAGCCAGTAAGGAACACTCCTCCATGACATCTGCATCAGCTCCTGCCTCCAGGTTCTATCCCTGCTTGAGTTTATGTTCTTGGTTCCTCCAATGATGGGTTATGATCTAGAAGTGTAAGCTGAATAAGCCATTTCTTCTCCAATTTGCTTTTTGGTCATGGTGTTTCATCACAGCAATAGAAACCCTAACTAAGACAGGTAACCAAACACAATTTGTCATTAAATAAAATGATGTTAATAAACAACATGGCAGATATTGAGTACATTCATCAAAAATGACCTATACCTTCCATACTGGTCTCATTAAATGATAAGGAAAATAAAAGAAAAGTCATAGTAAAGATTAATAAATAGAAATAATATTTCAATTTTGAAATAAGAGAGTATCAGTTTAATGGCTATAGGGGAAGCCCCTAAATTTTAACATTGTTCTTATTTATTGTTTGAGAATTTCACACAATATAATTTAATTATATTCATTCTCTTCCTCAAACACTTACAGGATCCTTACCAACAATCTTACCCATGAACTTCATGTTCTAGCTCTCTTAAGAAAATAATAATGAGGTCCAGTTTGTGCCAACTATACCTGAGCATGGGTCCTGCTCTGGAATGTGTTTGAAATACTGTCAGTATACTGTTGAAAACTGGCTCTCCCTCACTAAGAGCAAGTAAGCACCAAAAGCTTCTTGGATAGGGGTGGAATTCCATGCCTAACTTTTTTCTTTCATGCTGAGACTTTGTTTGCCTTGAGCTTATGCAGGCCTTATACATATTGTCTCAGTCCTGTGAGTTTCTATGTGAGTCTGCTTTGTTGCATTTAGAAATCACTGTTTTCTTGAAGTTACCCACTAACTCTGGTTTTTAGAATCTTTCCACCTCAGTCATTGAAATCTTTTTTTTTATATGTATATATTTTTATTTTTATAAAAATACATATAAATTTATATTTATGTATATATCACTAAATTAAATTGCAATACTCAGTGTAAAGATTTGATATACAAATAATTGCCTCAAGGAAATTTTTTTTGTACTTTTTAAAAAATTTTTTTTAATTTATTTATTTTTATCTCAATCACAGGTTAGGTACTTTGAATCCCG
>CM053765.1:77758083-77776862 GCA_028658305.1 Pachyuromys duprasi | reverse complement strand
AGGACCTCCTTCCCTTCCATCCAACCCCAGCTTATCCTGTCTCCTCAGGGCTGGCTGCAAAGTCCTCCCCTGGGATCTAGCCAGTCTGTCACTCCCTGGCTTATATGGGGGAGGGTCAAAGAGTCAGCCATCAAGATCATGACTGAAACAGTCCCTGTTTCCCTGAATAGGGTCTTCAGCCCTACACCAAGTTATCATGTGCCCCATCCGTGCGGGGGTTCCAGTCCACATCCACAGTCATTGAAATCTTACTGAAGAAATTTGTAGTTTCAGGAAAGCTTTACACCAGATAAGATTGCATATATCTTAAGCAACATTAGTAAATGGCTATCTGGATTATGCTCAGACTATGCAATTAATAATCACAGTCATTCCTCCACAGAGTGAGCAAAATTTCCGAATAAAACATAGCCTCAGTTGCTCATTATTCTTTGACCACAATTTGGCATGCATAATGGCACCCACAAAGTACTTAGAAGTTTGGACCAATTCCATTTAGATTGATTTAGAGGAGGATATATGTCTCTGATATGGAATTGAAATTATGGTGTCCAACAGTCCTAATGGGCTTGGTTATTGATAAGAACAAAGCAAGGACGTACAATCTTATTGAAACTTCATTATCACTGTTTTGATGAGTCAGCTCGAGAAAAAACAAGTATCAATGATGAAGCATAGGAATTTTCTAAATGCTACTCAACAAATGGAAAGTGAAATGTTGGACATTATGGTCTTAGAAATATATACAGGAAGGCAAACAGATGTGTAATTAACAGTTCCATCAATGTAATCCTGAACCTTTGCTTTTAAACAAACAAATAAAATTATCAAACCGAAGAAAAGAATTTAAGATTTCACCTTATAAATAGAAAGTAGTCTAGGCCAAGTCAGATAACCAAGCCACCATCAAAACTAATTGATTCCTTTTTTATTGATATGGTCATTGCCCACTTCCAGTAACATCTCTCTTTTTCTCCTAGCCCACACTATTTTTAAGTGTAAATTACTGATCAGGAATGACTGCAAGGGAGGCAGAAGAATCTATGGACCAACAGTCTGTAACCACAGAATTCCATACATAGGGTTCTCCTTTATTTAGTAGGCTACATTACTGATTCCAAGTTTTCTTTCCTCCAATAAAAAATAATATGTTCACATAATCACTGACAGTAAGGGGAGATTAACTCCTTTGTGATTTATTTAAACCAATAGTGTTTTAAAAGACATGGTGCAAAATGAAGTTTAAGCGTGCAAATGTAATCAAGCTCTCCTTAGGATTTCATGGCTGTGTCCTGGAATAAATTTCAGGTAACAGAACCAAACTCCATTCCCAAAATTTATCCATGCATAGCTGGCCAGTTTCAGAAAGTGAGATGCAGTCATGCCCATTGTAGATCAGATACCATAAGTACACAAAGAAAATGTCTAACAGCTTGGGAAACATCAGTGGGAAAAGTGCTTTCTAGTGAACATGAACTTCTGACTCTATACCTAAGCAAAAAGCCATATGTGGTGGTGCATGCCTATAAAACCAAGTAGAATCCCCAAGATTGTAGCAACTAAACACCCACAGCTAGCCAAAGCTAAGCTTTGGGTTCTGTGGGAGATCATGTGTCAAAAAATAAAGTGAAGAGAAAGACAATAAATATTGATTTCTTCGGGTTCATATACTCACACATGAACCCATGGACAGCTACCCACATTCAACTTGAGCATATATATATATATATATATATATATATATATATATATATATATGTGTGTGTGTGTGTGTGTGTGTGTGTGTATGTATGTATGTGTATACACACACACACATATATATACATATATATATATATATGTATGAAACAGAGAAAAGAAGGAGAGACAGGCTTACAGACAGACAGAGATAAATATAGACACAGAGAGAAGAATTTGGGAAAGTTCTGAAGATACTACATGTACAGAAAATTGCTATCATTTTTTTTTCTGGAGTTAGATGATCACATACGCAAGCACACACATGCATACACACACACACACCACTCACAAGCACACACACAGACACACACAATCACGCACACACACACACTCACACACTCACTCACCTACTTATCTCTGAATGCTGATAAATCTTATCTCAGTTACTCTGCTCTGGTCCTTCAGAACCAAATCTTTTATTTTGTCTCTAATGTCCAAGTTACTATCCAACTCTTTGCAATTCCATCCTTATTTGAGCACTTCTGTTTGGACATTTCCTACCATTCATCACATTCTCATAATATCTTCCCAATTAAATCTGCCCACCTGTGATCACAAACTCATTTATGTGTGATACAGTATAAATGCATAAGAACAACGAACACTACTGTTTATTAAAGGGTGATGTATCGGGCTTATTTAAAATTTTAAGTTAATGTTGATAAAATTCCTGCAAGAACAATTTCAAACTGTGATTTATTTTCACTCTGTTTCATTTATTTTCCTCTATTGTCTGGATGTCGGGTTCTCAACATGGAAAGCAAAAAAAAAAAAAAAAAAAAACAACAAAAAAACCAAAAAACAAAAAACAAAACAAAAAACAAAAAACAAAAAACAAAAAAAAAACCCAAAACCTGGCCGGTACATGGCAGGCATCTACGGCAGCAGCAGCATGATTCAAACACGGGTGCTGTCCTTTGTGATCCTCCATGCCAAATTTTAACAGCGAGTGTGAAGTTGCTAAGGAATGAGGTAGAGGTGCACGGCACACTTGAGCCGTAGCTGGGGAATGAAACTGTCCACCATGCGGACCTCCGAATACTGATTACGTAGCTCCACTAAATTGAATGACAGTCTGAACTACACAATCTGGCAAGTATGTTAACGAAGTGAAGGTGGTTTGTTAAAGCAATATAATTCTCATTTCCAGAGAAACATTATCCATCAGAGGAAAATCAGTAACGACGGTTAAATATTTGGATATCTTCCTACCTGGGAGAGGAGCCTAATTCTCTTTCTAAGCAAAAGAGAAACATCACATGTGAATTGCTGGAACTCAGCCACGATGTAGAACTGGATTTAAACCCTACACATAACTCTTTATGCATGATCTAAAGAAGTCAGTAACTATGAATGAAGACGGAGCATCTTACCTGGGGTCCTCTTTCTTGATGAGCTTCCTTAGGTATGCAGATTTTAGTTTATCTTATATGTCTAATATGTCTAATATCCACTTACAAGTGAGTATATACCATTTGTCTTTTGGGCAGAGTACAGGGAATCTTATGAAAGAAGGGGGACATAGAAAGACTGGAGTGGGCAGGAGCGCCACAAGAAGAATAGCAGAACCAAAACAATCTGGGCACAGGGGTCTTTTGTGAGACTGATACTCCAAACAAGGACCATGCATGGCGATAACCTAGAACCCCTGCAAAGATGTAGTCCATGGCAGCTCAGTGTCCAAGTGATAAGTGTCCAGTAATAAAAACAGCGACTGTCTCTGACATGAACTCATGGGCTGGTTCTTTGTTCATCTCTACCTGAGGAAGGAGCAACCTTACCAGGCCACAGAAGAAGACAATGAAGCCAGTTCTGATGAGACTTGATAGACTAGGGTCAGATGGATGGGGAAGAAGACCTCCCCTATCATTGGACGGGGGAGAGGAGCATAGGAAAAGAACACGGAGGGAGGGTGAGATTGGGACGGGGTTTGAAAGGGGGCTACAGCTGTGATACAAAGTGAATAAACTGAAATTAATAAAAATAAACTTAAAATTTAAAAAGTAGTAACACAGATATTACCATTACCTTTAAAATGTGTATCATAAAGGCAACTGTCTTATGGATTCATTGGAGAAATTAAATGAAGAGTGTCTCATAGGTTAATCATGGAAGCACATGTCTTTCAAACTACCTACTCAGGAGGCTGAGATAGGACTGAAATTGCAAGGAAGAAAGAGAATTAAACATTGTCTCAAAATAAAATATGAGAAGTGTCAGATGTAGTCAGAGGTAGAGTCCTTGCTAGTATGTACAAGGTGAAGTTTGATGCCCAGTACACTTTACAAAAAGAGAAAAATTCATAATTTTGCACGATTCCAACGATCCAGACACCATTATTGAAAGTAGATGATGCAGAGGACTTCTATGATATGAAGAATTGTTCTTTCCCAGTGGAGACATATCTTTCAAAGGGTGGAACAAATTTAAGGAAAAAAAGCACAAGTAAAGAAAGGAGAGTAGAGTATAAGATTTGAAGGTGTTTTGGTAGCTGACGGGGAAAATGAAAATGAGAGTATGATGATGGGGTCAAAGCGGACATGTGTGACTATGTACAGTTGCTGAGGACTTTCTGAAAGGCATCACGCTGAAGTGCATATTATACAAAGAGCCAGATGCTATTTCAGTCCCTAGACTATGAATGCCTTTGTGTAAAGGTGAATGGAAGCAATTTAAATGCAGCTACTTTCATTTGTACCAGAAAGATTAATCCATGTTTCGAACCACTGTTTTCATCCCTTCATTGTTTACCTGGTTTGAGTGTAATTGGACTTGATTAGAATCATGGGAAGCCACTAATTAAAATGATTAACAATATCAATAACAGCAAAGGGAATAGAAAAAAGAAGCCTCTTATTTTTAATGGACTAAACACAGATTCTTGCTGCCTGAATGAATAGAAGTTAATTGAGGAGTGACACCAGGTGACATATTTCTGAAATGTCCATTTTTATGTTCTTAATAAAGGGCACAGTTTTTAAATGAAAAGAGCCCTACCCAAATTATAATTCCTAAGAAGGTGTTTTGTTCTCTCTGTCTCTGTCAATCTGTCTGTCTCTGTGTCTCTCTGTCTCCGTGCATCTCTGTCTCTCTGTCTCTGTCTCTGTCTCTCTGTTTCTTCCTCCTTGACTGAATTAAAACCAATCCATATCCTCAGAATGTTGTCAGGTCCCTGATTATTGAGGCTTGCTTCTCTTCTTAACTCTGGTTATATTTTAGCTTTGCCAGTAATATTTAGATTTCTCTCCTCTGCTTTTGCTTACAAATGAAGTCTCTGTAAATAAGCTTTGAATAGAAAAGATTTTAGACTCAGTGACAGGACACAACACAGCCTCAAGGAGGGAAGGATCAAGCACACATTAAGTTCCTTTTCCCTCCTTATAGGGACAATCCCGGTGTGATTTATTTCTGGAGCACAAGTTAAGTCATTTGAATCATGTTATTCTTTACTTACAGTGTTCATCCTTTACCTCAAACTGGCCTTATCTCTTTACTTCTAGTGCCCATCACAAGTTCTTCACTAGAGGGAATGTGCTCAGTGGCTAGAAGCTCACCTGGTCTACATTTGTATTTTCTTGCTGGGGCTGGTTCTAAAACACTTGGCCTTAGTTCTTCTCCCGGCTAATATGGAATAGACGGGACCTTTTAATAAGGACACACCAATCCTTTTCAAAGTTGTGTTCTGGAAACCTGAGAAAGCCTTTTGCTTTTGTTTATCTCTTTAAAATTTGAGAAATTTTTATTTCCAAATGCGATTAATTTTCTTAATTCTTTATCATCCCTTTCGGGCAGAGAACTAAACTTTACATAGAATGCCCCTTAAGTACATTCACAAAACTGCTACACATGTTCTTCCCACATTCGTTTCACTCAGTCTTCTCAATTCTAAAAAGGTGGTGCCATAAAATTGTTTAAGGGACAGGTTCTGCAGTTCTGAAAACTGAGTTCTGAGACTATGCTTTTTGTATCACAGCATAGGGCATTATGTAGAACCACATTGTGATTAATTAGTTGCTTAAAGGGGAACTTTAAGGTGCTATTGATTTTATGTGTTTGACTGTTTCACCTGCATGTATGTGTGTGCACCACCTGAGTGTGTGGTGCCCACGGACGCCATTGTTAGCATCAAATCCCTTGGAAATGGAGTTATGAATAACTGCAAGAAACCAGTGGTCCACACCTGTAGTCACAACATTCAGGGATGCAGAGAGAAGTGGATCTCCGTGAGTTTGGGGCCAGCCTGGTCTAAAAATCGAGTCCCCTACAGCCAATGCTACAGAGAGAAACCCTGTCTTGGAAAAAAAATGTGGTTGCTGGAAATCAAACCCTGGTCCTCCACAGCAGGAGCAAGTATTCTAAACTGCAGAGCCATCTCTCCTACCTTTCTCATTCCTTACTTTCAAAATGGAAATAAGTATATTATGTACCCAATGGGGTTGTTAGATTTTAAAACATTTTCATAAAGAATTCAGAATTTCATCATATTTTGACCAATTACTTGATAATTTTCAGTTGTTTTAGTACTAGGGCTGTTGTAGGATTATATTTATCTTTAGATCACCAGGGTTTCCTATGCTGCCTGGTGTGGACAACTGTTCATACCTTGAAAGCTGAAATTGGTTTGGCTCTTGATCTTTTCTTTGGGTGGAGTGGGGGAGCAAACCAAATTTTCTAAAAGTGCCATGCTCTTCCCATCATGGGCCTACCCACTCCCACCCCCACATACTTGGCCCTAACAAGTTATTTTATTGTTTCATGCTCTGAACACATGAAGCATTTGGCACGGGGAAGGCTCAGTCAATACCCAAGAGATTGAATTTTCTTTTTCAGATACTGCCTTCTATTATGTCAAAGTAAAGCAAAACATAAGAGGTGATTTCGCTGAGCCTGGCTCACTGCATGGTTTCTCAGGCCTCCCTTTTATTTTCTTCTTTATAAAAATATTAGTAGTTTCTTACAGCAGCATTTTTAACAACAATAACAAAAAAATAGGGTGTTTTTTTTTCAAATGATGTGTTGTTACAGACTCCAAGTTATATAACAAATTTGAAAAAACACATATGGGATATTTCCAGGAATGTCAAAAGCACAATTTCTAGAGCCCTGAGATCACTGTAAAGCTCTTCCTCCTCATTTGTCCCTCCTCTTAACCACTGAGGAAGCTTTTTAAACCTTTAGGATTTTAGCAAGTACCATAATAAACCTACTACCAGGAGTGGGTATGATGTATGCCAATGCCATTTACCTAGATTTATCTAGATATCTAGATTCCTGTTTTGAAATTTGGGGAAAGAAGGATAGAAGAGGGAGAAGTATAAATTCTGTAGATATTCAGACGTAATTATATATATATATATATATACATATATATATATATATAATTTTCAAATGGGTTTGAAGGTAGATATCTTGTAGGGAAAATAAAAAGAGCTTCTCCTAGAAGCCGAAGTTTACCAACAAAGCCAAACAGCTCCAGGTGGGATTCATCAATGTGTTGTTGCTCAAAGTAGTTACAGGAAGATCTCAAGATAATACAGGATCTGAAGTTGTTTTTGGATACCTACCAGTAGCACATGAGACTATAGCTGAAGACACCACATAGCTTAGAGGGATTTTATAGTAAAATCAAACTGCAAATGTACGGAAAGCTTTCAGTTAATTTTCATAGTCCCCAACGTGCTGTTCAAGTGTCAGCCAGAAGAAAAGACATTAATAGTCTCACCTAAATGTGAACCTTACATACTATGAGAGGGAAAACATATGCCCAACTGTTCAATAGTGGAAGTAGCCAACTGTCCTTTAAACTGGATTTGAGGTGCACTCCACAGAAATCCATGCCTGGTAAAGTAAACTTGGCCAAAAAGTAATTTGAGAAAGATGCATTCTAAATTTGTTTTTATCCATAGACAAATGCTACCCTCAGCCTCAATTAGATAAACCTTTCCTTCCAGTGAATTCAGAATCTTGTGACTTCTCAAGGTGCTAAGAATAATTGACAGATAAGTGACAAGATGTTGATTCCATTTCCTATAGCTCAGACAATATTTCAGAATGGGGAGTGTAGAATATAACAGACAGAAGGAAGGAAAAGGGGCAGAAAGTGACATTTTCTGCTCAAGATACAATTATTGCAGTCACAAACTCATGACAGCTGCAGCAGTTTGTCAGCACTGTGTCTGCACAAAAATGGGTCTCTCAAAAGTCGTGTATGAATGGAGAAGGGGCTCAACAGCACTAAATTTTTCTTTCTTAAATATGTGTTATAGCAGTTTCAGGGAGAAGCACGTTGACTTCAGTAGGGTATCCGCTGGTGACCCCCACAAGGCTCCAAAGGACAGTCCCAGTCCAGTGGTCCATGCAAGTGACCTGATTAAGTTAAGTGGGTGCAAAACAAAATAAAAAAATAAAAATCCATGATCTGGGAAAGACACTGTCAGGGAAGAATTGGGTTTTTTAGGACTAGGAACAAGACAGAAGGTAGGGGGAGAGGACAACTGAGTGCAAAGTGTGTGTGTGTGTGTGTGTGTGTGTGTGTGAATGTGCTTATATGGGCACACATGAAATTGTCAAAGAAGTATTTTAAAACAAAAATATTAAAGGCTGAACTGAAGAACATAAGATTGTTAGCATGGACCTTTTCTAATAACTTAAGTAAACACACAGCCAGTTCAGACAGCAAAGAAAACTCATTTGCAACAAACAGGGCTTACAATGCTTTCATTATTTTTAAAATTGATCATCCTGAGTGAGCTATCCCAGAAGTAGAAAGACACACACAGTATATACTCACTCATATAGACATATAGGCAAAGAAGTTGCACATCAGAAGAAAGAGAAAACAGGGAACAAGTCAGGAGCCTGCCACAAAGGGCCTCGGAAAGGCTGTGCCTTGCAGACTATCAAAGCAGATGCTGAGACTTATGGCCAACATTTAGGCAGAGTGCAGGAAATTTTATGAAAGAAGTGGGAAATAGTAAGATCTGGAGAGGATAGGATCTCCGTAAGGAGAGCAACAGAACCAAAACATCTGAGCACAGGGGTCTTTCCTGAGACTGATAGTCCAACCAAGTACCATGCATGGAGATAACCTAGGACTCCTGTACAGATGTAGCCCATGGCAGTTCAATGTCCAACTGGATTCCATAGTAATGGGGACAGGGATTGCCTCTGACATGAACCAATTGGCCTGCTCTTTGATCACCTCACCTGGGTGGGGGAGCATCCTTACCAGGCCACAGAGAAAGACAATGCAGCTACTCCTGATGAGACCTAATAGACTAGGATCAGAAGGAAGGAAAAAAAGACCTCCCCTATCAGTGGACTTGGGGAGGGACATAGGTGCAGAAGGGAAGGAAAGGAAGGATTGGGGCACGGGAGGAAGGAGGGAACTACAGGGGTATATAAGGTGAATAAAGTGTAATTAGCAAAGAATTTAATAAAAAAATTTAAAAAATTGAAGGTCCAAGTCTTCTAATTTAGAAATGGTTTATGCTATGGGAATAGGTTGGATGGATGGTTATTTACTGAACAAAATATGGCATATCTTCCTTGGGAACCTCACATTGTACATGCTAACTCAAAGCTTGTCAGTAATATATTTTCATAAGTTTTTTCATGATGATGAGATGTTTCACTTTGGGAGTGATACGTGCGCCCTGTCAGTTTCAAAGGGGATGCTTACCTAACAGCAACACTTCTCAAACTTACACACTTGTTCTGTCTATCCATTCTGGACAGCATGCAAAAAATAAATAACATAAACCTTGAGGGTCAAATGAAGCCCAGACCAAAAATGTGATAGTCCACTGTGGTATGAGAAAAACCAATGTTTATTCTCTAAAGATATTTTCTAAGGATAATGAGCCAGCTTAAGTGGTATGGCTTGGTAAAATATTTGAGCAGTTTAAAATTTAAATCAAAATATTGAATTTTGTCATTTCTATAAAACATTTTAATATAAGAAGTGATGATTACTGTAGTTTTTTCCCTGTTGTAAAATAGCTCTCAATATATCTTATATCTTTATTAGGCTTCTTTTTCTGGAATGGCTAACTGTGATAAATGTGAGAATTCTGGCCTTTGCATAATTATCCTACCAATAAAAAAGGGATAATCCAAAGGACATTCTCATATAAAAACTGTATGCCCATATGTAAAAATGATAATAAAAATAATTTATTAGTGGTATACCAGAAATCAGATATTCAGGCTGATGTAAGCATGTAAATAAAACGAATGCAAACTGAAGCTTATTTATATAGCAGGTTCATTAATTCTAGCTTTATTATTATTCCTATAATTTACATGTATATTTGAAAATATGTTAGGGATACCACCATTTAAAAAATAGCAATGAGAATGAATTCTGCACCTAGTCATGTCCTCCACATCCTTTTAGCCTTGTGTGGGTGTTGTGCAAATGCATATGCCTATGTCAAAGTTATGCTGAAATCATTAGCATATGTAATTCTTGGGTAAATCCTTCCCTACTTTCCAATGAAATTTTATGATAAATATGGCTAAATGCATGACACAAAAGAATAAAGTGAATGGTTTTGATCCTAGCCATTCTGATGGGCATACGGTGAAATCTCAGGGTAGTTTTGATTTGCATTTCCCAGATGACTAAGGATATTGAGCATTTCTTTAGGTGTTTCCATGCCATTCGATATTCCTCTGTTTAGAATTCTGTTTAGCTCTGTACTCCAATTTTTAATTGGATTGCTTGGTTTGTTGGTGTTTAACTTCTTGAGTTCTTTATATATTCTAGACATTAGCCCTCTGTCAGATGTAGGGTTGGTGAAGATCTTTTCCCAGTCTGTAGGCTATAATTTTGTTCTGTTGACAGTGTCCTTTGCTTTACAGAAGTGTTTCAGTATAGCAGCTTTATTCATTATAGCCAGGACTTGAAAAAACCTAGATGTCTCTCAACTGAAGAATGGATACAGAAATTGTGGTACATTTACACAACGGAATACTACTCAGCAATTAAGAACAAGGAAAGTACGAAATTTGCAGGCAAATGGATGAAACTAGAAAAGATCATCCTGAGTGAGGTGACACAGAAACAGAAAGACCCACCTGGTTTATACTCCCTTAGAGGTAGATATTAGCCACATCAAAAAGGATTAAACATACTAAAATCTATAGTTCTAAAGAAGCTAAACAACAAGGAGGACCTTAGGGAAGAGGCTTAATCCTCATTCAGAAGGACAAACAGGATAGATATCACAAGTAGGAGAAGGCAGGGAATAAGTCAGGAACCTTTTACAGGGGGCCTCTGAAAGACTACCCATCAGGTTATGGAAGCAGATGCTGGGACTCCTAGCCAAACTTTGGGCAGAGTGCAGGGAATCTTATGGAAGAAGGGGGAGATAGAAAGACCTAGATAGAAGCATGAGCTCTACAATTCCAACAAAGCCCCCCCCCAAAAAAATCTGTGCTCAAGGGGTCCTGCAGAGACTGATAAATCAGCCAAGGACTGTGAGTAGAGAAGACATAGCCCCCCTACTCAGATGTAGCCCATGGGCATATCAGTCTCCATTGTAAGAGGAACAGGGAACTGTCTCAGACATGGACTCAGTGACTGTACTTTTGATCACTTACCCCTGGAAAGGTGGCCTAACTAGGCCACAGACTGTCTCATCCAGACTGTCCTGATGAAACCTGATATGCTAGGGTCAGATAGTAGGGAAGAAGGACCTCACTTATCAGTGGGCTAGGGGAGGGACAAAGGGGGAAGAGGAAGGGAGGATGGGACCAGGAGGAGATGAGGGAGTGGCTACAGCCAGGATACAAAGTGAATAAATTGTAATAAACAATAATAAATTTTTAAAAAGAATAAAGTGTAGGTAAACCCAACATTTCACTTGTGAGGGGCTAATTATTGCCTTTTGTAATCTGTCTTCTTTAATTCTCTGCACTAAAGAGACTATGAAATTGGCATACGTTCTTGGAGATAAAGGAGTTCAAGTGATACATTCTTAGCCAATGAGATATGAAGAGGAATCAGACGAGGCATTGGTATGTAATTAATAATTTAGTTAATGGGACAACATGGTGAGGACTGATATTGTCTGTTTCTTTTCTTTTTGTCCCAAGTTGATTTGTTGTTGGTGTGTGTAATTAGGAGAACCATATTTGAGCATGATTGAAAGATGGTTACAAATGATGTTACCCACATTTTTATTTCATTGTGGTTGGTAAAAGAAATTGAAGTATTGTTATTTGTTTAGGAAAAGAGTAATCGATTTTCTGTTATAGAGAAAAAAGCTATCTGATATCTCTGTGGGCAGAACATCTTTTACAGTAATTTACTTAGTCTCTGAGTGACCATCTGTGAGCAATTCTCTCTCCTACATGACCTTAGAATTCACCAGCCAGCTCAGGTTTCCCAAAGACTCAAGTCTGGGAATTCGGTGAGTTTATTTACTCTCTATACCAATTACAGAAAAATAAAATAAAATAAAACAAAATAAAATAAATGCAGCTATTTTAGAACTCTCATCAAACCAACCAACAGTGGGATAAATTAAAACTTCCAAACTGACTGGTATCCAGCATTATTATACTACTGATATTGCAAGCAATACAAGTTCATATACAGGTAATGTCTGCAGCCCATAAACTATATAAGTATGTGTTTGTGGCCATAGACTTTCCCCATTCACTCTAATGAGAATAGCCTTTTCTCTGGTAAGCTTGGTGGCAATGCAGATTAATGTGGGCAATGCAGAAACCATTTCAGGAACTATCAGAAGACATCAATTGTCAAGTAATTAGAAGATTGCTTTGTAAGTGAACAGCTATATAATCCTGACTGCTCAAATCACTGTAATCATTTTATTTGTCCTATTCTCTAGAGGAATCTTAAACAAAACCTGCAGTGATTGCTTTGTTATTTCAAACCTGCCTAGTAATTTTCCAATGTATTAGAAGAGATTCACTGTTTTCACTGTTTGGGAGGATTGGGAGGGGGATTGAGAGTCTGCCTGATGAAACTGTTCATTTTCAGTCAACATAATTACTCTGCATCCACACATCTGCTGTTTAAACAATACCACACTCTCATTTCTTGCTTTGCTAATAATTATCTTAATGGGATGATACATCTTTGTTCAACCTGAAAAAATTACCAGCCTTATTTGTACATTGTGAAAATCATGCTTAGTCAAATAAAATGATTTGGTTTCGGCTGATGTCATTCATGCAGTTCAAGTCCTTGACCTTCCAAAACAAGGCAAGAGAGATCAAAACCGAAGACATGAATCCTAGCTTATATAGCAGTGTATAAAATATTGGAAGACTACTCCCCACCCTCACAACAAGAGATATGTATTCTTTGTCTAAGTCCTCAAACACTGTTTTATGACATGTCCAGTCATTACCAAAGACTGTCAAACAATTTCCCTAGCCCATTTGTTTTTTGATTCCCACCACATCTAAGCTTTTATGAAATCTTCAGTGTTGCCATAATCTTCTGTACCTAATTTAAATCATCCTTACTATATGGCAGGCCTCCCTCTGCTTTTGCTTACAAAGCTTTTGTTTGCCTATTTGGGTCCTTGGATTTGCCTTTTCAGTAGCTAGGTCTCAGGTAGCCCAGGCTGCCCAAGAGCCTAATTAGCTAATGATAGCCTTGAACTCTTTTTTTAATGTCCTCTTTTATGTATGTATGTATGTATGTATGTATGTATCTATCTATCTATCTATCTATTACAGTTTTTCACTTTGTAACCGCACTGTAGCTCCCTCTCTCATCTCTTCCTAGTTCCATCCACTGTCCATCTTCTCCCCTTATGCCCTTTCCTTAGTCCCCTGATAGGGGAGGTCCTCTTCCTCTTCTATCGGACCCTAACCTATCAGGTCTAATCAGGACTGGATGCATCATCTTTCTCTGTGGTCTGGCAAGGCTACACACATCCCCTCATGGGGAGGTGAACAAAAAGCCAGCTACTGAGTTCTTGTCAGAGACAGTCCCTGATCCCCTTACTAGGAAACCCACGAGCATTATGGAAGGAGATACTGATATTCATAGCCAAACTTTGGGCCAAGTGCAGGAAGACTTATGGAAGAAGAGAGAGACAGAAGAACCTGGAGGGGACAGGAACTCCACAAGGAGACCAACAGAGACAAAAAAAACCTGGGCCTTGAGCTCTTAATACTCTTGCCTCTATATCTAGAGGGTTGGGGTTATATAATGCTTTCTTCTTCCTTTCTCTATCATCTTCTCACTAGAATTCCTATGTTTCACCCTTTGTTCTACAATGTAAATTGCCTGGGAGAATCTCCTCACTTTTAAAATAAAAGTCACATGGCCTACATATCTTAAAACATCTGCTGTTGAATTCCTTCTTTCTTAATATATAGTGCGAGATAATTTCTGGTTTCTCCTTCACCATATGTCTCAGAATAGAAGACTTACTACGTGCTTCACAACTTGAAAGGAGAATCTGTAAGCCGTATCTTTGATATTTCCTTCAAGATAGTTTTGATCAACTACTACTGAATATATAGTATGGTTTCGTCTTTCTACTAACAGTAAAAGCCAAAAAAGAAGATAAATAGTAAATTGTGGACTAAACTCCTTATGGTGCACCTTTTTCTTTTCAATTAATTAATTAATTAATTCATTCATTCATTTATTTTTGAGGTTTAGTATTGGGAGATGCTGTCCTGAAAGTCAATGGGGAGGCTGGAGAAGCCTCACCTGCTCCTTTAGAGTTCACATATGTGACTCACAGGTATACTCTTCTATGCAAGTAAGTCAGGAATTGACAAGGGGATCATCAAGGAGGATCTCTGGGAAAGATTCATGCAGGTATTTCAATCCCCATGACAAGGTCAGGAGCGCAATAAAGGTTGTGAGAATATTATAGCATCACTTTCCTTATCACTTTCCTGTTTAGAATAAAAGAATCATAGGCAGGGCCCAAAGGAAGACCTCAAATATCCCTCCTGGTCCATAACAGGATGAAAAGATGACTCAGATGCAAAGCTATACTGGCCCTCAGGCAAAAGATATGAAACCTATTGCAGCATCTATTGTCAGAAGGTGAGTTTAGACATGGAAGTTGTTTGACTGAAAGACACAAGCAAGGATATAAAAAGCATACCCTATCAGTGGACTTGGAAAGGTGCAGGGAGGAGATGAGGGAGGGAAGGAGAGTATAGGGAGGGAATGTGGGAGGGGGCTATGGCTGGGATACAAAGTACATAACCTGTGATTAATATAAAATAAAAATGAAAAAAAAGATAATTAAAAAGCATAACCCAGACAGACACTGGACTTGTACATGCATAGATTCAACTTTTCAATCCTAAGATGGCCTTTAACTACTCTCTACCTTTCTTTCCCACTATGTTACAATGGGGATACCTAGCTCTATCACCTTATACCTGTCTGCCAACTCTTTGTATTTGGATAACTTTTGGGTAGTTTCAGGGGCAAGAAATGGAGAGTTTTGCCTGAGATGCCCAGAGTGATACACATATTTATTTGGATAGTTTTGGATGCTGGACTTTGAGATTTTGCAGTTGGTGATATCACAGGAATTTATTATAGCACACAGGAATCGAATTTGGTCACTGCTACCCCCATGTAACTTACACTGCTCTCCCATGTTATCAATTTTATTCTTCTCCTTTCTGTTTTTCCATATGTCTCTGTAACATATGAGTAAATTATTGGTATGCATACCAAACACAGATAGGCATACTATTAAGTTCGTTTTTATTGTCTAAGTATCTTCTTCACTGTTAAAATAGGACTCTCCTTAGGAATGGTGTTTTTTTCTAAGTTTCATAGTTGTGTCTCTGGTGTCCCTGATAGGGGCACTGGTAGATAGCAAGTGATCCAACTGTTGAGTAGATAAATCATTACTTTATTTTCTGTATTCTTTTTTTGATAGTTGTGGATTTATTGTATGTGTGTCTGTGTGCCTGTGTGTGTTGTGTACCAGACACATGAAAGAATCTGCAGAGGCTGGAAGATGGTGTTGGATAGCTTAGAAGTGGAGTTAGAGAAGATTATGAGCTTCAGTGTGAGTGCTGGGAACCAAACCAGTGTCTGGTGCAAGCATAGTAGGCACTCTCTTTTAAGTAATTTATATTCTTTCAATATTATATCTCTAACTCAGTTTCCTTTCCTTCCCTTTCCCCCAGCCTCTCTTCCCACCACGCCCCCCCCCCTCCTGAAAATCCACTGACACTTCACCTCCCCTCAGAAAAGAGCAAGCTTCCCAGGGTCATCAACAACAATATCAATAAATCAAAAACACAGAATAACAAGCTACATAAAGACCAGGTGCATACCATCACATCAAGGCTGAGTGAGTCAAACAGTAGAAGTAAATGGGTGGGACAAGTAGGCAGAAATGTCAGGGACATTCCCTGCTCTTACTGTTAGTATTAAAAAAAAACCCCACCAATGTCAAAAGAATGAAAGCTCTCTTTTGCTCATGGATTGACAGGATTAACAGAGTAAAAAAGGCCCACCTACTAAAAGCAGTCTACAGAATCAATGCAATCCCCATCAATACAACCCTTTACAGACTTGAAAGAATACTCAACCTCAGATGTGGGGGAGGGGGTCACAGCCTAACTAAAACAATCCTATACAATAAAAGAACTTCCAGAAGTATCACTATTCCTGCTTTTCAAACTGTACTACAGAGCTGTAGTAATAGAAATCACATGCTATCTGCTTTAAAATAATATGAACTCTTAACTACTGAACTAAATTTTTTTAGTCCCTATTACTAATATGTTTGTAAAACTTCTCTAACCATCTATTCTTCATATTGAATCCACATATCTATTGAACAGTTTCTATCTTCATGGGACCACCTAATCCTTATGTAACTGTTCTACATAATAAGTATCAGGATTTTTATGTAAGGTTGCTTAAGCAAGACTGTCAAAGTGCATAGAAAAAAATCATGTTTTTGAGGGAAAGACAGAGGAACTAGAGTACTGAATCATGGTTCTGATCACTAAAGAGACAATATAATTGAGTAAACTGAAGAAATTCTTATGTGAGAAGTCACGTGGGGGATATTTCCTCATTATATAAAGCTTCCTTTTTCTTTATAACCTATGGATAGTGGAAATCTTCCCTAACACTTTCATAGTCTCTTGTGATTGTATCAGTGTGATGAATGAGCATTTGCCAAAAAAAATGAACATTGGCCTTGAAGTTCATTACCTAAAGCATACTAATATTTCTGTAAGTAGAAGAAAGTGGGTTTGGTTATCTTAAATTTTTCATCCAGTTTTCCAGAATAAACGACTAGTCCAAATCACAATATTAAAGGTGATGCAGAAAAATATTATTATATTTGATAAATATCCTTGAAGAAAATATGCATCTTTTCTTGGTGCACAATATTTCCTGGTGTTAAACAAACTAAAATATGAAGAAGGGAAAGAAGAATATGAGGAAGTAGAAGACAAGGACGAAAAAAAGGAAGAGAAAGATGAAGAGGACAAGGAGAAGGAAGATAAGAAGGAGGAAGATGAGGAGAAGGATGAAGATGACAGTGCGGAACCAACAAGAGGATGGTGTGCAACAAGACAAAAGGAGTAGAAGCATTCTTTTCAGATTTGTTTTATTTTATGTGTATGAGTGCTTTGCTGTATGGGCATCAAATGCATGCCTTATGAATACAGAGGGGAAGAGGCTATTGGAAGGATGGTTACAGATGGTTGTGAGCTATTATATGGGTGCTGGGAACCAAAGTCTGGTCCTCTACAATGGAGCAAGTCCTCTTAACTACTAAGCTATCTGTCCAACCTGACTAGTAGAAACACTCCATAAAGCAAATAGATGCATATTTGAATTTAGAAATTCTACCTTGGTAGTTAAGTCTGAAATGAGATTTCAAGGGATTTGGAATTGGACAAGTTACAGTGAGAATCTGGACATCAGTCTATCATCTGCAAAACAAACTTAAGGACATAACTTGCCTTCCCAAAGAATTCAAAGGCACAGGGATATCATGCTTGAAATAATTAAAATTTATTCACAATAAGTTATTTTCTTTTTTTGTTTGTTTGTTTGTTTGCTTTACTACAAGGTCTTATTATATAGACCAAGCTGGCCTAGAATTTAAAGTGTGTGCCTGGGTTCTGATCTGTTTTACCTTACTTTTGGGTCTAATCATTTTTTTATTTTATTTTATTCTTTGTGGTTTCATATGAACAGTTTAGCTTTCCCTAATAGTCAGTCAGTCTTGAAAGACAAAAGCCTCAATATATTTTATTTCTCACAGTCCCAGCAGAGTATCACACACACACAAAGTACTCAGTAAATATTTGAACTCATAGTAGTACCTCTGCCTCTACCTCCTTTTCACCATTGTTTAACCTTTCTTTTCTCATAGCTCCTACCAGCGGCCACATGGCTCTCTCCACTTGGATGATAGTGAATACTGGTCCAACAGAGCATCCTCTTATAAGGGGAAATCCCACCGCCCTGTCTTTGAGAACAGCATGGACAAGATGTACAGGAGCTTATACAAGAAGGCCTGTAGTTCTACTTCTCACACACAGGAAAGCTTCTGACACCATCGGCTACCACCTGTATGAGAATCCGTGTCAACTTCTCAATGAAAGCGTTTGATGTGATCTGTATTTGTATGCCTTTCTTTAAAACAGGTGTTCGCTGAGTAACAGACTCAACCCAGCATAATCCTACAAGTGGTAAATTATCAGTCAAGCCTTTATTACAGAAGAATGTGCTGTTTCCAATATCAAAACTCTTCAGTTCAGTCACAACCTCCAATTTGTGACAAGGCTCTCCTGCCACATGCGCCCACACCACCATCAGCAAAGTGGGAAAAGGTTCTTTCGAGAGTGTTCTTCCATTTTTATTCCCTTTTAACTTCCTTTTTACCTCCGTGGCTGGTTATGTTTTCTGGGTAATAATTAATATCAACTTCCTGTTCTCAGTAACGAGCAAAAAGATGTTCTCTGCAGAAATGATTTTCAAGAATTTAAACCTGTTTTAACCTATTATCTATCTTTTTCCCCTTAGAAGA
>CM053765.1:77703665-77757583 GCA_028658305.1 Pachyuromys duprasi | reverse complement strand
CTCGGTGTCAGACTGAAGACGCTAGTGAGGGAAACAGGGACTGTTTCAGTCATGAACTTGATGGCTGACTCTTTGACCCTCACACATACATGCAGGGGAGTGACAGACTGGCTAGATCCCAGGGGAGGACATTGCAGCCAGCCCTGAGGAGACAGGATGAGCTGGGGTTGGATGGAAGGGGAGGAGGTCCTCTCCTGTTGGTGGACTTGGAGGGGGCGGGGAGGAGATAAGGGAGGGAGGGTAAGGGTGGGAGGGAATGAGGGAGGGTGTGGGTGGGAGGGAATGAGGGAGGGTGCTACCCTTGGGATGCAAAGTACCTAACCTGTGATTGATACAAAAATAAATTAATTAATTAAAAATTTTTATTCTTCCTGATATATGAGAATAGATTTGAGGTTTTAAACACTGAACAATAAAAGACCTAACAATGAAGGTACAATGGTACAAAAGATACCTTTCATACTATGCAAAGAATTTTGAAGTTTTCTGTTTGATAATTAAAATTCAATGTCCTAGCCACAGGGAGCGAAGGGACTTTTCTCAGATGTGTAAGAGCAGTGAGTGGTTTTTCCTAACCTGAAGCTAGTTTTCATCCTGTACTCATTGTCATTCCTGACTAATGAGTAACAAGTTCGTGTTCCCATCTGGCTTTCTGTAGCTAAGAATAGCAGTAGCATAAGGTGAAATGTCAGTGGAAAGAAACAGTGGTTCATGCCATTTGTAAAATCTAATCACAGAGCTCTACATCCACAGAAGCCTAATATCCTAGAAAATATTCTCAAGCATGAATATCCCATTCCACAGAGTAGTTCAAAGTGATTAAAGTAAGGAATATAGTTTTGACTCTTACGTTCAATAAATGTCAACATAAATTAACCTCTGCCTTCTTGAGTTTATTTATAGAAGTAAAAATCAAACTCTGCCTTGTAAATTAATGGTTTTTAGAATCAAAAGCATATGCATCA
The DNA here is from genome assembly GCA_028658305.1 of Pachyuromys duprasi. Classification (NCBI taxonomy): domain Eukaryota; kingdom Metazoa; phylum Chordata; class Mammalia; order Rodentia; family Muridae; genus Pachyuromys; species Pachyuromys duprasi. The sequence continues at coordinate 77,756,618 of CM053765.1, read as the reverse complement.
TGCTATTCAGAAGTTGGTGGCTACAGCTGCAACAAAGACTACTGAACAATGCTTTGATTACCACAGTGACAAATGAAATTGGTAATTAAGTCACATCACACATCCAGAAACATCACTGGATATATTGATAATATGGTGACAGTTTTGAAAACCACAGAAAGGTGATCTCAGATATTTGACACAGTAAGACATGAAAGGAAATCTTGGGAAAATGTATTTGCTCATAACAACATACCAAAGAGACTGAAGTCCATGTAAATAACTTAAAGGAAGTAAGGACAACAGGAAGAGGGAATAACCAGGCTACAATTCTATGACATCAGAGTAGTAGAGAAGGTAGAGCTCTCTTATCTCTGTAAAGTCTAGAAAATGCTTTGACCAGAAATTGGTAATTAAAGTAATAGTTTTATATTTTGACAGCTAAATTTTAAAAAGGAAACAAAAAACACATTACAAAGAAAACCATGTTTGTTTGTTTGTTTGTTTGTTTGTTTGTTTCATTTAACCTCCAAAGGAGTTTCTCCCAAGGAGAAGCTGCCAAGGAGAAGTTGTCTCCCTAACTACTTCACGTAAAGCACAAGGTGTTTATATCATAAAGGGATCAAGGAGACCTTAAGGACAAAAACATCTGAGATTTCAAATTTAACATTTTATGAGAAAATTTAAAAAACAGGTTTTTTTTCTCTTGAACAAATATACTATAATTAGTGTTCCATCCTAATTTAATCATACAATGTGTACAGACCAATCAAATTGTAGAAAAACATTCAAGAAAATCTCATATTTGTAACATGCTTCATAATAAACATTTTAAAGACCTTTTCTCTTATATGAATCTTCTAATTAGCTTTCATCCTAGGAAGTATTAAAGATGGCTTTTTTTCCATTAGGGAGAACACAAGGGTCAGCGAAGCTAACATAGCTAGGTAGCAGGAATACCAGAATTAAGAGTTAAGGTTTCTGAGTCTCCACTGACTGTTCTTTCTACCATGTCTACTTTCTTTTTTTTAATATAATTTATTTATTTTTATATTAATCACAGGTTAGGTACTTTGCATCCCAGGCATAGGCCTCTCCCTCATTCCCTCCCACTCTTCCCATCCCTCCCTCATCTCCTCCCCGCCCCCTCCAAGTCCACCAACAGGGGAGGACCTCCTCCCCTTCCATCAGACTCCAGCTCATCCTGTCTCCTCAGGGCTGGCTGCAATGTCCTCCCCTGGTATCGAGCCAGGCTGTTACTCCCTGGCATGTATGGGGGAGGGTCAAAGAGCCAGCCATTGAGTTCATGACAGAAACAGTCCCTGTTCCCCTTACTAGGGTCTTCAGTTGGACACCGAACTACCATGGGCCACATGTGAGCAGGGATTCTAGGCCATATCCATACATGGTCCTTGGTTGAAGAAACTGTCTTGTAAAAGACCCCTGTGCCCTGATCAATTTGGTCTTTGTGGAGCTCTTGTTCTCCCCAAGTCTTACTAACTTCCCCTATTTTCATTATTATTCCCAGCCCTCTGCCGAAGGCTTGGTTGTGAGTCTTAATATCTACTTTCTTACTTTGCTATATTGATTCTTTCAGAGGCCCTCTTTGGTATGTTCCTGTCCTATTGCTTGTTTTCTCCTCCATTCAATGTCCATCCCAGTTTTATCAACTGGTATTATTGCACTAGAAATTTAGCCCTTTAATGTTGTAGCCGTTCTCTGGTAGGTAGGTATGAGTCCTTGCATCTTGGCAAAGTCCATATGGAAATGGGAGATGGATGTCAAAAGATGTTGGTACATTATAATCTTGGCAAGTACAGAGTAGAAACTTGTGGCAGTAACTGTATCTTTCTGCCCCTCTTGGCAAGGCTCAGTGGTTGGGAGTTTGGCAGTCTTACCACACTGCATGGGTTTCCACCCTGGTTTTCACACAATTCTCCTTCATAGGAGTTTTGATAACTATCTGAAGCATTTAAGTACTTTAACAAGTACCTAATACAGTATAAGTACATAGTAAAAATTGATAAATCTATTGTAACTTCCATAATATTATTCATAATCTTAGTCATGATCACCATAATCATTAGCATCGTTGTCTTCATCATCATTGGTGCCATTATTTGTCCAATATATGGAATATTTTCTTGAGAAGAAGTAAATAAAGAAAATCAAAACTTCAGCTGTTGTAAAAATCATTTGAAAAGCTTTCCTTTTGTTGCAAGCAGATTATTCTCTCATAGAGTACATCCATGGTTTTTACTCTGTACACACTCTTCCAAGCTCCACCACACTGTTCCTCAGAACCACTCTCCCTCCATTTCTCTTCAGAATAGAGCAGGCCTCCAAGAAACAAAACAAACAAAAACATGACAAAGCAGGATACAAAAAGACAAGGGAAGTTATCATGTCAAGACTGAGGTAGCCCAAACAGAGGAAAAGAGTCTCAACAGAAAACAAGGGTCAGAGACACACCTGTTACTGCTGTTCACCCTACAAAAACCATCAAGCTACACAGGTAACAACCATTACATGACATACAGAGGACTTTGCACAGACCAATATAGTCACCTTGTTTTCTGTTTCTGTCTCTGTGAGCCCAAGTAAGCCCCTGCTTAGTTGATTCAGTGGTCCTGGTATCCTCTATCCCCTCTGAATCCTATAATAATCCTGGCCCCAACACACACACACACACACACACATACACTTTTGTGGGATTTCATCTCTGAGGGAAGAACCCAATGAAGATCTCCAATTTAGGCTCTCCAAATAATGTGTAGCTGTGGGTCTCTGTACCTGGTCCCATATGCTGCCTACAGAAGCATCTCCGATGATGACTAGACAAGGCACCAATCTAAGAGCACAGCAGAGTATCAATGGAATTTCCTTGATTTGTTGACAAGTTCTGTTTGAATCTACACTAAGGCTACAGGCCCTTCAGTCTCTAGTTCCTGGCTATCTAGGCAGTGTAGGGCATGGGCTTTCTCTTGTGGGATTGGCTTCAAATGAAACCAGATATTAGGTGGCCACTCCCACATGTTCTGCGCCTTTAATGATCCAATACATCTTCTGGCACGACAGATTGTAGATTGCAGGTTTTGTGGCTGGGTTAGTTTATCTCTCCATAGCATGCTGACCAATTTCCTGTGCCAAAGAGACTAGAACATAGGGATGAAGACTCCTCGGTGGCACCAGCTTAACTTCTCTACGTTCAATTGGGCGTATGGAACCTGCCCTCAGCAATGGAACACACTGTCAGTTCTCAAAGAGCAACCTTCGGTCCTAGCATCAGCCTGGGTTGTTTGGGGAACTTCGTGAGACCCCTATGGCCAATCACTCAACCTAATTCAACACAGTCCAAGCACTGGAAGCCTCGCCTGACTAAAAAAGATGGTAAGTTCAGAATCCATTATTAGGAGTCCTCACTAGGGTCACCATCATACACTCCAGGAAGTTTCTGCTGCACTAGGTTTCAACACCATCCCCGACCATCCCCAACACAGTCCCAGCTGTTTCTCCACCCCCTGCCCCACTCTCTCTCAATACCCACCACTCCTGATACCAGCTGCCATCCCTACATGCTCAGTCCACCCACAAAATCTATTCTATTTCATCTTCCTATGGAATCCATTTATCCCCCTTAGTGCCTTCCTCTTTACCTAACCTGTTGTCAATTACTTAGTAGCTAATACCTACTTATAAATAAATGCACACACTATTGTATTTTTGGGTCTTGATTATTTAACTCACGATGCTGTTTTCTAGTTCATCCATTTGCCTGAGGATCTCATGATGTCATTTTTTAAAATATTGTGTAAATATATCACATTTTGTTTATCTATTCTTCTGTTGAGGGACATCTAGGCTTTTTCCAGTTTCTGGCTCTAAAGAATAAAGCTGCGGAAAACATGGTTAGGCAATTATCCTTGTGATAGAATAAAGTCTCTCTTGGGTATACTTCCAAGAGGGTTATAGCTGGATCTTGAGGTAGATTGATTCCCAATATTCTGAGAAACCACGATATTGATTTGCAAAGCAGCTGTACAAGTGTTCATTCCTACCAGCGATGGTGTTCACCAGCAGGAGCTGTCACTTGTATTGCTGCTCTTAGCCATTCTGACAGGTGTGAGGTGTTATCTCAAAGTAGACTCAATTTGCATTTTCCTGATTTATAAAGATGTTGAACATTTACTTAAGTGCTTCTCAGATATTTGAGTTTCCTGTAGTGAAAATTCTGTTTGGATCAGTACTGTTTCTTAATTGGATTATTTGTTCTTTTGATATCTAGTTTCTTGAATCTTTAAAAATATTTTGGATATTAATCTTCTATAGAACATTGAATTAATAAAAATCCTTTCCAGTTCTGTAGGCTGCTGTGTTGTCTGATTGACAGTGTCCCTTTCTTTGCAGAAGCTTTTCAGCTTCATGAAGTGCGATTTACTAATTGTCTATATTATTGCTTGTGCCTTTGGTTGATGCTCAGTTCAGGAAGTTGGCTATCGTGCTAATATGTTCATGGCTATTCCCCACTTTTTCCTCTATTAGATTTAGTGTATGTCATTGTATGTTGATATCTTTGATCCACCTGGACTTGAGATTTGTGCATGATGACATGGATCTATTTGTATTCTTCTGCATGCAAACATTCAGTTTGACCAGAACCATCTGTCAAAGATGCTGTCTTTTCCAGTGTGTATTTCTCACTTATTTACCAAAAATCATATGTCCATGGGTGTATGAATTTATTTTATCTGGGTATTAAATATAATTGAATTCTATTGGTCAACTTGCTTTTATGCTAATAGCATACTATTTTTATTATATAGCTTTGTAGTACAATTTGAAATCTAGGATGATGATACCTCCAGAAGTTCTTTTATTGTTTCTTCATCTGAATATCCTGACCTCTGAGGGTCATTATATCATATTTAAACTCTAGAATAGAACCTGGAACATAATAAGTTCTTAAAAAGATTGACTCCTTTAGCTACTATTGACACAGAAAATACTAAAAGATGCTTTTTCAATGTGCTCTTAAACTAATGCTGCAGAATGTCCTAAGATGGTTGCCCAGGACATTAAAAAACAATGATCATTCCTAAGTCTATGGTGGGGACTGAGATCACACTTTTCTTACAGGCTTCTAGGTAAGGCTACAGCTAGGGGGTCAGGTCACACTTTGAACTGAAAGAAAGTAGGGACTTTCTTCCATGATTCAGAAGCTCTTGTTTAGAATTAAGAGCCAGGCTGGGTACTTAATGTGTAGCTAATTTTCAAAGATATTCTAAGACACACTGAAGCCACAGAAACCAGGAATGTCACTTCAGCCAGTTCTATTAACATTCTTTGACAGTGCAGTTCACTAAAGACAGCCTTATCGAATTCCTGATTCATTGTCATGACTTCAGGGTGAAATGATTGTTATGTTTAGCACTCTCATTCCCTTCTGTAACAGAGGCAAATGAGTCAATTTTCCAAACTGGGTAAGGAGATAATCCTTCTCAATTTACTAACATAATTCATCAAATTTTAAGAAGCCTTAGACAGGCATTCATTTTGCAAGTTCAATTAGATAATTTTCTAACATAAATATTAGAGACAATAAAGAATTTAATGCAAGCTTGACAGCCATTTAATAGTTCCTTTTACAATATATTGATACATTTTTTCATGTTTTCTTGAGGGCTTTATGACATAGCAGCATCAAAATATCTATTTTAGTTCAATTCTGTACATTTTAAACTTAACATGCAGTTTAATAATAAATGGTATAGAATTAGATGTCAAGGGCAGTGGAACAGTCAGTTTTGAGTCAGGAAGTGGTCAGATCAACCTCCAGGGCGGCTGATACCCATGTTTACCCTGGATCATCTGTCTTAGCACTGGAAGTCTCAAGTTCACAGGAAAACAAGCATAGTTAGTTGTGCAGGATGAAGTCCAGAATGTATTTCTACAGTACTGAAATTGGCTTAATTGAATATTCTTCATAGCTAAGTATTGCCATGGAGTTTTCAGAGAGAACAAATGAGTGGGCCACACTGCACATTTAATAAGGAGAAATTCTTGAAGCTAAAGATTAAAGCAAAATCTTTAATTATACATCTGTATCTTTTTCTACCATATCACTCTGTTGGACCTCTGAATGCCTCATTATCTATTGATCAACTTGGACAGAAGAAAACTGACCCATTTTTAGAACAGGAATAATAATGATACAATTTATTCTATACCTTCCTTCAGCAAAGTACTTGCTGAGCACCTTATCTGTTATTGTCTTCAGAAAAACTTACAGAGATATTAAATAGCTTTACCAAAATCCTGTAGCACAAAGGGGCCGAAGAAAGTTTTTATTTTATATTAATTACAGTTTATTCACTTTGTATCCCAGGTGTAGCCCCTTCTTCATTCCCTCCCAATTCCACCTGCCCTCCCTTATCTCCTCCCATGCTCCTCTCCAAGTCCACTGGTAGGGGAGGTTCACCTCCCCTTCCATCTGACCCTAGTCTATCAGGTCTCATTAGGAGTGGTTGCATTGTCTTCCTCTGTGTCCTCAGGGGGTGGTGATCAAAGAGCCAGCCACTGAGTTCATGTCAGAGACAGTCCCTGTTTCTCTTACCAGAGACCAAATGAAGTTTTAAATCAAAACCTACATGCCTTTGAAATATCTAGTCTTTCTAGTTCCTTAAACATAATCATTGCAGTCTTAACAGAATTTACTCACACATCTTACTTGACAGAGCAATTCTGAGTAATGATGTATCATCTCGCAGTACTGAAGCAATGTGTATTTTCTATGATATTCATATTTATGAATAGAATTATAATCTTCATCCCAGTAATATCAGTCACTTACTTTATCATTCACTACATCCAATTTTATTATTCTTTAATTCCAATAATTCTTTAAAGCTTGATTTCATGCCAGTATAATATCTGTGAGATCATGACATGGTATAATCATTACACAATCATAAAACATTAAAATAAGTATGTTAATATATAAGTCATTTGCTATTTATACTAAGTGTCAGACAATTAAATATTATATGAAACAGTCATTTTGTATTATTGAATTTTTATCAATTTTGGTAAAGGAAAAATTATTTGATTTTGTTTCCCATTTATAATATAATTTTGTACATTGAAATAATTTAAAGTGGAAGCTCAGTAGATTCTTGGTCTGGGACAAATTTATATTTATTGCTTCTATTTTTTTAGTAATTCCTTGAACATATTTGAAATAATTTTCAGAAAAATTTATTTTGTACAATATTCCTTTGTATTTGACATCAGCTAGCCTGATTCATCCTCTAAAGATCCATGTACCATTGCTGCTCTGATTAGCCCTGGATAGTTTTCATTGTGCCCATGTAGCTAGAACATTTCTTTTTTAAATTAAATTTTTATTTTTATATTAATTATAGTTTATTCACTATAAACTATAATATAATATAAACTATAATATAACTAAAACTATAATATAATATCCTTCCAACTGTAGCCCCTTCCCTTATTCCCCTCTCAATAACATCCTCCCTCCTTCATGTCTCCCCATGCCCCTCTCCAAGTCCACTGGTAGGGGAGGTCCTCTTCCCTTTCCATCTCACACTAGCTTATCAGGACTGGCTGTATTGTCCTCCTCTGTGACCTGGCAAGGTTGCTCCCCACTCGGGAGGGGGGGCAGTGTTCAAAAAGACAGCCACTGAGTTCATGTCAGAGACAGCCTCTCTTCTCCTTACTAGAGAACCCACTTGGATACTGAGCTGCCATGGGCTATATCTGAGCAGGGGTTCTAGGTTATATCTATGAATGGTCCTTGTTTGGAGTATCGGTCTCAGAAAAGACCCCTGTGCCTGATATTTTGGTTCTGTTGATCATCTTATGGAGCTCCTGTCCTCTCCAGGTCTTACTATCTCCCCCTTCTTTCATAATCTTGATTCACTGCACTCTGCCCAAAGTTTGGTTATGAGTCTCAGAGCATAACACAGAGGGCCTCTGAAAGACCTCCCAGCAGTATATCAATGCTAGAACACTTCTTACACTAAAAACATTTCACTTCATTTGTTTGTGGTTTTAGGCAATGCATTTTCATCATAAATCTGCAGGTACCCAAAGTTCTCAAGATGTTCTACTTAGGAATTTCCACAATATCTTCAGATTTTTACATTCCACTCACCTAGCACTCCAGGATTCCAACTTTTTTCTACAACTCAAGTAAGTCAAGTTCTGATGCTGTTCATCTTTTGTGGTCACTTGCACACATTTTTTATGGTCATATATATATATATATATATATATATATATATACTGTGTAACTTAGAAAGGAAGCCATTCATGTAGTGGAGTCTTGGTGTCTCTGTTTGTTGCCATGTTCATCACCCACTGAATGAATCAGGACCCATCTTATGATCATGTGTCATCTGTTATTCTGCTGGAAAGCCCCTCAGTGCTAAACAAAGCACTGGGCTGAATTCTATAATCTCTTCTAATTCCTTGTTGGCAACTTGCTGGCCTTTCTCTTTATCTCCCTGTCAGCTTTAATATCCTTCCACATGCCAGCTATGGTTCTCGGAATTTTTCCATAGTCAGAAAATCGAATCTTTATGTCCCAATTGAGAGTAAACAAAACTGTCAGAAAATCTTTCCTCATCATTGACTTTATCATTCTTCAACTTCTGGTTTTCTTTCTATTTTAAAAGGACCCCAAAACAATCAGAAGTGACTTCAAGTATTTCCTAATATGGGGAATGATCACAGCTAATAAATAGAAGTGTAGGCCGTGCATTGAGTTCAGTGTCGCAAATGGAAAGCACACTACCTGGCCAAGAGCCCTCACTCCTGCAGACCTGCAAATTCTTGAGAGTACTGGCAGATGGAAAACACTAGGATATGAAGGGCTGGCATATGGCAATCTCCAAACAACTCACTCTCAAAAGCAAATGCCAACTTATTGTGATGTAGAGGACCACTAGGATATTGTTGCTTCATACTGTCAAAATGAATGCCTTCATGTTCTCTGAACTCAGTATAGACACACACGCAAATATAAGAATCTCTATTTCATCTTTATTCATCTTCATCAGACTGTGACAGTATAGAATCCTAAGATGCCCTCTGAAAGCTCACATAAGAGTATTCTCATGTGTTCTGACCAAAATCTTCATCCTGACATAGGAAAACACTTCACAAAGCACTTTCATATTTGATTAAAAATGATATAGGAAAGCACATAGTAAATTTAAAGTATAATGACATGCAGACAGATTTCACTCTAAATTCAAGAGAGCTAGTCTAAGAGAGGTCAAAATGCTGCCTGATCAGTAGAGCACATTTGCTCACTCACTCAGTATCATAGGTTCATGTTGTCTTTGGTCTGAGATTATTTTGCACATGTGCCCATCATTCTCATCTTAAAATATTTTACTTCTACATAATTTTTATTTTCTTTAATTATTGCCTATTCCCCTAAACTATTTAAATAAGCACAAAGAAAACAGAATAAAGAAACACAAATTTTGCTTTTTACATTGGCTTGGAAATATCTGTTTCTAAACAGTTAGTTTTTTCTTTTTCATTTTTGTTTCATTTTGTAGGTCTTGTTTTCCAAGGCAAATTCTTGTCGGACAGCCAAGGCTTGCCTTGAACTGGACAGTCTTGCCACAGGATCCCTACTGCTGGGATTACAGGCCTACCCTGTGTCACTATGCCTGTGAGTAGTTAATTTTTTGGAATGTTTAATGATTACTCAAGTTCTTTTTTAAAATTAATTTACTTTTGGTTTTTAAAATTTTTTATTGTTATCATCTATTACTATTTATTCAATTTGTATCTTTGATGCAACCCCTCCCTCATCTTCTCCTAACCACACCCTTCTCCCTATGTCCCTCCCCTAGTCCACTGATAGAGGAGGTCCTCCTCCCTTTCCATCTGACCCTAGTCTATCAGGTCTCATCAGAACTGGTTGCATCATCTTCCTCTGTGGCTTGTCTGACTACCCTCCACGGGCAGGTGATCAGAGAGCCTGCCCCTGAGTTCATGCCAGACAAAGTCCCTGCTCCCTTTATTAGGAAACCCACTTGGAGACTGAGTCTATGGGCTACATCTGAGCCCAGGTTTTACTCACAAGTGAGCAGAAATCTGATCTCATATGATTCCTGACTCATTTACCCATTTCTTTAATTTCATATTATTTTGAATTGAAAGTTTGTATATTAGTTGCATATAACTTTTTATTTTATTTTATATTTTTATTACATTATTCACTTTGTATCCCCCCATGAACCCGTCCCTCCTCTCCTCGCAATCCTACCTTCCTTCCCCATTCTTCACACATGCCCCTCCCCAAGTCCACTGATGGGGAGGTCTTCCTTTCCTTCCTTCTGATCCTAGTCTATCAGCTCTCATCAGGAGTGATTGCACTGTTTTCCTCTGTGGCCTGGTAAGGCTGCTTCCCGATCAGGGTGAGGTGATCAAAGAGCAGGCCAATCAGTTCATGTCAGAGGCAGTCCCTGTTCCCATTATTATGGAACCCACTTGGATACTGAACTGCCATGGGCTACATCTGTGCAGGGGTTCTAGGTTTTTCTCCATGTATGATACTTGGTAGGAGTATCGGTCTCAGGAAAGAACCCTGTGCTCAGATTTTTTTGGTTCTGTTGCTCTCCTTGTGGAGCTCCTGTCCTCTCCCTATGTTACTATTTCCCACATCGTTCGTAAGATTCCATGCACTCTGCCCAACAGCTGGCCATAAGTCTCAGCATCTGCTTTGATATTGTGCAGGGCAGAGCCTTTCAGGGGGCCTCTGTGACAGGCTCCTGCATATAACTTTTAAAATCATAATTTGCCTTATTTTAATAATTTTAACTATACTGTATTGGATCTGTTTCACGTATTGTCTTTGCAATATGTTTAGTATATTTTCTATTTTGGTGGAATTGTCATGTATACTTGAGAAGAATATTTACTCTTTTGTTTATAGAATAGAATATCTTAATTATGTTTACTTGATTTATAAGATTGCTGAAACCCTGTATTTCTTGATGATCTTTGGCAAGATGTTCCGTTAATGTTTAATATTAATGATTATATTTTAAAGGCATTTGTCTCATTTATCTATTTTTTTTCAAATCGGTGTGCGTGATATTCCTGAATCTTGAAATAATAAAACTGGCTATTTAGACATCCCTGTGCTTAAATATTTTGCTCTGAGTATGAAATAGCCAAATATCTTTGCTTCGAGGCTCTCAGGTGATTCAGTTTGGCAGGGTGGTTTGGAGAGTAATGACATTGAGGCAGATGGCTACATTTCCTCCCTTGCTTTGATGATAGCCACATGTGAGTACTCATAGAAGAAGCACATCTCTGCTTTCTGCTATTTCAGGACAAAAATACATCCAATTATTTACTCATCCAAGCGCTTGAGCTGCATTCTTACTGTGGACTAGGCATGAATTCTTCACAGTAGATCTTACTGGATTGTTGTACTATTAATAAGAAAATATGATGGCCATTCCCACCAATGACAGCTCAGAGCAATAACCTCGCAGATGCATGAATATCTCCCATGGAGAATGCAGCTGACTATAGAAGTTATTGTTAGTCTTGTTTTTAATCAATTATTAACTTGTATAAAAGGCATTACTTAATGTTAGTTCATGTACTCCACTGAGTTCGTTATATATAGGCCAATGTCTAGTGCAGAGGGATCGACACACAACCTTCTACCTTCCTTCAATAACTTTAGTAGAAATTTCTTTTGATACAAACCAGACTGGATTACGCAATTCTGAAAATTTCTATATATGTGTTTTTGTGCAACTTTCCTAACTATGAGCCTCCCTAGTTTTGTACTTAGAAAATGAGGCATGGCACACCTTTTTTTCCATAGATTGTAGTTGTATGTAAATTGATAAGGTACCCAGCATATAGCATATGCTGCCACTGTTGTAAACAGAAATTAAAAACAAATAACAATTTTGTCTTTGGTGGCCTTGCACTCTGTTTCTCAGCTTGTAGTTGAGTCTCATTCTGATACTCAACCTTCTGACCTGGCCCTTTAGCCTGCTCAGCTTTTTTAATGACTTACATTCTCTTGGGTACAGAAAAGATAGGGTGCAGTGCTCCCTCTTTCCTAACCTTCTGGATGGTGCTTGGAATTTTGCTGTAAATGTATTGACCTCTCAACACAAATATTGTTCAGGTCCTTATCATCTTGTTCCTATAACATTCAAAGTCACTGAACTTCTAAGTATGTAGTCCGGTGCTTTTCTATAACAAGACTGTAGTCCTGGAAAACTACCCTGACTAGTTCTGTTGTTCTTTCCTTTCTCCATCTGTTCAACATACAAATTCTCTGAATCCCTCAGACACATCCCACCGCCAATTTTTGAACAGTAAACACTGAATTCTATGGGTTTTTTGACAATGTTATTAGGTTTCAGTGACTGCATCTAATCTGAATGTACCAAACAATTCATGGAACTTTCAATGACTCAACACTGACCCAGGAGGCCCCCTGATCTAGGCCAGATGGCAAACTGATCATTAACCTCTTTCTGATAGACTTGTATTTTTCCCCAAAAATGTGCTATTATAATTAATGATCTGCTTTTTTGGCATTTTATCAACAAATGTCATCCATTAACTAACATTCTCACTGCTAGATCAATGATAATTAATTATCACAGAGATGACCTGTGGCACTAAAATATTCTATAATCAGTTTTGAATGCAGAATGAGAGCAAAATAGAAGGCAGAGAAAAAATGACAAAAGAGATCAATGTATGGAACCCAAACAGTTATCACATGAAAGTGCAGAATGTTGTGACAATGTATCCTGAAAATTTCTAATGGGGCTCCTGTTTAATGTCACCAAAGTCAACAGAACATAGAACTGGTAGAAATTTCATCAATCATGTTCATATCATCATTCTCTAATGAGAGTCCATCACCTAGACCACTGTTCCATGATAGTGCTGCAAATCTTTCTAACCTTCACTGGGATACGGTGCCTGCTGCCACCATGATATTTATTATACTTTCTTTCAGCTTTACTAAGACTTAGTTGACAAAATGACAATAGAGCCTCAGTACACGTTTAATTTTAGAATTGAGGCTCTATTGACATTGTTAAATAAATGCATTGACAATGTGATAAAGTCTTAATATGCAACCTACATACTGTGTCAACTACAGGTAAAATTTACACTCTGAGCACTAGTGTTCTTCAAGTAAGAAACTGCAAAATGGCTGCCCTGCTAACTTCATAGCATTATTATGAAAGCCCGTTGAGACTCTGTAAAGTTCAACACTTTAAAAATTGGACAAAAACAACAGCATTATGTATAGCTGCTGCTAAGGAAGAAAGGACAAGGGTGATAAAGTTTTCCACAGTCAATTCTGTCCTTCCATCATGTGAGTTCCAGGATCAAACTTAGGTTGCCAGGCTTGCTAGATGCCTTTATCTGCTGAGCCATTGTGGTGGCTTCTAATAAGCTATTGTCTGATACTTTTAAAAATAGCATGGAAGAGATACAAGAAGATAGACAGAGACCTTTGTAAGCACAGGCTAGCCCAGACATTATGATCTTTAGTCTCTGATATTTTTTAGAGGTTTCTTGGCCATTGAATCCTGAGGTATGACAGATTAGCTTGGAAGCATTTTCTTGAAGGATGGTTTATCTGGAAGGGACAATCTCACTCTGGTGTCATGTCTGGACAGATGGTCCTGAGTGATAGAACAAAAGAGGCTGAACAAGGTATGTGTGGTAAGCCAAGGGGAAAACGTATTTTCGTGACCTCTGCTTCAGTTCCTGCTTCCCAGTTAAGAGTCAGTGCCCCAACATCACTGGATGACAGACTATGGTGAAGAAGTGTAGCCAGACTGAATCCTTCTCTGTCCACTTTACCTTTGGTCATGGTGAGTCTCTTAGAAATACAAATACTAAGATATTAAATGTATTTAAACTCAAAGAAATCCCTGAGAAACTTGGACAGGGATTTGATTTTCAGGCAAGATATCAATACAGCAGATCAACTCAACCAACTTTTGTGACACCCCACTTAGGACAAGCTAAACTGATACGTTTTTCACATCAGTAATCATGTGTAGTAACACAAGTTTAAGCTTTGCCCCAAACTAACACTACTAGGTGAGTTACCCCTGCTAAAATCAGTAAGGAGATCAGTCTCTTGTCATGCTATATATTAGCCAACTTTTCTGTAGTGTGTCAAAATGAATGAAATAATCAGCTTATAAAGAGGTTCATATTTATTCACATCTTCATAAGTTTCTAATGATAGTCAATTGACCCCATTGTTTCTGGGCCTGTATCTAGGCAACACATTATGTCATGAGAGTATGGCAGAGGCATGCCTTTACATCATAATATGGGAATCGAAAAATACTAAAGAAAAAGGATCACTAGACACTAGAAGCTACAGAAGAGAGGGAACAGGATGTGAGTCTACCATAGATGTCCTGTGAAAGACTCCACCCAGCAGGGTGTCAAAGCAGATGCAGAGACTCACAGCCAAACATTGGGCAGAGCACAGGGAGTCTTATGGTAGAATTGGGGTTAGAAGAACCTGGAGGGGACAGGAGCTACACAAGGAGACCAGCAAAGCCAAAATATCTAGGCCCAGGAGGACCAGAAGAGACTGATGGATCAACCAAGGACTGTGTACAGAGAGGACTAGGTCCTCTGTTCAGATGTAGCCCATAGACCCCTCAGTCTCCATGTGAGTTCCCTAGTAAGGGGATCTGATGCAGTCTCCAACATGAACTCAGTTGCCTGCCCTTTGATCATTTCCCCCTGCTGAAGTGACCTTGCCAGTGAAGGGTGCAGGCAGTCCTGATGAGACTTGATAAACTAGGGTCAGATAGTAGGGGAGAGAACTCTCTCTTTCAGTGGACTAGAAAAGGGGGTTGGAGGAGAAGAGGGAGGAAGGGTGAGACAGGGAGAAGCTGAAGGAGCTACAATCAGGATATAAAGCCTCTCTAAGAATGCAGAGCAGTGCCTCAAATAACCATGATGCTTTGACGAGGTCAGATTCTTCATGCCTGGGTGCTGTGAGTAGTTGAGATCCTCACAGCCATGGCTGATGTCCAAGTAAAGCCACAAAACCTTTAGGTCTCTTGATATGTTCTTTATGTAAGCAGTGAGTACTGGAGATCCTACTACAATGGGAGCAGGTGCTGATGGGTCAGGTCCTGCACTCAGGCTTTTGTGTAGCAGTGAAAAAGAATCTGGGTAGGCAATTAAGGAAGCATCCAGTGCAAAGGATCTGATTCCAGCTACAAGAAATGTCAGGTCACCAGGGCAGAGCAGCCACCAAAAGGGATATTTTGGACCAGGAGAAAAGTGGGAAGGTAGCTCTGCTTTGTCACGAAGCTTGTGCAGTATCTCTGAGATTTACAGTGACTTATAATTAAATGACTCAGGTTTTAGAGGGGATTATTAGACCTAAAGGGTCTGACTCTCTGATAGAATGGAATCATACCATTTTTTACTAATATCATGCTAATGCATGCCCTGTAAATTTGCATGTATCTGAGAGAGGGAAGAAAATGCAGGAAGAGAAATCCCTATTTCTACTTTTCATGAGCACTTGAAAGCCAAGTTGAATTGTCTAAAGCAAATGGTTTGCTTTTATAGTTCACATCCGCTGAGAGAATGCTGTCTCTATTTGGAAGCTGTGTATCTTGCTCATTAAAAAGGTCTCCTGGAGTGAATCCTACCCACCTGTAAAAGTAAGTTCTGTTTCACTTTCCACTATATGTGTTTCTAAATTCTTAAGTAACATTTTATTTTGTCCCTATGCACCCATCAGTTGCCCTCGCATTACTCTGACCTTTCTCTCTCTCTTTCTTTCTCTGTCTCTCAACAAGGTTTATATGTGTAGCCTCTGGCTGTCCTAGACTTTGTAAACCATGCTGGACTCAAACTTCCAGTGATCTGCCTGCCTCTGCCTCCTGAGTGCTGGCATTATAGGCGTGTGCCACCAAACTTGGCTTCTGTGACCTTCTCTTAATTGCTTTCATAAAGCCACAGTTTTCGGGAACTAGCCCTCTTCTAAATATATGCTGTAGAGCACAGACAAATGCAGAACTCTCAAATAAAATCTAAATTATTTCACCCCTATTTAAAAAAAATCCCTTTGAATTTCTTTGCAAGTTAATAATCAATTCAGGGTATTTTTTTCCATAGGAAAACATGTCTTCACACAGCAAATGCCCTAGGACAGGGGTTCTCAACCTTCCTAATCCTGCGACCCTTTGATAGAGTTCCACATGTTGTGGTGAACCCCCAACCCTAAAATTTACTTTTGTTGCCACTCCATAATCGTAATTTTGCTACCGTTATGAATCGTAACGTAACTATCTGATAGGTATCTGATATGCTACCTGAAGGGGTTAGAGACCAACAGGTTGAGAACTGCTGCCCTAGAAGGTAACATCTACACTTCTTTACAAAATAAGCAGTGAAAGAACCTTTTCTCTTGCATCTAGACATTTTCAAACAACTCCTTTACTGCCCTCTAAAGCTCAGTAATAGAATAACAGTCCCAGCTCTACATCCTAGAATTTTTTTTCTTTGCAATAGTCAGAACTAGTTTAAAAATGAGACCTCATTCGAGGTAGTATTCCATAGTTAATCACATGCAGCCTGCTTCCAGGTTCGGTGGCAAGCACCGCTATCTGCTGAGCCATTTTTCCAGTTTTTATGAGAGAGAGTGTGTGTGTAATTATCATAGTGTACAAATAGAGTTGCATGTTGTCTTTAATGTGGATTTTTTCTCAGAAATCATATTCTTACAACAGTGTTTCTTTATCCTAGTTTCTGTGATTTATTGAAGATAGAAGAAAATACATGATTTAACATTCTTACAATCCTTTTCTGTGAGAGCATAAAAAATATGTGACTATTTAGTTTCTTTTCTGCTGTTGTAATAAGGCACTAGGGCAAAGTCAACTTGTAAAGTTCCAGTGGGTTGGAGTGCATGATAGTAAAGGCGCGGCGACAGGAAAAGATGAGCACCAACATCTTGACAAATATGTAAATAGGAAACAAATAGAGAGCTAACTGGGAATCACACAAGTCTTTTGAAGCACAACAGCCTGCCCTAGTGACACTCTTACTCCAGCCAGACCACACCCCCTAATATTTCAAACAGTTCCACCAACTAGGAAACACGGATTAAAATATATAAGCCTATGGAGGCCAACATCATTCAAACCACCACACACAGTGACTTTAATCCCATCTCAGTATTGTACAGCAGGTATTGCTATTATTCCCATTTCACAATTGAGAACACCGGGGTTTCCAGATACTTATGCAATTATGACCCACATTCATAGAGACTCCATTTGAGTTAATCTTGTATTCAGACACTTTGCTGAAAATGGTTATCATCTGTAGGGGTTCTCTGATCAAATTTTTAGGGTTAATTATTTATACTATCATAGCATCTGTAAGTCATTGTATTTTGACTTCTTTCCAGTTTCTATCTCCTTGGTCTCCTTTAGTTGCTGCTACCTGCTCAAGTATCTCTCTGGCCTTATGACAAAGTCTGAGCATAATAAAGGTAATTTACAATAAGTCTATAGCCAACATCAACTTAGATGGAGATGAACCTCAAATAATTACATTAAGATCAAGAATAAGATAATATTATACTTATGCTTTCCATAGCTAGTCAATACAGTAGTTGAAATTGTAGCTAGTGCAATAAGCAACTAGAGGAGATCAAGGAAATACAAACAACCCAGACTGATGCTAAGACAAAAGGCTGCTCCCCACCAACAGAGATGCCACATTTTGGAGGACAACATCCACACAACTCATTGTATATGGAGAAGGGGAACTGGTGCCTACCTGGAGCCTCATCCTTTTATTATAGTCTCTTTTGTGCAGGAAGGAATTCTGCAGGCTACTGAAAGAGAAACGTGGACACCAACCCAGCTCCTAAATCATTGACCTATAATCTGTCCTGCTTGAAAATATGCTAGGACCATGTTGGTCCATACTGTAGGAGTAACCAAACAATGTCTGGTTTGACTTTTGCTCCACTCCATGAGAAAGGACCCATACCTGACACTGCATGGATAACTAAGAACCAGAGACTAGATAGCTCAAAGACCTATGATAAAACCAAAAACTACTGGTAAAAAAAAAACTAAACCAAATCAAATCCAATAAAATGATTCTTAATGATATTCTGCAATACTCATAGATCCATGCCTTATTAAGTCATTGGCAAAGAGGCTTCTTCTGGCATTAGTGGAAACAGATGCAGAGACCCACAGCCAGACTGTATACAAAGAGAGTCTAAATATGAAAGTTTTGCTTCATCTTATTATATTTTATTTTATCATGTTTAGTTGTGTTATCTCTTAGAAGCCTGTTCTTACCTAATGAGAAACAGAAAGGAAGTGGATTCATAGGGAAGACAAGGTGGAGAAAAACTGGGAGGAATATAATGAGGAAAACTTATAATCGGGATTACTGTATGAAAAAAGAATATATTTTCAATATAAAGTAAGTTTGAGTTTTCATTATTTGGAAAAATATAAATAAGATCTAATATTAAGAAGTAATGGGATTTAATAAACTTGGTGGAATCTCAATTATCACCCTACTGCACCCCTGCAATGAAAAAACTGAGTGCAATAAGTCATTTGAGACAAAATTCATATGATTGGTTAAAAGCAGGCCAAGTATGGGTCCAATCTTGTCTCTTCCACTGCTAAAATAAATAAGTGCATCATACAAAAGAAGGGAACGTTAGTAAGACCTGGAGAGGATAGAAGCTCCACAAGGGCCAAATATATCTGGTCACAGGGGTCTTGTCTGAGATTGATTCTCCAACCAAGAACCATGCATGAATATAACCTAGAACCCCTGTTCCAACTTAGCCCATGGCAGCTCAGTATCCAAGTGAGTCTCCCTAGTAAGGAGAACAGGGGATGTCTTTGACATGAACTCAGTGGCTAGCTCTTTGACCTCCCCAACCTCCATGGAAGGAACAACCTAGCTAGGCCACAGAGGAGGACATTGGAGCCAGTCCCAGTGAAACCTGATAAGCTAGGGTCAGATGGAAGGGGAGGAGGACCTCCCCTATCAGTAGACTTAGAATAAGGACAGGGAGGAGATGAGGGATGGAGAGTGGGATTGGGAGGGAATGAGGGAGAGGGCTACATCTGGGATACAAAGTAAATTAACTGTAATTAATATAAAAAATAAAGAGAGAAATGAAAAAAATAATTAAATTATGTAAGGTGATAAAAATTAAAAAAAATAAGTGCATTTTACTTCTGAGCTTTTATCATTTACTGCGAAATGAAGACTATAATTGTACCATTCTCTAAGATTAGTAAAAGGATTAGAATTATTGTTTGTAAATGCCTCCTATTGTTTGTGGCTCCAAGACAGCATTAGCTACTAGTAGCTGAAGTTTAAAAACATTGTTTGCTACTTCCATAGAAAAATTATACTATGCTATCTCAATAGCATCTTGATTGTTCTTTTGACTTTCTTACTCTAATGAAATGCACATTAAATAAGACTTGGAATTTATTTATATTAATATATTCCATCTTTTTGTCAAATTGATCAAATACATATTTCTATCAGAGCACATGGAGAAACCTTTTACATTGCCTAACTCTAAACAAAATCTGGATAATCTTGTCTACTCTGTGGGCTCCTTCTTAGGTTCATATGTATGCTTACCAACTCAAACAGTACAGGCTCTGTATTTGCTTCCCTTTCTGAAAAGACTATGAAATTCTGGAAACATGCATTTTGTGAGGACAATTGAAAACAAAAAAACCAAAACAACAAATAACAAAATAACCAAAAAAAAATGTGATTTCCACATTGTGCTTTGGACGTTTGGATTCAAAAGACAGAAATTTTGGTTTTACCTAAAGTAAAGTTGTAGCATTTGTTAGCTATGTAATTTTAGTGAGCAGAAGATGAAAGCTATATAAGAACTTTATAATTCACAATGAAGCAAGCTCCTACATATAATAGTCACAGGGGGATGATATAGAAGATAGCATTTTGAACAGATCTGAAATATGATGGGATCTAGTAGAGAATTGACATCTGCGTGGATAATTTTGAACTTATGAGACAAATAGCAGAATCCCAGAGTAAAAAAAGGGGGGGCCTTTATTTTCTTTAATAAATTATATCAATGAGAAATATTTACCTGAATTTCTACTTAAAAGAAGACATTATAAGGCAGTGAGTGCCACTGAGGACTTTTTCAATTACACTAACTTTTTGTCATTATTTCTTTTAAAAATATTATTAGTAGTAGTAGTATTTATTACAATTTATTCACTTTGTATCCTGGCTGTAGATCCTTCCTCATCTCCTCCTGGTCACACCTTCCCTCCATCTCCCACCCATGCCTTTCCCCTAGTCCATGACACTTGCACAATATACCTAGTAGTTTGCTGCTCCACAATCCTAATTCAGGGTTTTCGAATGAAAAAACAATGTTTTCATATTGATTTTACTGCTATCACAGAAACACACAAAAGATTAGTTCACTAGACTCCATGTATGTGGATAATGCATGTCGTAGGTTGGCATTCTTTGCAATTGTCAAATTGGCTTTGAAATTGTCAAATCAAAATTCCTTTCATTCTCACATAATAGCTATGATACCTTAAGAGGAGCAAATACTCCTGTATGTAAGGCTCAGGCATCATTGAGGAAGAGTGGGTAGAAAAACTATAAGAGCCAGAAGATCAGGAAGTTTCCAGTGTGAATGCGTCACCTAGGAATGCTAAAGAAAACACCTATAAAGTCTTACCAAGATCGACTTATAAGTGAGTATATACCATGTGTGTATTTCTGCTTCTGGTATACCTCACTCAGGATGATCTTTTCGAGTTCCATCCATTTCTCTGCAAACTTCATGATTTCCTTGTTTCTAATGACTGAGTAGTATTCCATTATATAAATGTACCACAGTTTGTTTTTCCATTCTTCAGTTGAGGGACATGTGGGTTGTTTCTAGTTTCTGGCTATTATGAATAAAGCTGCTATGGACATCCTTTGGAGCTGGGCTCTACAACTCTACATTTTGCTTGGCTATGGTCTTCTGTAATGGTCTCTGTGCTGCAAAGGGAAGTATCCTGATAGATGGGTGAGGACTACACTTCTCTGTGGGTGAGGAGAAGTATTTAGCATGTAGTTAGGGATTATGTTGGTTTAATAAACATATACATGCAAGTGACATAATTCAGATGGAACAAGCGCTATTAATGTATTTAAGAATATGGATACATATACATGTATACATGTATGTAACCATTAATGAAAAAAGGTCATAAATCTGATAGAGAGCAAGGAGGGGCATTTGGGCAGTATTGAAGGGAGAAAGAAGGAAAGGACAAGGGTATAGTTATTATCACTCCAAATAAATGAAATAACAACAACATCCACAAAAAATGAATGAATGCATTTCCCTGTGAGCTCACATGTACAACAGGCCTGTTGTTATGTCTGAAAACTGCTACTTTCTTTGAGTCGTCTACCACCTCCAGCTCTTAGAATCTTTTCTGCCTCCTCTTTGGCATGGATCCCTGAGTGGAGTGACATGACAAAGACGTCCCATCTAGCCTTGAGTTCTCCAAATTCTAGCTGTTTGCATGTTGTCTCATTCTGGGTCTTTGGGTTAGTTACTATCTACTTCAATATGCTTCTCTGACAAAGGTTCAACTATGTACTGATCTATTACTTTAGCAAAATGTTGTTAGGAGCCATTTTACATTCCAAGTAGATGGATTAACAAAAGTGTTTTCAAGCTCTGTCCTTTGCGTTTTTTTCAAAATGTCCCTTTCACTATTTCTGACATGAACTCAATGGCTGGTTCTTTGACCTCCCCACCCCACCCTCTCTCCGAGGGAGGAGCAGCCTTGCTAGGCCATAGAGGAGGACATTGCAGCCAGTCCTGAAGAGACCTGATAAGCTAGGGTCAGATGGAAGGGGAGGAGGTCCTCCCCTATCAGTGGACTTAGAGAGGGGCAGGGAGGAGGTGAGGGAGGAGGTGAGAGAGGGAGGGCTGGATTGGGAGGGAATAAGGGAGAGGGCTACATCTGGGATACAAAGTAAATAACCTGTGATTAATATAAAAAATAAAAATTATTTTAAAAAACGAAGTGATCCTTTCATATTCTTTCTGCTAATACTTTATTAAAATTTTAATATAACAATAAAGACAAGATTAAAGGGAGAGCAATGCTCAGGCCACCATTTACAAGCTGCATGCCACATAAAGCATTCACACCTACCTGTGAAAATGATAATGGTTTTCAACATTGCTCTCACTGACATCTCCTAGCCAAAGCAAAATATGGGTTAAAATAGTGCAATTTCATTTTAAATAAACCACTGCTTAACTAAGTCCCCCATGATAAAAAAAATAGAGCAAATGTTTAACATTTATCATCCCAGACTTCCTATATAAAGGTGCTTTTGGTTTGATAGAAAAAATCAGCTCTCAGTCCCAGGGTTTTAAAGACTATACTGTGGGACTCTCCTTGAAATGCAAATTCAACTGGATGCAGCTTCCCAGATGAAAGCTTTTCAAGACACTAATATCTAACTAAAGAACTATTCATCTTCATTCCAATGGTTAATTTTTTATTTTGACATATGAAAATCATGTTCGCACTTTGTACCCATTCTAGATTAAATAGCTAGGTGGTGTATCTATATTACTTAATTTTTACCTTTCACAAGCTTCACTTTTAAATGCAGAAACCATTTTATCATGAAGAACACCTTTCCTTTCAATGCTATGCTCTTAAATCTGTATTCTTGCTATGCCTTCTTATAGACTAGAGAAAAGGAAAGGAAAATAAAAGATTAAAAAGCTCATTACTTGTCATATGAAGTCTTATGATGTTTCCTTTTGGATTAATGGGGTTTGATTGAAGTCAGATGCTTTACAAATATTTAAAAAGAGATAACTCCAATCCCAGAAGCAAACTTTTTTTTAAAGAAGACCTATTCTTGTGGGTTTCTTTGTTTTGTTTTCTTTTGTTTTCAAGGATTTGGTCAGTGTCTCATGTAGCCCATGCCAGTCACATGCTCACTCCTGATTCTCTTGCCTTCAACTTCAAAGTAGTGAAATTACAGGTGTTTCTGAACATGCCTACACATGTAAGAGCTCTTTCTCTCTCTTCCTCCTTTTTCCACATCTCTACTTCTCCAACATTCTCTCTTCTCTCTCTTTCTCTCCCTCCCTCTCATTCTCTCCTGACCAACACTCCAACACTGTCTTAAAAACTGCCTCTGTAATATGACAAGCCCTACTGTGAAAGGACCAGCTCTATCTTTAAGACAGCTAGAGCCCTCATTAGGAAGCCAGTTCCCTCATCTTCTGGCTTCCAGACCTGTAAGAAAAGGAATTTCTGCCATTTGATCCATTCAAACTGTGGTTCTTCATTATAGAACCCCAGCTCACTAACAATAGCAATTGTAAAATTTCGGTAAAAAAGTTTTCCTACATCAGTGTACTACCTCAACCACTGATACTACTATTCATGGGTTTTCATTAGAGCCTAGCATCCTTCTCTTTGTAAATGAAAATAACTGTTAAGAATGTTCCTCTCCTTGAGTTAGCACCCCTTGTTTGTAGAGCACTGTCTCCTTCTTGCTTTAGAACTTGTTCTTATTTTGTCTTCCCTTGTTCTTCCTTGCTTTCCTTCTTTCAAAATTTATACAGGAATTTGAACCAGCTCCTGGATACAGAGGCTGTAATAATGATCAACAAATGTCACTGAAATCAAGGGTCCATAGTGGTACTTGTTACTGCAGTTTCTACTTTGAAAAGTTTACTAAATAAACTTTAAAGCTCAGTGTCAGGGCTCTGATCCCTGGATGGGTCATTATGAATTACAGTACTGTAATTTATTCTGACCATATTCTCTAAGCTAATTACTCCCCAGTTTGTCTATTCAGGTGCTCCTTCTTTTCACAAACAACTGTCTTTGCTAACGTTTATGTGGCTCCTCAGGGTCACGCTGCATGGGCAAACTATCTCTCTCAAGGACCATGTCTGATGCTTTGAGCTTAGCTTAGTAAATTTAATGAGCTCATTTTATAGCTTTGTCTAAGTCTTGATGGAAATAATAAATCCAGGGACCGAGGCAGATTTCTTTGGACATCATAGACTCTGTTGCATTGTGAAGTTAAAAACAACAAGTTTGGAAAAAATATCACAACAGTATATTTGATTATCTGTGGTCCACTGGGTCACCGTTGTTTAGTGTATTTGTAAGCATGTGCTGGCATTAAAAGCACTAGTTTTGCTCTGTGGAAAAAAAAATATCTACATGGCTTTCTTTTATGTTTCATTAACAATGGAAAAAAACAGAGGCCATATTATTTGTAAAATAATCATATTGGTTTTCACACATTTCTGTTTAAAAAAATAGTAAGAAATTAATCTTATAATTAATGTCTCATGGAGACACCATACAAAGAAGTTGCATAATTCTCTACATGAACAAGTTCAACTGGAGGCTCATTCAAAGAGTTAAAATCTGTCTGAACCACACCCATCTATCAAAGTAAGAACATTTACACCTAGAGAAAGTGAGAAGACTGGCTACATTATCCCGTGTGAGTCACTGTAGCCTCCCTGCACCTTTGGTCTCCCTGTGTCCCCACTTTAAAATGTTGCAATAAAACAAATCCATTAGCCAAATGTGTTTTGTCTTCTGATATGTCTTTAGTGTCCAGCCTGTTAGTACCAGCCTGTCAAAACACCCACTGCCATTTGACAAACCTCCTGCTCATTAGTAACATTTAAGTTTCTGTCTTTTTTTTCTTTTGTCAGTATTTAACCTTTACTTTAATTTGATGTGCTTTGGGTTTTTTTCTTCATTAATCTGCTGAAATTTCACATTTTGAAACATTTTAAAACAACAATGAAAGACTTAGAGCCATAGATTTATTTCTTCCCTCCCTTCTTTTCTTTACTGTCTCCTTCCCTCCTTTCTTTTGCTTGTCTCTCTCATCCTTCCTCCCTCCCTTTCTTATATTCATTTCTTTGTCAATGAATATTCAATGCACAGCTTCTACTGAGAAGTTCAGCCTTCTGAAATATCAAGGTATTGTTTTCCATGGATCAAGTCTGGTATGTGTATCTGTGGAGTATGCAGTCATACAAGGAACACATATAGCAAGTCTCCTTTGCCAAAGATTCAAAACACATTACAGAAGTGAGAGAAAAAAAATCTTAAAGTCCATAAGACCAGGTCAAAACAGTGTCTACTGGATATGGCAGGGTTGCTGCACCCATGACTCACAGTAGCTGTGGCTGCCTGCTAAAGATCTGCACAAGGCCATGCCAGTCAACATTCCTGCATGAAATGGGAAGGGGTTAATCTAAATAACTTTTGACAGTTGGTTGTTGCTAGGGGAAGTAAAGTCAGGTGTGGCCTCTAGAGTATGTGGGTCCATACTCTACATGGACCCACACCCCTGAACCTATGAACATAACAAACTGAGTTCAATGTTATGAAGAAAAGAGGGCATGAGGTTAAGAGGTGATAGGGGGATTGTAGGGAGTGTGAGCAGCATGGGGGTGGGGATGAACACGATACAGAGTATCCGCGTATGAAATTCTCCAAGAATTAATTTAAAAGACTTACAAGACTTTTATTTCTGCCATTACATAATATATAAGGTGATCGATACAAATTCTATAACATCTAATAGCAAAGGTTTCCTTGGTTCCTTATGTAACTGCAGAACTCTAAACTATGCATTGGGGGATATATAGCAGCAATATTCATAATAATGTGAGAAAATTAACAATGAAAACCAACACAAACAAGCATCTAATGTATAGCTATTAAAAGAGTAATTTCTTAGTTGTTGAAGTAGGGAGGAAAAGATTAGGTAGGACCACATATAGTTATCTTTTACCCCACATGCTATTGCTATGCTTGCTCTCATATCCATAGATCCTGCTTAAGATCTAGATCCAGAAAGTTATCAATGCTTTGTCTTCCATTCTCATTCCAAATTATTATAGGAATGTACAAGAAAAATCAGGATAGGGGATACAATAATGAAAAGCAATATGGCTTTTACAACAAGTCTCAGGCCTTGCTAGACTGATTAGAGGGCATATAGATTTTCTATGACTTTCGTACCGACGCCCTTGGTCAGAATGAAACTAATGATGGTGTCATACAGAGAAAAAAGTTTGCATGTCTAAGACAGGTCTTTGTGCCCATTTGGTGGTAATATAAACATACCCTGGAAGGCATTAAAGAAAAAGCATGCCTTTATTAGTTGTGTCATCAGGTAACAGGTTCAAACGGAAAATTTCTACTCATCAGTTGTGTTTGCTAATTTTAAATTTATACAAGGAAGGTCCATTTGTACTTTATATTTACACACATGAAAGCTATTTACAATATTCTAATCTTGTCTTCAGGAGAGAGATACAATTTTCAATGTATTTCACTCTATAGACACATTAGATACCTGAGGACCATTTAAGTTTCTTTGATTTAAATTGAGGAGTGAGATGGGCCAGCCCATTGTCTGTGGCGTATGACTCTGCCTGAAATCACATTCTCATCAACAACTTGTGCTTTACATTATCACCCAAATGCCCCCAAATAGTCAAAGATAAGCTAAAAAGGAGGCACCTTCAGATGACAAAAATGTGATAAAAGATAATGAATAATGGCACCAAGTTAGATGCATTACCAAGCAGTGGCCATGTTCATAACTGTATAAAGCAAGTATGTATGGCATGCTTCTTGTTCTCCAAAAGCCCAGGCCATGAGCTCCCTAGCTTCGTCTGTGTGGTTGTGGATAGAGGTGGAGTTGGGTCATGACAGCCTTCTTGTGATCTGTCCTCTCCACTGCGGTATAAACTGTATTCCTGGGAGTTTATACTTTTAGCCATGTGGTGGTGATGTTGTTGTTGTTGGTGGTGGTGGTGATGTTTTTGTTGTTGTTGTTGGTGGTGGTGGTGATATTGTTATTGGTGGTGGTGGTGGTGGTGGTCTCCTCTCACTCTCCTCCTTCTAATTCATTTTTGTGGTGTATGCTTGTGCATATCTCTAAGTGTGTGCTTACATGTGTACATATAAGGGATTGCAAACCTCTGTATCCATTCGTCAAAATGAGCGTTTTCAATGCCATGTGTCTTTCTTGGTAGACTTTCACTGTATTTTCTGAGACAGAGTCTCCTAGGAGACCTGGAAGTTACCTTTTAGGGTAAACTATCTGTCTGGAAAAATCCTAAGATCTGACTGTTCCACCGCCTCCACTAGTGCAGAAGTTTCAAAATCCTACCAGCACAGCTGACTTTTTAATGTATGCTGGTATTCCAAGCTTAGTTCTTCATGTTTTACAGATGTGCTAACTCAATGAGCCATCTCCTCAGCTCTTACTCATCTTTACAGTTACTGTACACAAGCCACTACAATCCTTAAAGAAACACATGCACCTATTCTCCTAAACCATTGGACTTTTGCATTTGAGACATTTAAACTTTTATTATTGAGTAAACCTGGCATTTGTAAGAAGGCTAAAGTTAACATTTTCTTCTCCAATCTCCCACTGCTCCTTCCACAGAGCATTCCTATTAAAATTTAAACACTTCACTATTTATAATATTTACCTGACCCATTCTGAATTTGCATACATTCTTTCTGGCATTGGTCTAATAAACAGTATCTGATAGGTATTTGCTGAAATAAAAATGTCTGACGAGACAGAATACTGGATAAAAATCTGCATGGTATTGCTTCTCTTTGTCCCATTTGGTGGTAATATAAACATACACTGGAAGACATTAAAGAAAAAGCATGCCTTTATTAGTTGTGTCGTCAGACATTCATTAGTGGGCAGACAGCTCTCAGCTACTGTACCACAACACCCTCATCATCTCACGTCATTAAACATTATAGATACATTCTGCAACATTAACTTTTGTGGCAGAGCAAATAAGTGTTAGCAAGTTGTACAATTGTTTCACACAGTTTCTTTTTTTTTTTTAATTATCAAATGTACTGCTTACTCCATTCATAACCATTCAATTACTTCTCACTGAGTGGTATCCACTATTTTTGAATGGCCTAAGGGGTCTTATAAAACCTGGCCCTGCAGCTCAAAATTAGTCTCCTGATGGTCCCCTGAGCTTCCTTATCACCTACATGATGTCATGTATGTTCTCCACTTTTAGGTCACACATTGAATCTCAAAATTATGACTCACCATGTTTTTCTTTTTTTATATAATTCTTATTTTTTATTTTAATCACAGGTTATTTACTTTGTAACCCAGCCGTAGCCCCCTCTCTCATTCCCTCCCAATCCCACCCTCCCTCCTTCATCTCCTCCCTGCCCCTTTCCAAGTCCACTGATAGGGTAGGTCCTCCTCCCCTTCCACCTGACCTTAGCCTATCAGGTATCTTCACGACTGGCTGCAATGTCCTCCTCTGTGGCCTAGCAAGGCTGCTCCTCCCTTGGTGGGGAGGAAGGGGGCAGGTCAAAGAGCTAGTCATTGAGTTCCTGTCAGAAATAGTCCTTGTTCCCCTTACTAGGAAACCCACATGGATACTGAGCTACCATGGGCTACATCAGAGCAGGGGTTCTAGGTTATATCCATATTATAGTACTCAGCAATTAAAAACAAGGAAATCAGGAAATTTGCAAGCAAATGGTGGGGGTCTAGAAAAGATCATCTTGAATGAGGTATCCCAGGAGCAGAAAGACAAACATGGTATATACTCACTTATAAGTGGGTACTAGACCTTTAAGACAGGATAAACATACTAAAATCTGTACACCTAGGAAGGATAAACAATAAAGAGGACCACGGGAAGATGATCAATCCTCTCTTAGAAAGACAAATGGGATGGACATTGGAAGTAGGAGAAAACAAGTAACAGGACAGGAGCCTACCATAGAGGGCCTCTGAAAGACTTTACCTAGCAGTGTATCAAAGCAGATGCTGAGACTCAACCAAATCTTTGGCAGTGCAGAGAATCATATGAAAGAAGGGGGAGTTAGTATGATCTGGAGAGGACAGGAGCACCATAAGGACCAAATATACCAGGGCACAGGGGTTTTCTATGAGACCATGACTCACCATTTTTTCAACGCAATTTCAGTTCTTTAAATTCAACTGTGAGCCTCCTGCAGTGTTGTGCTTTGTCACTCAGTCCAAATTACCCTCGATATTTTTCTAAAACTTCAAGATCTTACTCAACACATATTTTCAAATTAAACTCATCCATAGTAAAGCTTCCTTCAGAACCACAGGCTCCTTGCTAAAATTATTAATGTCTTACATTTTAATTTCATATCCATAGTGATTAACAGGGCATTTGGGATTATTAGTCAAATTTCTTATCTACATCTTGATCCTTTGAGGTTTTTGTTATCCCTAGAAACTACTGTATAGGAAATGAGGTGGCTGTCAAAGAATAGCCATTTAACCGAACCTTATAAAAGAAAAAAGAAAAGAAAAAAATTATGTTACAGTCCTATCTCCATATACAATGGTATTTCTATGCAAAATTGCCTGTGTAATGAGTTCACTACTTTCTTCTAGAGCTCAGCAAGGCCTGTCATGGGCTTTTCACCCTATTATTTTTCTTTGCAAAAATGGGAAAGAAGTTCATGAGAAAAATATACAGAAAAATCGTTTTTTATTCCCAGCAGAGCTTTGCAAGTTGACTATCTCAGGATAGCTTCCTGGAAAGAGAGCAGACAAAACAAAATGTACTGTGTCCATTTACTTTTTTTCTCCTTCTCTGATGCTCTTTGATCATTCCACACAATCTTCTTACACTAAATTATTCAGTTTCTTCTGCAACAGTAGGCAGAAGCCATAGGCAGTGAACTCTTAGAAGACCCTGGGCTTAGATTAGGACAAAGATTTATTAATTCCACAACTGCAAAGCAACTCCCAAGATAAAAGCTGAATTTATAAGCAGGGGAGATACTCTGAACATGGAGATAAGGTATAAGTGGTGTGTCGTAGGTAGTTTCAGAATTTTATCTGTCTCTCAAGATCAAAGGATACAGAAGGATTCCTCTGCAGAACTCTCCATGAGATTACTGGAAATGTGGATTTTGTTTATATTCATGATACTTGAAGTTTATGTAATTCTATCATTACCTAAACTACTAACTAAATCCAAGAAAATGTTAAATACAAATAGAGATTTTTTTTCTTAAATGTCTGTTTTGCTTTGGAATATACTCCTCAAGCATGCCAGCCAAAAATAAGTTCTAATTAATCTCTCCAAATTTTATTTTCCCTTCAGGGTGCCATTTATGAATAATGGTGCATTTCTGGATTAATTTTTAATTTTACTACGTTTTTTAATTTTTATTTTAAAAAATCCCAAAGACCAGCTCAAAGAGAATTTACATGTTTTATACCCAGATTCTCTTTTATTGAACGTGCATTATAAGCTGCATTGCTTTAATATTGATGTGAATCTACTTTAAATTTAAGGTCAGACTTTATTCAGACATACTCACTTTTCTCTAAGTGTTTTCCTATTCCAGGAACAGGCCCAGGATACGGCATGACATTCATGTCTCTTCTCTTGACTTTGACATACCTGAAATTGTCCGTATTTCTGACACACATGCTGTCCATCTGAGAAATAGTGTTCTGTATTCTGTACAATGTTCCTTAGTTAGTATTTGTCTTCCATTTCTTTTCCATGATTAGACAATGGCCTTATGCTTTAAGATGGAGATTGTAGAGGTAAAAATGTATTTTAATACACTGTACCAACGGGAACATACCATCTGCTCACTCAGCTGAGGTAGGGCTTGGGAAGCTTTGCGTGTAATTTATTTGGAGGTATTAACTTTGCTCTAAACACTTTCCTATTTCAGGAACAGGCCCAGGATAAGTTATTCTTTTTTTCTTACTTTTTCATTTCCTTCTATTTGAAAGATCACTGAGTACAGCCAACAACCCAAGGAATAGCAATTTATGCTCCATTTCTGTGAGAGCAAAAATCAGCATGGGGGAAAAAAACCTACAGAAGTATCTTCTGATAAATTGTTTGATTTTTCCATTGATTAGTTTCAGTTTCGTTCATGGTTACTTAGTTTACATTTTTCATTGTCCTGCCATCCCAATACCTTTCCTTCATTGTGCAACGGTTCCAACTTTGATCACAGAAGAAACGTTTATTTACTTCCTGTGCACTCTTGGCATTCCAGTGGGTTCTTGCTTTTGTTTATCTTATATTTATTTGTTTTCTTTATTTAGTTATTATTTCCTTATTTATCGGTTTTACAAAGTGGTTTAGACTTAGTTTGTATATGTTGTACCTCATTTTACAATCATCTCTTTGGGGAACCTTGGTCCCTTTTATTGAAGGATTGTGGTAAGACCAAACTCTGGAGCTAACATTTGCTCATTTCCACTGGGTTTCCTTGATCCTAAATTTACTCAAGTGCTACAGTAAGAGAATGAATAAGGTTGTTATATAGCCTCAAGCACACAACTATACCTACATGTATATTTTTTATTCAACCAAAAGTCCCATGTTTAGCTAAACACACTCCATATTGAAATATGTGGCTCTAGTTCACTACTACATCCATAATACTAACCTCTTTCCTTTGGGTATCTACACGTCAGGAAATACTGCTCTCCTTTCCAACATTCATTTATTTGCATCTCTGATCTAACGGCATCACAATCATTGTCTATATCCCATGCATAATGATTTGTTTTTGAAACTATAGCTCATTCCTAATTTAACTCTCTTGTACCTGTAGGAACTTTTGTGTGGATAGTAGAGAAACAATGCCAATAAAATTTAGAAGCGTTAAAACCAAAGAGTGATAATATGGTGCAGAACCACTATTTATGGGATAAATCCAGGAAAACTAGTACAGGGCATGGATCCAGCTACTCGGATTAAAATCATCATGTGAGATAAGTTATAATTGTAATATAATATTAAGTATATATATACATAATTTATATATAAATATATAAATATATTATATTATATATATAAAAATAATATATCACATGGAAAGTAGAAAATACAATATAAAATGTATACAAAGAATATAAATATTGTCAAGGAGCAAATTTATCTCCATCAGGAAAACATATTCTAGAATACAGAGAAAAGTGAAAGTCTTAATGATGAGTTAAATTAATAACAAATTAAGAACAAAATAAATTGAGTAAAAGCACAACACACACTGAAAGGTGGGCTCTTAAAACTCTCCAAATCTAGATATCCACGGCAAGAACAAATTTAATGACTTGCATCTATACACAAGTTCTTTTCAGTCTTTTGCCTTGAGCTATGAGAAAAACTCTAAGTATAAATAAAAGCTTATAAGTAAAGTCATATAGACTGTTAGCAATTTTTTGTTTAAGAATGGCTGTCAGGACCCAGCAGTGGATTCCTTCTCAGAGCAGCCTTCTGATATGATTAGTATTCCTCATGGCACTCATCTTATCTCACAGGATGTTCACATCATGCATTCTATCAAATGCTACAATTATTTGCTTTACGAAGTTGTAAGCCAAAGTGATGTTAGGGGCACAAGGCTTCAACTTTATAATCTGGTCATCAACACCTAATTTTGTGCTCAGCACTATGGAACAATTCAGTACATACATTGAATAAATGGTAAGCAAGGAATAAATGAATCCTAGGCACTGAATGTATATCAACAAAGAATTTAAATCTCAAGAGAACAAGTAAAATCCCCTTCAGCAAGAAGTGAGTACTCTCACTTCTTAAAAAGCAGGGTATTGGTATATTGATTTTACCAATGACTTTTTAAAAGTTCATTGCTCTAGTCATAGAAAATTTAGTGATCTATCTACTACAACCGAAAGCTACAATGAAAATAAATTACATTGAACATTTCATTAATTCTATTTTTCTGCAGTCCCATTTATGGCTAACTCTGTAGCGTCTTATATCTTAATTGTTCAGTATTGATGTTAACGAATCATCCTATTAACTTCTCACTCAGACTCTAATTTCTCTGTGTTGCATCAAGAATGTACTTAGTTGGGGCTGGGACAATACCCTAGTGTGTAAACTACATTCCGCAAAGCTCAGGAAACTGAGTGCAGATTTCAGGCACCCACCTAAACAGCTGGGAACAATAGCATTAAGCATCTGCATATAATTCCAGAATGCCTGTGTGAAGACAGATAAAGCAGAGATCGCTGATTCATCTCACCAGAGCTTGCAGTCCAGCTACCCTGCTGGTACACAGCAGTGAACATCAAAAGAGAACCTGCCACAAACATAACAGAAGTGAGGACTGACAAGACAAGTTCTAGTTTGATTCTATTGCTGTGATGGCAGATCTTGGCAGGGTGGGGAGAAAACAACCTGGAGGGAAACAGGGTTCATTTATTCTTCTGCGTCCAGGTCACAGTCTGTCTTTGGGGGGAAAGCAGGAGGAAACTCAAGGTAACAACCTGGAAACTGTCATCATGGAGGAATGCTGCTCACTAGCTCCCTTTCTGGCTCATGTTGGGCTAGCTTTCTTTTAAAGCCAGACCTGCTTGTCCAGGATTTGTCCAGGAATGGTGCTGTCCAGCCTGCACTGCCCTCCCACACCAACCATCAGTCCAGACAATTTCTCACAGTCATGGCCAAAGGCCAATCAGACCCAGTCAATTTCTTCAATTAAGGATCCCTTTCCCAGGAGATTTCAGGTTATGTTAACTGGAAAATAAAAACTGACCAGCACATAACTACACAGATGAGCCCAGACTCAGAAAATAAATTTAAATGCATTATTATTTTTCTCTGACAGTTCCACCTAATTAGTCCCAATGATGGAGTGGACTGGAGGGCAGATATTCTGAATCTGCCTTCTAACCAAAATGTATCACTACATAGTTTCCTAAACAATCAGAACACATTCATGTATTCATCATCCGGTGTCCATTTTCAAGCTGTCCATAGAATGGGTTAAACATTGAATGAAATGAGAATTTTGACACACCCTTTCAGACAGGTTGAGAAAAATATAACATCCTGCAGGAAGAATAGCCTTGATACAGTCGGTTTTACTGTCTCTTTTTACAAGTTGACTGCAGCGTCATTTATAACAGTAATTTGATACTTACATAACAGAATGGAAAATTAATGAGATAAAGTACATAAAATTTATCTCTTCCTCTAATTTACCTCTCTTTTTCTTT
Organism: Pachyuromys duprasi; assembly: GCA_028658305.1. Taxonomy (NCBI): domain Eukaryota; kingdom Metazoa; phylum Chordata; class Mammalia; order Rodentia; family Muridae; genus Pachyuromys; species Pachyuromys duprasi. The sequence goes on along the minus strand of CM053765.1, from coordinate 77,722,406 downwards.
GCCTCTTTCCCTCTTTCCACCCTTTATCACTCATTTCCTGTTTTCCTCACTTTTTCTAACTCTGTGTATTGAAAGATCATCTTAATTATATGTAGCCAGATAACATACTTAAGAGAGAAATTTTCAAGTATATCCACTCTCATAATCTTATACTTAAAAGGATGTCATTTAACTCTGAGGGCTTCTGCTGAATTATCTGTTAAAAAGTTCACATTACCTGAAATATAATCTAAAAACATAAGTTTGAATAATGTTGAAGTCTACTCTGACTCTTTAGTTTGAAATTTGTGTCCAGCATTTACTACCGAGCATGGAATTCTCTGCTGCTTACCTTCTCCAGCCTCACTCCATCCCTTCCAAACTTTTTTTCTCTTAATAAGAGACATGAAAACATCTCTAGGGCAAAAAGGCTAAAGGTAGAAATCAACACACAAAAATTATAACATTGGATTGGAAACATAGGTCAGACTCAGCCAATAGTTCCTTTATAGATCTAAGCTAATAAACAGGATTGCTGAGGGAGGAGGCTATAGGTATAGTGAGAATAAAGAAGTGGAATACTGGGAGAAGTAAAGTATAAGCAGAGAGAAGCATGGTGGACAGAGGGGAAAGCACAGTGTCAGGTTGGTAACCCAAAACAATGGGGATGAAAGTATGGGTGCATATGATTTCACAATCCAACTAAAACATAGGCTATTGGAGACAGAAGAACACGTGTGAAATGGAAGTAGAAGAAGAAATATTCAGGATTAAACTAAGGTTTACGAAAAGGCCTTATGGCAAGTGACTGCTTAGGTATGATATTTAAAAATACATCTTGATAAAGAAAAATAATTTTTAAAAATTCCACAAGTGGATAATGTCAGTCCAAGAAGACATAGGTTATTAGGTGGAAAATGCTTAATAAGGGATGTGATACCTCCCCATGGGACTAGAAGGCCCAGAGAACTTCCAAACATATGCTTCAACACACAGCACAACCACCTGTTGTAGATGTTACACTCTTTCATATTAAACACCCACAGCTAAATCTAAGACTGAACAGAAACTTACTCCATGACCGCCAGCTTGTATATAACACCACCAGAAGGTGTTGGGCAAACTGCTGGATAAAGAAAGACATCAATGGTATTATCCAGCCATGGACCCTGAATGCTGTGATACCTACTTGCAAGACAAGATGTTCCCGCTGCAGTGGTAGAACCGTCTTGGGCTAAGTGATTTGTGTTTGCATTTGAGCCTTTTCTGTAAAAGGGAACTTGATGTCTGGTGCTATAATCCTGGGGAAAAGTTCATAGCTAGGGAGATTATATGCTTTAGAGAATAAACTGCTTTTGTTATTTTGTTAAGTGGCTATACTATAAAATTGTCTTCTAAATATTTATGTTTATAGCAGTCAAAATAGAAAAGCTTCTTTTTAAAGAGGGAAGCAGTCAAATGAGAGATGAATAATTGGCCAAAGAACTAAATAAAAAGACTAAGTGGTCATAATTAAATGAGACATGTATATAATGGTCAAATTACCCATCTCCTCAAGTCTCAGGGAATATCACAAAAATAAAATGTCAGAAGGAATGGAAGAGCATGGGGATAGAAAGGAAAACATTGTGAAATATTATCTTCTGGCCATAACATGACTATCACACCCAAAAACTCACAATAGCTGTGAACAATACCTGTATAATAACAACTCAGCCAACATTCTAGAATGTGGTAGATCATCTCCAGGCCCCACCCCTTGCTGAGGAGCTATTGGAAATGGATAGTAAGTGGAGGAATACAAACCATTTCTTTTCCTTTGAGGATGTGGATAGGACTAGAAAGTTTTCCCCTATGCACCATAACTGTGGGAACATACTGGACTATGCATATATAGGACTTAGTGTGATATCTAACAAAAACAAGCAAGTAAATAAAAGAAAAAAAATCTCTTGTCTCCATATCCCAGCCCACAATTCCACAGGACACACCAGTATCTAGCGAAGTAGAAAAATTTTAATTCAACAGCACGGCTGCTCTGGCAAAGGATCATATTCAGAGATCTTTTGTGTCTCTGTAATCTGGCTGGGATGCATACATAATCTGGATTACAGCATGATCTGGTTGGAATTCATATAGACCTTTAGTACAGACCTTTAATCCTAAACAATGAGGGTAAGGTTAGTTCTTACAAGGAAGCAGCCATGTCTGACAGTGGCATCTAGTTGAGAGGTAGACAAAGTGAGTACTTAGAGAAAATTTTCACAGAATGAGTCAGAGATAGAATACTTCCAACTCTCATGAGAATGAGAGAGAGAGAGAGGTGGCTTAAGAGCAAAAGAGAGAGAAGGGGGATATAGGAAAAAGAAGAGAGGGAGAAGAAGGGGGAGGGAAAAGGAAAGGTTTGATGGTTTGAATCTGTCAGCTTGTAGAGGAATTTGGGCCAGAACAGCTGAGTTGAACTAGGCAATGAGAATTCAGAAAGAGCTAGAAAGGATTGGAAATGGCTGTCATCTCATTCCCTCATCTGAGGAAATAAAAACACATCTACACAGAATCCCAGATAAGAGCCTGCCAGCCGTGGTTTATAACAGCCTTCTACAATATTCTCAAAACTGTGTTTTCTGAGAAAGAAAAGTGTATTAGCTCTTGGAAAAACTTTACTTTTTAATGATCAAACTTCTAAATTCTATGTCAGTCAGGAAATAATTTGCCATAGTATAACTGTTATTTTTGCCAATTTAACTGAGCTAGACCCAGAGACCTAGGATAGAACCTAATACCAGTAAAGAAAAAAAAAATCAATGTCAATGAAATGATATTCTGCCATACTTGTACATTGGTGCCTAGCCAAATTTTCATCAGAGTAGCTTCATCTAGGAACTGATGGAAACAGATGGAGGGACCCACAGCCAAACATTAAGCAGAGCTCAGGGAATTCTATGGAAGAGGTTGGGGGAAGGACTGTAGGAGCCAGAGGACACTACAAGAAAACATACAGATTCAAATAACCTAGGCCCATAGGGGCTCACAGAGACTGAAACAACCAGGGAGACTGTGTGAATCTGAACTAAGGCCTCTGCATAAAAGTTATAGTATTGTAGCTTGCTCTTCTTCTGAGACTCCTAACAGTGAGAACAGGAACTGTTTCTAATTCTTTTGCCTGCTTTTGGTACCATTTTTCTCCTACTGTTTTTCCTCAGCCAGCATTAACACTAGGGGAGATGCATAATCTTACAGCAGTCTGATATGCCATGTTTGGTTGATATCCGTGGGAGGACAGCCATTTTCTGAAGAGAAATAGAGGAGGAACAGCCAGGAGTAGTAGGGTGGTAGAGTTATGGGAAGGATTGGAAGAAGAGGTCAGAGGGGAAAATGTAGTCGGGACATAAGAGATAAGAGCAGAATAAATAAATGGATTTTTTAAAAAGGAAAGAAAACTGATTGAAGTTGGGTGTGCATGTAATGGAGATGATATAGGGGAATTGGATTACTTAGATATGAATATGGTTATTTTTACTGTATGCATTTATCCATGGAATTCTTGAAAATAAAAACACATTTTAAGGAATCAAGATTTTTAAAGAACATATTATTAAGTCATTTTTAAAAGTCATTCAAAATGGCCATTAAACAATCCAGAAGTGCACATTCCTTGTTTATTAGCTGAAGAACCCTTTATCAACATTTTATATTGCTTAAAATATTTTAACATAGATAAAAGAAGAATGTTCAGCTTACAGTTTCATATAAAGGAAGGAACTAACATTTGTTGTGAACTTCTCATTTCCTTTATACTTTACATATCTAAAAGGGATACAGGAAAAACAGAATGAGTTTTAGATGTGTTTTCAACCTGAAATTGAAAGAAAGGGTCTCTTTTGAAGGTAATTGTTGAACTGGATCTTTCTATTATGCAAAGATTATTCAAAGTATAAAGAATAGCATGTTTTGGAGCAGGAGAGATGGCTCAGCAATTACATTCACTGGCTGCTCTTCGAAGTGACCAGGGTTCTTCGAAGGGACCAGGGTTTTATTCCTTGTACCAATTTGGTGACTTATAACCATTTAAAATTGCTGTCTCACAGAATCCAATGCCTTCTTTCAGTCTCCTCTGGCATTACACACACATGCTGAACAGACATGCATTCAGACATAAGCACCCAGACACACAAAATAAACACATATTTTTTATTTAAAAAGAGAGCACATGCAAAACTCTATAAATATAAAAGTAGATTCCTGCTACTTTGCAATTTTGCAGTTTTGCTACTTTAGCATGGGGCCTAAAAGAAAATCAAATATATGCTCTAGTAAAGAAAATCAAGAATATGCCAAGTGCTTTACGATTGACTAGATATTGACCTCTCTCATCCAGATGACCTTGCAACCAGGCCAAGACTAGTAGTAGCCATGTAAACTCTTGTTTGTTCACACAAACTTGCCAGTAGTATCCCTTCTGCTTTGGTAATGACTTTAGCAGACATATGTTGAAGACAGTGGGGATATAAGGTCCAATACAACTGAATCTCTGAAATGACACTTGAAATCGAGGTATCTGCATCTCAGAAACACCAAATGGGGCTTTGTAAGAGCAAGAAATAAAATGTGTTGAAACGTTCTCTCTGTTTTATGATTTGGTTGACATAAGGGAAAGTATTAAGATTTACAATTGATAGAGTCTTTCAGAGGTCCTCTGTGGAAGACTCCTGTTCTGTTCTTTGACTTCTACTTCCAATGTCTATTCCGTTTGCTCTTCTGAATGAGGACTAAGCATTTTTCTAAAGGTCCTCTTTGTAAGCTTCTTTAGGACTATAGATTTTAGTATGTTTATCCTACATTATTTGGATAATACCCACTTATAAGTGAGTACATATGTGTCTTTCTGCTTCTGGGCTACCTCATTCATGATGATCTTTTCTAGTTCCTACCATTTGCTTGCAAATTTCATGACTTTCTTGTTTTTAATTGCTGGGCAGTATTCCATTGTGTAAATGTACCACACTTTCTGTATCCATTCTTTGGTTGAGGGACATGTAGGTTGTTTTCAGATTCTGGCTATTACAAATACCCACTGGGGTATTGAAGGAGATACTGACACTCCTAGCCAAACTTGCCAAACTTTAGGCAGAGTGATGAAATCCTTATGGAAGAAGAGGGAGATAGAAAGACCTGGAGGGGACAGGAACTCTACAAGGAGAACAACAGAGTCAAAAATACCTGGGCCCAGGGGGTCTTTCAGAAACTGATACTCCAACCAAGGACCACATATGGAGAAGACCTAGATCCCCTGTTCAAAAGAAGCCCAGTGGCTGCTCACTTTCCAAGTGGGTTTCCTAGAAAGGGGTACAGAGGTCTCTGTCATGAACTTAGTGGCCGGCTTTTTGATCACTTCCCTCTGGGAGGTGCAGTCTTGTCAGGCCACAGAGGAAGCCATCCTTGATGAGTCCTGATAAAGTAGGGTCAGAGAGAGGGGGAGGAAGTCTTCCCCTATCACGGAACTAGGGAAAGGGCATAGGGGAGCAGATGGACGGTAAGTGGGACTGAGAGGAGACAAGGGAGAGGGCTGCAGCCAAGATACCAAGTGAATAAATTGTAATAACTAAACATATAAATAAAATCAAACTAAAATATTTACAACTAAAAAAGATTTACAGTGAGGTAGGCCTGGGTATTGTTTTGCATAAGGCAAGCATAGTTAACTGGCCATTAACTTAAAAATTGAAAACTCAAGAAAGACTATAGAATTCAGGGAAAAATCCTTTTAAAAAGAAGCAATACACATGAAAAGAATACAAAATTATAGCCTGGCTGAATAAAAGTCCATCTTTGATATCATTCCCCTGTCTCACAATCTTGGAAACAGTCATTTAAGCTCCAAGAATAGGTAATCCCAAGTGCCTCTGTTTTTGAATACAGTTGTTTGAAGGAAAGTGTTTTATTTACAGCCGACATTTAGTTACTGAGGTTTTTACCTTATGTGGATATTTACTCATTTCAAACAAAAATGACTAAAGTACTAAGATTAGTAAATAGAATACATTTATTACTATAAGTATTGTATGAACTTATTCCTTAGAAAATTTTAGCATATATACAAATGTCCTTATTGGTATATATCATTGATTCTTTACAAAGTTTTCTTTTGCATGAAGTGGATCTATGCATAGCTACTTCCTTTTATGGTCTTAATGTCTTGAGGTATGCTAGAAATAGATTTATATTTCTTCATATTCTGCCCTTGATAGGTTTTTATTATCTTCCTCACCTTTAAATAAGTTCATGAATTTCCCAACTCAAGAAATAATTTTTTAAATAAGAGACTCATTTTAACATCTAAATTTTAGCTTTATATAGGAAGAAGTTACAAACAGGCTAGTAAATACACTGGTCTCTAGTACAGTCCCAAAGAGCTTCAGTAGAGCAGATAAGTCTCTGTTGTTTCCTTCATTTGGCCTCTTCATCTTGCGTTGATACTTCAGATCTGTATAGTCATGGTGAAGTTTGAGTAGATGGGAGCATAAGCAGGTAACATTGCTTTATTGTGTATAATTCATCTCCCTTAGTTTTCGACATCTCTTTTAGCAGACTTTCTGTTGTAATAGACACAGATCTTCCCATTGCATGGTACTTTCTTCTCTATGGCAGGGTGTTACTTACCAACTGGCCACAAGGCTTGGATCTTTTACTATTTGTTTGCTCAGGCCCACCAGACAGCTTCTAAAGCTGGCCTATGGTCCTGGTGGGTATCTTCAAAGACATATTATACTGGTTGTGATTATCTTCCAAGATACACGTGTATCCTGATGTAGCAAAGGCAGAGACTTCAGCAACTGCATTCTCTTTCTATATGCACTCTATATCAACAGCTTCTAAACTGATACCCACAGAGAGAACAAGGGACCAGATTATATTTATATGCATGCATACTAGTAACTCTTAGAAGTATTTTCAAACTTTGTGAAGAAGTGTTCTTACATTTCATTCTAGTATCCCTTAAATTTTGCCACTTACTCTATTTCAGGATGGGTAACAGCCTACTCTATGCCCAACTAGCAAACAACCCAGGATCATTGAGATATCCTTTCAGAAACTGCATATTTTGCTTGAATGGTAACATCTTCTTCACAAATATAGAGGTTAGGAGAAAAACAAAGAATTTGAATACACAGACCTAAGACTCACTGTCATAATGTCAAGTTGTTTCCTCAAGTCTTTCCTGGTGTTTAATAAAGTGAATGAGAGTTTAAGCCATCACTTAGACAACCTCTTAGCAAGTTGCACAGAGGTTCTGTGGCAGCTTTAAAATTGCGCTCCAGAGCTGGAGTCCAAACAGATAAACAGAAAAGATTTCATTTTCTATCCTATTACACATCCAAAGAGACTATTTATTATGAAGCCAGTGTGAAGATTTTTATTATCATCATCTCATTTTTACTTCTGATAAATAATGGGTGGAAGAAAGATTCAGGTTTCATGGTTAATATTGCAAGTTGTTAACACTAATCTCTTTATTCTCTGACACAGATTGTCCATACATAACCCAGAGAGCAAAGCATCCTTTTATGCTATGAGCATAGCTTCATCTCTACAGTGTGACTTCCTGCTAAAGGAGATCTAATTGATTCCCTATTTCTTCCACAAGATAAAGGGTGAATTACACAGAGTTTAGAGTAAGACAACTGATGGCTCCATTAAAATATCATTTCAGTACAGGGAGGTACCAAATTGTTTTTCTCAAAGTGGGGTCAATCATTAACATTACAAAAATAAAACTATAGTGCAATAATATTGCTAGCAGTCATACACTCCTATTACAGAAGTCTATGTGTAGAGCTTAATCATCTAGATAATATAAGCTTTATCTGATGCTTACAAAGATGCTCCACGAGCCAACTTTTAAGAAACACTTCCAATATAAATCAATGGTATGAAAAGATTAACACAAATTAATAAAATATAATTAAGATTATGGCACATGGCTAACACGTCTCTTACAGTCTTGCGTTATCTAATAGAGTTGTATTCTCTGTCAAATGGATGTATGCCCCTGTGTGTGGAAACAGGGAAACTGGGAGTAAAACTACACATGACCAAAGGAAGACAAATGTATCTGGGTGACTGAGCTGAGCCAAACAGGGGCTTCTAGAGAAGAGCAGTAGTTTACTGCTCTGGTGATAGAGTTCTAAAGATACTTCAGCCTGAGCCACAGACCCAGTGTTTGTCTTCTCAAGGACTGAAGGGAGACAGAGTGCTAGCTAGAGTCCAGTGATATGCTGGATACCCAGCAAAGTCAAACCAGAACTGATCTTTTCTCGGCTCTCACATTATGCCTTGACTAATCTAGGCTAGCTGATCTCCAGAATCAACCTACTTCAGTCTGTTCAGCAAACTGCAGCGGGAGTGATGTACACAGACCCTACCTGATTATGCTGGTGCTGCTCTCCGAATCCAGATGCTTCCCATTGCACACAGGGTAAAGACTTATTTTCTCTTCAGTGAGATTACCTGATCTAGAACCATGTGTTTGCATACAGTCCTTCAGTCACAAGTACACAATAATAAGCATATAACTCAGCTTAATCATATTGAAGTTTTCTTAAAACGTAGGCAATGAACATACTTGATAAAGACATATAGACTGGCATGATGAGACATCACCTGGACATGTTAGTAAAATCTAAGTTTCCTGTTATTAGCAGCAAGATTAGATGAGCTAGTGAACAATAAGTAAATAAATACTACTTGGATAATAGTTCACTCTCATCATCACCACTCTGATTCTATTTTCATTATCACCCTCATAAAATTACTTGTGTTTTTTCAAATTATGGGTTTTTTTAATGTTTTGTTTCAGGCTTTAGAATCACAATTTTCATCCCCACTACTTCCTTACTGATACATAATATAAAATGACTCATTTCCTACTCCTGACCTTAAATGTCTACTCACTCTACCCTTCCTGGATTACACACCAACCACTTTGTCCTCATTTTTCATCTAAAACTATAACAAGCCCACAACTACATTATAACCCTTTCTTTCTATTGTCAATGACTCTGATAGTGTTTTATGAAAATGCAGGTCAAAGCCACGCCATTGGTTATGGCTCCTCCAAGGCTATCCCACATTTTAAAGATATTTTTCTTTAAACCAACTCAGGATTTTACTTTTGCATGTTTATTTCAAAGGAAATGTCATCTAACCCATAAAATGTAAATACATAACTATTAGAAATGAAGGCAACCCTTAGACATACAGTAATTATAAGAACACTTGTCCAATAACCAATAACCTACCCATCTATGCCAGAAACCTTGTAGGAAACTCTGTAATGAGTAATGAAAGTCTTTCCAAGCAGTGGTATCTATCTCTGAGAACGTGATACAGTAATGGCTTCACAGCTGCGTCAGGTCAAATGAGTCTTCATTTGTGTTGTTTTTGGGTAGGTGGTGACAGGTTTTTCTCTGTGTAGCCCTGGCTGTCCTGGAACTAGCTCTGTAGACCAGGCTTGTCTTTAACTTACAGGATCTGCATCCTGGGTGCAGGGATTAAAGACATGCCTCACCACATAAAGCTTGAGAAAGGATTCTTTATTTTCATTCTTATTGTGATCATCATGTGATGACTTTGAAAAATATGGGTAGAATATAGCTATAAATCCTTACAAACTAAATTAATATTAGTAAGTAGAATAAGACATTGCAGAAAAAAATTATCTAAACACCACCAGTAGAAACAAGATTTCAAATCTACAATGGAAGATGTAGGTTACCTAAGGAAAGTCAACATGATAAAAAGACTTCGGATATTAGAGATTTGGTTATCATCTTGACACTATTTATTTTGGATATAAAAGAATATAAAATTATTTTCATATATACAAGTACACACACATATACATATATTTATGTATATACACATACATATACACACATATGTATATATGTATAAATAGATGTTTATATATGTATATGTGTATATGTATATATATATATACAAATATATATATACACATATATATGTACACAAGTACACACACACATATATAATACCAAAGTTCAAATGAGAAAAACTTTTGAACTTTTTAGGAAAAAAGTTAGTTCAAATGACAATAACATCTAAATTTCCCTTCTTCCACTTTTGATAATGCTTGATTCTCTCCTTTTAAAGAATAATTTATCTTTTATATTGAACTAGAAATATAACTGACTTAATTAAACTAAATGAAGAATCAAATGGATGGGTGAATAAAAGAGAACAGGCAGATGAAATATCAAGGACATGAACAGTCTCAATATGCTGACACACTTGATCTTTTCTGCTTTGGGAGTGGACTATTTAGTAGAAATGCAATTTAGTGATGTGTACACTTAAAGAATCTATTAGAAGAATGGTATGTTGGTCACTTTTTAGTCTGTTGTTTCAACAGTTTACAGGCAGAGCCTCAGTGAATCAAATCAAATTCAGTTTAATGACCTGGGTGTTAGCTTTCAGAAATGGCAGTTGGGCAGATAAGAACACAAAGAGGAACTGTGGATGGGCTAGAAAAGTCAGTCATGTCTCTCTTGCAAGACAATGCCAGGCACAGTAAATTACATGAAAAGAAATGTCTCTGACTCAGAAAAAGATAGTAAAACCAACAAAGAGGCAGCAAAGAGACCGTCAATCTCCTTTGCTGCTTACACATAAAATCACAGCTTCCAGCTGACACACTTCAGTCTACTGAATAGCACATATTTGCATACCAGGGCCTTTCTCAAATATTTAATTGAAATCTAACAGAGAGGGCATCTGAATTGTTAACAATTCAAATTTAATGTAACTTTGTGACACCATAAGAAATAGACTTTAAATATCAAATTACTGGAAAAGAACCAAAAATAAAATACAGGTTCTTCATAGAGAAATTAAGCAACACCATTGTTTGTAAAATAATGAAATATAAGCTTATATAAAGCAGGAAGTAACTTGGACATCATATAAGAAGCATTGTATCTTGTGGTTATAAAGGACTTCTCTAGGAATTTATACAATGTGATACAGTTCTTTCATCTTCAGTAAGTTTATTAAAACCAACATTTATGCAGCCATTCTAAAGTAAAACACTATAATGTATGCATACATCCTTTGATTTCAAAGTTAATAAATGTAATCATTACTTCAAAAGACTGTTTTATCTTTCAAGTAACACATTGAGCTTGTTTTTGACATTTATTTTTGCTATCGTGTATGTGCACTAATTCACATACACACATAAAATTAAAGTCTGTTCACAAAGTAGGTTAATTCCTCCAAACGTTAGAAAATGAAATACCTAGGAATTTGAAAATGAATTAAAATATTCTAAGGTATTAATTTAAGATGTGGATCTGAGCCTGGCACAGTGGTGCATGCCTATAATCCCAGCACTCCAGGAGGCAAAGGCAGGTGGATCTCTCTGAGTTCAAGGTCAGCCTGGCTAAAAAAGTGAGTCCAGGCAAGCCAAGGCTAACAAAAAGACCCTGTCATGATAAACAAACAAACAAAAAATGTGGATCTGTGTAGGGAGATTGTCCAGTGGGTAAAGCACTACCCTTGAAAATACAAAGACTTTCAAATTTCATGATTTCTTTGTTTTTAATAGCTGAGTAGTATTCTGTATCCATTCCTCAGTTGAGGGAAATCTGGGTTGTTTCCAGATTCTGGCTATTATGAATAAGTTGCTACAAGCATGGCTGAGCAAATGTCCTTGTTGTGTACTTGAGCATATTTTGGATATATGTCTAAGAGTGGTATAGCTGTATCTTGAGGTAGCACTATTCCCAATTTTCTGAGAAAGCACCAGGTTGATTTCAAAAGGTGTTGGACAAATTTACATTCCCACCAGCAATGAAAGAGGGTTCCTGTTTCTCCACATCCACTCCAGCATGTGTTGTTACTTGAGTTTTTGATCTTAGCCATTTTGATGGGTGTAAGATGAATACTACTCAGCAATTACAAACAAGGAAATCATGAAATTTGCAGGAAAATGACGGGAACTAGAGAAAATTATCCTGAGTGAGGTATCCCAGAGGCAGAACAATACACATGGCATATACTCACTTCTAGGTGGATATTAGACATACAATATAGGATAAACATACTAAATTCTGTACACCTGAAGAAGCTAAGCAAGAAGGAGAACCCTGGGTAAGAAGATCATTCTGCATTCAGAAAAGCAAACAATGGGATGGACATCTAAAGAGGGAGAAACAGGGCACAGGACAGGAGCCTACCACAGAGGGCTTCTGAAAGATTCTACTCATCAAGGTATCAAAGTAGATGCTGAGACTCATAACCAAACTTTGGGCAGAGTGCAGAGAATCTTATGAAAGAAAGGGGAGATGGAATACCTAGAGGAGACAGGAGCTCCACAAGAAGAGCAACAGAACCAAAAAATCTGGGCACAGGGTTATTTTCTGAGACTGATACTCCAACCAAGGACCATGCATTGAGATAACCTAGAACCCTTACACAGATGTAGCTCATGGTAGCTCAGTGTCCATGTGGTTTCCTGAGGAAGGGGAACAGGGACTGTCTTTGACAAGACAGTGGCTGGCTTTTTGATCACCTCCTCCTGAGATGGGAACAGCCTTACCAGGCCACAGAGGAAGACAATGCAGACAGTCCTGATGAGACCTGATAGGCTAGGGTCAGATGGAAGGGGGGGAGGACCTCTCCTATCAGTGGACTGGGGAAGTGGCATGGGAGGAGAAGAGGGAGGAAGGGATTGGGAGGGGATGAGGGATGAAGGGCGGGGTTGGGAGCAGATGATGGAGTGGGTTACAGCTTGGATACAAAGTGAATAAATTGTAATTAATACAAAAGAAAAAATCATAAAGAGTTAATTAAATCTTTAGAAACTATGTAAAGACAGATATATAGGCAATAGAAGAGTTTGGGAAAAAGAAAATCCTGAGAAGCTCACAGCTAGCCTGGTACATGCTGCTGCCAACAATAGGAATCCCTGCTTCAAACAAGGTGGAAGGTGAGGGCCTATATACACTAATAAATTGACAGGATGGTAGGAAATTAAGTTCATTCCAAGTTATAAAAAAACTTTATGGTTGTTTCATTTAACTGCTATCATCTCTCTCTTTCTTCCCCCTACTTAAGTCTAGTAATGCTGAACTAGTTCCTTCATGTCACAGTGTTTCTTAATTACAAACCTGTCAACTATATCTTCTGTATATCACTTTGAATTCTCACTTTTCTCTGTGATAAATTCCATTTTTCTCTCCAAAAGTCTCTCTAAATATCCTCTCCTCCCCAGGTCATGTGGGGAGAGGTAGCTTTCTGCTCTACACTTCATCTATATCATTTCTTTATTTTTATTTTTTTTATGGATGAAATTCTCCCAACTCTGCATACCCAAAGAAGAAATAATGGATGCCACTTATCTAAGTATCTTCATGGCATTTCTCGATTGTAGTGGATGCTAAATAATCAGAAGTTAACATGAAACATAGTATATTAAGGGAGAAATGGGGGAGACTGGTGTGGGCTTTAATTGGAGAAGAAGGAAGGAGGACAGTACAAGAGAGATGGAGAAAGGATAAAGTAAAAGCATTATGATTAATTGAAATAGCCACAGGGAATCATTTATCTTTACCCAAGTATATATTTGATACATATACATGTGTATTTGTATGTATAAGTGAAGTTACTCTCTTTGGGCTGACAATGATTTCCCACAAGAGCCAAAGACTTTTAGCATGCAAAGCTACATTAGGATTTCTTAATTAGGGGAGTGTAAGAGACCTTCAGAAAGACACAGGTTATTTCTTTTGCCCCCCTTAGTTGCCTTCTATGGGCTAAAGATGAGTTCCTATTATTGAAACATCACACATTATAGACATGGACAGAACTCAGAGGTTTTAAGCTGAATCTTACTAAAAGCTTCCTCTGGTGACTGTGTCACACTATCAGAGTTTGATATGCAAGATGCCTTTAGGAAGGACACCAATCAATAGTCTTATACAGATATGGCACCTATGACCTCCATGAGAAAATATAGCTATTGTGCAATAATGGTACTTTCTATCTTGTTGGTGACAAACAGCTCTCACATTGCACTTACTAGCCACCAGGAGGAAATCATGGTTGGTACATGAAATCATCAAATACTGTTTCTAGTGAGATCAAAGATCTTAGAGGAGAACCAACTACTGCCATTTCCCTAAACCATTATAATTACTAACTACATTACAAATATTCATCAGTAAACACAAATATATGTAACTCTAACTCTCACTCCTCATCCAAGAAACTTTATTTTTTGCCACAGGCAGAGACTATTACAGAAAGCCGCATAAGTAATCAAAATGCAGAGAATTACCAAGGACATGCTCGGCATCCTTTGATATGTCTGCAGCACAAGCACTGTACCTAAGGCTCAAAAATTATCAAAGAGCAATGTATAGAATGATTCTAAGAAGCAAATGACCAGGAAGTCTACTGAATGTTGTTACTTTGTAGATATGACCAGGATGCTATACTCATGAAATTTCAGCATTGTGGGACCTTATGCAAGACCTAAACAAGGACTACACCAGTTGACATGCCAACATAGATGGGGGATAGCCTACATAACCACTTCTAGGTGAAGAGCTATAGCTAATTAAAGACTACAGAGATGGAGAATCACTATTTTTCAGGGTCCCTAAATAGTTATCCAATCCCAAGTAGTCAGACCTAGCAACATGTACATAAAAGCAATATTAAGTAGACTCAGCAGTGTGTATTTGTATGCATACATACTTAGTAATAAAAATTAAGACACTATAAATTTGAGAAGAAACAGATGAGAAGGACATGGCAGAAGTTATAGGGAGAAGAAGGAAGGGGGTTAATGATGTAATTATATCTTAATTAAATAAACACATTTAAAAGGACATTGCTTGCTACACCAATTTGAATTTTGTTAATAAGAATTCAATAACCAAATGGTAAACCATTATCTGTGCTATGTCACTAAGTACAGACCTATAAGTATTGATCCGCAGGTGATTTTTTTCTGAAGTATAAGAATATCTTCACTATTCCCTGGATTTTTGTTTTCAGTAGAGAACAAAATTAAAAGCTTGGCACTAGAAACTCCACGATTCGAAAACAAATATTCAAAAACAAAGCACAAAATAGAACAGAAAACAGTTAAGAAAATAGATGAAAGAGCCAGATTAGTAATCCAAATCCCAATTCTGCCCCCCTGTAGACAAGGACATTGAATAAAATATTCCGCTGACAGGGCCTGTAATGGGTAAAGCTATAACACTGACTGCTTTTGCTCCTTAGCGTTTCGGTGGAAATTAAGTGGACACTGTTCTTAAAGCACTGCTTTTCATCTAGTTAAGTCTCAGTATAACCCCTTGATACTTACTAAATCTAAATCACTGATGCGTCTCTGTGATTGTGACTATACACACAAGCTGTATTCATGTCTGTCACCTCCACCTAATGCCAAATGCTGTCTTGAATGATCTCTGATGGTTTACATTAGCTTACTCTTGTGTTATTCACAAATAAGTGAATTGAACAAAACTCCACCATCAGTCCCACTAGTGAGAATTACACTACACAAATAGAGAAAAGGTTACATACAGCTGTAAATTTTCTACTAGCTAACAGTAAATAGAAGAACAGAGTGTGAAAAAAAATCAATGGCATATTTGAACATGTTCAAATATTTTTATCGTATCCTGAAATCCTATGAAATCATCAATGATTAAAGTACACACTTACACAGACAGCAAGTTTCAAATAGTCTCAGTAATGTTTTAAACACTCTGGCTGCGAATAGACTTTAATTTGTATATTAAAAGTACAAGGCTAAGATGACATCCCAATGAACGGAATGCAATTAAGAAATGTATCACTAGGTGGCGCTAGAGGCAAATACTATTGCTTGAACAGAGAAATTACTAAGGTGAAAGTCAATTTGCCGGAAATGCGTTTTAGTTACGCATTTGCAAGGTTTCACAATGATAATTATAATCAGCTAGCTCAAACAGAAGCATCACCTCTGTACAGCTCTCCGACAAACAGAAACATAAAACCTTTAGATACTCATTCTGCTCAGTCTACTTCGGCTCCAGCAAGGCTTTTGGAACCAAAATCAGATGTTCAGCAAAATTAAATATCAAGTAAATTCCAATTATGTGCTATCAAACATTCTGTAGTTTATCAGGTTCATTTTGTGTACAAGACCAGTGGGCTTTTAGAATTTCTGGAAAGAAAACACTCATTAAAATGTATGTAATTTATGACATAACAGGATCTTAAGGGCATCTATTTTCCTTCCTATTGGTTCAAGGTATTCACACTTTTACTCAGAACCATATGGTTTCACTAAACTTCTCTTGTAGCTGTAGTCCTAAAGAAAACTTAACACAATATCTGAATACTGGAAAGTCTGTGATGGAGTTTAGAATGGAATATACATTAGGAGCAACAGGATATTAACATCCATTCACACAGTACTTGAAAGGCACTTCCCACCCACTGTAGCAGAGATAGTTTTCCAGGCAACATTTAACTGAAGGTAATTCCTGACTCCATTCCATTAGTCGATCTAAATTGTAATAAATCTTTATTTCCTCCTCAGTTCCATCAGGTGAGCATGTGCACACACATGTCCACTAATCAGAGCCTGCATGAGCTCATTAGAAGTGCCTGCAGACTCAAGGTTAAGGAGTTCCCTAACCCTTTTGGAGAGCATTGTACTGCAGCATGCATGCAGGCTTTCTGCTCAGTCATTCTACCCCATAAAAGTCTTTGATTATGTCACTCAGATTTGTTTTGGCATGACCCACTATATATTCACAGTTTTTGTGTTGGCTGGATCCATGTACCCTATTCCTATCTCTGTGAGTTAATAGAGTTTCTTGCTTCTCTCTGCAAGCACGGGTTCCAGGCTTACCTATGCCCCCCTACCCTAGTGATGTATACTTGTACCTGTGACTGCTGGCCTCCAGCTAAAACAAGATGAGGCAACCACCATGGACAGTATCAGGGAGCAGACTGATGTAAGTCCACCATCACTAAGAAACAACCTTCCTCAAAGTCTCCTAATAACACATCAATTTCCTAACTTACATCACTATAAATTGCTATGGTCCTTTAAAATGAGTGAATTCTTCATAGGTAACTTCCTCTTTACTCCCCAAGCCTTACCTGTATTTGGTCTATTCGTTAGGAACCTGCATGCCTGCTCCTCCCGGTACTAATCTGGGTTTTTCATCATAGTCGCCAGACACAAAAGCTTATCATAGCTAGCTAATGAGTATATTTTATATAATATTGTACCATAAACATGTTTAAAATAGTTTTTGTGACAAGAAGGAGATGAAACACATTAAGCACATTAAGAAGTATTAAGAGAAGCTCTTAATACTTCGCAAAGTTTTCACAGTTTTGATTGAATTATAATAGTCACTGCTCCGAGATGAACTGGGGTCGGATGGAAGGGGAGGAGGTCCTCCCCCGTAGGTGGACTTGGAGGGGGCAGGAAAGAGATGAGGGAGGGATGGGGAGAGTGGGAGGGAATGAGGGAGGGGGCTATGCCTGGGATGCAAAGTACCTAACCTGTAATTGATATAAAAATAAATAAATTACATTAAAAAATAATAGTCACTGTTCACCAGTGTAGAAATTGTATTAGAAATATTGCCTTACTCCTCAAGGACACACATTTCTTATGACTGAAACTTACCTTTGGAGTCTTGATAGGAAAATGTCTTGTACCCTCTTTCTTTTCTTTATTTAATTTTTTTATTAATTAATTCAATTTACATCTAGGTTATAGGTCCCTTCCCCCTCTTCTCTCCTCCTCTCCAGCCACAGCCTTGCTTCTGCATTCCTTCTCTCCTATTCCTCAGAATAGGGGATAGCCCTACCCAGATACTCAAGCCCATCTATTCACTTGAGGACTAGGTTCGTCTCCTCCCCTTTGGCCTTGTAAGGAAGTCCCTTCAGGGGAGAGTGATCAAAAAGCAGGCAAGATAATGTTTTAGAGATATCCCCACTCCCCTAACTAGTAAGCCCATACAAAGCCTAAGATGTCAATTGGAGTTATGGTCTTCGGGTCTGTGCATTGTAGTACGGCTATCTTGCATGATATGACTAAAATCCAACAAACCAAGTTATCCTATTTAAAAATGAGGTACAGAGCTCAACAGAGAATTTTCAACAGAGGAATCGCAAATGGTGAAGATGCACTTATAGAAATGCTCAGCCTTCTTAGTCATCAGGGAAATGCAAATCAAAATGGCTCTTATATTCCATCTTACACGCATCAGAATAGCTAAGAATAAAAGCTCAAGTAACAACATGCTGGAGAGGATGTGGAGAAAGGGGAATATACCTCCATTGCTCACAGTAATGCAAACTTAAAATCAGTCTGACGCTTTCTCAGAAAACTGGAAATAGCCATACCTCATGACCCAGCTATACCATGCCTGGGCAAACAACCAAAAAATGCTCCGCCATACAAGGACATTTGCACAACCATGTTCATAGCAGCTTTATTCATAATAGCCAGAAACTGGAAACCACGTAGACATCCCTCAACTAAAGAGTGGATAAAGAAACTGTGATGTCGGGGATCCAAGATGGCTGCCACGAGAGAACACTGTGTCTGAGGAGTAGGAGAGCAGAAACAACGCAGCGACCAGGAGACTGAACTCTGGGACCTAAAATGCCAGCATTGTGAGTGCCAGGTGAGCGGAACTCCTACGGTGAGAA
>CM053765.1:77691549-77703165 GCA_028658305.1 Pachyuromys duprasi | reverse complement strand
AAAAAAAAAAAGAAAATGCAAACTAGACCTCAATTCTTCTGCCACTTGGAATCTATCATAGGCAATACTTTCAACCATGCATTTTTGGGTCAGCTCCTACCTGTTTGAGCTTAGTTTAGCCTTGACTCCAATATTTGATATTTTGACCAATAACTTGGAGATAAAAACCATGATGTCTACATCACGAGGTTATTAAAAGAAAATATTTATTTAACACGTTCGGATATATAGTCAAATATTTATATAACACGTTCCCATACATAGTCAAAAGAATGTATTTATAATTTTATTTCTGTTGCTATTGTCTAAATGTGTGTGTGTGTGTCTTGAAAGTTTCCATATCACAGTCCATCATACTATAGTGCTCTAGTGGAATGAGGGCCCTGTAAAAGGAGAACCACAGAGTGTTAATCATCTACATCAATAATAGAAAGGACTGACCCACTGCACACACCAATTCTATATTTGTTTTGAACTTTGTAGCCTCTAGAACCGTGAGAAATATACTTTTCTTCTGTTTATAAACCATTTAAATTTAAGGATTTTTGTTATATTCATACCAGAATCCAGAATGGGCAAAGATATCTCTTTGGGTTTTATTTTTACTATTATTATACCTTCCTTATACATTATGTGTAGAGCTTCTCTGGGTTTGTTGACTACTGTCAAATGCAGCATTAAATATGATCATACACATATGGTAGTGTTTTGACATCATTTAACCCTAAATATTACTCCCAGATGCCTGATTTAAATTAGAACATTCATTGATATTGCTGGTTTGAAATGGTTAATCATCCAAAATATTCACTGATCATTCTTTTTTTGATAACTTTATATTAACTCAATGAATAGCTACTTAGCTATATGTAGTGGACTATGTATTTTCCCTTTACATGAGTAATAACACTCTCACGGTGTGACAAAATCATTGCCACGTTCTTTGGACTGTGGGGTGTCTTTTTCCTGACTGTATCATGTTCCAGGTGGATCATAGTCTGTAGCCTTTTCTACCATCCAAGAGAAGGAAGGGTCCTAGTCCTAACTCAGTGGTGATGTGGGAAGAACACGTTGGTATACATTTCTATGTTAGTTTTTGATTTTGTTTTGGTGCTTCACCTTCAGGAGAGCTGCCTTAGTCTGCTCTTAGGAAGGGTTTTTAATTGTCGTTCTTGTATTTAGAGTGTTAACTGTTTGGCTCATATAATGAGTGAATGTTTTGGCTTCCATGTTTACCCTAGTGGTTCCCACTTTTCTACAATTAAGGAGCCTTGAGGTGATATTTATTGGGTGTGACCAAGAAACCCAAAAACATTCACACAAAAGTCTTACATCTCATTTTCTGTAAACTTTCATTGTATTCTTTATGATCTACATGTAGAATAAATTAGACTCTCTCAGCTCTGCAAATATATTGGTTTCCTTGGTTTCTTTTATTTTTAGATTTATACTTATTTCTTTGCCCTCTTGCTCTTCATATAAACACTAACTCATTAGTTATATTTTAAGTATTATTTCTTCACAGAAACATTGTAAGGCCTATTGCATTTTTTCTTGTAGACTTTAAATCTATTTTTTCTCTCACTTCCTTTCAAACTGTTTTTTTTTTCATTTGTATTCATCACAAGATTCTAAGTGCCATGAAAACAATTGGTGGTGTTGACTATAATTATCATTAGTTGTTTAGCACTATATATAATGCCAAACATATGACAGGAAATCAATAAATACTTGTTGAATCCATGAGTGACTTTTATCTCTGGGGAATGGAATTACAATGGATTCAACATATGCTATGTGCAAAGAAAACAGTTGCTAAGTGACAGCTATTTCCCCTCTGAATGGCTGCCAGCCAGTAACAGGTTTTTTTTTTCCCTCAGATGGTTATCATCTTAACTATTTAGAAATTTGAGGACAAAAAGATCAGAAGTTCATTTCCTGCTTAGATTGTATAATGAGTTCAAATCCAGTTAGAATGACTTAACAAAGTCCATTCTATAATTAAAAAAAATAACAACAAAAATGTATGAATAAGTAAGAGGAGGCAAATTTTTGACAGATCATGTGCTTAGGATATATTTAAGACCCTAAATCCAACCCCTAGTAAGAAAGCAGACAGACAAACAAACACAAATTAAAAAGGAACAATTGAACTCCAATATAATCGTCAACTTTAATATGTCGTAATCTCATTTTCTAGTATCATTTGAATATTCTTGGAGGCAGAAGTCCTCATTTTAATCTCACAATTCTTTAAAGTGCATATTATATCTTGACAATTTGTAGTTAGTCCATAATTTCACTTTGAGCTGACTGATGGCTACTGTGAAGAAAAATCAGTGTTTTCTACTACCCAAAAACTTAAAGGTGTAAAAGGCTTACATACTAAATAGCCAGAAAACAACCTTTTCCAAATCCTCCATAGAAATAGAAAAGTGAAAGTTAAACCATGAAAAGCCTGTGTCATACGGAGCACAGACTGACTGGTAAAGGGGCATTGCCTTTTTACAAAGCACATAAGAATATTTGCTTTGAACTGAAACAGTAAGAACAATGGTGTTAAAGTTATCACTTCAATAATAATTATTGATGAAAGAGTATCTCTAGTCTTCTAGCCACCTCTGCTGGCTAGATTTACATCAGCTTGACACTAACTATATCATCTGAGAGGAGGAAATCTCAATTCGGAAAATCCTTCTGTAAAATTGGTTTATGAACCAACTTGTAGAGCATTTTCTTCATTACTGATAAAGGGAGGAGGGCCCAGCCCTTTGTGAGTGGTGCCATCCTTGGGCTGGTGGCCCTGACTTCTATTAGAGAGAAGACTGAGCAAACTACTTGGAGCAACAGAGTAAGTAGCACCTGCCTCTATGATCTCTGCATCAGCTCCTATCTCCAGGCTCTTGCCATGTTTGAGTTCCCATCCTGACTTCCTTCGATGATGAATATTGCTAGGTAAGTCTAAGTCAAATAACACTTTCTTCTCCAACATGCTTTGTTCATGGTGTTCCATCACAGCAAGAGTAACCTGAACTAAAACACCACCTTAAATTACAGATCTACAGGTAGAGGAAGGAAATAGAGATCATGATTATTAGATACTTCAGTAACAGAAGTTTTATATAATTGAAATGATTACTAGCAATAAAAGATATTGGGATATATTTTAGTAAATTAACAGTAATCATTTCCTGTATAATTAAAATTAAAGCCACATGCTCTTTCTTAATTTAGATATATAATTTCAGTTCATTTCAGCAGTTATGTATCACTTTTAGCTCTAGAGTCTGTGATGCAGCATGAATAACATATCTCTGAATTTTCAAAATAATTTTCTAAATTAATAGAAGTTTGTTGTTGATTATTAATATTATTGATTTATCTTTTAGTTAAACAGCAGTTATTCCAAAACCATCGATAAATCCAAATCACCATACCGAGACTAGGTCTTATTTAATTAACTTAGAGCACAATGCTGGGCAATAGTTACTCCATCTGAAACCTCCAAGCCCACATAGTTTCCTCCCATTCAGATTCACATTTTACTTGCTTTTAGTCATATCTTAGGTATGATTCATCTTTCTTAGTGGTTTCCAGTCCTCTCCTTTCCCATCTTTCTCAGACCCTCCCACTCACTTCTTTCTCCTCCCCTCCTGACTAGGATGCCCCACCTACTCTCTCCATTGCTCAGCATTGGCTGGTCGTTTTATTGACAATACAGAGAACAAACGGTGGCATGTTTACACAAACTTGAGACAGGTGATGTTGAGAATAAACATCACAATGCAATGTCCAGATTGAAAGCAGATAGTGGGGTAGAGAAATCAACATGTGAAAGAACAAGGGCAAACTGTACACATTCCACAGGAACATTATAGCAACCGAAGTTTTATTCCCAGATACCAGCTTGGTAGCCTGATGTCCTATGCCTTAGCTTTTTCACAAATGTTAAAAATTTTCAAAGAACCATGTTTAAAGGATGCAGAGAGGAATCTAAACTGCCAGCTCTTTCACATTTCTAACCAACTCACTCTTCCTTTACAGGTATGTGTCACAGAAATGAGCAAGCAATCCTGGGAGATGTTCTTTCCCTACTGGACATAACCCACAACCAATCACAAAAGGACCTTTCTAATGTGCTTTTTTAGGTACAGAGCTTTACTATACACTTGGTGATTATGGCGCTTTCAGCCTTTCTAATATGTATTTAAACACTGAGTAGAAGGGAATTTGGTCTACAACATATGAACATCATTAATTATCATATCACTATTTAGAAGGCCAGGGCATTTAGATAATTACTCCTACTGCACTTTCCATGCAAGAAAAGTCTTGAGTTAACGAAGAAGTACCCAAAACCCAAAAGAACAAGCAACTGGTATCTTGAATACATACATGCCCATACATCCATTACTGTGATAATATGCTATTTAATTTAATATAAATATTTTAAAGAGAGTAATATGAAGAGGACAAGATTATATCAACTGTACTGAGTCATAAAATCCTCAGCATAAATCACATGTATCCTCCAGCAAAATGAAGGGTGTGTTCCCAGCGTGACTCGTGGGTAGCTCTCTGAACTATTACTCTGTAGTTTGTAAGATTGGCATAAAATATAACTCTTAGGATAGCTGTAAATTTCCCTTGAGATAAACAGAAGGGAAATTAAACAAAGCCCATATACATGCAGATAGCTGGTATTCAAAAATTGCCTACATCCTCAGTACCTAAGACGGTAAAAAACAGTAGCTGGGCAATTCTTATGCACCTGTAATTCCAGTTCTAGGAGGAATGGACATGCGGATCACCTTGGAGCTCGCTGGCTCATTAGTTTAACCTTATCTTTAAGCTACTGATTAGGTAGGTAAGTGACAATGTCTCAAAAATTAAAGTGGTTCTGTTGCTCTCC
This sequence comes from Pachyuromys duprasi, assembly GCA_028658305.1. Classification (NCBI taxonomy): domain Eukaryota; kingdom Metazoa; phylum Chordata; class Mammalia; order Rodentia; family Muridae; genus Pachyuromys; species Pachyuromys duprasi. The sequence continues at coordinate 77,698,253 of CM053765.1, read as the reverse complement.
TTGTGGAACTCCTGCCCCCAGGTCTTCCTGTGTCCCCCTTCTTTCATAAGATTCCCTGTGCTCTGCACAAAGTTTGGCTATGAGTCTCACCATCTGCTTCGATACCCTGCTGGACAGAGTCTTTCAGTGGCCCTCTGTGGTGGCTCCTGTCCTGTTTCCGGTTTTCTCCCTCTTCTGATGTCTATTGTGTTTGCCTTTCTGAATGAGGATTGAGCATCTTACCTAGGGCCCTCCTTCTTGCCTAAGTGAATAAATTTAATAAAAATAAATAAATAGATAAATAGATAAATTAATAAAAAGTGAAGACTTCCAGAGGAAAACACCAGTACCTACACACACAAACACACGCACACAGCCATGCATACATGCACTCATACGCACACACTCCTCTCTCTCCCTTTCTCACTCACTCTCACACATATTAAAGTACTTTTATATAATGTCAATTATACAAAAAATATTAGTTGAAAAAGATCAATCATTGATACTTTCAAAATCTTAACCATGTCAGCCTTAAAAGCCAAATTTGTATAATCACACAATACAAAAATAGAACAAACATGTTAAATATTGTATAATCACACTTCTATAATTCATTCTTCATTTTTCTTTCTGATTATCTGAAGAGTGAGGTGATGCTTCCCATAACCACTGAATTCTTCAAGACAGTCACCACCTGCTTTGATTCATGTCTTATGTTTCCTGAAAACATCTTATGCATAAGCCCCATCAGAAGTGATCTAAATGATGACTAAATCTCTCTCCCCTCCTCATCTTCTCTCTCTCTCTCTCTCTCATGCGCACGTGCACACACACACACACACACACACACACACACACACACACACATAGGAGCACATGCTCACAAACAGACTACCTGAAATTAGATATACTGAAATTAGATATTTAATTCCTACAGAACTTGTCACAGGATCATCCCTAATCAGCACTTCATTTAAAAACATGATAATCAAGGTCTAAGGAGTAATTTTATGAATGACTAATGAAAGTACTTTATTGAATGAAGCTCTGCTGCCTCCAGTTATTACAGGTTGTTTCTTTCACTGATTCAAAATCAATGGCTCTTTAGATTGGAAAGTCAACCTTGCACTTCTGTAATACATGTCTACACTTAGGAAGCCATCTATAACTCTAATTTTTTTTTTTTTTGGCAAGAGGATGTGATTTTACAGTAATTGACAACAACAAGAGTGCATATTTCTTTACTTTCCAGGATATGGAGCTTTAATTTTGTGGTATGAAAAAGATATAGTTCCGCCATAAGCTCAAATTACACCATTTTGACCAATAGAATTAAATGCCTGCCTACAAGTTGTGCAAAGCGATGATGTTCATGTACCAGCTCACAGCAGTTGTGGCTCCCGGAACCAGATCAGGCCCTTAAGATCTCCCTCATGGAGGGAGAGGGACCTCTGGGATACAGAGCTGCTGAAGGAAGAGAGGGACATTAACTCTTTTGATGATGTGGTTGCTAGCAGGGTATCCGTGCACCTGTGAATAGTCACACACATGTTCATGTGGTAAATCATAATTGAACTCATGAAGTTGTTGGTAATATTTTGTTAAAAAAAAAAAGAAGTGCAGTTCAGAGGGAGGTGGGATAGGCGGCGCTAGGAGGCACTAGAGTAAGGTAGTGGTAGACGGATGTGATCAATATCCATCCTATAAATGGACAAAACTTTCAAAGAAACAAAACAGAGTTATGCTGTCCATTCATAAACCGTGGTCCTTTATCTGTATTTGTTTGGGCGCTTCCTCGTGCTGAAACAAGCAAGAAGGATGTTGCTCATCCACTGATTTGTTATGAATATGAAAACAATGGAGGGTAAGACTTCAGTAGGTCAACTGTCATGCTCTGTTGTTGATCTGGAGCACAATTCTTGGACTCAGGGCCTGTCATTAGATTCTATTCATAATCAGTTGTTTTGTTTTAGCCAACAGATTAATGCACAGTCATATGGTTTGATGGTAGTTATTGGATTTAGCATGTAGTTCTTTTTTTTTTTTTACCTCAAATGTACTATGGATAAATAGTTAGGTTGGGCTTTCTGTCAGTCATGAATTGGGATAAGAAACAATCAACACATGAAATCTTCTAGGGTCTCAAGAGTAGCTCCATGCTCAAGGGAATGTTTTCACTGTACAGGAACTTGGTTCAATCAACAGAAACACTCCCAAATGACAAATATTGAAATGTGAAAATAAGGCAACATCTCCTAAGACCACTGATGACCACAGCTCATCCAGTAATGGGACAAAGAAGAGTAAGGGAAAAACAGTGCTCAAAATGTATTTCCTTAACATAAGGTTAGTTCAGTAGCCACAAAAATCAAAAATAGAATTGAGAGAACTCAATTTTGCAATGTTCGGATGAGTCAAACCAAGACTAAAGCAATGTGCTATATAATTTTACGGGAATAAACCTTTCTAGTCATTTTATCACCCAATTTTCCCTCAAAGACTTTATTGTAGTAAAATATTCTCAGACCTTTTCTCAAGCTTGTTACAGTTTTTAATGGTGTCTTGGGTAGTAATAAATCCTTATATTCCTTTGTGGGGTGCTAAGTGGAAAAATACTGAGAAGAATTGCCAAGAGAGATATTAATATCAACATTATAGGCTCTCATGCATGATCTTAGGTATTACGTGATAAAATACAACAGTAATATTGCCTCATGAATCTAGGAAGCTGGTTTCTGAATACTAAATGTGTCATAGCTTGTCCTGGAAAGTTAGGCTCTGAGCTGCTCATTGAACAACAGATGGGCCTAATCAGATGAAATCTGTAACTGTGAAAAACTTCAGTCTTCATTCAGCTACCATGCTGATATGTAATAATGAGTAGTTTTCACATATTGATGCTTTTGCTAAAAACCAGGAACTCCCATTTGGCTCTTAATCTTCACCATGCTCATGTTTTAAACACTCTTAGGTAATAAATGATAATTTTCTTACTCTCCATAAAATTATTGACTAAAAGCACTAAAGTGAGTCATTAAATATTCTTGAGCCAGTATTTTTCTTCCTGTCATTTTTGGTGGAAAAATATGCTGCACGATGGTTATTTCTTGACTAAAGATCTGTAACCTTCACGAAGCTAGAGTTGATTGTATGCAAGTCCCACAAAAGATTACGTTGAGTTTTAAGCATTTCATTTATTTACAACACAATGTGGCCAGCAAGTTATATTGAACATCTATTCCCTTAAACATGAACATTTCTTTGTATATTGTGATGCATCTGTACTAGGTGCTCAGTAGCTACAATCTGAATGTATAAAATATAATTTATTGTATCAAACTTTAAAAAAACAGAGATCATTTGGTTAATGTTTTGGTGGTAGGCTATTAAGTTGGATCAAATTGATGTACATAGGAGTGATTCTCAGTTCTTAAAAGCACTCATCATTTTGAACATCATAAAACTGAATCAAACTCAGTGAATAAATTAATTCTAGATTATTGTATAAGGGAAATCAGAATACAACAGTGATCAAAGAGCAGGCTACTGAGTTCATGTCAGAGACAGTCCCTGTTCTCATTATTATGAAACCCACTTGGACACTGAGCTTCCAAGGGCTACATCTTTGCAGGGGTTCTAGGTAATCTCCATGAATGGTCCTTGTTTGGAGTATCAGTCTCAGAAAACTTCCCCCTCAGGGGAGTGCAGCCTTACAAGGCCACAGAAGAAGACAATGCAGCCACTCCTGATGAGACCTGATAGACTAGAATCAGATGGAAGGGGAGGAGGACCCCCCATCAGTGGACTGGGGGAGGGGCATAGGTGGAGAAGAGATAGGGAGGTTGGGATTGGGAGGGGAAAAGAGAGGGAACTACAGGTTGGATACAAAGTGAATAAACTGTAATTAATAAAAATAAAATAAAAAATTCAACAGTGACATTGCCTCTATATTGTATTGTTTATTTGCTCAAATTTTTCTATTTGTGGTGCCAGGAATCAATCTCAGGAATTTGTTCATGGTAAGCAAGTGTTGAGCCATTAAGATAAGCCCCAAGCCTTGTTGGTAATGTTTAAAAACAGTTTCATCAAAGCAAATGCCAAGACTAAGTTAAGAAAGCTGAAAGTTACTTCCATGTTTAAGAATTCAACAAAGCAGCACAGGTCCCCTGAGAGAAGCAAAGGTCCAAGACACAGTCACATCTAAAACACTGCAGTACCAGGGCTGGGTGTAAGCAAAGGTCCCAGAGGTGCTGACAGCAGAACCCAGGTGGATGTTTACTAACTAGATGTTAATTAGAATCAAGGCTGTCCTTTGACAGCTAAGGTGAAACAGATCTCTTCTAGCTGCCATGAAAACCAGGGGCATCTAAAGAAGGAAAGACTGACCATTAAGGTTCAAAAGAATATGATGTCTTAACTTTCTCTTTGTTGTTCTAGATTTCTAAGTGAACAGCAACCTCCAGCATCCTGCCTTTTCTAGAGGATTAAGATGACTGTACCTGAGCAGAGACAAGGAATTAGAAGGCAGTCTGGAGAGCTTTAGATTCAATAACAAATTACTCTGAAGGAAAAGGTGAAAAGCTTGAATATATAAAATGATAGCAATTACCTTTAATAAAAAGAGCGCCTGTGTGGGGAAGAGTTTATTATTGTCTATTTCCTACTCCATACATGATTTTCTATCTTGTTGTTTAAATATATTTAGCATTTATTGGTAAATCTGTGATAATGTATTGCTTGAGTCATTATATAAGAAACTCCTATTCTGGAGCTAGGGAGATAACTCAGTAGTTAAGAGCACTTGTTACTCTTGCAGAGGACCCTTGTTCAGCTCCCAGCGTCTAAGTGGTGGCTCACAACCTCCATCACACCAATTTCAGAGGATCAAATACCCTCTTCTCCACAAGCAATTCCATAAGATGTGGTATATATACATATATGAAAGCAAAGTGCCCATACATATAAAATAAATTATATTAAAACCCACTTAATTAAAAAAAACTCCTTTCATACTTTGATATGGAAAATTATTAAACAAGGAAAATGAAGATTGACATGGATAAGAAATTGAATGTGAACGATTTTCAGCAATTATCATATGTTTGGTATATAAAATGTATATTTTGAGTATTGTATAAAAGTCTAACATGCTGATACAATAGGGAATCACTATGATAAAGAGCAATATAAATTCATGAAATAAATAGATAAATATTCTAAAAAGAAAAGCAACCCTCTCCATGTAAAATTGTTTGTTAACTAGAGAGATGGCTCAGTGGTTAAGAACATTTACTTCTCTTGCAACTTCAGTTTGCAGCTTCCTCATTAGCCATCTCACAAAACTCCTGGAACTCTAGTTCTAGAAGATGTGACATACCTTGCCTCGACAGCCATCTATTGTCATGGGTACATACCACATACAGAAATACACACATGCACATCAATTAAAAGATTAAAGATAAATGATGCAAGTACAATGTTTGTGTTTGACATTCGCAAAAACCAGAAATGTAATAAATAAATATTCAAAAGTACAGTCTTATCATTGTTATAAAGATAGTGGCTACCACATAAGATCAGTGATGAAACTGTATTTCTTTATTTTGTACTTTATATGAGTTTTTTTATGTTTATAATGATGTTTTTATTATTTGCAGGAAAAAAACAATGTAGGGATTTTTTTTCATTTTTATTTTATATTAATCACAGGTTATATACTTTGTATCACAGCCATAGCCCCCTCCCGCATTCCCTCCCTATACCCCCTTCCCTCCCTCATCTCCTCCCTGCATCTTTCCAAGTCCATTGATAGGGGAGGACCTCCTCCCCTTCCATCTAACTCTAGCTTATCAGGTCTCTTCAGGAATGGTTGCAATGTCCTCTTCTGTGGCCTAGCAAGGCTGCTCCTCCCTGGTGGGGGGGGGGGTGGCAGGGAGGTGGAAGAGCCAGCCATTGAGTTCATGTCCAAAATAGTCCCTGTTCCCCTTACTAGTATAACCACTTGGGTATTGAGCTACGATTTGCTACATACAAGCAGGGGTTCTGGGTTATAACCATACATGGTCCTTGGTTGGAGAAACAGTCTCATAAAAGACCCCTGTGTCCTGATGTATATGGATCCCTATTTATCATCCTGCACAAAACTAAAGTCCAAGTGGATCAAAGACCTCAACATAACAGGAGACACATTAAATCAGTTAAAAGAAAAAGTGGGAAAGACCCTAGAATTCATTGGCACAGGAGACTACTTCCTGAACAGAACACCAACAGCACACGCTCTAAGAACAACAATCAATAAATGGGACCTCATGAAACTGAAAATCTTCTGTAAAGCAAAAGACACTGTCATCAAAACCAACCCTATATCTGACAGAGGGCTAATATCCAGTATATATAAAGAACTCAAAAAGTTAAAAAGCAACAAATCAAGTAATCCAATTAAAAATGGGGTATGGAGCTAAACAGAGAACTCTCTATAGAGAACTGTAGAATGGCAGAAAAACACTTAAAGAAATGCTCAACCTCCTTAGCCATCAAGGAGATGCAAATCAAAACAACCCTGAGATTTCATTTGACACCTGTCAGAATGGCTAAGAACAAAAACTCAAGTGACAACACATACTGGAGAGGTTGAGGAGAAAGGGAAACCCTCCTCCATTGCTGGTGGGAATGTAAACTTGTACAACCACTCTGGAAATCAATTTGGCATTTTCTTAGACAAT
>CM053765.1:77663803-77691449 GCA_028658305.1 Pachyuromys duprasi | reverse complement strand
ATTCTTCAAGATCCAGCTATACCACTCTTAGACATATATCCAAAAGATGTTCAAGTACACAACAAGGACATTTGCTCAACTATGTTAGTAGCTGCTTTATTCGTCATAGCCAGAACCTGGAAACAACCCAGATGTCCCTCAGTTGAGGAATGGATACAGAAATTGTGGTACTTTTACACAATGGGATACTACTCAGCAATTAAAAAGGAGGAAATCATGAAATTTGCAGGCAAATGGTGGGACCTGGAAACGATCATCCTGAGTGAGGTATCCCAAAAGCAGAAAGACGCACATGGTATATACTCACTTATAAAGACCTATAAGATAGGATAAACATACTGAAATCTATACACCTAAAGAAGATAAACAAGAAAGAGGACCTGGGGTAAGAGGATTAATCCTCACTTAGAAAGTCAAATGGGACAGACTTTGGATGTAGGAGAAAACAAGAAGCAGGACAAGAGCCTACCACAGAGGGACTCAGAAAGACTCTTCCTAGCAGGGTATCAAAGCAAATATTAAGAAACATAACCATCCCTTTGGCAGAGTGCAGGGAACCATATGAAAGAAGGGGGAGTTAGTATGACCTGGAGAGGTGAGGAGCTCCGCAAGGACCAAATATATCAGGGCACAGGGGTCTTTATATGAGTTTTAAAATGAGTGTAAAAGACAAAACAATTCAATGTATGAATTCACCTCTGGCAAAGGGGCTCACACATACCTCTAGGAAAATTAAATACTGTTAGGTCTCTACCTGCTGCAGGGCATATTTGGCATAGCCTGCCCTACCTTGGCACAGCACCTCTGATATCCAGAAGCCCTTCACTATATAATCCAGACATTTTGGTCCCTCCCAACCTTTTATGCCCTTTGCCCTTTCCTCTGCCTTCCCCTCTCTCTTTCTTGATCTGTTCTCCCTTCTGTCTCTTTTTCTCTCCCTCTCAATCTTCCTGTGTCTCTCCTTTTCTTCCCTTTCTCTCTGCATGATTCCTGGTCCCCTCTACACAACCCTCTCCTGCTCTGCTATCAAGCTTGCATTTATATATTATAGCTTTGACTCACCATTAGCTCATTCCATTTTATTTAAAATACTCTTTTTAAAATACCCCTAAATTGTTTCAAACTGCTTTGGAGGAGGATTTCATTGACTGCTGCATTTGCTGAAAGAGAGTGGTAAGTACCTGTGCAGAGCAACATCTTACAAAGTTTCCACACATATCATCTGTATGTCAGTCCATGTCTTGCCTGCTGAAATGCTAATATGTCTTCTAAACCTAAGAAGGGTAAATCTGTTTGTATATATGAACTACACAACAAGCTCTTCTCTGTAAGATTATTTCAACTTTATATTTTTGTAGTTACTAATGGCTAATCAGTGACATTAACCTAGATGACCAATTGATAATCTTCTGAAATGCATGGCTTTATGGATAAGAGGCATGGTATGTAACCTCCTCCCTTGTTTTAAATTATATGAATCCACCATTTTACATTACCCAAGATTTAAAAATCAGCTTTTTTTAAAAAAATGCATTTCAAGGTTTGTTAGATTTTCAGTGAAAGCTAATGCATTAAGAAGAAAAGAATAGCATTTTCTACACATATCAGCCAGAAGCAACAATGATATTAATACTAGATCAATAGTGTCTCCTTCCGCAGAAGCCTAAAATCTTCTTTAGATAAACAAGCATTAATTTTTAAGGTGGCTGTGAATAAGGGAAGTGACAAGACTTTTAAGTATCAAAACAAACGTGATGAATAGTGTCATGTAATAAAAATGAGCTCCCTCACTTAAACTGAGCACTAGTATTATCCTTAAGAAAGCTCCTGGGGACTGAGGAGATGGCTCGGTGAGTAGAGAGATGGCTCAGTGCCTCTCAATCCAAGGACCCAAGGTCACATTCTCAGAAACAAATGAAAGCAGGTAGAGTAACACCTGCTACTATAGTTCCATTGCTTTGACAGGGAAATGGGAGGCAAGGAAGGGACGAACAACAGAAGCTTGTGAAGCAGCTAGTTTAGAGCAGACAGCTGTGAGCAGCAAAGAGATCCTGTCAGGCCCAAGAAAGAAGGTGAGGACTGAAGCCCAAGGTATTCCTCTGACAGTACAGGAGCACCAAGGCATGTCCAGTTACATAAATGAATTGATGCACACAGGAATTGTGTACATACACATGTACAGCATACACACACACACACACACACACACACCGCCATGCACTCACACATACACACACCTTCCTAAGCAATAAGGTTGCCTCTGGTAGTGTCCCACCCAGGCCTCATGCACTTTCTCTTGTACACAATGTTATTCTTCAGAGTTATCCTTTTTGGGAACTTCCTTTGGTTAGAAATTCTCTGGTAGCACACTTGATTGATAAAAGTCAACTACAAATGAAGGGAGCCCTCTTTCTAATATAGGACAAGTAGATGACAAAGTCTCTATGCTAGTATTCAGCAATGGGTCAAACTGGGTGGTTCACAAACTCAGCTGCACAGATTTCAGTGTTGATGATTATTAATATTTAATATTGATTTATCTTTAAGTTAAACAGTGATTATTCCTAAACCAATTGAATACACAAATCACCACACAGAGACTAGGATTTATTTAATTAACTTAAAGCACAACGCTGGGCAATAATTACTCCATCCTAAACCTCCAAGCCTGAAGCTTTCTCCCATTCAGATTTCCCACATAATATTTGCTTTTTAGTCATAGGTTCAGTTCACTTCTCCCAATGTTTCCAGGTCTTCTCCTTTCTGATCTCTCCTCCCACTCCTTCATTTCTCCTCCCCTCTGGACCAGGATGTCCACCCCATTCTCTCCATTGTTTACCATTAGCTGGTTGTTTTTATTGGCAATACAGAGAACAGATGGTAGCATGTTAATACAAACTTGAGACAGGTGATGCTTAGAATAAGCATTAAAATGCAATGAATGATCAGATTGAAACCAGATAATTGGGGTAGGTAAATCAGCATGTGAATGAACAAGGGTAAATTGTATACATTCCACAAGAGTATTATACCAACAACTTAGCCTTTTTCTTTCCTCACATCCTCTAGTGATCACCTGAGCATGCTCATAATAACCAACTTGCACAAGAATCTATATTTCAGGCTATCACAAATGGAACCCTCATAAGACTTTGGTCCCCATGTGCATTTCTAATAGTCAATCAAAAGCACTGGTAAATTACTTGAAAGAGTTTAAGAACCTGGCTTAGAAGCATTCTCCCTTGCCATCTTATTAACTACTTCATAGGTCTATTTGCTCTGACCCCTACCTAACTGACCATCCTGGGACTGAAGATTTCCTAGAATGAAAAATTCAAGAAGTACACTCAAGAAAATTCAGTGGCAATGGAGCAAATTAGTCACCCTCTGTTTTCTTCTCAACTACCAGTACTCTGTCATGAATGAACTGAGGCCAGCATTTGTACAAAATCCTTAGGCAGCATGAAAGAAACTCAGGATCTAAATGTTGGTGCATTTGACTCCAAAGTATGCACTCAACTCAACACACCATCTGTAAGGGCTGCCTAATAGTTGCCCAATTCATTCCTGCCCTGTTTGCTGTTCAAAATATGTTTTTAAAAATATGACTAGTTCACCTAAAGTGAAAGTGCTTGCATGTTTTGATGGATTGACTGGTTTTAAAAGGAGTAAAAGGGTTAAAGAAAGAATGGTGTAAAAATGAGGTTCAAGACCAATTAATCATCTAGCTTGCTAACTGTATTAGTTGCCCTAAGCCATGTTAGCACGTTTTCACCAGCAAAAGATTAATTTCCCTTGGAAAGACATAATGATCAATAACAACTCCAAAACAACCATGTTGATTTCAAAGTTTTTGAAATTTATCTGAAGTTTTAATATGGATAAGTAATTACAGGAAAACAAAGAAAAAACCATCTTAATACAGGCTTCATTTATTGTAGGTACTGTTGCATCTAGGTTCTTTATTTACTACTTCTCAGTGAAACTGATAAAAAACTGTCACAGAGGTCCTCTGAAAGGCTCTGCACTGCAGACTATCAAAGCTGATGCTAAGAATTATGGTCAACTATTGGGCAGAGTGCATGGAATCTCACAAAAGATCTGGGAAATAGTAAGATAGGGAGAGGACAGGAGCTCCACAAAGAGAGCAACAGAACCAAAAATCTGAGCACAGGGATCTTTCTTGAGACTGATACTCCAACCGAGTATCATGCAAGGAGAAAACCTAGAATCCCTGCACAGATGTAGCCCATGGCAGTTCAGTGTCCAAGTGGGTTTCATAGTAATGGGAATAGGGACTGCCACTGACATGAACTGATTGGCCTGCTCTTTGATCACCTCACCCTGATGGGGTAGCAACCTTACCAGGCCACAAAGGAAGACAATGCAGCCACTCCTGATGAGAGCTGATAAACTAGGTTCAGAAAGAAGGAAAGGAAGACCTCCCCTATCAGTAGACGTGGGGAGGGCCATGCATGGAGAAGGGGGAGGTAAGGTAGGACGCAAAGGAGAGGAGGGAGGGCTTTATGGGGGGGATACAAAGTGAATAAAGTGTAATTAATAAAAATAAATAAATAATTCATACGCTGGAACTAAAAAATTGTTTATTAAGGAATTAAGGCTATATAGACATAAATCATAAAAAAGATATAAAATCTTGAACATTTTCTACAAATTGTGCCAACAAGTTCCAAGGAAGGACAAAGACTACAGTAAAGCAACTTCCATGATGTCCACTGAGGACTGGCAGCCATAGAAGCAAGTGTATCAGGCACAGTGTGGGCAATTCTTAGAGAAAATTTCATAGAAACAGAAAACCTGAATCTTTCAAATGAGGACAATGGTGGCATAGTCACTGGAAGTATGATCTTCAGGCATGGAGTTTGGGTTGCTACTCTGCATGTACATACTATGGAACTGAGAGCAAGTGATTTGCCATCTCCCTACCCCAGTTTCCTGAACTCTCAAATGTAAATAAGATCTGTTGCATGGACTCTGTAATTTAAATTTTCACGCACATAAAACTATGTATCATGGTATATGTTGTATATTGGAGATATATAATACAGTTCTGACTATTGGGAAGGCAATTAAGCTGTGTATGAGTTAGTTATGCAGACATTGGGGAGTTCCATCTTATCTTCAGATATATCAAAATATATTACCATATCAAGTGAGTTATATATCTTTCCCTTAATGGCATTAATAAAGTATTATTCATCTCCTATCAGATGCATATGATTTTTACATTTTTACACACACACATACACACATGCTATCAGACAGTGCAAACCCTTGACACTATGAGCAATGCTCTGCTAAACTTGCAGACAGGAGTCTGACAGAGTTGTCGTCTGAGAGGTGCTACCCACAGCAGCTCGAAACAGATGCCGAGACTCACAGCCTAATATTGGTTGATGTGTAGGGCATCTTGTGGAAAAGTAGGAAGAAGGAGAAAGGGACCTGGAGATGACAGGACTTGTACAAGAAGACCAGCAGAGCCAACTGACCAGTGCTAAGTGGGGCTTGAGGAGACTGAAGCATCAACCAAGGACCGTGCATGAATTGGACCTAGGCCTCCTAAAAAATGTAGCAGATGGGCAGTATAGGCCTGATGTGGTCTTCTAGTAAGGGAAGTGGGGGCTGCTTTAGACATGGACTAATTTTCCAGGTTTTTGTTCACTTTGACCTTGAGGCATTGCTTTGCCAGGTCACAGGGGAAGAGGAAATTCTCAGTCCTGATGCAACTTGATGAGCTGGACTGAAAGGGAAAGGGAGCTCCTCTTTTCTGATGAAAAGGATAGAGGGGAGGGAGAGAAGGCGGGACTAGGAGGGCAGGAGGGATGGGGCTACAACAAGGATGTAAGGTGAATAAAAAAATATAAAAAACACGTAGCATATAGGGATATATTGGTTATACATATTTAATTATGTGTGTATGTGTGTGTGCATTGTGTGTGTATTAGTTTTATTTTACAGGTAAGAAAGTAAGGTCATGGGGAAGTTTAACAATTAGAAACACTTTTCTCATGTGTATCTAAGGCACAGCTCTATTTTATCTCAACAAGATTCCAGTACCTCTTACTAGATCCTCCTCTCATTGACCCATCTAATATAGATGGAGCCCATAATAGAAATTAGATAATCAGGAATAAAGTGTAGTTACAATAAGCACACTACAAAAACTTTTTTTAAGACTTTTATGTGAAAGGCATGAACAGGAACCATAACAGCGATTTGTCTTCCTTGTTACTCCTAGTAGTTCATTAAACACTCAAATGTTAAAACGATTGCTAAGTGAACATCTCCACTGTACCTCTTCCAGAAGCAGTCCAGGAGAACACAGGATAACCTAGCATTTCCTCACCTGAAACCGCAGAGACCCCAGGGCTAGCTAAGACAATGACTCAGCTATAAGGATTCATATAAAGGCAGATGTTGAGCAAAATATCTATTGACATCATGCTCTCTTTATGGCATTTAGAAAATGATGTCCTTAGTTCATCCAGGATTTATCAAGGTCAACATTTCTATGTACCCAGTGCTTTGCCACTGTTTTCTACCAATCAATTAATGCAAATCCAGTTAGGTCATTGTACTCCAGTCAATCCTTTCTACCCCATTATATTCTCCCTTACTCAGAAGCACTGCATCTATTTCTGACCACTTCATTAGCTGTATTATCAACTTATGCTAAACTAACCTCTCAGGAATAAGCAGAAGATGACACCCAAACCAGTGTTTTGCTTGGAAAGGCCCTCTTGAGGCAACCAGCCTTCATTCAACAGACAGGTTTATGGTGCCAAAATCTAATTCAGTAATTTCCAATATATGTCACGTAGAGAAGCAGAAGATATCACAGAATAATTTGAGTCCTCTTGGTACCATACTATACTTGGCTACTGGGCATTTCTAGTTTTTATTGACAAGTTACTCAGAAGCCTAGTGTTTTTAGATCTTGAAGCAGTGAAAGTTAAGTCATCAATGCATATTTCCAGTGAACCATGGCAACTAGAAAACTTTGATTAACCGTGCAGAAGATATTATCAAGTAAATCTAGCTGAGCAACTTAGAGTACTTATCTCCACAATTCCTGAGAGTAGCATTTCTCTGTCATTTTCTGGAAGTCTTTCCTATGGATAAAAATATCATGAACTCAGCTCTCTAGAACAAATGTGACATTATACAAACATCTAAGTTTCAACTATTGCTCAAAAACATTTTTCAGTAGAAAATTCCTTTCTGTTAAAAAGCAACATACTACACAAATTGAATAAAATAAAAAAGCATATTTAACATTTAATGTTGGTTTTCACCTAGTGGATGCCTTGTAGTCTCCAAGCCCCCAGCTGCTCTGAATACAAAGCAATTTTGCTTCTATTTTGGATTTTTCAAAGGCAGGCTGGTGGGATAGCTAAATCAGTAATCTCCGGAGTATCTGTTTGCTGTTGATTCCTGGGTCTTACTCTGCTTATGAAGATAGAAATTTTTTATATCTGAAACCTCTAGAGCATCACCCTGGGGAATTTTATTCTCTATGTTCTCTATATACTAAAGTCACAGCAAGATTCAAGAATGTATGATGGCCTATCCTTCATCCTTGGAGTAAATTCTGGATGCTTTTGCTGAGGCAAGGTCATATATGTCAGATACCATGATATCAATGAAGCATTTCCTGAGAAGAGCTTATTGTCTTGAGAATTATATATATGATGTCTGTCATTTAGTAAGAGAGAAATGGCACACTGAGTAGCAATATTGACAGACCAGGCAGAGCTCTGCTGAGGGTGGACACTAACGTAAGCTGGAGAAGATACCGATGAATCTATGAAGATAAAGCTAGGGAAAAACCTTTGTCTAAAGGTAATACATCTCAAATACTTGCTTTCTTTAAACCATACCCCCAATCTCAGTTTTCTTCTACAATATGCTGCAGTTTTCAAAGATCCTCAATATTTAGACTTCCCCTAAAATATATACTTAGAAAACAAAAACAAACAAACAAATAAACAAACAACCTACTGGAAGTCTACTGTAAAAAGATGGTATGTGGTGATTTGAATGAAAAAGTCCTTCACAGTTTCAGCATTTGAACAGTTGGTCCCCAGATGGTGGTGCTGTTTGGTGAGTTTTAGGTGAAGTAGCCTTGCTGGAGGAAATCAGTCTCTAGAGGTAGGCTTTGATAATCAAAAGCCTTGGCTTTTTCCAGTTTGTTTTCTCTGCTTCCTGTTTCTAGTTGACACCTCAGATTTTTGCTCTTTCTGCAGTGTCTGCCTGTCTGCCTGTGCACAAGCCTCCCAACCGTGATAACTTATTTCTCTGGAATGTTAAGCTCAAATAAACTCTTATTTCAATAAGTTGTCTTGTCTATGGCATTTATTCACAGCAACAGAAGGTAACTATTGCAGTGCATTTCAGGGAAGCTATAGAAATGTCTCATTTCATGACCTTCAGAGTGGATGTTGGTTCACTGAAGAATCAGGGTCTGTATTGCATATAACTCATTGTGGATTCAACTGGCAGAGTGACTTCAAGTAGTCTTTGATTTGCTAAACTCTATATTAGATCAAGCCTCTAGAAAATGAGAAGATGACTCAGAAGTTTTCTCGTTATTTTCAATTATATATTTTATGGAACATTGTGCATGGAATATTAGGTTTGGTAAGGCTGGAAATCTGATGTTATATAACAAGAGCTAATGGAAGGTGAGAAATAGAATGGAGGGCTACAACTCATCATTGCATGTAGGGCACTCAGTACTTTATATATGAATACACGGTGCCAAATGAGGAGTAAAATAACTTAAATTCCAGGTATTACAAAATACAGATTTCTCACTGATTTCTCTCTCTCTCTCATGTGTGTGTTTGTGTGTGTTTTGCAGTACCAGGGATATCATAGCCTCCTCCTTCTCCAAAAATGGGGGTCACTATTTCAATCTACTTGCTTAAACTAATATTCCTCAAAGTCCATGTCTCCATAAATACATAGAGTATTATTTTAAAAATCATTGTAAATATTTTTCACAAATAAACTCTAGAATAAATAATAGTGTGTTAAAGTGGGCCCCAAATACAAAGTGACATTTCTTTTTTAAAGGGTAAATGGGTGCAAAACTGCAATACACACACACAGGCCATCTGAAGATGCAGCTAGAGATTGGAGTGGCTTATTAATACAATAGTGAAATTTTCAAGGTGATGAACAATCATTAGAAGCTGAAAGAGTCAAGAGAGTTCTGTAATCCGATCAGAGGGACCCTGACCTGGCCAGTACTTTGATATCACATTTCTAGACTCCATAATATTAAGACTATTACGGCTTGCTGCTTTAGTTCACCTACGCAGTAATTCTTTGGTATCGGCATCACCAGAAACTGAGACAGCAGCTTCCATATCCACCACAATATGCAGCCGACATATACTGGGTTGAAACTGGGTGATAACAGAGAGACAAATTTGGTATGTAAGGTCTACATCCATGCTTGCAGACAAAGCAGAAGAAGTCAAAAAGGACTCAATTTCATTTTAAGTCTTGTTTCTCACTTTTTTTTCATAAAGTCATTGAACTTTCTTTCTCTTACTTCTTACTTCTTGGCTTAAAAACTATGGTGTCACATACAACATGATCCTTAATACACCCTTCTCTGTTCATTTTTTTAAAGATTTATTTATTTTGTATACAGTTCTGTCTGTATGCACACTTGCACACCAGAAGAGGGCAACAGATCTCATTATAGATGGTTGTAAGCCTCAATGTGGTTGCTGGGAATTGAACTCAGGACGTTTGGAAGAACAGCCATTGCTCCTAACCTCTGAGACATCTTTCTAGCCCTTTATTTAATTTTTGCTTCTATTGACACAAACACAATAGTTTATAATATAAGGACATGCTTCCCATGAAAAGAATGGTCTTATTAAGACTTGAACCCCAGCATTATACCAATGAGAACTTGACATTCTATAATTCTGATAATTTCTCTATACAAAGGTATAGAACTAAAATCATACAACTCTAAACAGAAAACTGTCATTGATAGCATAAAATAAATGTCTCTCAAAGTTCATGCAATTCATCCAATGCATGAAAGCAAATTTAAACTGCCTTTCCTATCTCCTAGTTCTTTCCTCCTATGATATCAGCAATTATTTGTTTCTATCAGACTCCAAAAAAGAAGAAACAATAAGAATGAACACAAAATCTAAGGGGTAAGAAAGAGAAGAGAGGAAAAATTTGTCAATGTCAGATTCCTCAGATTATTTATATAATTTCCTTAGTTTTATAAATTAAGGGAAGCTTTCGTTTTCAATAATGTACTATGACCTTATTTATATATTTTCTTCATCTTGCAAATATACAAAGTCCTTCACTCTCTGTACATATATGTCCAAGAATTTTCCAGTCCAGACTGCTTACTAACATCTTTTCCACTCATTTTAGGAGTCTTGTTGCTTTGTTCAGTTTACATATGACAAAGTTGAGATTCACTAAGGGTTCAAAATGTGTACACAGCCAGACAATATAATTACAAAGAGTCTTGAAATAACTAGGTTTTCAGACTTGAAAATCCAAGTGTTCCTTTCACTAAACTATGTGACTTCCCCAAATATATTTTTAGACAAATCTCTGGGCACATGGTACCACAAGAGAAATTTCTTTCTTAAATAGGCATATGACCAAATATTTAAAAAGTCTTAGATTTTATTGCTTAAAGTCACAATGCAACATAACAACATTTTATAGCAAAAAATAGATGACCTTCCTAGGAATGGAAGTACCAATTTTCCCACAATGAGCCACAGCTAAACTTGTGAGCATGGACACTTTAAATACCAAAGCACATGGCAGGGGAGGATGTGCCAGAATGCAGCTCTCAAAACAGAAAATCAGAAGTAAGAAGTGAGAAAGTAAGAAGTAAGAAAGCTCTAGAATCATTCAGAGCACCCTCTGCTACTCTTTCAGAAGATCCGGGCTCAATTTCCAGCACCCATGTGGCATATCACAGTTGTCTGTAACTCCAGTTGTGGGGGATCTGACAGCCTCACACAGACATACGTGCAGGCAAAATACCAGTGCAAATAAAATAAAATAAATAAATTTATTAAAAAGCAACATCTTTCTTATGTAAATTTGGAATAAACTGAAACACTAAATACCAAGAGAAACCTGGAATATGGAACAAATACATTCTCAGAGGGATATGTTAATAGGATGCAGTAATGAGCAAAACTGTATGGTTCATCCAGTATCAGGGAGGATGCCCTAATGCAAGGATGTTTTTGCAATCTACCAGCTGGGATGCAAAATATATAACCTGTGATTAATATAAAAATAAATAAATTACTTAAAAAATTAAAAAAGATATCTACCAGTGAACTGTCTTTACATTTTAGAAGTATCAAACATTGGTTTGAAATGTATTTTGTTATAACAGCAAAGGGAGAACTTCAGGTAGCATCACTTCTAACCTACAATGAATTATGAACTTCATGGTGAGAAAAATTAAGCTTCCTCTTTAACCCCTATGTTCCAGAATTTAGACTGGAAGCTTGCAAATAATATTAAAGGGTTTGAATGAACGAATATGTGAAGGTATAAAATTATCAACCAAATAAAAAGGTTAATTCTCAATGTCTACCAAATACGCACATGTGAGGGTACCAACTTGCTACACATTTTTATTATCCTAACACTAATATTCACCATGAAGAAGCAAAAGTGTACAAGAGAAATACAAACTTGAGTTATATTCATTCTTGGTGGCTGTCTCTCAAGGTGACACTCAACCCTCTTGCTTCAGTTTTCATTAAACAAGCATATTTTCAAGACATATGCAGGGCCTTGTCATGTTTTTTTATGGTATTGTATTTTTAAAATATGTTGGCACCAGTATAGCACTCTCAGGAATATAAAGGCCTTGATGTTACACCATATAAAAAATGTGTATTGGATAAGCTTTATTTAGGTAAGAGTTAAAGTATTTAAGCCTAATGTGTTGGCTGCGAGTTCAGTGTTAGAGAATCAACAGAAGACAATGAGTAAATTCTCAAGAGGGCATAAAATAAAAGTACGTGTAAATGAGATGTGGAACATGTGACCAGAGAACCCTGAAGCTATTAAGTTTGTTTTCCCTTCGAGTATAGTATTTAGTGTTTGATAAGTCATTGTGTAAAATCACTTTACATATACCATAAGTATTAGAAATAAGGAAAACCAGCAATACCTCTGCCTTCTCTTAGACATTTATGCATCCTAGTAGCTCAAGAACAGTTAAATATAATGCCTGAAGAAAGAGGAAATATCATTTCCCAGTTTCATATTACTTATCAGTATATGGTTATTGATTTTACTTCATCTAATAGAAAAGTATCATGATCTCACAGGGCACCAATTGTCAACAGACAGTGCTGGAAATCCCTGCTATAGTCCTTAGGAAATCCTTGGAGTCCCTTGGTAAGAAAATATGACCATTATGTAGTGCATTTCATTCAGTTAAATGTTAATACATGTAGAGCTTGTATATTGACCTTCCCCTCCTTCACTACCTTCCATTCCCTCTTATTTTCCCCATTCTCACCACTTTTCACTCTCATTAATGTCCTTTGTTTCCTTAGAATATTTATTTGCATTTTCCTTAACATATACATACATGGTTTTGTATAACTATAAAAATCTAGTGATCTCAAATGAGATCAAAATATATTTGTTTGAGATGGGCTTAATTCATTTACTATAACTCTCTCCAGTTGCATTTATTTTCCCATAAACTACATAACTACATTCCTTTTTATGACTGAAATTTTCCATTGCGTTATATGTTGGCTAGTTTATGAGAGCTTGACCCAGCTAGGCTAGGAATAACTCCCTTCAACAGACTATTCTCTAATTCATTGTGATAACTTGACACAATGTCCCCTAAAGGCTCATGTGTTGAAAGATTGCTCCCAATACAACTGATGGAAATTCTTCAAAGAGATTAGATCATTAGAGCTCTGATACCATCAACAGTTTAATCTACTGGCTGATAGATTCAAATTTTAATACATAGTGGGAGGTTATAGATGCCTGGGAGGAGGTAGAACCTTGTTGAATAGGATGGATCACTGGATGCATTACATTGGAAACTAAATCATGTTCTCTCTCTCTCTCTCTCTCTCTCTCTCTCTCTCTCTCTCTCTCTCACACACACACACACACACACACACAGCTTGTTTCATAGCTTCTACAAGCACTTTGCTTTCAAAATCATCCCACTGAGTCTCTGCTCACAGTATCCCATGAAATAATGAAGTCAGCTAACCACATGTGAAATCTCAGAAGTCATGAGCAAAAATAAATTGCTCCATTTTTTACAGGTGTTTCAGATACTTAGTAACAGGGAAAGAAAGCTGACACAATGACTCAAGGATAAATCATAGGTGTGAGATCCATCGCTGGCAGTCATCTACCCTGAAAGAAGAAGGATAGTGGATAGGGGCCCCATTATGCAGTCAGGGAAGGCCCACAATTTGCAATGTAAGGTTAAAGATATTTTGAGGCCTTAAATATATTTCTGGGGCACTTAGGAAAAAAACTTTAATGAAAATAATCTTGCCATATACTGTTTTAAGTGTGAGAAAGCCAAAATAAATCATTTTAATTATAAACATTTTGAAACCTTTTTCTCCTTCTTCCACTGTCCATCCCCTTTGTCTTTCTAAGCGAGGATTGATCTACTTACCCCAGGTCCTCTTTCTTGTTTATCTTCTTTAGATGTACAAATTTTAGTATGTTTATCCTATCTTATTGGTCTAGTACCCACTTTTAAATGAGTATATCTATAACCTAGAACCCCTGCTGTGATGTAGCCCATGGTAGCTCAGTATCCAAGAGGGTTTCCTAGTAAGGGGAACAGGGACTATTTCTGATATGAACTCAATGGCTGGCTCTTTGACCTCCTGAGGGAGGAGTAGCCTGGCTAGGCCACAGAGGAGGACATTGCAACCAGTCCTGAAGATACATGATAAGCTAGGGTCAGATGGAAGGGGAGGAGGATCTTCCCTAGCAGTGGACTTGGAAAGGGGCAGGGAGGAGATAAGGAAGGGAGGGTGGGATTGGTAGAGAATGAGGCAGTGGGCTACAGCTGGGATACAAAGTTAATAAACTGTAACTAATATTAAGAAATCAAAATTTAATTTAAAAAAGAACAAGGGAAGAAGAAAGGAAGCTGTGAAATGTTTTCCTCTTTTGGGCATGACATGGCTATAGCATATATGAATACACAACAGCTGTGTTCACCCAGAGAAGACTTGTACAAGATCCCGCCAGTGAAAAATGTTGGCAGGGAAATAAGAGAAGCACCCAAGCCCCCACCATGAGCTTAGGAACATTGCTGATTAACTTCAGAGAGAGTCACTTTTCTTTGGGATTGTGGCCATTGGTAGTTACCATATTTTCATGCATCTGTGGGCAATACTAATTGAATTTGCTGGGTTAAAAATAAAGAGGTCGAATTTGGGAGGAGAACTGATTAGAGATACTGGAAGTAGTTGAAGATGAGGAGTGAGAGGGAGATAAGACCAAAATACATAATATGCATCCATGAAAAAAAATATCAGCGCAGAGGTAGGTGAGGATTTCAGTGGTAGAGCTTGTGGCTAGTAGACTCAAAGCTCCAGATTCGGTCCCAGCACCAATAAAAATAGTAAAAATGTGATGTACAACAAACATTTTTCTGTATCCAGTTAAGAACATTTGTATACTTTAAATGAGTCATAGGATTAGATTAGGCCTTCCCAGTTTATCTGCCTCATTGTCTGTCATAACACATATGTAATAGAGTTATAGTGGTGATACGTCATCCTTTTCTGGTGTTCTGCCTAAGATGGGAGGATAAGATTTGAGGGCTTTTGCAAAATTATTCCTACCATAAATATTTCACTAGTGCTACATGCTTTTAAATTAAGTGTAGAGATTATATAAAGGGAAATCCAAGTTCACACATAGTTGTGAAACCTAGTTCATATGAACCCAAGAAAATAAAACAGAAAAGAAAGCATGCAACGCCAGATGGAGCAGGAAAAAGGGAAACAAAACAGATTTGCAATCACCCTGGAGACAGAGAGTATTTTTTTTTTCACACTCTGATTTTCCAGTGTCTGTTCTTTGGGAAAGAACATGATATATTTTCTAAAATGTTTGTTTTTCTTAAGTTATTTACATGTCTTAATTTGTTATATCATAATTATACTCTGGTTTCAAATCTGAAGATTTGAGCCATTCTTGTCTTCCTTCCGGGTTAACTTGTTTATGCTATGGGACTTCTGAGTCTATAATTAAATTATTGTCTCAAACTAATTTACCACATCCATGCATACATTAGCACTTCATTATGAGAGTAGAAAAACATAAATGTATACCACAGAACGTCAAGCTCCATAGAGCTGAATTCACCTAGTTTCACAAATCTACTACATGGCTTGGATCCCACAAATAAAAAGAGACAGAAAGGATAACTCCAGAAACCCTCTCCTGAAATTAGGGGAAAGTATGATGGTTGGAAACTACTCAGGACATACTTATTTCAATCCTCCTTTTTACATCATGGCTATTGAGCTTGGCCAGGAAATTGCTTTGACGGCTGGGGGATGGTGAGGAATGTGGTAAGAAAAGAGACTTAACATGTATCTGCCGGGTTTTCTGCAGTCTTAGTACTCAGGTGATCCACTCAGGTAGAGTATTTTCCACTCGCACTGGTCACTAAGATAGACACATGCCAACCAGAAAGAAAAAGGCTGCTTATTGGCAGAGACTCCTTCCCAAACCTGCTCTCAATAGTTGAAATAGAATCCATATCAGCATTATTTCTTCAGTGGAGCTACCAGCTGCTGTATTTCATTGGCTATTTAGATTTTAAAGGGCTTATATAATTTTATGAACTCCAGCATATGCAAAGAACTGCTTTGTGGGAAGACTGTAACCTGCAAAATTATCCAAAGTATGAAATATTTCAAATGGGATTTTTTCCATTTTTATGGATATAAGAAAAATCTTTCAGATGATATCACTGTCATAAACTGTCTTACTGTATGGATGTAACATCAAAATAAAAAGACTATTTCTAGGGTGAGAAGGTCACTTCAAACATACTATTGAATGAATGTATATAGTTTGGAAACGTGAAAGCAAAGCCTTCATTCTATTTTATCAGTTATGGATGTATACCACAATGTATAGAGTATTACAGCAAGAAGAATTTTCACCCTATTTATTACCAAAGTTAGCGACTCTTCTTATAATTGAATTATGTGCTTAATGTATACAATGTTAAAACTTCTTCCAACTTTTGGGTTAAAAACAAATGGATGATTCAAGGGGCTGAGGTCACAGTAGTCAATGACTGAAGGAAATGCGATAGATATTTACAATGCATGCACAGGCCACAGCATTGGTATGATCCATATTGGGAGTTCTCATCTATCTTTAAAATTATGACCTAAGTTTCATTGTTATTATTTTTAAACCAGTTTTAGCCCACATCCTAAATTCAAATTAATACTGTTTCAACCAAGCCCGGAGTATCTCAGTTTCTACACTACATGATTTTCAGGTGGGTATTTCCTTGTTCCCACCTAATTCATTTTAACCTTGACAAAAGTCAAAAGAACTATATGATTACTTCTATGTTGATGATGATGAAATAAAATCAAAAGGGTCAAGTTAGGAGTCCAGATTTGAACAGAAGCAAAGACTAATAGGAAATGGGTTTGAGATCACCAGGACTGTAGACAGATATTCAAAACCTAGACAGTGTGTCTTAAGGCACTTTTCTACTCAACTACTAAACTGAGATCTGTGCTAAATTGCCTCAGAGGTCTCTAAATTTTAGATGAATCTATTTGTCCAGATTTGTTTCCATAAAGGCAAGGTGAGCACTATCAGACAGTGTGTAGCTCTAGAAGGCCAGCTGCTAATGTCAGCCATCCATCTTCATTGATTCAAATTCATGCTGTTTTAATGCCTGTGTCCTCTTAGAGCTGTCTGCTAGGACATTTTACAGCAAAGAGAGAGGCTGCTTCCAACACTGTCCTTGCAAATGTCTCCATGTTCTTATTGCAAAGTTTTCAAAATATTCAAGGTCATGTAGGATCACAGACATTTCTAGAAAATGATCATTACTCTACAGTCCTTACCAGTTACTGGCATAAAGGAGCTGACTACTGGCCAGGTGTGCATACAAATTAACACTGAAAATGGTTTTGGAATATATGTCTACATATTATATGTAGATTAATTATAAACCTTTGAAGAAGGCAGTTTACTAGCCTAATGTGACTGAAGGGCCAGGCTTATGGCAAATCAATTTACAGTTCATGAAAGCCAGGGTTATGGTTCAGCCACCATGTGCAAAGCCCAGGCAGGAGCTGACCCACTCATTACGGGAAAGAAATCATGCAATGTATGAGGCAAACTGAAGTTATTTCATGTCCTCCTTGAAAATTTCTCTTCAGCAATTTGTTTTTACTCTCTATCTTACCTTGTAAATGAATCCAGGTGCTGCTGCTAAGCCAGCATTCTCTCTTGATTACTGACAATTTCACATAATACCTTAAAAGCCTGCTCACCATCATGTGTTCCTTGTGTGTCTGAATTTGGACTGTTTTTTTTTTTTCTTTAACCAACATTATCCCAAACCTGTTCTCTTATAAGCGCATGATAAATAATTATTTTGTTTCTGACATTGTGGTAGATCAACATTTTTTTATATGAAAGCATGTTCTTGGAGAACAATCTCCATCTGTCAAGTATGACTTTTCCCAACCAGAAACACTCAGACACTCCCATTTCTGCTTTCATACCCAGTGGCATCACCCAAGGTAATTATGCTTCAAAGGATCGCTTGTGGTCACTTACTATACAATCAGATGATTTTGTAATCTAACTAAACCTCTGAGGATTATGAAGTGGGTAAGTGAGATGGCTCGGTTGGTTAATATGTCAGACATTGGGACTGAATGATCCTGAGTTTAATCACATGGTAGAAGAGAGCCGACTCCAACAATTGTCTTCTAATGTCCATGTGTGTGGTATAGTGCCCCCCTGCCAAACACACAAAATTAATAATTTTAAAAATGTTTTAAAAAATAGGGAAAGAAACAACCATCACTCAAATATGAGCCATAGGTTACATTTTACATGCATATATTGAGAAAGTCATATGTGATAGAAATAATTACAAAATGTATTTCAAATACAAAAGTCATCATTATTTGATATTTAAAACTGGTGTTTTTTCCACTATATTTTGTATTCTCAGTTTTTTTTCTCACAAGGACATGCTTATATGCATAAAACATTTAAATAAGATTATCCAAGAATACAATACTGTGCAGAATAATGTTGAATGAACAAAACTAATTAGAATTATTTTTTTCTGAATTAAAAAAAACAAAAGGAATTTCTAGCTATGTCTGACCCATTGCCAGGCCCACTCTTCTTGCCATTGTGTTACTAGGAACTTTCCATACTGAATTATTAAATGATCTTTGAAGTTGGCCACAGTTCATAGAACTGTGACAGCCTGATGCGTCTCAGTGCTGTGAACTGTTACCGAAAGACTAAACATCCTTGACAGCCTGATAAAAATTTAATTAGTCCCCTTCCAATGGAGAGTGTGAACCCCTGCCCAAGTCTGTTAAATGCAGAGCTTTATGAGTTCTCAATTTCATCTCTCTTGCAGAGGGCACACTAGAAGTTTTTCATGAGGATTAAATAGCATGTACAATATCTCTAGCCATTCATGGCAAACATGTTAAAAGTTCAGTTGCTGTCACTGGCTTAAGATTTTGTTTTCTTTTCCTCCTAAATGCCAATGCATCATTAATAGACAAAAGTTACCATACAAAGTGGAGGTATGTTGGAATGTTAGGCTATGAGGGACATTATTTATGCTGGATTTAGCTCAGATGTGACACTTATATTTCTTTTGCAGATAAAAGGTCTATTTCCTCAAATATAAAAGGAGGACATTGCAGCCAGTCCTGAAGATACAGGATAAGCTAGGATCAGATGGAAAGGGAGGAAGACCTCCCCTACCAGGGGACTTAGAAAGGGACAGGGAGGAGATGAGGGAGGGAAGGTGGGATTCAGAGGGAATGAGGGGGGGCGCTATGGCTGAGATACAAAGTAAATAACCTGTGATTAATATTAAAAAATAAAAATTAATATAAAAAATTTAAAAAGTAAATCAACCCTGGCTAGATCTGCCTACATACTACAATTAAAGAAAAGACTGAAAAAATATATGAGAACAGTATTTTTAATTGTTTTATTTTTTGAATTTTTTTATTTATTATTACAATTTATCCACTTTGAATCCTGGCTGTGGCCCCTCTCTTCTCTCCTCCTAATACCTCCCTCCCTATTTTCCTCCTATGCCCCTCCGCTAGTCTACTGATAGGGAAACTAGTAGGTATGCAATTATGTATTAAACTTTTTTAAAAGATTTACTTATTTATTTTGTGTATATAAGTGACATTTTCGTGCACAACAGAAGAGGGTATTAGATTCCATTATAGATGGTTGTGGGCTACAATATGCTTGCTGGCAGTTGAACTCAGGACTTCCATAACAGCAGCCAGACTAAACTTTTACTTACAATGCTGAGTAGGAAAACTCAGTTTAATACGAGATTCCTTAAATTTCACTAGCTTTTTTACAAAGTAGCGGATCTTTCTCATCACTGACAAGAAAGGAGTGAGGTAAGTCTACACAAAAACCCACAACCACAAACACAAGAGTAAAACTGCTCACTAATTAATTCAGGAAATATGCAGCTGATTACACTAGATAAACAAGCAGTAAATAGACTATTCTGTCAACACACATACACACTCAGATACGAGAGAGAGAGCATAATGACATGTATCTGTCCTATGAATTAACTTAGTAGGTTGAGGTATTTTATCCATTGTGCACAAGAAAAAATGTTTTCAGCATCTAAAACTTAATTTTATGTAGATAGACAAAATAGAGTACACAAAATACAAACCTCTTTTCCTCCTTTCCTTCAAAAGCACAATGAATCCCCAGCTATAGAATGATTTACCCATATCATCATCAAATATAAGTATGGCTTTAAACAAATCTCTACGTTTGAGAATACCCTTACTTTTAAAAGAAGGTTCTGGCAGTGAGGTGATGGAAGCAGACGGTTATTCATACTTGCCACAGAGAATGCTATTTAAAAATAAAGAAATAAATATATCTGCTTTGCTAGGCTTGTCTTGGCAGGTTGACCTTTCGTTAGTCATTTATCTTACAGGGTGCACTATTCACAGACAGCCTGGGCATCAGAAAGCCGTGAGAGACTCAGAAAGAAAAGGACAAGGAAAAAAAAGACAGGTAACATAGTTTTTTCTTCTGTTTTTCTTTTTCTTTCTTTCTTTTTTTTTTGACTCCTTTTACACTCTATTCCACTGCCTGGAAAATAAAAGAAAGAAAGCAGCAAGTCACTAAGCCTCCAGGGAGTCAGACCTATATGCTGACCATAGGGGCACAGAAGGGAATGTTTGTATTGTGTGGCTGTGGAATTCCAGACAGTAATGGTTGAAAGGCATGCTTGGGCATAGAAAAGTTAGAATCATTCACTGTGAACACAAGAGTGAGTCTGAACAGTCTTCCTTAAGGAACATAAGAGCATTCGCATCAATCAGTGCAGACTTTGAATGGACTGCCATGCATTTCCCTCTCGTGGTTTTCTCCATGGTGAAAACAATATTCAATAGTAACAGCTTTGACATGTTTGAAACATTGAATGAGGAAATGGGTATGGAACACCCATTTGATCTTTTTGAATTAATGCTTGTTCTTTTACCCTACTATTAACTCCAATGCTAAACTGCATCCATACTTATGGCACACACAGCATGGGTTGGGCTTTAGCTGTGGAGGCCATCTCAGGTGGATTTTCATTCTGATGCCTGTGGAATCTTAGTGGCAATACAACCTCAGGACAATGAGTCAGTTGTAAACAAAATCATAAATATTCACCATTCCATGTGTTTGCTAAATTATTAAAGCAAAAGGTGAAAAACAAAATTGTTAGGGTTCTCTGTCATTATTACTATCACAACTACTTTGAATAAGAAACTCAGGAACTCTTATAAAGTTGTTATTGGGTCCAGGACCGATCTCAAGGTCATGTTGATTTTGTATAATCTTTGTTTTGCTTTTTCCAAATTATTTTGAATTCTCAAGTCTCTCAGAGTTTGGATACAGACTTAGCTCTGATGGACCTATTACAATCTACTATGGGAATGAGAAACTAAGTGCATAAAATATATACTTTCTAATGCCAAAAGAGTTAAGTGTTTCAAAGAGCAATAACAGCCATAAAAAGGAATCAGGATGAATAAAGAACAGTTGCAGGAAAGAACAGTAAATAAACACCTTCTACTGAGTGACACATAAACAAAGAAAAGATTGATACTAGGAAATAATGAGACATAAAGAGGTAGAGGACACGTGTGCCAGTTGGGATAAACAGCAGAGGAGTAGCTACAGGCACAATGCATGAGCAGAACAACAGTAAAGAAAGGGCTTTGTATAAAATAAGATAAAAATGTTAAGAAAGAAAGAAAGAAAGAAAGAAAGAAAGAAAGAAAGAAAGAAAGAAAGAAAGAAAGAAAGAAAGAAAGAAAGAAAGAAAAAAAGAAAGAAAGAAAGAAAAAGTCAGAGGGTAATTTTTATTTTTTTCATTTAATTCTATGTTTAATGGGGGAGCCAGAACAGCCCAAGAGAAGTGAAATATTCAACTTTAGGCATACTGAACTCTAAGGAAGACGTTTCTATTGAAACAAAACCCCAGACAAGGATTTGAATATTATAGTATATTATCTTAAAGTAATTGGCTCTAATAATGAGACAAAATCCTAAGCATAATTCTTTGCCAGCGTTACAACTATATTTGGTGTGGCCGACCATTCTTTTATATTATCTTTTGCTTCACGGAACATGCCAAGCATTTGCTTAAATGATTCTTTCTGCATGCATGCCCTTCCCGCCACTCCTCTTCTCTCAACTGTGGATTGTCTACGGTTTGTGCCACCCTCCCCGGACAAGGTCACTCACCCTCCTCCGTTCTCCAGGGCTCTGATTCTCTACTTCATACTTTACTGGGCCATCACCATCTATTCAGAAGCGGCTTGCTGAACTGACTGTGCAGTTGTTTATGGTCACATCGATGTCAAGCATCCCGCTGTAGTGCCAGAGACCATCAAACTACATCCTAGGTGTTGAATACTGCTTAAATGTATGAGTGAAACTCAATCTTAGTCAATTGGATTGTATTATTTTGTGTTATGTATGTGTGTGTAATATATAAATATGTATTTATAAATATATACATAAAATATACATGCATATATAATACACATGGTCTGCCTGTTATATAATTAAGCATAGACTCTATTTTATAAGTTGATGAGGGGTCCACATAAATTTGCCATCAGGAGATGCTGTCTGCTTAAATATTTTTATCAGTTCTCTAGATTTGCACCCAGATATTGCCTGTTTGTTCTTTGTTTACCATGCTTCAAAATGTAGATGAGTGACAGGAATTTTTACTTTATTATACCTGAAATTCAAAGGACAGAGAAATCTGCACCAATCTGTTAGATCTCCCTCCCACCCACCAATAAGTGTAACAGTATGGCTAAGTCTATGGTGCAGGAAGCAGATTTCTTCTACCCCTGAATTGTATGGACTCCACAAGGCCATGTTTTACCTGTCATGTTCATGAGCTCGGGAAAAATCAATAAACCCTGTTGATCAAACCACTAAACCCAACAAAGGGACAAAGAACAAACACTAAAATAAAGAACTGTCCTCACCCTTGCAATTCTAGCATGGGACTAACAGCTGTTGTCTCCGTGATACATTCAGAGCAATGTAGTCTTTGGAAATAGTTGTTTTAATTCTTGATCCATCAACTATTCCTGTTTGGACACTTGTACATATAAATCCCAGTGAGTAACTGAAGTATTGTTAAAGTATACTAATCCTGGCAATTAAGAACATCCTAGGAAGTAAGAGAAGGGAAAACTTAACTGTCACATCTTAAAAGGATATATCCTGTCAGGTATAAGTAGGCACATAAGCATTTTAGGTAGTTTACTGTCGCAGGTAAAAAATGTTCTTCAAAAAATTTCTGTATTCATCACTATCTGGATCTGCTAAACAGTCCACATAACATATCAAGATGTGAATAGATTTAATTTGACCAGAAGTTTCAGTTGTTAGAGTCCCTGCCTCAGTACCTTATCTAGGACCAGTTAGCCCTCTATAGAGAAGATTAGCATTGCACCAGCTGTGTCATAGACACAGCTGTGTGCCACAAATATGTGTGGATATTTGAAATGTGTGGAATGATTTTAGAACCCAAAAAATGCAAGGGACTTGTTCTGTCTTAATATACTATTGAAGTACACAAATTGTGTTTGGTAAATTAATAAAGCTACTAGAATTCATATTTTCTTTTTAATATTAGTTTATTCACTTTGCATTCCAACTGTAGCCCCTCCCTCATTCCCTTCCAATCCCACCCTCCCTCCCTTTTCTCCTCCCATTCCCCTCCCCAAGTCCACTGATAGGGGAGATCCTCCTCCCCTTCTATCTGATCCTAGCCTATCATGTCTGATCAGAACTGGCTGCACTGTCTTCCTCTGTGGCCTGGTAAGGCAGCTTCCCCCTTAGGGAGGTGATCAAAGAGCCAGCCACTGAGTTCATGTCAGAGACAGTTCCCTTTTAAGGGAACCCACTTGGAGACTGAGCTGCTATGGGCTATAGCAGGGGTTCTAGGTTATCTCCATGCATAGTCCTTGGTTGGAGCATTGGTCTCAGAAAAGACCCCTGTGCCCAGATGTTTTGGTTCTGTTGCTCTGCTTGTGGAACTTCTGTCTCCTCCAGGCATTTCTATCTCCCTCTTCTTTCATAAGATTTCCTGCACTCTACTGGAAGTTTGGCTATGAACCTCAGTATCTGTTTTGATACTCTGCTGGTTAGAGTCTTTCAGAGGCCCTCTGTGGTAGGCTCCTGTCCTGTTCCCTGTATTCTCCCTTTTCCAATGTCTATCCCATTTGCCTTTCTGTGTGAGGATTAATCATCTTACCTAGGGTCCTCCTTCTTGCTTAGCTTCTTAAGGTATACAGACTGTAGTATGTTTATCCTATATTGTATGTCTAATATATACTTATGAGTGAGTATATACCATATGTGTCTTTTTGCATCTGGGATACCTCACTCAGGATGATCTTCTCTAGTTCCCACCATTTGCCTGCAAATTTCATGATTCCTTGTTTTTAATTGCTGAGTAGTATTCCGTTGTGTAAATGTACCACAAGTTCTGTATCCATTCCTCTGTTGAGATACATCTGGGTTATTTCCAGGTTTTGGCTGTTATGAATAAAGCTGCTACCAATATGGTTGAACAAATGTCTTTATTGTGTACTTGAGCATATTTTGGATATATGCCTAAAAATGATATAGCTGGATCTTGAGGAAGCAGTTTTTCTAATTGTCTGAGAAAGTGTCAGATTGATTTCCAAAGTGGTTGTATAAATTTACATTCCCACCATCAGTGGAGGAGGGTTCCCCTTTCTTCACATCCTATCCAGCATGTATTGTCCCTTGAGTTTTTGATCTTAGGTATTCTGATGGGTGTAAAGTGAAATCTCAGGGAAATGCTCAACATCCTTTGTCATCAGGGAGGTGCAAATCAAAACTAGCCTGAAATTTGACCTTCTACCCATAAGGGTTTACTTTTTTAAAGCAAAGAAACATGTATATTCTTTATTATAGAGGGAAAATGACATGTGAGAGTACAAGGCTATTAAGTCTTTTGTTGTTCTTACAGAATGCTAACATTGAAATATTCATAAAGAACTGAAGTCTGCTTTGATTCAAATTTCACAATATATTTATTGCGCATTTGCGGACATGTCTATATGTGTGTGTCCATGCATGCACATGGGTGTACAGACGGGCATACATGTGTGTGTGTTCATATGCCGGAGCATTCACAGGTGACAGTGTAGCAATCAGATGATCACTTGTAGGAGTCACTTCTTTCCTTCTACCATTCATTTAATGGGATAGAACTCAGGCGGTCATCATTACACACGAGGCCTTATCCCCAGCCAATGTTTTTGTTGTGTTTTTTTGACTCATATTCCCAGGAGTCCAAGAATACAAAACCAGCATTTGCACAGCTTTTCCTGAAAACCTTGTGTTACATATTTAACTCACATTGAAAAGTACAAGACGGGTAGATGCATTTAGAAGTGTTCATACACATTAAAGTCAAATATACTTTATTTCCATATGACTTATAACCACCTGAAATG
This sequence comes from Pachyuromys duprasi, assembly GCA_028658305.1. Taxonomy (NCBI): domain Eukaryota; kingdom Metazoa; phylum Chordata; class Mammalia; order Rodentia; family Muridae; genus Pachyuromys; species Pachyuromys duprasi. The sequence goes on along the minus strand of CM053765.1, from coordinate 77,666,067 downwards.
CAAATACTTACATGGTATATGTACTTGATAAATATGGACATAATAAGTAAGATATTATTAGGCAGAACTTTTCAAACATATTTCACATATTCTAATTTCCCTGGATAGTCAGTTTTGAGTGTTTTCTAATAAACATCTTTAGACTTTAGAGAGATAAACTTCCCTAGAGTCTGCATCAAGCCCCAGCAAATGGTATTATGCTAATACTGATATAATGATCTTGCCCGAATTGTATCATGATTCATGTTGTTTCTTTATGTTTGTGACTATAAAGATTAAAAATAGTAAAAGGCAATATTGGAAAACATAAAAAATAGGTAAAAACTGCACCTTTATAAACTTGTTTTTCAGCTATGAAAACATGTTCTGAACAAAGATTAACTTCATGACTACAGTGATATTTATGTGGTGATTTTAGGAAAAACAAATTTGTCCTAATAAGCATATGAAAAAGTCAGTGTTTTACACATGTATATTCAAATATTAAAGAAAGTCATGCACCTGAACATTGTCAAATGGAGAAGAGAAAATTTGTCTCTTGTAGACTCAATGCTCCATGTGTCTTCTTTGCATACCTGTTTGTTCCCCAACACTCACTGGCAGTAGCATGAGGGCATCCTCTGTAGGGAAAATGGCATTCCAGCCATTTTTTTCTTTTACTCTCCAATGTTTCCAGAAAGATTTAAATTGACACTCATAGTACCTTTGAGATTTCAGATTACTTTCTTAATTTTTTATATGTTTTCTTTAGTATTATTATTTATTACAATTTATTCACTTTGTATCCTTACTGTAGCCCTTCCCTCATCTTCTCCCTGTCCCACACTTCCTCTTCTCCCACTAGGTTCCTACCCTAGTCCACTGATGGTGAGGTCCTCCCCTTCTATCTGACCCTAGCCTATTAGGTCATCAGGACTGTCTGGATCTTCTTCCTCTGTGGCCTAGTTAGGCCACCTTGCCATGGGGAGGTGATTAAACAGCTGGCCACTAAGTCCATGTCAGAGAAAATCCCTGCTCCTCTTACAAGGGAGACCACATGGAGACTGCGCTGCCAATTTGCTACATCTGAGCAGGGGTTCTTGGGCCTCTCCATGCATGGTCCTTGGTTGATTCATCAGTCTCTCTAGGACACCCTGAGCCCCAAATTGGTGGCTATTGGTCTCCTTGTGGAGCTCCTGTCCCCTTAAAATCAAGAAAGGATGGGCATATATCCAAAAGGTGCTCAACCATACTTTCTTGATTTTTAAACAACAATACACACACGAGAAAAAAAGGAAAGAAGGGTTCTTTTTTCTAAGTAATTTAATTATTTTTCTATTAATCACAGGTTATGTACTTTGTATCCCAGCCATAGCCCCCTCCCTCATTCCCTCCCACTCTCCCCATCCCTCCCTCATCTTCTCCCTGCCCCCCTCCAAGTCCACTGATAGGGGAGGACCTCCCCTCTTCCATCTGACCTTAGCTTACCATGTCTTTTCAGGGCTGGCTGCAATGTCCTCTTCTGGGATCTAGCTAGGCTTTTCCTCCCTCGGGGGGCGGAGGGGAAGGTGGAAGAGCCAGCCATTGAGTTCATGACAGAAATAGTCCCTGTTTCCCTTACTAGGGTACCCAGCTGGATACTGAGCTACCATGGAACACATCTGAACAGGGATTCTAGGTTATATCCATACATGGTCTTCAGTTGGAGAAACAGTCTCATAAAAGAGCCCTGTGCCATGATCTATTTGGTCTTTATGGAGCTCTTGTCCTCACCAAGTTTTTCTAACTCCCCCTTTTTTCATATGGTTCCCTGCACATTGCCAAAGGCTTGGTTGTGAGTCTTAATATCTGCTTTGATACACTGCTCAATCCCACTGAAATCAGGGACAAGGCAAGGCTGCCCATTGTCTCTATTATATCTTTAACATACTACTTGAAGTCCTAGCTAGAGCAATAAGACAACTTAAGGAGATCAAAGGGATACAAATTGGAAAGAAAGAAGCCAAAGTATCACTATTTGCAGACAATATGATAATATACACGAGTGAAGCCAAAAATTCAACCAGAGAACTCCTTCAACTGATAAACATGTTCAGCAAAGTGGTTGGATACAAAATCAACTCAAAAAAATCAGAAGCCCTCCTTTACACCAAAGACAAAAGAGCCAAGAAAGAAATTAGGGAAACAACACCCTTCACAATAGCCACTAATAACATAAAGTACCTTGCGGTGACTCTGACCAAGCAAGTGAAAGACCTGTTTGAAAAAACAAACAAACAAACAAA
>CM053765.1:77628449-77663303 GCA_028658305.1 Pachyuromys duprasi | reverse complement strand
AGGGGCGGGGAGGAGGGAGATGAGGGAGGGAGTGGGAGGGTGGGAGGGAATGAGGGAGGAGGCTATGCCTGGGATGCAAAGTACCTAACCTGTGATTGATATAAAAATAAATAAATTAATAAAAAAAAGAAAAAAAAACAAAGAAACCTGACGTGCATAAAATGTATTTCTTCCCAGGCAATATCCAAAACAACCTGCAAAATCCTTAAAAAAGCTAAAATCTAAAAAGCTCTAGGCAGACTGATATTTACATTCTGATGACCTGTCAAGATACCACTTATTTATCAATCAGTGACTTGAGAATGAGCAACTACATTGTGTCTACCTTTTTAAAATTTATTTTTAATTTTTTTTCTTGCAGCTGGAGTAAGGTGTTTAGTAGGACAAAATGTCAGATACTGTAGGGCTCTGATTACACAAGGTGGTGATTTTACTACCTATATTATCTGGGCCACTGCAGGAAATGTATGTAATTTATTCTTCATATGACAATAGTACCCTATCATTTCCCTTCCGACTCCCTCACACAGCAAATGAATTTAAGTTAATCATTACTGAGTATGCAATTCAGAAAAAAATATTTAAAATTATATGACTAGGACTTTTGGGTAAATGTTGAAATGTTTTCCTTTTATTAGATGAAAATATTTCTCTTAAACAAACACATTTTTCAAAGAAAGCACATTGAATACAAATCCGTGCATACGCCTTATAAATAAACCATGAACACAGTACATTTAAACAAATTCTGGTATAAAACTATAACTCCCTAAGACACCTGAGTGATTCCATTTTGCATTTTGTTATGCATATAAGAAATATAACTATATTCTTGGAGGAAGAATGAGAAAGAAATGTACCAGTTATGTAAAACTTAATTTTTATCCTCCCCAAAAGATTTTTCTGACTTCTTTAAAACTACAAAGGAATTAGAAAATTTTAAGGATTCTTACTGTACTAGGCACACTATTAAAACAATTTTTATCCATAATCTATTACTGCCATGACAATCACTTGCAAGAACACACTTGCAGACTCAGACTCAAGAACGCAACTGTGGAATTTTATATTCTTTTCTGAAGCTACACTCCTTTGAAAATGAAACTGTCTATAGACAGGACAAAATTGAATTTTAATGCACTTTGATCATTCTTGAATATGGAATTTACAAATCAACCCTTGTGATTAATTCTTAAGGCTATTATTAGACTACACAGTAGAGTTAGGAGCCAAGAGTTTCAGGATCTGACAAAACTGAAGTTGAATAATGTGTACTCAGTCATCATCTCAAACATTCTTCTATCTTTGTGGCTCTTGGAAATGTCTTAGGCTTGCTGTACTTCACTGTCTTCATAGGAAAATTCGGGGTGACATTATCTAGTCATAAAACAAAAATGTTTATGCTTACAAAAGGCAATATGTAAAAAGTTATGCCAAGATCTGACATATATTAAGGGCTCAAAGAATGGCAGCCATTAAGGTTATAATAGCTATCATAAATAGGCCTTAAGGACTAGCTACACAGTATAATGCTACAATCATATAATTTGCCATCCCCAAACTAGATTATATGAAGAATTTTAACACCAACACTTAAAAACTATGTTATAGAATTTACAGTATAATTCTAGCATGCATTTATATTTAAAAGATATGACTTTGAGGTTGAAAACCGGAATTAAGTTTCACCTGACACTTCTTAGTTCCAAGGAGGGAAGAAATGAAGAAGAAAATGAGCAGATAGTATGAATCCCAAGAGATGAATGTGACACCATGTTATGAAAAGAAGACTCTCCCTGTGCACATTGAGCTAACTATGGTATCAGAGTTAATCATCAGCCTCTCCTTTTCTGTCTTCCACCTCTATATCTGTCTTCTGGTAACCACTATTTTGTCCTTCTGTGTGCTCAATTTTTAAGATTCTTCTTCTATGTGAGATTGCTTTCTGCTTGTCATTCTGTGTCTGAGTTATTTTGCTTGAGATGTCACAAGTTCTTCGGTATCATATTTGTTTCCACACATGGCAGAACCCATCTTTTTCATGACTGAGTAGTAGTCGACTGCATATATACAGTATGTCTTCATTATTTTTTTCATCTTGATTAACATTTAAGTATTTTAAAATTAGCTACTGTAAACCATAATGCTATTTTCTGTTAAAGACTTAAATAAAGATTCAAGCAATATATTTTCATCAAAGAGAAGGTAAAACAATAAAATAGGGTATGGTTATGCAACATCAGGCTATGTTAAATAGGCACTTGGAAAAATTCACAAATGATGGGAATTATTAAAATCTTTGCCATTAATCATCCTCAAAAATAACTAATTACAACTGATTTTACTGATCACAGTTAAACAATGAAGCCAAGACTGAGAAATTAACTTGCCTTGGGAGAGAGAAACCTTAGATTTAGAACCTTGAAAAAAAACTAGAAATAAATCACTTTGGAACTTGATTTCTCTCTGCTACATGTTACTTCTGGAATAAAAAGTTGGGAGATATACAAAACAAGGGAAAAAAGGAAGGTTGATACAGATATAAAGATGGTACAGATTGGAGGGTAAAATTGAGTGATGACATGAGTTTTGAGCTGTTCAGGGCAATCAAGATAAGATCCTTTCCATACAAGCGTGCCTCATCTCTGTGACTCTCATGAGTTTCATTTTATTGCATGGCTCAGAAAGCTAAGGAATCTGGTAAATGCAGGCAGCCTGAAGAAAAACTAGAAGTTAGACAAAAACTTTTACATAGTGAAGACTTAGGCTGAGATCTGATGTCTAAAGCTATAAGCATTTATGAATTCATAACAAGAATGCCACTATGCGTCAAATGCAATAATTAAATATTTTGCATGTTCTAGTTGACATCGTTCTCATGACAATGATATGTGGTAAATGGGAACTCTGTGCATGCATTTGTCTAGATAAATGTGTACTATACTCTCACATGTACAGAGAAGAACGATGGGTTAGTGTTAACCTAAGAAGTGTGTTGGACAGTTTATGTAGTGTTTCTAGACATGTTAAGTCATGCATGTTCCTTTGCAGATGCAGAACCGACCCAACGTTGTTAACTTGATTTGGCCACAAGAATAAGAGTGATAATGAGGCAGATACTTGCAAGGTCATTATTGTCATTAGAGCTAGGTCTTAAGCCCACCTTTCCTAGCTAATAAATCTAGGACTAATTTAAATTTTAAGTCTTTATCACATTGGAAATGATTTTAAAAAACAGCAATATGTCAGCTTTGTAGGATTCATTATCTCCAGACTTCCAAGCAGATGCAAAGTGGTCCTTGGTAGATAATAACTTCAACTTTCCTGAGAACAATGATAGTTTTGTTGATAAGTGAATAGCATGTGACTCCTGGCTAGTAAGAAGACTACAGCTTTATTGATAAATGTGATGTTAAACATATCTTGTGGGAATACTTCTTTAAAATAATAAGGCTGGGGTCTGGTAGCTTATTCCAATTAAGAAACAGGCTGAATTTTGAATAGCACACACATCAATAATTGTTGCACTTTTGTCTGTATTAAGGAAGACCCAGAGATTATTTTAGTAACAGGAGAGACATAGTTTTACAAATGGACTTGGAAAGTAAATATACTTTCACATTAATTATTGACAAATTTTGCTAAGTGACTAATGATTCAACTATGTCTTAAGAGTTGTGTTTCTCCCTCTTTGAATTTTGTGTCAAGGCTTTAATAAGTTGGTTTGTTGCCAAAGGATGATCTTGAATCTTTTCTTTTTTGGCTTGATATAATTGACTTCCTGTCACATACTTGCTGCTGCTGTGTCTTATTACTCCATGCCAGATGTGGTGGAGCACACCTTTTATCCTAACACTATGGAGTCAGAGCAGACATATCTCTGTGATTTCAAGGCCAGACTGGTCTACAGAGTCTAGACCAGTCTAGAGACAGTCAGGCCTCTATTACACAGAGAAACTCTGGCTCAAGAAACCAAACCAAACCAAACCAAGCTACCACCACGACTACCACCTTCAACAACAACATAAACCCAAACAAACAATGGAATGGTGGCTGGAGGAATGGCTATGCAGATAGGAGCATGGGCCCCACTTCCAGAGAACCCAAGTCCAGTTCCTAGCACCTACACGTCTCAAAACAATCTGTCTCTCTAGTTCCAGAAGTTCAGACATCCATACACAGATATACGTGCAGGAAAAACACCAACGCACATAAGAATAAATAAATCTTAAAATGTTTATTAACAAACCAGAAGTTATTGTACAAATGAGTACTGTGAAGATCATTGGTCATGGAAGATCTGAAACATCCTCTCAATTTTTTTCAATGGCATTCCAACAGATTATCAGGAAAATGAAAGATACAGTTATTATAATACATTACATGAACAATTAAAAGACTATTTTGATCAAAATGTGATGTAAGTATTAAATCCATTTTGCCAAGAATAATAACAAAGAACTTTTAAGAAAATTAATTTATTATTGTTTTCTTGAAATTGAGTCATTTGGTATATATAACAAAATGAAAACAAAACAGGAGCACATAATTAACAAAATGGGTAACTTTCATCAGCTTCAAAGAGGGTGATGCACCATATGAATAAGTGAAATAGTTATAACAATACACCTTTTATATTATGGCAGCAGGTAATAACTACCCTAAAGAGTTCTATGGTAATGGACATCCGCAAAAATGTGGAAGTCTCAGTAGCTTGTAACCAGTTTTTCTGTCCCCTGGTCATCATGACAATCCTTAAGTAAGAAAAAAATAAAAATAAAGATTCTGAGAGTGAGAAGACTTTTCCTCCTTTCTTGACACTCCCTGGTTTGTTGTTTTTGTTTTGAGACAGTCGTATTTTGTAGCCAAACTTAGGGAAGTAACTTATTTTGTAGCTTTATGCTACTTCCACCTCCCAAGTGCTGAGATTAAAAGTATGAGACATGGTGCCTTGATTATACCATAGTTTATAATGCCATTCCAGGGCAAAATGGGGCGCTAAGTGTCCAAACAATACATAAAGCATTGGGTGACCTAATTCTCAAATACTAAACTGCACATAAGACACATATATTCTTCATGTTTTTGTAGGAAGCTGTGATCCCAGACCAAAAAATCCTCAGATGATCTAAAGCAATTGGCTGACCATGAAAGAAACAAAGGATCTCTTGAAGACTAGGGTATAAGAAATAAAACTTAAAAGCTAGAAGAAAGACTTCAGCATGTTTCACTAAAGAGAAGGGGACACAATGTCTACTCTGATTATATAACATAGGGATTATGGAAATATCTTATTGTACTTGGTAAATACGCCCAGTGTTCATTTCTGTATATCAAATTAAAAAGAAATTTAAAAATACACAATACTGCTGCTGAAATGTCTTCTACGTCAGGCAAATATTGTCACCTATTTAGATAAAGCAGGAGTATTGTGATTGTATGGATATTTTCACTGCATATTGAAGTATTGAATAGATCCCTTAAGCATCAGGATTGGGCAATTCTAATTCAAACCATACACAACAGTGAAACTCAGAATCAGGGCACACCTAGTAAAACGAATTGCTTTTTCGTGCATTAGAATATCTTGAGCATATACTACTGTGAGCTTGGTTCCACACTGAGCACGGAGGATAGCTAGAAATGACAGTCTTTTTTCATAGAAATAGCAGTAGTGACAGAAATGAAAAGAAACAGACATTTCATATAGCATGGAAAGGTGATCAGAGAGAATCTTGAACTCTTTCTTAGGGTCAAGGGCATGAGGTTGCACCTGTACCCAGGGCTAGGAGAAGCCAGCAGTGCGGGAAGGGCTCCAGGGAAGTTAACAGCTGAAGACAGCCTTAAAGAATCTCAAAGCCCCCTCTCTCAACTCTCCCAGTCCCACCCTCCTTCCCTCTTCGCCTCATCCCCTTCCCCTAGTCCACTGAAAGGGGGAAAATAATACAAACTGAAATTATTTTTTAAAAAAAGCACATTAATCTTAGTCCAGACAGCTTATTATGGGAAAAATAAATAAAATATTAATGATATAGGGTGAAACTGGACAAGTGAGCAGTAAATAAATTCCATAAGCAAGGAATATAAGTAATAAAACTCTATGAAAGATGGAGCTGTGTTGTGTGTGCTGTAAACAACGTGAAAGGCTTGAAAAGAGTAGGAAAATTGTCTTAGCGTTCTTGCAGAGTTTAGAATTATCTTTCTCCATGATACTGTTAAGGAGCAATTACTTACTAAAAAGCCACACCCTATCGCAGTTACCTGAGGAGACAGGGGCCAGGTGTGCCTTGCTCCCCATGGCCTTTTTTACACATGTCCTCTCGCATGTTCAGGGTACTAGCATCCACACCTATTTAGAATACTTAGCAAATGCAAGATCGAATACACAGTCTGGTAAAATGGCAATGGCCTGTGACTAAAAGTAAAATTTTGTTTAAGTGAGAGAAATTGATAAAGGATAAATCAGAAGGCAGGAAATGGTCACTTTGCATATCATTGTTAATATTTTATGAGCATGAAACTACAAGAGTAAGAAAGTATAAAATATAACTAGGCTTAGTTACATATGTGGCTCACGGTGGATGTGCCTGGAGTTGGGAAGAAGGGAGGTAACTGTTGTCTTATTTTAATTAGAAATGGAGGACAAAGTTCTGTTCTTAAGTGTTTTCAGTGGAGGATGTAGCTATCAGTAAATCACTTTTCTAAGAAAAGGACAGGGGAGCTTGACACACAGTCTCAGTAGCATATTGTTATCTCCAGTGTAGTCTAGCTACTGTGGCTTAACTATTTTGAACTAGAAAGATTTGCACCAATTATATGCATTTTTGAATAAATTAAGAGTCTCCACCTTCCCACTTAGGGGCAGATGATTTTAAATTGTGTGTATGGAAGAAGTATAGAATAATTTAAGTGGCTATCTATGAAATGAAAAGTGATCATTTAAGGACAGCCATGGCAGCATAGAGACAAATGGGCTCAAGCTAGAGAAAAGTAAAAGTAAAATTAATAAAAATAATAAAACTAACCAAAGCATGTCAAGAGAAGGAAGATGTGATTATTTGGAAAGTGTCTCATATAAAAAAGAGGTTAAAAAAAAGTTCTTAATACGGCTCAAAGAAAAAAAAAAGAGGGTGTTTAAGACCAAAAGAAAAAAAAAAAGAAAGAAAGAAAAGAAAAAAAACTCCTGAATTTATCTAAGAGTTTCTCAGAGGACCAATTATATTTTTAGTTCATCTTCAAGGTATCCTAACAAGTGAAGATGGGTTTTATAAGAAAGAAAACTTTAATTCTATATTATAAAATTCATAATAAAAGATTTTCCAAATATAAAGTAATCTATCCCCAGGGATCTTTTTAATTTGTATGTAGAAAAAAAAAGAAAAAAAAATCATGAAAGGCTTTGAAATAGACATCGCCTTCACACCAAGTGAACCCTCAAATAAATTACCAGCAGTGAAAAGTCTCTATCGCAATCTTTTGAGAATTTCAATCTTTTCATGTTTGTGAGTTAAATTTCTACATTTCATAACAAGTAAAATTATGCAGTTTTATTCTCGTCCATCTCAATGCAAATTAGCTGCGTCCAATTGGCTGCTACCCTGGGATTCCTTCTGCACCTACATATAAACTCTTTTTAGCATTTCAGATTTGCATAGTTTCCAGGATGGTTCTTTGATCTCATATTAGTGTCTTATTGCTTTCTTCATTAACACCAGCATTAATAAAATATTTTATACGTATTTTTATTTCATATTTGTGTAAGAGACCTGATTTTACATTTTTGTTAAATACCTTCTAATACAGGAAAGTAGGCAACTAAAACGACTCACTGTACCACTGATCAAGAATATTTTAAAAGGGATGCATGGATTCTCAGATGGGAATACATTGGCCTGTATTCATATATTCAACCTGTCACCCTGTATGTGGATACATAGAGCTGCAAGTAGGCAAAGAAAGCTATTAATTCAGCTCAGCAAAAATTATAAACATAGTTAAAACATTATGAAAAATGTGCCATTTTTGTAATATGGTTTTGCAGTTTTTAAGTATGGACCTATAAATGTTAATGTTGTGTCACAATGCAAAAAAGATTGTATATGCCTGGTAGAATAGCATCAAAACACATTTTCATTAAGGTCTATTAGCATTTTGATAATATTTGATATATAAAATGACACCTTCAAGAGAAATAACATGTTTTTCTTATATGAGTTTCTTGTTAACTATAAATGTCTTTGAAAGCCACAAAAGGCAGTAATAACAGCTGAGGGAGAGAGAATTAGTCTCTCCTATGGATGAGCCCACTAAATGGTAACACAATACAAAGTAGTCAGCCCTGAAACCATGTATACACAAACAGCAAAAATGGACTCAGCAGTTTGTATATCTCTGTGTGTGTATATATATGTGCATATATTTTTATATATCTAATAATATTAAAGAAAAACGCTATTAATTTGAGAGTGATGGAAGACATAGGTACTAGAGGAAGAAAACAAAGTTACTTAGCTATGTTTTAATTAAAAATATATTAATAAAAGAAAACTGATACAAATAGAGTATCTTATGGTACTAAGTGGAAAGGTATAAGTAAACTCAGAGTAAATGAATTTAAGAAAATAGAGGGGCAGGTTCAGAAATAAATTTTGGATAAATGAATAAGACTAGAGACTTGATTTAGAAGTCACTGAACTAGACAAGAATCTTGACTAAGAGAATCATGGAAACAGAAAGGATATGGAAGAAAGCTTACAAATGTCACCTACTCTCATGAAATCCATCAAATAAGACTGCTGTCAGAGGAAAGAAAATAATTTATTTTATTTCATGGGTGTCCGTAAAATATGGCTCAGGGATATCTTTTCATTGTCATCAATTCAAGAGAAGAAGAAATGCACACATCATCTTCTTCAGTCGTTTAGTTAGCCTACATGCTATGGATATAGTTTGGAAGCCTCCAATCATGTGCTAGAGACTTGGTCCTCAGGATGGTGGCCTTGAAAGAAAGAATAACATTTAAGGGATAGAGGGAGAAAGAAGCACTTGGATCAACAGAGGTGAAACTTCTGGATGAGAAAACTAATTTTCCTGGGTCATTCTCATGAGAGCAGGATGCTATAAAAGAAAAAACCTGCTCTCTATGAGCTCTGCTGCTCTCTAAACTGGGAAGAGATGTTATGCTCTCACGGGAGTTCCAGCTGTCATCTGCTGTCATGGAGACATACAGCCAAGAGTGGCCTTCATCAGCTTCTGTGCAACAGTGTTTTAAATGTCTGCTTCTAATATTGACAACTAACTAAGCCTCTACTTTATAAAGGCAGCCTGTCTCGTGTTTTGAAAACCAACATACTAACACAAAAACATACCAAATGATTTTGTTTTACATGTTTTTTTTAATCATTAGCTTTATTCTTTTTCAAATGGACCATGAATTTTGCTACAGTTGGTCATCACTATTACGTGCAAATATACAACCGAGTATGTATTTTTGCTTGTTTTGACTAAAACACGCACTAATTTTACAGTTGTTTGTACTTTACAGTTTAATTCAACCTCAAAACAAGGAACATAATGATAAAAAGCAAGTTCTGTCTTCAGTCTTCTGCCTCTTTTACAAGATGTAAATCTAATTTTGCTGGTCGACATATGCAGTCTTAATCAATAGCTGCTATTGTTTTATTTTTATTTTCTTTAAGTTTAGAACCCATCAGAATCTTGTGGAACTGGAGATCTGGGTGTGTGTGGATGCTGGGAATCAAACCAGCTACTCTGTAAGAGCAGCCAGTGCCCTTAACCACTCCAACGCTGTAATTCAGTATGAGCTGTTACCCTAGAAGGAAGGTATCAGAATCGTTGGATGACTGGGAAGGGCAGGATTTGGTCGGTTAAGAAAAACAAATAATTTATAGTAGTCCTCCATTTGTCTTCAAGGAGTAATCTCAAAGTTACCTCATCTATGAGGCATAGATGAAAGGAGATGAATAGGTAAAAACTCATGAATTGATGAAACTAGGCAATGAGTATTTTTCAAAGTTAAATTATCAGGCATAACAGTTGCTTTCTTTCTCACAGAGTTCACCGTGGTCTCTGGACACGGCACAAACCTGGCTTACTTCAGTCTCATAAAAAGATCTCCAACCTTTTCCAGATGTTATCCAACTGAAATGCAGAAATTACATGAAAGGCCTGCTCAGGTCATTGTTCCTATGAACAATCATTATTCTCATTGTTTCCACTAAAACACTTGACAGCCTCCTGGCATGAGTTCCCCAACCTTGCATTTTAAAAGATTTTATATTTCTAAAAATTATGTCTATGTCTATGCTTTGAGTATAGTGCTCTTAGAGGTCAAAGGAGGCTGTTTGAGCCGCTAGAGTTTGAGATAGCAAAAGGGGAAAGCAGCTGAAGTACGTGCTGGGAACAAAACTCTTGTCATCTGGATGATCAGAAAGGACTCTGAGCTGTTCTGCCACTTTAAATATCAGGACATATTTGTGCATTTAACAGAAACTTTGCCAAGTTCTGAAACAGAGAAATTTGCTCAATAATTCTTACAGCAAATTCTTACAGATTCTTATTTCAAATTCTTATAGATTTGAAAAAAATCCAATTCCTTGGCTATGCCAATACTCCATTTGCTGTATGTGTGTGAGGGGTTTGAAAGAACTGTCTGTAGCCAGGTGAACCAGGACAGAGGCTCTTTCGTTTATTTAACTGATCTGTGTTTCTGTTGGTCAGAATGTGAAATAGGCAGCATTTAGCATAAAAGAAAACTGCCTATTGGCCAACAATTTGCTTGTTTAGTATTCGGGGCTGGAGGGGGTAATTTACCTCGTTATCTGTGTGTACACTATTTGAAATGAGAATTGTGACCTACCTAGAAGGGAGACAACAACAATCACTTTTAAAATTCAATAGGATGTGTCCTGGGATCTGCAGTAGTCCCTAAAAGGAATAGCATACAGAAAGAAAGGTTGCCATGCTTTGTCTATGACTTCACAGGATCTTCAGAACTACATTACATGTTGAGTAATACTAAAATATGTTAGTAATAACAAAAATAGCAAGCAAATATTTTATAAGGAGCCATCAATAAGGATGCATAATCAACAACAAGGAATGACAAGTTATGAAGAAAACACGGGGGAGAGAGTCATCTGTTTAATTACTTGATAGCATTAGGCATAGCATCTTAGGAACACTCCATCATTATCCTTAAGGGTCGGTGTTCATCTATATAAAACGCAAAGTACGTAGGACAACACTTGCTTAGAGTGAGACTTCAGTGAATACTAAGCAGCATATCCAATATAGAAAGGAGAATTAGGGAAGGGCGAAGGAAAAGAAATAAGTATAATGAAATAAAGTAGAATAAATAACTTGTTTTCTCCTACTTCCACTGTCAATCCCCTTTGTCTTTCTAGATGAGGATTGATCATCTTGCCCAGGATCCTCTTTCTTGCTTATCTTCTTTAGGTGTACAGACTTTAGTATGTTCATCCTATCTTGTAGGTCTAGTACCCACTTATAAGTGAGTATATACCCTGTATGTCTTTCTGCTCCTGGGATACCTCACTCAGGATGATCTTTTCTAGATCCCATCATTTACCTGCAAATTTCATGATTTCCTTGTTTTTAATTGCTGAGTAGTATTCCATTGTGAAAAAGTACCACAATTTCTGTATCCCTTCCTCCGTTGATAGTCATCTGGGTTGTTTCCAGTTTCTGTCTATTACGAATAGAGCTGTTACAAACATGGTTGAACTAATGTCCTTGTTGTGTACTTGAGCATCTTTTGGATATATGCCTAGGAGTGGTATAGCTGGATCTTGAGGAACAGTATTCCTGATTGTCTGAAGAAGTGCCAGATTGATTTCCAAAGTATGACCTAGAGGGCACAGGAGCTCCACAAGGACAAAATATGTCAGGGCACAGGGGTCTTCTATGAGACGGTTTCTCCAACCAAGGTCCATGCATGGATATAATCTAAAACCCCTGCTTGGATGTAGCCCATGGTAGCTCAGTATCCAAGTGGGTTCCCTAGTAATGGGGACAAGGATTATTTCTGACATGAACTCAATGACTGGCTCATTGAGCCTCCCCCTATCCCCCACCCTGAGGGAGGAACAGCCTTGCTAGGCCACAGATAAGGACATTGCTGCTACTCCTGAAGATACCTGATAAGCTAAGATCACATGGAAGGGGAAGAGGAACTCCCCTATCAGTGGACTTGGAAGGGGGCAGGAAGGAAATGAGGGAGGGAGGGTGGGATTGGAAGGGAAAGAGGGAGGGCGCTACAGCTGGGAAACAAGTGAATGACCTGTGATAAAAATAAACATCAAAAATTTAAAAAAGGAACCCTCCTCCATTGCTGGTAGGATGCAAACTTGTACAACCACTCTGGAAATCAATTTGGCACTTTCTTAGACAATTAGGAATAATGATTCCTCAAGACCCAGCTATACCACTCCTAGGTATATATGCAAAAGATGCTCAAGTACACAACAAGGACATTTGCTCAACCATGTTCATAGCTGCTTTATTCATAATAGCCAGAACCTGGAAACAACCCAGATGTCCCTCAGTTGAGGAATGGATACAGAAATTATGCTACTTTTACACAATGGAATACTACTCAGCAATTAAAAAGGAGGAAATCATGAAATTTGCAGACAAATGGTGGGACCTGGAAATGATCATCCTGATTGAGGTATCTCAAAAGCAGAAAAAAGTACATGGTATATACTCACTTATATAGACCTATAATATAGAATAAACATACTGAAATCTATACACCTAAAAAAGATAAGCAAGAAAGGGGACCCGGGTAAGATGATCAACCCTCACTTAGACAGACAAATAGGATGGACAATGAATGTAGGAGAAAAAAAGCAACAGGACAGGAGCCTACCACAGAGGGCCCCTGAAAGACTCTACCTAGCAATGTATCAAAGCAGATATTAAGACTCACAACCAAACCTTTGGCCGAGTGCAGGGAATCATATGAAAGAAAGGGGAGTTAATAAGACCTGGAGAGGACAAGAGCTCCAAAAAGACCACATAGGACAGAGCACAGGGGTCTTTTATGAGACTGTTTCTCCAACCAGGGACCATGTATGGACATAACCTAGAACCCCTGCTCAGATATAGCCCATGGTACCTCAGTATCCAACTGGGTACCCTAGTAAGGGGAACAAGGACTATTTCTGTCAGGAACTCAATGGCTGGCTCTTCAACGCCCCCCCCCGCCGAGGGAGGAGCAGCCTTACTAGACCCCAGAAGAGGACATTGCAGCCAGCCCTGAAGAGACTTGATAAGCTAGGGTCAGATGGAAGGGGAGAAGGTCCTCCCCTATCAGTGAACTTGGAAAGGAGCAGGGAGGAGATGAGGGAGGGATGCGGAGAGTGGGAGGAAACGAAGGAGGGGGCTATGGCTGGGATACAAAGTACATAACCTTTGATTAATATAAAAGTAAATAAATAAAAATAATAAAAAAATTAAAAAAGAAGAATCAGTAAGGTGTGGGAGAATACTAATTTGGCTTCAGTAAGAAAAAAATCAGCTCTCCATTCTAAAAGTAATGAAAGAAATCATTAGAGAAGAAAAACAATCAATTAAAAATAACATCTAAATAAAAATTTGAAATGTCTGTACACACTAAAATCCACAATTAAGAGGCAGATCCAAAAAATAAAAGGCAAATCCCCTGCAATCATAGGTACCAACTATTTGGAGAAGTGGAATTACAATAATTATTTTTTAATTGGCATTAAATGAGAAACTGGGACCGCATTCATAGATGATCATGAATAAGCAAAGAATATCATGATTATGCAAAAGTGAGAGGCAAATATCTAGTATGTGTCTGACTGAATGTTGGTAAAGAAAAGGCAGTGTAACATGGAGCCAATGATAAGTGACTTTCTGTAGTTGAGAATGTCACACATAGAAAGGAGTTTGTCCAGGCAATGTTCACCTTCCTTGGTATGACCAATGCATATTTTGCAGGATTTTTTGTTTGCTCACATGCCTGTGTTTTTTGGAAACGTCAGAATGTCATATTGGGAGTTCATCTTCCTTTTTCATACAGAACCTGTTGGCCACTTCCCAGGAATGTTATGAGAGGCTGTGATAAATGGCATGAAAATTGGGGTTTGGAAACACTTAAGCTCATCAGTCTGTATCTCCACCAGGTCTTGTTTTAATTTTTAAATCATACCTATTTGGCTTGGTCAGTTTGAACAAAAGTAAATAAGCAAACAAGCATATAATAACAGCAAGCCATATCTCTCTATGGAAAACCATACTTATAAGTTGAATGTTTTCCGTAATGTATTTTCAAATTTTTCAGCAAAATTTTATCACACTATACTTTGTTTTGTAAACTAAATTTTCAAATGTATAGTTGTTGTACTCAACAGTTTTGCATTAATGATAAACAATTTATACTTTTCTTGTTCCATGCTGAAATTATATCCCTACCTAAGAATTCAGTACTTTCTCATTTCTGTTTATTTTTCTTTGCTTTCCCAGCTCTAACTTACCAAGCTCGTTCTGAGTTTGCAAATAATTATTAGTTTTAAAATATATACACCAATACTTCAGTTTAATTAAAAGTATTTGGCTACAAATAACATCCCAATATAAGCATTCTGCAAACTGTGGGTTACATAGCTTCTTTGGCAGAATGTTTTTAGCATACATAACAGGAATTCAACTTCAAACAGGGATGAATGGTTATGATCATGAATTTGCCATCTGAGAAATGTATTTTCTAGAGCCAACTATCCAGTAATAAGACATCTAGATCTTGAATTGAAACCTAAATCACATTGTAAGATGTTTCCCATAAAAAAATACTTTTTCCAATAACCATGCAATTCAGCTGATAAAATTTAAAAGTAGCTGTTTAAACATGTGGATTGTGATATAGGTAAAGACCCAATTGATTGGTGGTGCTCAGTGTTTAACATTATTCTCATTACTCCCAGAACTTTCACACTATTTTTTATATCTTGTTTATTAAACAACCCAAATGGGTGGGTAATATTTAAAATTACCAACTCTATATAGCAGGAAAAAGTTATTTGAAGGAGATAAATGTTAAGCACCCTTAGCACACCAACTTAACCACCACTCACAAGTGGCCTTGGTATGAACTAGATAGCAGAAGCCATAAGAATCCCTTTGACAGAAAGAAATAGACCTGATGGTGTGCAAGTGGACCTAGATTAATTCCCTGCACTGTCACAGTGAATACTATGGTGATGCCTCTTTTCCTATTGAGAATTCTACTTATCTGGCTCTTAAGAAAGAGCTCATTCTCATCTTTTTATGAGTTTCCTGTCAAGGGAATAGAAATCCTTTAGCAAATTCAGAGTGTAGGGCCTCAGGTTGAGTTTCAGTGAAAACTGAAGAATAATTCTTGGTTTTCTTTTTCCTTAGAATAATAATAATTGCTCTCATCTATAAGACATTTTCCTACTTTCAGTTCTGTGCTGGAGTATGTTTTTCATTGACTCAGAAAACTTTGATATGCCTTCTTGTGTAATGAGTTAGCTGCTATCATAATAACCACTGTATAAATTTCTAATAAAATGAGAACTGCCTCCTTCATTCCAGGCAGCCTGAGTTACTTCCCAGCCAGGAGAGAATACAGGAAGACTGGGTGACTTCTTTTTTTTTTTTTTTTTGTAAGACTTCTAGATAGTAAAGTTTTAAACTTATGTCTGTTTTTTGTTTGTTTGGTTGGTTGTTGTTGTTGTTGTTGTTGTTTTTTCAAAACACTCCCAAGAGCCATGGCATTAGCTGGGAAGTCTGCCTTAGTATAGCATCCCACTAATGAAGCACTTATTAGCTCTTTCATTCAAGACTTAATCACACTTAAAATTCCTTCAGCAATTAGTGATTGAAAATAAAATCAAAATGTAAATTACCAAATCTCTCTCTAATAAACAGAAATATCTATTTGTTTTTCAGTTAGGTAAACTTCACTATTTACAAATCAGTACAGTTACATTTCTTCTAAGAGACCGCTTCTCCTCAGAAACACATTGACAAGAACCTGTTAATATCTTGACTGCATCAATACTAGTTCCATGAGTTTCATCAGGTCCAGGAGTCAAGTTACTATCCATAAGGGAAGCTTCATGACTAGAGTACACAATCCCTTGATTAACTTGCTCTCAGCTCACTCCTCACTTTTCAAATAAGATAAAGAACAACATTGAAATCATGTAAATCTCTCTGAGCATGGAAAACAGAGGGTTAAATGAGCAAAACCAAAAAAAAAAAACAAAAAACATACAACTTAAAAAAATTCTTCCCTCATATATTATATCTCAACTGGGTCCACACCTCCCACTGCCTGACCTCCCCTCTCCCCTAGGTCCACTCCTCCTTTTTTCCCTTTATAAAATTGCAGGCCTCCCAGAGATATGAACCAAATACAGCATGATACTATACTAGAAAACTAAACACATACTCTCATACCAAGACTGGACAAGGAAGCCAGTGGGAGGAAAAGATACTCAAAAGCAGGCAAGAGTCAGAGACACACCCCTCCATAGTTAGGAGCACCACAAGAACACCAGCTACACAACTGTAACATATATACAGAGATCTTAGCTCAAATCCATAAAGACTCACTGATTGTTGCATCTGCCTCTGTGAGCCCTTATGAGCCTGCTTCATTGATTCGTGTGGTGTTCTTGACCTCTCTGGCTCCTACAATCCTTCCTTCCCCTCCTCCGTGGGATTCCCAAAACTTTTTAAGAAGATAAATACAAATGCATTCTGTTCAAGGAAGGTTTTGCTTTTGTTTTGTCTTTTTTAATAAAGATACAAAAAGAGGGGTTAAAGGATAAGTAATGGCAAATAAGATGTAAAGATGTTGAACTTCCAATACCGTTAAAGAATTGCAAATTCAAACAAAAGAGAGATACTACTATCTGCTGATTAAAGTACTTAATACAAATCATGCTGGCGAGGATGTGGGACAATGGGAACAATTTGGCTTTTCTTTTTCCTTCCTCCCTTCCTTCCTTCCTTTTTATCTCCCTACCTTCTTTCCTCCTTCCTCCCTCTCTTTCTCCCTCCATCCCTCTTTCTTCTTTTTTCTTTCATTATTTTTGCTTTTTTGAGGTACTAAGAATTGATCTCAAGTCCTTCAATATGGCAGTCAGGTGACTTGTTTTGACCCATATCTTTAGTCCCAATAAACACTTACTTATTGTTACTGAGAGTATAAACTATGACAGCCACTTTACCACACAGATTAGCAGCTACTTTAAGGAACAAATATGCTCTTGACATATGATCCAGTGATAGTAAAAAAAAAAAAAATCCATTTACAAAATGCCTGCACATGGAAATTTATAGCAGTGTTTATGTCCAAAATATCAGAGGAAGTAAATATGTTCATTAGAAGGTGAATAAAAAAATAAATGATAATGTATCTAGACAACAGAATATTATGCAGCATTAGAAAATGAGCTAACTAGATGTGAAATTTTCAACGCATACTACTAGGCAAAAGAATCCAATTTGAAAAGACATGTTGTATGAGTCTAAGTCTGTAATATACTGGGAAACGTGAAGGTGATAGAAAAATCGCAGAGTGGATAGGTGAGCATGTGGAGCCCGGTAGATGTAAGGTAGTGAAAATATTTTCTGTGATAGTACCATGAAGGATACATGGCATTAGTCATTCATCAAACACATAGAGTGTGCAACATGAGGACTGAGCTCTCAAATAAGCTATGACTTTCGAGTGATAATTGTGAACCATGAAGTGTCCCCATGATACATGTACCAAAAGGTGGATAATGCTGATCAGGAGGTCATAAATATTGACAGAAATAAAGAGTCTTGTTATCTTTTCTATCAGAATGAAACCTCATTAGAGATAGCCCAACCAAAAGCAAAGGATAAGTTTTCACAAACTAATATATTATAAATTTTCTGACTTCCTCCACTATTTTGATAATAGGACCAAGGTCCCAAATATCTTATAAGAAGCCCAAGCTGTGTAATTTTAACTCTAAAGGCTATATATGTGTTTTCGTTATGTGACCTGGATCAAAGTGTGTAAACATCTTATATAATAAAAAGTGACATGGCTATGCGTTAACACATGAGTACAGAAAATCTATGTCTAGAATTTGTTACCACCAAGGCTCTAATGCCCAGAGAGATAGAGCAGTGGGATTTGGAAGTGTTGCTTTTGTTTCTCTCTTCATTCACAGCCTACTATGCTTGAAGAACAGTTACCCATCAACTTCATAGCATTTATTTCAAGCTCCCACGCACAGAAACAGGATAAAACAAAGAACTTGGATGAGTTGTAGGTCACAGACATCTTTGTTTTGATTGGACGTTAATTTGAAACCAATTGTTGATTTTTAATAAGGAGATCTATAACCCAGATAACATATCTAAGAGTAATATATAGACCAACCAGCATTTCTGTTTTCTTTTTACTTTTTATTTTTTAATAATTTTTATTTTTATATTAATCACAGGTTATTTACTTTGTATCCCAGCCGTAGCCCCCTCTCAAAGAATCAAAAGTATAGTTTAATCCATGTTGTTCTTGATATTCTTAGGTCATTAAATGAAAGCCCCAGTGCCAGCAGTGGAAAGCCTTCCTATAAGTCCCTTGGCATGGAGTACACAGAAGTCTGAAAGAATGATTCAGGCTTTGCCACTACTCTCAGTTGGTCAACAGAGCTCAATCACTGCAGGGTATACAGGAAGAAAGCTGGAATCGAGTTGAAAGTGTCCTCCTTACCAGCTTTCATAGTGCTGGAAGGAGTGGCTCAGGCCACTGGGAAGAAAAGTCATACAGTGTTTTACCCAGTGGTGGAACCTGCGTGCTACCATACCAACTTTCTAGGCAAGAGCTTCTCACCAGTGGAATAGTGGCATGTCTGTTATGAGGGCAATCAGTCCCTTTATTGTTTTAAAGCCCAGTCCACAGGAGAAAATGGAATTCATGGCTAATACTGTAAACCTGATTAAAGATCTGATTAAACGTTGTTAGAGGTAAAAATTCTTGGTAGGGGCATCTAATGTAAATGAATATGTTTTTAAACTTCCTTTTAAACATTTCCTGGTGTAGCCACAGATCAGTGCTTCTCTCACTCTCAGAGAAACTTGCAGTGGAAGAAGTTAATACAGAGGTATGTGTTACAGATTATTGTTTCAAAATGGGAAAAAGGGGTAATCAGCTTTGAATATGTGTTGTGACTAAAAATGGAACTTTAGTAGCTTTAATAAAGTGAAAATTCATGGGTAATGCTGGGGTGCTACATGGGTAGGAAACAGGGGATTAATAACGTTTCTACCCACCTTACTAGGTACCTACAACTATTTCAACTCACTGTCTCTAATTTCATGTTCTCCAAAAACAGGTACTATTATTACTATTATTCACACTTTAAAGTTAAATACTTTGAGACACAAGTATATAATTATTTGCTTTTGCATTGAAAAATAAGTATTGGCGCTGATTATTAATCTTAGACTATTTGGCTCCAAGATTTGTGACCTCAACAAGAGTATAATGTAGAAACAGAAACAGATGTGCACAATAGCATCATGGAAGTATGTTGTCACAAGTTATCCTTCAAGATAGAATATTAATATTACCATTTTTTCTGGGAGACTATTGAGAACCAGATGTGGTGACCTCTATATTCTTTGATGAGCATCAATCCTGTCATAGAGAGAACTGAGATTTCTCAGGGAGTTCTCAGGAGCCGATGGAAATTGGGACAGAGGAATTTCAGGGGCCATTGTTTTCATTCATTCATTCATTCATTCATTCATTCTTTCTTTCTTTCTTTCTTTCTTCCTTTCTCTTCCTTCCCTTTATAATTTAAATTTATTTTTTTAATTTTGTCACTTTATATCCAGATTGTAACCTCCTCCCTCTTATTCCGTTTTCCCCTCCCTCCTGCTTCTCCTCCCCCTCCCCTGGTCCTCAGAAAGGGGAAGCCCTCTTCCTCTACCAACTGACTCCAGCCTATCCAGTCTCATCATGATTGCCTGAATCCTCTTCCTCTGGCCTGGGGAAGCCACTCTGCCAGGAGGAAGTGATCCTGGAGCAGACAACAGAATCAATGTCAGAGACAGCCCCAGCTCGTATTACCAGGTGACCCGCATGGATACCGAGCTGCCAAACATCTGAACAGGGTTCTTATGTCCACTCCATGCAAGGATCTTGATTGGTGCATCAGTATTGCCATAAAATACAAGATAACAATACTGAAATCCACAGAATTAAAGAAACTAAGAAACAAGGAAGACCCCAGCAAGGATGCTTAATTTTCATTCAGAAAGGCAAATAGAATAGACACCAGAAGCAGTTGAAGAGAGGGAACAGGACTGAAGCCTCTCATAGGTATCCTCTGAAAGACTTCACCTAGCATGGGATTGAAGCAGATGCTGAGACTCACAGCCAAACTTTGGGCAGAGTGTAGGGAGTCTTACAGAAGAGTGGGGGTATAAAAGGACCCGGAGAGGACAAGAGCTCCACAAGAAGACAAACAGAGGAGTTCTGCTTTCTAATGTAACAAATGTTAAAGCCTTGAAAAGACACTATTTGCTCCCTCAACATACCTCCAAATACAAATTTTGTTATTATAAGATGGCTAGGGTGTTTCCTTTGGCAATATTCACATATACCAAGTACCAACTCTTTAACTGCTTAATGTTCACTCTGTTGAATGTTTAACACAATGGGCTTATGCTTCCTAAAGTCTCAATGTTATGCGGGTTAGTTCTATATAAATTAACTGACAACTATACTGACTTAATTAATGCTTAAAGTTTTCTGTTTTATGCCAAAAAAAAAAAATTCCAAGAAACTAAAATAATTTAAATCGGTGAATAAATACATGAGAAAATAATAACTATGCTGCAAAAGTAATTTTATTATTGCTTCCTATAATCAATGAATATACAGTCACACATTACAAGACATTTATTTGCTTAGCAAATGGTTATAATTAAAGTCACTTTTCATTTAGGTCATTGTTCCTTTTAGGTGTAGCCTTGAATATTCTGGAACAAACATTGTCTTCAACTTGAAAGCTTTGAGTCAGTAACAGAGGCTTTGGTAAGACCATGGTGAAGAGCCATGGAAGATTCCAAGTGTTGCAGAAAGGGTAAGAAATAAACACGATTTTAAAAATAAGACCCAGGGATAAATGAGTTCCATGCTGATTTAGAAGTAGGAAGAAGCAGCTGAAAAGATGGGAAGACAGAATGTGTAGGAGGGCTCCTCCTTGCGGGAACCTTGTGGAACTGGGTTTGAACCTAAAACCAAGTGTGGAGTTACAATGTCATAAGGAGTTTTATCAAATAAAATATGGACATGACAGCAATGAAAGGTTCAGTGTCATCCTTCATTTGGGAAACAGTGTTCAGCATTGTTCTCATAAACTTTATAGACAGAGGAACCTGCTTTCAGACTGTAATGGAAGCCATTTTTCCTTAGAAAGATGAGAAAATATTATGTTTAATGTCTAAGCTGTATCTCAAGTACACGGTGCAAAGAAAAGAGTGGCATGTTGGTTTCTATCCCAGTATGCATTTTAGCATCAAGAGTACCTACAGAACCTTTGGGATTTTAGTAGATCCACTGCAGATTTATCAAAAATATATTTTAAGGTCAGTGAAAAGTTACCAGACCTTCATCTGTTCTGTGCTAAATATAAGATCAAGGCTAGCACACATTTTCTTAATAATGCCAAAAAATATTTTAGACTCTGAGAGCCATATTGTCTGTGCTATGATATTTAGTTAGAGTTGAAGTGAACAAGTAGTCATGGGAGATATATAATAGGATGAGAACAGCTGCATGAGATTCAAACCTTGTTTACAAAATTGGGTAAGCAGCAGGCAGCAGGCCAGATTTGGCCTGAGGCTTATTAGTCCATATAATAAACCAACAGAAGCATTGCAAGAATGTACCCCTCCCCCAGGTAGAGGAAAAGCCTCTAATTACAAAGTATGTGTTCTTTTACATACTTTATTTAGACTGTGCCTACCCCCAGCCCCAAATAAAAACAGGTCAAATATAATTTTTAATTAACAATGTTCAGGTAAATTTAATATTAGCAGGACAACACACCTGTGTCTAGTGAGGCCTCCTAACTCAGATAACATTTTCACTTGATTTTCATTTCTTCCCACAATTTACTGTTCCCCTTGCAAACTTCTAGCTGATTCCCTATTAATCCAAGCAGCATTATGAGGCTGGGAAGATACTTTGGGATACAGTTATTAGACTTCTCTTCACGGGACATCTCAGAATATATCAGAATTTTTGAAGCTAGCATATTTGCTTAAATGAATTGTTCCTAAAGCCATCAGCCTGGATTGTCAATTCACTGTCCCAGTCTTTGAATCTCCATTGTAGCGTCCTTCAACCATAAAGATTTCTTCTTATATCGCTCTTATGTGCAGATGGTGGCCCTTAGAGAGTATTCTTGTGCTTTCTATGTCCTGTGATCACACGTTATAATTTAGTAATACATTATAAAATTAACATGTACTTTTGAATAGTTACTGTTCAAGTTTTTAAAAACTTTGAATAATTTATTTATTTTTGTTTTAGAAGGAGAACCAATAATTTAGAGAGCATTTGTACAACAGTTTCTCTTACAATTAGTAAGATTCAATATTTCTACATTACTATAATTTCTGAAGTTTTTTTTAACAAACTTACTTTCCAATTTCAAGATTTTCCTTAGAAAAAATGTAAATAATAGCAAAAATATGAAATAAGGACTGATAACAGCTATCATCTATCAAATACTCAATAGGTGATTCAAGATATGTGTTACACAATAAATACATTGATATTATATGCAAACAAAAATGAGAAGAAAATTCAAAACAAAATTCAACTACAGTGATCAGTATAAGCAGCTAAGTGATTCCTTGCTTGGAACAGGGAGGATTGCTCAGTTGGTAAAGTATCTATCAAACATGCAAAAGACGCTAAATTCCATTTTCCATTAGTTATATAAGTTAGACAAGAAGGTCTGTGCCTGTAGGATAGGAACAAGAGGATATCTGGAATTTACTATCTACCCATCCCACCAGGTTCAGTGAGAGAAATCAAGGCAAAATACTACTGAAGAAGGCATCCAACATCCAATACCACACACACACACACACACACACATACAAGGTGTTACTTGATCATCTGTCTACAGAAAACCAATTGAGATTATAGCATTTGAAAGTATAATTCTATTAAGATGAACACTCAATAGTTGTTAGAACCACGGTTGCTCAGGCCAAGATACCTGGCACACAGACATAGTTGTTGTTGTTTACCTACTGAAGGTACAGAGAGATGCTGTCAAGCAGTCACAGTTCTGAGACAAATATTGAAGAAAAGCTCCAGGAAGGTTCTATGCAGCACAAAATATATTACATCACTGGAACTTGCAAAAGTTGTTTATAACTTTCTTCTTTAGTCTATAAAATCTACTATACTTCCATTACTCCATTATCTCCACTTGCTTAGAGTTAATTACAGTTAATCTTTTCAACTTACCAGGACTCAGCTTCACCTAGCATGTTTTTGTTGGTATTTCAAGGAAGATTTGAATGAGGTGGGAGACTCAACCCAAAATTGGTTGTACAGTTCCATGAACCGGGTCGGGATTGAATAAACAGGCGAAAGTGCGCTGAGTATCTACATCTCTTCCACGCTCACCTTTTTTTTTTCTAACTGTAGAAGCATTGTGACCAGAAAAGTCATTTTCATACCTTCCCTGCTATGAAGGAATATATCCTCTCAAACAGAAAGCTAAATCAAGCCCTCCCTCTTTTAAGTTGCCTCTTATTGGGTATTTTGTCACAACAATAAGGGAAGCAATAAATACACCCACTGGGTAATGGATGCAGATATTTGGGACCCACAGAGATTCCTATTCCCTGCCTCATTACTACACACGTGATGCCCTTCTTGAGGGATTTGTGTTTTTTGTCTTATTTTCTGCAGTCAATAATGTTAGACAAACACACACACACAAAAAAGAAAGGAAAAGAAAAATGTTTGCCATCCCAGATTCCTTCATTTTCCTAGTCTTTGAAATGTCATGAGTCATCAATCTTTTTTATTCTATATAAATTTAAAACCATCTTTCTGCTGCACGCCTACTACACATCATTTTGTTGACACTACTCAGTATTTCCCATGAGCATCAGTGTCAGAAAATAAATTCGGCTTTTCCTGGCTCCATCTTCCCTCCTCTCAATTGCTTTTTCATGGTGCTGCAGCCTGAACAATTTCATAAAACTCAAACTTGATTATGGTATGCTCTCCTATTCTGCTTAAAACACTTTGATGTCCTTACATTGCCGAAAGAGTAAATTTCAGTACTCATGCCACTGGGAAATGCATTTGTAATCTGAACTCTGCCAATACATCCAAACCAATCTCCATCTTTTTGCCATATATATGTGTGTATATGCATATATTTTTTTTCAAAAACCATAGACACTTGTTCGTGAAGTATTAAATGAGCCATCCTACTTCTTGTCTTATCTATTTCAACTCAAATCATTATCTTTTTTTCTCAACTTCTGAAGATTCTTTTTCCATCTCATTCCCTAAAAACATTCTTCACTTGGCCCCAAAGTGAATTTGTAAAATACAATCAGGTCTTCTTAATCTGCATTACACTTCTACAATGGTTTCCTGCAGCACCTGATTGAAATCCATATTTTATCCATTGTTAATAAAGTCTACATGGTCTGATGATTGCTTGTTTTTTCCCTCTTCCTGTTCTACTCAACTCACATCATTCTTGTCAAAATGACCTTTGTCCTCATCTTCACATGAGATAAGATAATCACTTCCTCAGTGATTGGGTATGGAGTCATCTTGGAGTTCTTCTTCCAATTATAGCTGCTTCTCCTTTCTGCTTCAGGGTTCAGTTGTCATATCCTAGGACTCCTTGACCATAACATTAAATGCTATCTTTCCTTCCAATCTCTCTTTACATGTCTTCATTCTATATTCTTGCCATTTCTTACTGTGCATGTTCACATTATATTTTTGATAACTTATGTATACTCATCCCTAACTCAACTATAAGTTCATCTTTTCTTGGCAAAAAAAAAAAAAGCATCAGTGCAGCAAGTACTCCTTTAATGAAATGCTTCAGGGAACTTGTAGATATTATGTTGTTGTAGTTATTGTGACTCTGCTGCTTAGAACACAGTGCTTAAACCTGGCACTGTGAATTACTAGGTTCTTCATCATTATCAAAATTTGGTTCAAAAGGCTTTCTTCTGATGTCCTCTCCACACCTTGAAAGCATGAGCTCCTCCCAGCTTACGGCTGCCATTTTACACTTTTTCCTTCTGCTATGCCATCAGACTAGTTTATAATTAGTTGCTGGCAAGCCCTGCTACCCAACTATACCTGCTTGGAGTAGACACTGACTCATACATATATCCATTCTCTCTGCATATAGAAATGTTTCTAAAATACAGTAGGTATTCTTGGGTAAATAATGAATTTACATCTTCTTATATTTGGTTGCAGATAAAATTTACCATGATAGAGGTTATAACCTTAAGAATAATAAACAAACTAAAATAATTCATTCTGTTTGTGCATAAACATATTTTTCCTCATTCTATCTAGAAATCTACCTACCTAAATCCCCTTCTTATCAAGCACTCTGGAGAGACATTATCACACACATATGCGCACACACACACAATAACCATCAAGCATAATCATTCAAAACAGTCATTAAAAAGGTTATATATAAGTGATCCTACTTACATTATTCATTAAATATTTGACTGTATGCAATGAATAATTTACTGCTACTGCTATGATTGGCTGTAATTATAGGTGCTTTTTTGTTTATATGGCTTTACATTTATCCATATTGATAGATTCACAACAAAACCGGAGTAAGAATCAGTTAATATGTAATGTTTAGTCTATGAGAAATCTCTTAAATGGACTTTTAGATGAGTAATAAAAGAAGATCTGTGGCTGAAGTATTTAAAATAGTTCATTTAACATTTTATGAAGGCAATTAATGGATAAGAAGTAGTTTCCACGTTTATGTATATCACTATAAATTCTAAGTATGTTCTCACATCTATACTTTTGCTTGGTTTCAATTATCTCTTCTGTTTTTGGAAATTGTATCTGCTATCCTTATTTTGAGAAAAACAATTTTAACAATCTTTTAGAGAGTCATGATTTTTGTCTCTGTTCTATTGGCATTGCCAAGGAGCTATAGAATATCTTTTGTCACTTTTTCATTATGTGGAGGAATAAGCTTATTTGGACACATATTTACTAAGTTTTTAATTTTCCTAGCTTTCTGAAATTCCATGTTTTGAATCCCTCTGCCCTCAGAGTACAGTGACCTTGGAGTGAAGCTACATCTGCAAGAGCTATAATGGATGACTTGCACACTTTTAGATGCTTTCAAAATGAATAAGGAAATGGAAGGAGTAAAAGGAGGGAGGAAAAGACACAAAGAATCCACAATCACAAACACAAATGTAAAAAGGCAAAATCCAAGCAGGTACTTTAGCTTCTTATATTTGTGGGTAGATGAAGAACTACAGGGCATTGACCAAAATTTCAATTCTGTATATGTGTGGAAAGTTCCATGAGTGGGCAGGGTTTTGTACTTGCCATCTGACATGCATACACCTGAAAATCTAATAAAATTGGAACTAAATATTATTGATAACAACTCCAATTAGTAAGACCAGTATTTTTATCCCTGAGAATACATTTTCAAGCCCAGAGAAAAATCACATCATCACAAATAGAAAGATAAAAGAAAACCAAAGTCATAGGATTTAAAATATTAAAAATTATTTTTAAATGCCATTTGATTCCTTAGGGTCTTTAAAGAATTTACTACTTTAATGTAGGCATAGTCTTGAATTTGAGGTGGAAAATGTGAGATTAGGCCATTAGTATAGATTTGTGATTTCATGTTAAAATATTAATTAACTTTTTTAGGAGAATGGAAAATTTAATATATTCTCTTTCTTGACCATATTTAAACTTAAAAATTTTTAAATTATCATTTAGCTCACAGTTACACATAATTGGTGCTAATGAGATGATAGAAGTATAGATATGTCCGAGAAAAAGAAATCAAAATGTAATTAACATTGGTTCCGGCCATGTAGGCAGTACATGTAGGAAGTACATGACCGAAACCAATGTTAGTTGAAGAGAGGGAACAAGGTAGGAGTGGGGGCAAAGAGAAAAAGTAGGGTGGAGAACAGGCCTGGGGAGATTAGGGGCACAAGGACAGAGAGCCAGCAGAAAGAAGAAAAGCAGGGGGAGGGTGCATCTCTGCGACAAGCTAAAGACCCATGACAGGGTTGGCGACTGAGAGGACGTGGGTGTGACTCTAGCTGAGATGTCTGGTAGCAGGGGTCCTGGAAACTGAAGAGGACACCCTCTAACAAGACAGACCTCCTAGAACTCAAACCCAGCCTTGGAAACTTTGACCCAAAATTTCCCCTGCAAATAAGAAGTGCAGGGATAAAGAGAGAGCAGAGATTGAGGGAATAATGTCCAACCAATGCCTGGCCTAACCTGAGACCTACCACATGGAAGAAAACCAACCCCTGACACTCTTAATGATACACTGCTCTGCTCACAGACAGAAACCCGGCATGGCTGTCCTGTGAGGGGCTCCACCCATAACTGTATTGAAACAGATGCAGAGACTCACAGCCAAGCACTGGGCAAAACATAGGCAGCCTTGCTGAAGCATGGGGCAAAGGGTAGAAGGATTCAAAGTAAACTGTAGTTCCACAAGAAGACCAACAGAGCCAACTAATCAGGGCCGAAAGAGAATTGTGGCGACGGTAGCTTCAAACAAGGACCATGCATGGACTGTTCCATACACAGACATAACTATTGGCCAGCTTAGGCTTCATATGTGTACCCTGGTAAGGGGTATGGGACCCAATTTTGATAGGGACTCTGTTGCCTACTTTTAGATGACTTCCCCCTGGTACAGCTGCACCGCCAGTCCACGATAGAAGAGGACAAGCTCAGTTCTGATGTGCTTTGATGGGGCAGTCATTGGGATGGGCTCCTTTTTCTGAGGAGTGAAAGCAGGAATATAAGGGGAAGAGGGAGGGAGCGTGGGGCGGGGAGGAGAGGAAGGAGGGGTCTACGATCAGGATGTAAAGTGAATAAATAAATTATTATTGTTGTTATTATTATACAAAACAAAGATTTTGGAGCAGGCCAAACCCAGAGTTACTGGAAACTGTCAGTCTCTACTGTCTTTGTATAATGGACTCTTTCTCTAAAACTAAGCAGAAATTGATAGCATATCAAATCCTTATATGTCAATTCAATTTTTCCATTGTCAACAAGGATTCCTCAATCGATACTGATTAGAGAGGAAAAATTAGTCTTTCCCAGGGAAAAGTACTCAAATTGATTATCCAATACCAAGTAGTCTGCTCTAAAAATCATTTACATATGGATCAATATTCAATGGAATCAGTGAGCTGCATTCCTATATTTACTAACATATACATGAGTGTATATAAATACACATATATACACATGTATTTGAGTTATATATACCTATATACATACATATATGCACATAATAATACTTTTTTAAGAAAGAGGCCATGATTTTGGGAGGACCTCAGGGACACAGAAGGACATAGAGAGGTAAGAGAAATAATGTAAACACAGTACACATATATGAAATAAAACATTCTGACTAACAAACTGTGTCACTTTCATCGTTGTGGTTTAATGTTATAACTAGAACTGGTTCTTTTTTGTTTGTTTGTTTTGTTTTTTTGTAAAATCTCTGCACACATATTTCAAGACTACAAAAATTAAATTTTTCCCCTAACAGGAGACTATGTTTGCTTCTGTCCAAACTTCCTTGTTATTTTTTTAAAGAAGACCACCAAGTAATTAGGTTTTACTTTTCTAGATAATTTTAATTTAAAAAAAAAAAACTAAAAACTGTGACCAAAAGAAAAGAGGTCTACCTATTTTATGTCATTATCGCTACATGTTCATATTTCCAAAACTGCTTTTTAGAGTATTATAAGTTTTAGTTGACTGTATCTTGCACTGTTATGAATATGCTTGATGACTTTTCAAAGGTAAGAATAAAAAACTATTTTTCAAACAAACAAAAACAAATTTGTTTCTCAGACTGAAATCCTAAATTAGCCCCAAATAAAGGTAGTTTTCCTTTATTTTCTTAAACTAAGTTCATTTTTCCTCAGCTTACAAATAGAAAGCACTTCCTTACTTCAAGATAAATAACATTCACAGAAATTTCAAACATGTGAACATCAATATTTGATTTATATGTATATGTGTATTTCAGAAACAGAAAGAGGGGATATCTTGAGATAATTGGTTGTAGTCTTTCCATTTGTAACTATCCCTAAAGGAGTATAAGTAACTGGCCACATTTTCATCCCTATTAGTTTTAAGAACTAGAATATTTTACTTAGATTCGTATGAATTCATATTAAAATGGGACAATAATCATTTCTCTTTTTTTATATATAAATGTGGCACTAGCAAATAAAAATTGTAGGTCTCTTTGCTTTGGGAACCATTTTTTACAGTAGACAATGAGCCCATTAGTCTTTTATTTTTATATGAAGTTCCGTATACTTATTTGAAGTCCAACTCACAAAATTTTCTAGTAGTCCTGTAGAAAGATTGTTTGATGCTCTCCTGTCTCAAGAAATTAGATTACACTTTTTCCTTAATACATTAAATTTATACAAACTCAGGCAATCACTTTGAACGTCATTGTGAATATAGAAACTGAAAGACAGACTCAGAAAAGTAAAGCTAAGTCAAAACAGCTTTTACTTTGATCAATTATTTCAAAAGCCTCCAAGTGCTCAAATTACTTCTCTTCAGATCTCCAATTGTATTAGAAAATTTCCAGTGTAAATAGACCTTGAATTCCAGCTGGCTTAGCCTACATGTGGAGCCTTCAATGCTTCCTGAATTCTAAAGAACACTAGGCTGTAGCTGGGGTTAGAATAGTAAGCTTGTGGGTGGGCTGATAATGAGAAAGCAAGTCAGATCATAATGGAAATAGAGAAACTTTAATGCACTGCAGAGAGCTGAAAAGCTGAGACACCAGGACTGACATAAACATGATCATCAACTCTCCAAAGAACAATACCATCTGGTTCATTGTAGACAAATTTATCAGAAATAAAAGACCTGGGGGTCCCCCATTTGCTCTCTTGCTGTGTGCTGAGAGCATATTGGGAAAGGCTATCAATATCAGTATCAGAGGTAAGACAGAGTTCCTTGGACGCTCCAGGCATTTCCCTCTCAAGTAAAGGAGGCAAGTAAACATATTTTCATTCTCTTAATGGACACATGAAAGTGTGCATATGTTTGGGCTATCAAATGGTGTTATGATTCAGGCACACCTTGGAATTTTAAAATGACATCCTTAGTGGTGATCCACTGATCATTCAATATTGTATTCTGTTCCGTCATAGGCTGGGACAAAAATCTTTCAGGGTGTAATGAGTCAAAACATTTCATTTTTAATATTCTCTTTTAAAATATTGCTTTAATGAGTAAAAATCATCATAGTTAGCTTTGCTGTGAACACTATGAGTTGCCCATTATCTAATAATCTTTAAATGGGTGACTATGGAAGCTAAGAAAACATATGAGCTGAGTGAGCTTCTTCAACAAAATGAAGCCTCTCCTGTGCTGTCCTAAAGGATAATGCAGCCAGTTCTGATGAGACTGGATAAGCTAGGGTCAGATGGAAGGGGAGGAGGACCTCCCCTATCCTTGGACTTGGAGAGGGGCATAAGAGAAGATAAGGGAGGAAAGGCTGGGTTGGGCGGGGAGGAGTGAAGGAGCTACAGCTGGGATACAAAGTTAATAAACTGTAATTAATATAAAAATAAAAATGTAATTAAAAATGTTAGCCAATGAGTTTTTTTCCTCAAGCTACTTTCTTCTAAGAAAAGGAACAATATACAAAGGATGAGAAATTTCTTACATATTCAAATAATTGTTTTAGACAGGGTGATGGAGGTTTTGGCCACATGGACATAAGGCCATTTGCCTCACAGAAAACATAATTCTGGCCATGGATAGTGTTACATTTTGTAAACAGTAAAATTTAATTGAGGAGTACTAGTGGTTGTAGCTAGTAAGACATCAATCATTAGACTCAGCATCGACAACAAACCTAAGCATTGACCATGGCCTTAAGGACAGGTGAGTTATGCAGTTCTCCTTTCTGATAGCTACATAACTATAGACAGTATTAATTTATTTCTTTTATATTTTATTTACAACCAGCTTTGTGCCTTCCAACTACAATAAATACTTTCACAGGTCTATAGGCCCAAAGTCTGATGTTGCTCTCAATGGCTTCAAGGGATTAGGTCAGCAAAACTGTTGCCTTCCAGGTCTCTCAGGTAAATGCTACTGCTTGGTTTTCACAGCTTTCATGGCTGCTTGCATTCTTTGGCTTGTAGCTCTCTTCCATTCTCAAACACAACAGTGTTTAATGATGGCCATTGCACATGCCATTACTTCTTTCTCCTCCAAAACCTTACACCTTTGAACTTTAGAGTTTGACTCATGCATTCCATTCACTGACTATTGTATTTACTTTTTTGCCACATAGAATAATGCATTACCAGATTCAGAAATTGCGGTGCCTCAGTTCTATATATTATAGTTTTTGTGAGAAACATGGTCTGTGGAGCAATATTATCTAGATTGAAACCCAATGAAAACCACATAGCTATGAAACTCGATTCATGATTTCATCTCTTCATGCCTCAGGTTCCTCCCTTAGAAAATACATCTATACAGTTCCTGTATGAGACAGCTCTTATAAAGATTAAATGTGCTAAGATATTAAGTGTGCTTAGAAGATATACAACAAAAAATGTCAGCGTAGTAACATAATCATTCCTACTGCTGCATAACTGTTGTGTTCCCAGAACCAACTGGCTGAGAATCAGGTAGCTGGTGAGTACTAGGGAGCTCTCACACATATGAAAGTAAAGAACCTGGGCTCATTTATTTGTCCTAATTTAGGCTGGAGATTCACATTTTTATTTCCAGAGTACTGTGAATGCCCTTGGCCTCTTCCTCCATAAGGGTCTTTATAATAGCGGTTTTCTTTTCTGCCATACTACTAGCTTTCTCATATGATTGCAAACACCACAAGCTCAGCATATAAAAGTATATAAATTTTTGTCTCATGTACTCTGAAGTCCATCAGGCTTTTCAAAGACTCGTCACACTCACTGGGGCTGATATCAAGGCATTTGAAAGCTGCTTTCAATGAGTGCTACAGATGATCCTCAGGCTACTGACCAAATACAGTTCTGTGTAACTAGCATGAAAGACTCCACAGATGACTCTCAGCTGAACATGAGCCACCCTCAAAGTCTAGAAATTACCCAAATCCTTCATTTTCCATTTTCATTGTGGATGTGACTTTCTCACGTCATATGTACCATCATCTGATAGGTCACCTTGCTTTCCTCATTTAGTCTCTCCTTGGCTAGCTTTTTCATCATATCAGTAAGGTTTTATTGACATATACTGTGACATCTTTACAAGAACTATAGTTTAAGCTAGAGGTATCGATCCTTCTCCCCACTCATCTAGTGTATTAGGTCTACATATGTCTAAATTGGGCTCTAACTTTTTTTCAGAATGTCTGACTGTAAAAGAAAATGAAATATGACTGATATGGCTTCTAAGAATAATAAAAAAATGACAGCAGGTCATAGCAGATTATAGAGACGGTAAGCAGAAGCTGCTTTAAGACAGCAAAGAAAAGTCTCATCACTGACCTACCAAAGGCCAGCCACTTGAAATGCACAAAGTGTTTGAAGAAGAAATGAGCAAAGATGAATTAGTTTTACAAGTATAATTCAGAAAAGACTTGAAGGAAATTGTGTTTAACTTGAGTTTTGCAGTATGTAGAGAGTTTAATAGAATGGGTAGGAGAAATCTTAAGAGAAGAGAAAAGCAAGCACATAGCTGTACATCTTGAGAAAAACAATTTTGAATTTTGAATAATAAATCTCTCCACCCTTTCTTTCTATGTGTATGCATGTGAAAAAGAGAGAGAGAGAGTTTTTACAAACATACAAATGTACATAACGCAGACATATCAAACTTATGAATTGGTCAGTCGTGATTCAGTGAAATAAATCAGTTTTCCATTGATTTTATCCATAGAGTTACAGTGGGCTTTTACTTTGCACACAATACAAGCACTTTGTTCACAGAAACTCATTAACACTTAGTTTGCATGAGGTCCAGTTACTATGGTGACATAAGAACTCTGCTTTTGTCTGTATTCTGTCAGAAAATAAAATGACTGACTACATGGAGTGGATATTGATCCAAATTCCTCTGAAGATAAGAACACTAACTAAGGACTAGTCATGAAAATGATATTACAATTTTACGGGAGTAATTAGTCAAAATTATGGTGATAATTTCTAACAAGACATCCTCCTAGTAAACAAAAGAAAAAGAAAGGAAAAAACCCACCAATTTTTAAACTCTGAGTAGGAATAAGAATAAAAGTTGAAGGAGAGGTAAGAAGGATAATGCTGTGAGAAACATACTCTGTGCAAGTTCACTGTTAACTTCCATGTTCCTGAAGCTCTCATATTTAACATTGCGCCAAATCTGATGGTGGATTCTGCAATGCCTTTCATAGAGATAAAGAAGCTGAGACTCACTGAAGGGTGCTAATCGGTGGGCTTTGAATACAGCATATCTGACTTTATTGAGATGCTCATTTCTACAATTTCCATGCACAGTGTTTTGTGTCTAGAAACCCAGTAGTAACTGCTAAACTTGCAGGCAAAATGTATTTCAGCAGATGCCATCAATGCTGTACTATGGACATGTTTTAGATTATAAAATCCTTTTTATTTTATTTTATTTTTTAATATTTTTATTTTATATTAATCACAGGTTATGCACTTTGTATCCCAGCCTTAGCCCCCCTCCCGCATTCCCTTCCTGTCACCCCCATCCCTCCCTCATCTCCTCCCTGCCCCTTTCCAAGTCCACTGATAGGGGAGGTCTCCTCCACTTCCATCTAACTCTAGCTTATCAGGTCTCTTCAGGAATGGCTGCAATGTCCTCTTCTGTGGCCTAGCAAGGCTGCTCCTCCTTCGGGGGGGGGGGGGGAAGGAGGGTCAAAGAGCCAGCCATTGAGTTGATGTCCAAAATAGTCCCTGTTCCCCTTACTAGAGTCAACTTGGATATTGAGCTTCCATTTGCTACATTCAAGCAGGGATCCTAGGTTATATCCATACATGGTCCTTGGATGGAGAAACAGTCTCATAAAAGACTCCTGTGCCTTGATATATTTGCTCCTTGCAGAGCTCCTGTCCTCTCCAGGTCATACTAACTCCCCCTTCTTTCATATGCTTCCCTGCACTCTGCCAAAGGGTTGGTTATGTGTCTTAATATTTGCTTTGATACACTGCTAGGCAGAGTCTTTCTGAGGCCTTCTGTGGTAGGCTCTTGTCCTGTTACTTGTTTTCTCCTACATCCAATGTCCATCCCATTTGTCTTTCTAAGTGAGGATGAATCCTCTTACCCGAGGTCCTCTTTCTTGTTTATCATTTTTAGGTGTATAGATTTCAGTATGTTTATCCTATCTTATAGGTCTATATAAGTGAGTATATACCATGTGTGTCTTTCTGCTTTGGATGATCATTTCCAGGTCCCACCATTTTCCTGCAAATTTCATGATTTCCTCATTTTTAATTACTGAGCAG
>CM053765.1:77570913-77628349 GCA_028658305.1 Pachyuromys duprasi | reverse complement strand
AACATGGTTGAGCAAATGTCCTTGTTGTGTACTTGAGCATCTTTTGGATATATGCCTAAGAGTGGTATAGCTGGGTCTTGAGAAATCACTATTCCTAATTGTCTAAGAAAGCGCCAAATTGATTTCCAGAGTGGTTGTACAAATTTACATTCCCACCAGCAATGGAGGAGGGTTCCTCTTTCTCCACCTCCTCTCCAGCATGTTTTGTCACTTGAGTTTTTGATCCTAGCCATTCTGGTGGGTGTAAGGTGAAATCTCAGGGTCATTTTGATTTGCATCTCCCTGAGTCTCTGTTTAGCTCTATACCCCATTTTTAATTGAATTACTTGATTTGTTGCTTTTTAACTTCTTGAGTTCTTTATATATACTAGATATTAGCTCTCTGTCAGATATAGGGTTGGTGAAGATCCTTTCCCAGTCCGTAAGCTGTTGTTTTGTCCCTATTTGCAGATGATATGATAGCATACATGAGCGACCCAAAAAATTCAACCAGAGAACTCCTTCAACTCAAAAAAATCAGAAACCCTCCTGCACACTAAAGATGAAAGGGCCAAGAAAGAAATTAGGGAAACAACACCCTTCACAATAGCTATCACTAATAACATAAAGTACCTTGGGATGACTCTAACCAAGCAAGTGAAAGATTTTTGAGAAAAACTTCAAGTCTCTGAACAAGAAATTGAAGAAGATAGCAAAAGATGGAAAGATCTCCTGTGCTCATAGATTGGAAGGATTAACATAGTGAAAATGGCTATTCTGCCAAAAGCAATCTACAGTTTCAATGCCGTTCCCATCAAAATACCAACACAATTCTTTACAGACCTTGAAAGAAAAATTCTCAACTTCATATGGAGAAACAAAAAATCCAGAATTTCCAGAATGATCCTGTACAACAACAGATCATGGTGGAGGTAGCTACATCCCTGAAATCAAGCTCTACTACAGAGCAATAGTAATAAAAACTGCATGGTATTGGCATAGAAACAGAATAGTTGATCAATGGAACCAAATAGAAAATCCAGAAATGAACCCACACACCAATGGAAACTTGATTGTTGATAAAGAAGCCAAATCCATTCAATGGAAAAAGGACAGCATCTTCAACAAATGGTGCTGGTCCAACTGGATATCTGTATGCAGAAAAATGAAAATAGATACATATTTATCACCCTGCACAAAATTAAAGTCCAAGTGGATCAAAGACCTCAACATAAAACCATACACATTAAATCGGTTAGAAGAAAAAGTGGGGAAGACCCTAGAACTCATTGGCACAGGAGACAACTTCCTGAACAGAACACCAACAGCACAGGCTCTAAGAGCAACGATCAATAAATGGGACCTCATGAAGCTGAAAAGCTTCTGTAAAGCAAAAGACACTGTCATCAAAACAAAACGACAGCCTATAAAATCCTTTTACTACAAGTAACTTTTCCAAGATGTGTTAAGCCCAAGGACAATTGCTAACTGTTGGTCCACGTGATTCCCTCTCTTGACAGGGTGGACATAAAAGATGGAGGAGCTTGTGAGATGAAAATTTCTCAAGGACCGTTGTGCAGGGAGAGGAATTAATTTAAAGAACATATCAAAGTGATTGGATGTTTGACAGTTTAGACAGACCAAAATAAAATAAATAGTAAATGAGTTGGCTAGGACTTCTGTATCAGAGTATTAGAAGCCCCACCTTAAGGAAGAGAAAGTTTACTTGTTCACAGCTATGGAGGCTGGAAGCCCGGATCAAGGTTTTAAGAGGTTGGTTACTTAAGAGAATGTAAGGAGGGTAACCTCTAAATCTATCTCATTAGAGACAAGTGGCATTCTCTTTGGACCTTTTTTCAAATCCCATCACCTTGTGATTATTCCAGTGATGTTCCTGTTGGCATCTAGCCTAACAGTCTAAATTATGGCATGTTTATGTTTATCAGTTCAGCTGATAACACAGAGTGGCAAAAAAATCAAATAATTACTGGGATTTTTAGGTATATAAAATGAAATATGTATCTTAATATTATAATTTATAATATTTACATTATGGTTAAATATAATTGGATATCAATTTATTTATACAAATTAGCAATTATGGGATTAACTCTGACCTTTCTCGGTATGTTCATTTTTACTAAATAAGAATAGATACTCTCTGATTTCACCTCTAAATCTTAATCCAGTTTAAGATTTGTTTATGTGCTTTTTTAAATTTTTTGTCTTTTATTTTATGTAACAGTATATTCACTCCTCTTTTTGTAAGCCCAAGAACATGTACTGAGATGTATAATTCTTATTTCAAGAGAGAAATTACTCTTCACTATCATTGGTGCTTTTTAGATCAATTTCTGCCTACAGTTATAACTTGGAAGGCTGAGGGGAAATGAAGAAATGAAGAATGGGAAAACCAAAGGCCTCTGAGCACTACACTGAATATAAAGATAAGGATCTAGTTTACTTTTCAAGAAATGTGCAGGCAGAATTTGGATGTTTAACTTTTTTTTAATAGGCTGGCTTTTCCATACTTATTAGACTATAAACTAGCCCATTAGTTTGGAATCATTGTTGCCTTAATAACAGCGCCTAAACATGTAAAAAGCAAGCCTGTTATCTCACTGTAAGAAATGAACATTCTATTCTTTCATTTATTTTGTCAGTGAACAAAGATTGATTTTTTTTTAAAAACTACCCAGATTTTTGTTGCTTTCTCTTGTTTGGGGCCTGAAAATGGTTGTCAGGAGTAAGCACGGCTGAAATATTACATGTACAGAACAAATCGAACAAGGAAATATTCCCTAGGACATCTTTAAACTGGGAGAAAAACAAAGTTTTCGTAGAGAAAACCAGCATGATAATATTCAGCAATTTGGTTTGGACTCTCAAGTCACTGGACTTCCAAAGGTAGAGGCTGAATTCATGGATGTCAATCATAGATACTTAATTTAATTGGGGAGATGGAATACATTTAATAAATGCAAGGGGACAATACCAGCACATTTCGCAGTAGCATCTAATATGCTATGGCTACTAAATAAAGTGCTTAGTATTATGTTTGAGAGATCAATTAATCATCAAATTGATGGTGAGACACTGTCACAATCAGAGCTGATTAACTTAGAACACCTTTCAATAATACTGTCAATTTTTATTAAAGCCAATAGCTTCAAGCACAGTAGCTTTTTACTCAAGTAATCACAATGCAGTGTATTCAGCCAAAATGAGAAGTAGCACTATATAAAAGCAAGAGAGAATATTACCTTAGTGGTAAAGAAGACCATTCTCTTAAAGAAAGGTGATTTTGTTTAGCTTCAATGAGGGTCAGCCAAGGAACAGACAAGCCATTCATGGGTAGCTCATAAGCAGAGCTCCATTTACGTAGGGTTGTTTTGGCCTATCTAATTCTAAGTGTCTACCACCTTGGTCACTATGCCACAAGATTATAATAGGTAGTTTTTTTTTTCCAGTGGAAGGTATGTATTGCAGTAATCATACTGTCTAATGAGTTACAGTCCCCACATCCATGACCTTTAAACAACAGATGGGTAATTTCTATGTTAAGTAAATAAATGTTAAATTATCTTCCATGTAAAATAAATAAATAGCACTGGAATGGCATTGTAGATATGACAATGTGTGACTTCACAGTCAAGGTTGGTAAGGAAATCATGGCTTCTGCTTAGGTTGCTCTCTTAGATCACTGTCTGTGAAGGAATTCAATCACCTAGTAGCATTACTAGGATTATAGAGAAATTCACTTCAGAGAAAAGGCCTTTTACCAACAATCTGCACCAAATGACTGGCCACAGAAAGAGACTACGCTAACAATTGTCTTTAGTGAATGATGACCCTGAATGACTCAAGGTTTAGAGAAATAATATATACCCTTATGAAGCCTAGAAACTATGAAATAGTGAATGTTTTAGAAGTAATTTAGAAAGTAGTGTGAGGGTTAGTTTTAATATTAACTTGATATAACCTAGAGTCCCCTGGGAAGTGGGAACCTTAATGGAGAAATTGCCTAGATTAACTTGTCTGACTGGATCCATCAAGCAGGGAACAACCATTCCCTCCTCTTGCAGAGACAAACACATGTCCATTCTTGTGAGAGATTGTTTTGTTTGATGATTGGTGTCAGATGGACTAGCCTACACTGGGAGGCACCAGTCTTAGACAGGAAGTCTATAGAATAGATGGCAGTGGCTAACTAATGGATTAATATACTCTAATGTTAAAAAACTTTTTGAAATCCCTAGTGTTTCTCATCTATATTATGAAATAGGAACTCAGTTTTTTATAATATATGTGTGAGTGTTCCATACATTTATCTCTTTTAGAACATTCTAGGAGGGAATGGTTGTCCCGTGCTACATAGATCCAGGCTCAGCTCATCAATATTTAATTGTGTTGTGTTGGTCAAAGAAAATGACTTCAACATTGAGCTGTTGGATAAATACAAATAAAACAATAATATAAATTTTATCTTGTAATAGGGAAAAGGATGTTCCCTTTTACATGGGTGGGGATGCAAGTGTTTACTCATATGAACCTGCCAGTGTGTAAATTGGTCCTGAGAAGCCAAAGGCCTGTGGAAGAAGCTTGCCAGCTGAACAGCGGTTCTTTTCCTGATAAAACTTTGAAGCACTCTACTTTCACAAGTAACTATTTTTCCTTTCCCCCCTGGAGAGACCAATGGGTGGCAAGGAATATCTATACAATTTAAATTTCTCAGAGACTTGCATTATTTCTCTTCACTGGAAAAACAAAACAAAACAAAACAAAACTAAACTAAACTAAGGAATCAGGAATGAATTGTAGGGCCCCTCAGGAAACATTGTCCTAACCATTTACAGATTCCATGCAACCTACTAGTAATAAAGAGACACAGTCATGCTTTTTACCACCTATGTGGAAGCCCTGAAGCAGTTCATCTTTAAAATAAATGGCTGCACTGCTGTTTCCTACAAATGATTAGGCTGCATCTTTCTGCATGCATCCACATCTGTGGGATTGCTCTCCCTGTTTAAAAACTATGAAGTGTATACCAGTGTGAAAATAAGGAGAGAATTGTTTGAATCTCTGGAACTTAAAGTTACAGAAAAGGAAAAGGGGAAAAATGACAGTAAGAATGACAATAAAGCAGTGACGTTCATTTTAAAAGTAGAGGTCAAAAGAAAGCAACCAATATAGATTCTAAACAACAAAAGATACAAAAACTGGGGAGATAAATGACCACTCTACAAGGAATGGTCCCCTTGCCCCAGCTTACGTTTCTGTCCTGACTTCTCTCAGTGATGCACTGTGACCTGGAAGTGGAAGGCAAATAAACCCTTTTCCTTCCCTAAGCTGCTTTTGGGCATGATGTTTATCACTTAGAAGAAGAAGGAGTAAGAGGAGGAAGAAGATGATAATTTAGAACAAAATAGATAACAATTCTTTCTCTCTGGATGTCAAAGACATAGAAATGGCATAAAACTGTGGAAGAACCTGTACCTTTTGGCCTTTTAGTTATCACCCCAATATCAGCTTCTTCCCTTCTCTTGTTGCTCTTTGCATCTATGATGATCCTAGTCTTTTCCTCCAACAGATTTGGTGCATGATATCCTCCAGGGTCTGTACTCAGGAATACCTGTCACTCACTATCATGAAAAGCTAATGCTTTTCCCTTTCAATTTTGGTACGAACATTAACAATTTCTATTAGTTACTAACTTTAGCACTTTTCCTACTGCCTACCATACTTTACACTGTAAGTACTCTGATAATATAGCACAGTGCCCTGCAAAATCTTGCTGCATTTTATACACACACAGCTGTCTTGAATACATCACTGCTATGTGAACTATTTTCTTGGAGCTGCCATGAGAAATTATCAAAAACACATGGCTCAAAGTAGTATTTATTTTCCGCCTCACAATTCTAGAGATAACAGGATGCTAGAGACCATCCTTCTGGAATCTGCAACACAGAACTCTTCTTTGCCTTATTCTGAGTGAATGTTGCTAAAAATCCTCTATAGCCGTCAGCATTCAGTTGCCTAATTCTCATCTGCCTTCCTTTCCCATTGAATTCTCGTTGGTGTCTCTTTGCTTCTCCTCATTAGGTCACTAGCCATATGGAACCAAGGGTCCAAACTACTTTAGCATGATGTAATCTTCGTATGACAGATGTATTATATTAACTAATGACCCAGTGTTCAGATGACATCATATTCCTATGCTCTAGCAACCAGAACTTCAATTTGTTTTGAGGAAGAACAAAATGCCCCACCTCACAGCAATTCTTTAAAATTTATTTAAATGAAATAAATTAAGACACAAATGTGGCACCGCTCCTTAAAATGTGTTTTTACTAGAGTAATGTGAGAGGCACTTTTCCAGTTTAAACAGATTTGAAGGACAGACCTAGTGGTGAGATGGACTGAGCTGTCTTTTCTTAATCTTTTTGTTCTTTAATCTACACACAAGATCTTGTTATAATAAATATTACAAGGCTATGTATTGTGCTTTATAATGTGATTTCATATTACAAAACTGTGATTCTCTAAAATGTATAAATCAATAAATAATGAACATAGACAGTTTAATATTGATTGTGGTTTTTCAAAGCCTTCCAGGCTCCTATAGCCTGTCCATTTGAAATTCATCACAAGGGTCATTGTCTCAGGAAATCAGAGGGCAGCAACATAATTTTGCATCCCATCAGTGAGGGAAAGCGTCAACATGTCATTTTAAATGAGGCAGTTACTGCTCTGATTTTACTTGCAAGGATATGCTGCCATTTAATTTCTCT
Source organism: Pachyuromys duprasi (assembly GCA_028658305.1). NCBI lineage: Eukaryota > Metazoa > Chordata > Mammalia > Rodentia > Muridae > Pachyuromys > Pachyuromys duprasi. The sequence goes on along the minus strand of CM053765.1, from coordinate 77,621,576 downwards.
ATTTTACAGCATTATTTATAAGTTTCATGATGTCCTAACCCTTTTAATGACTTACAAATGTATCATAAATAAACAAATTATGTGATAGTTGTTCTGCTCCAGAGTTCACCACAGTTTTCCAGCTCTGCATTGTTTTCTTCCTACTCTTGTTTTGCTCAGCATCCACATTTATGAACTGAAGCAACAGTGTCCAATCCAAACAGGAGCCTCTCTCAAGTTAGGACCAGGCCATCTTCCCAGGTACACCAATCCTTCACACACATGTACACACATGACAGGTGTGAACAGCTGGTGGTCCTATTAAAAGTTTTAAGCAGCAAACCGTAATTTTTTTGTGGCCCTTTGTTATCTGAATGTGTTCTTCACAGACATCAGTTCTGCTTGCTGTAAAAAGAAGTTGTTCTAGTAGAGAAAATTTCCGAAAAATCCATCATAGATGCATCAGAAAAAGAAAATACTTGTGCTTTAGACAATAAATCAATTGATTCAAAGCCCATTTAAGTCATGCAAGGATCATAAATTTGTACTTGAGTATTACAAAAATACAGAAAAGTGCCAATAAAAATAACAAAAATTTAAATATATTCACCTAGAAGGCAAGCAAACTAGAAAAACAGAAAGATTGACCATCATGTTCAAGACCTACCTCTTGAAGGAGCCTATTAATGTTAATCATTCCTTTTTTCCTTTCCCTCATTTATTTATTAATTTAATCTCCTAAGAGCCTGATCCAAGCTCTCCCCCTCCTCTCTTCTAGTCCTGCCCTCACCCTCCCCTTTTCTCCTCTTCTGTTTTCTCACAGAAGGAGACAGACCCAAGTGGTATCAACCCACCCAGGCATCTCAAGTACAAGCAGGAATAAGCATATCCTCTCTCACTGGGACCTGGCAAGGCAGCCCAGCTAGGGGCAATGGATCCAGAGGCAGACAACAGAATCAGAGACAGCCCTACTTCCATTGTTAGGGAAACTGCGTGTTGACCCGGCTGCATGTCTGCTACATATGTGTAGGAAGTTTGGGTCTAGTTTGTGCATGCTGTTTGGTTGGTGGTTCAGTCTCTGTGATCACACACGGGTCCAGGTTAGTTGACTCTGTAGGTCTTCTTATGGTTACTAGTTCTTTTCTCATGGTTTTGCAGTCTTCTATTTACCTCTTCTCTTGGTACATGTATCTACTGTCTCCGTCATACCAATGCATCCAACACAGTGTGGATACTCATTCCAAAAATCATAAATTAAGAAAAAAATAACATACTCCAAACTGTAAAATATATGAGATAAAAATCATTATCCATGTAACATAGTTTAATGTATAAAGAGCTTTTTATTCCCCTTTTTAATGGTTTTACAAAATTAGCACTTGACCTAGGAAGTATTAAACAGACTGGTGCTGCTGATTGCAAGAAGGTAAGAAAATGATAATGAGTATTTTTACTTACCTCTGCTTTGATCATCCTAGTTCTAGCCTCTACCACATGTTACACAGCATATGCAATCAGACAGTCCAAATTGTAATTGTTGCTTTGCTTATTAATTCTGTCTGGATTTAATCAAATCATTAACACCTTTTAATCACAGGAGAATAAAGGTATAACCTCAAGTAACCTCAGCCCGAGTTACACACATCCTTCTTTTCTCCCTAAGGTTCAATATTAATTTCATGTTATTCTTGTGCTTGAAATATATTTGTGTTAAATAAGACCGATAAGAGTAACTATCAGAGATTTCTGCATTTTTGTGCTTTTTTAAAACTTTATTATTATTGAAAAGTGAGAGTGTGCAGGAGGTGAGCATTATTCTCAGATATTACCGTAATAGAATAAACAAACAAATGCATTGAAGGTGAATAGTTATAAATATTTATTCACTTTACTGAATACAGCCAGGGATTTTTTTTCTTTTCTTATCAATTCATGATTTGACTTATTTGTTTTCATTTTAATTTATTTGTTTATTAACTTTGCACCCTGATTGCAGCCCCCTTCCTCTTCTCCCAGCCCCCCACCTTACACACCCCTCCCTCCTTCCCATTCTTCCCTTTCATTCTCCTCAGAGAAGGGGGAGTTCCCCCATGGATAACAACCTGCCCTGGCACACTAAGCCACTGCAGAACTAAATGCATTCTCACCCACTGAGGCAAGAGGAGGCAGCTTGGTTAGGGGAATGGGATCCAAAGGGAGGCATCAAAGTCAGAAAGGGCTGAACCACCAACCATATATTTTGTTTTATATGTTTAACCGCCTATATGTTTTAATCAGCCCTAATCCACCTTGTGAAATATTTGAAATCTATGGAGAGAAACGAGGAGAGGCCCCTTCTTTTCTTCCTTTTGTTTCTGGACTTGTTTCCTGTTTTAGGGACAGCTGACTACTAGCTAAGGCTTCGACTCAGCGCATTGTTGCTTCACCCTTCAGTCCTTCAGCGGCAGCTTCAGAACCCTGCTCTTCATCCTCATGGCCCCTCACACAGTTTTGTTCCCTCTATGCTGGGTTATAAAGTGTTGTTCTGAGACTCTGACTTTTTTTATTTTTTTTTAAACAAGTGACATTCCCTCTGCTCTCAATGTTTAAAAAGTCACAGACTCTGGTCAGAGAACACTGAGATGTGCAGGGTGAACTTGGAAATACATACACACATGTATACTCATTTTGTAATGAGCCTTGGAGTGAGCAGGAAACTGGGGATATTAAGAATTCTGGGGGGGGGGGGCTGGTGAGATGGCTCAGAGGTCAAGAGCACTGTCTGCTATTCCAAAGGTCCTGAGTTCAATTCCCAGCAACCACATGGTGACTCACAACCATCTATAATGAGATCTGGTGCCCTTTGGCATGCAAGTGTATATGCAGGCAGAATACTATGTAAATAATAAATAAATATATTTAAAAAAAAAAAAGAATTCTGGGGAAAAAGCACTGATGCTTAAATGAGGCATCCAAGATCATTCTTAACATGGAAAAATCACTCCAACTACACAACCTATGCTGCAGACCCAAGTGAAAGTGTTGTGGCTCCTGATCAAGCACTTAGTATTTCTCCAACTTGACCTCCAGTTGCCTCTGACAATTCTTCCATGAATTTTCCATGACAATTCTTCTTTTTCCTTTTAATGAGGAAAAAATGTATACACAGTTTTCATAACACACTAAGATGATAAAGATGAGTTCATTAGGACCTGACTTTATTGAGCACAAAGGACTGACGCTGGCCCACAAGAGTAGCACTTGATGAAGGAAATTGGTGCTTCTATCTATTGCATAAGCAATGAGGAAAGAACGTTTTAAGACAGTGTGTTTTAAAAGAGATATAATCCTCCAAAAGTCTCAGCTCTTACTGCTGGCCAGTTCCTTGTTTTCCATCATTGTCCTTATGTAGTTGAAGTTCTTGGCTTAACATATATGCTTTCCCCGGTACCATTGGTAGCTTTGTGTTAATGATTGTCACCTAGGAAGTGAAGGTAAAGTTACCACTAGTGGACAAAGTGTAGATAATTAAAGACCCCAGCTGCTCATCTTTCAGTAGATTTATTGACGTTTTCCTCATTTTATATCTGGTGTAAAAAGAAATGTACTTCACATTAAATGAGGCCATTACAAATGCTATGTACAATCAAGTCTCCATATTTTTAATAAACATTTTTCCACCTGTTTTGTAATTCTACATCAATTCAAAATAAGTTTATTAAATGTATGCATTTTTCTAGTACATAGCATATGTTCTCAGTGTACTACAGAAAAGGCAATATTTTCCTGTTTTTCCAACTATGAGCAAAGGTTATTCTTTAAATCATTATGCAGAACTTGCTATGAAATCACGGCAAGTGTTCTCATATATGTTAATATTTTGGCACCTACAAGATTAAGTTTGAATATATAAGAAGATGTATTTGTAGTAGTTCATAGATTGGAGACTTTTAATAAAATAAATTAATGTTGCATTTTTTTAGTCTTTAAAGTTGCAACCAACATCTGAATAGTAAGCATACTATGTCAGAAAAGTAGTAATCTGAACATAAATTATATGAGGGATGATGTGGCCAGTCTGTCATGAGTGGAATCCTTAAGAGTAAACCTGAAAAATAGAATCCTTTATTTATAGTGCAGGTTCTAATTATGGAAACTAAACCCTCTTCTGAATATAACTTCTATCCTCACTTACAACTCTATAGAACTAAAAGATCTGCAAGTACATTTGGTGTAAATCACTAACATTTTGTGCAAATATTTAATCTTAACTGTTATAATTCATCCTTTATCAAGTTTCTCCAGCCTAATGTGTCCTACTGTACAGAATGAAGAAAACAATCACTACTTTCTGAAGGTTTTGTGGGATTAAAGTAAGTTATGTTTCCCCAGAGATTGTTTATAACAATATCTACAAAATTATAGCTTTTATTCATTTACAGATTCTAAACAATAAAAGAAGATACTGTGGTCTTATTTAGTCTCCCTGCGTGAACATGTTCCCAGGAGTGAAACACATAAGTGGACATAGACACAATGACCACAAACATCCATTTTTGACCTGGGGATAAATGAATGCATGACTCACCACTTATTCATTTTATTATTCATAATTTGCATACAGGATTTCTACAAATCTCAATAGAAAACAAATCCTCTAAAATAACCAAATAGGTTACAGGTTTCATTGTTTTAGTAAGTAAAAAAAAATCTTTTGAAATAATATTCATAGTGTCACTGGAGTCCTGGAAAAATGAGGAATAGCATTTTATACTATATATATATAGTATATATATATATGGAAGCAGGCTATGTGCTTCAACAACTGAGGAGATGCAACAAGGCAGTAAAATCCTGACACAGTAGCCTGAATGTCAACTCCTCTCCCCTCGCTTTCTTCTCGCTTACTGTATGTTCAAACAACCTTGGATGACTAGGATGTCAATGACTTCATAAAACTAGAAAGTACTGAAATTTATTGAAACTAGGCTTTTCCTTCTGCTAGCTCCGCAGTTGCCTAGCTTTATGACAAAGTAACTGACAGAATTTGGCAATTAAGTTGTGCTCACATTAGACGGGGATCTTTATATTTTTAGCTAAAATGATTTCTGGTTCTAAATTATTAATCTGGAAGATGACAATGTTCTCAGGAACAAACTGAATTTTTAAATAAATGATCATGTTTTTGTTGGTTCACTTGTGAAAACAGTAAAATAATAAAGATGATTAATTTAGTGATACAAAGAAGAATTTAAGATCCATATTTATTACCCTACACAAAACTAAAGTCCAAATAAATCAAAGACCTCAACATAAAACCAGACACACTAAATCGGTTAAAAGAAAGAGTAGGGAAGAGCCTAGAACTCATTGACATAGGAGACAACTTCCTGAACAGAACATCAACAGCACAGGCTCTAATGTCAACAATCAATAATTGGGACCTCATGAAACTGAAAAGCTTCTTTAAAGCCAAGGACATTGTCATCAAAACAGAACAACAGCCTACAAACTGAGAAAGGTTCTTCACCAACCCTATATCTGACAGAGGGCTAATATCTAATATATATAAAGAACTCAAGAAGTTAAAAAGCAACAAATCAAGTAATCCAATTTAAAAATGGGGTACAGAGCTAAACAGAGAACTCTCAATAGAGGAATATAGAATGGCAGAAAAACACGTAAAGAAATGCTCAGTGTTCTTAGTCATCAGGGAAATGCAAATCAAAACTATCTGAGATTTCACCTTACACCCACCAGAATGGCTAAGATAAAAAAAAAAAAAAACTCAAGGGTCAATACAAGCTAGAGAGGATGTGGTGAAAGGGGAACCCTCTTCCATTGCTGGAGGGAATGTAAACTTGTACACACACTTTGGAAATCAATCTGGTGTTTTCTCAGACAATTAGGAATAATACTTCCTCAAGATCCAGCTATACCACTCCTAGGCATATGTCCAAAAGATGCTTAAATACACAACAAGGACATTTGCTCAACCATGTTCAGAGCAGCTTTGTTCATAATAGCCAGAAGCTGAAAACAGCCTAGATGCCCCTTAGTTGAGGAATGGATACAGAAATTGTGATACATCTACACAATGGAATATTACTCAGCAATAAAAAAAAAAACAAGGAAATAATGAAATTTGCAGGTAAATGGTGGGAACTGGAAAAGATCATCCTGAGTTAGGTTTCCCAGAAACAGAAAGACACACAGGGTATATACTCACTCATAAGTGGATATTAGACACATAATATAGGATAAACATACTAGAATCTGAACACCTTAAAAAGCTAAGCAAGAAGGAGGACCTGGGGTAGGGTGATTAATTCTCATTCAGAAAGGCAAATACAATGGATCTTGGAAGAGAGAGAAAACAGGGAACAATACAGTTGCCTACCACAGAGGACCTCTGAAAGACTCTGCTCAGCAGGGTATCAAAGATGCTGAGACTCATAGCCAAACTCCGGACAGAGCACAGGGAATCTTATGAAAGAATCTGGAGCTCACAGATAAACAGAACCAAAAAATGTGGGCACAGGGATCTTTTCTGACACTGAAACTCCAAATAAGGACCATGCAATGGAGATAACCTAGAACCCCTGCACAGATGTAGTCCATGGCAGCTCAGTTTCCAAATGGCCCCCCTAATCAGGGGAAAAAGGACTCTCTCTGATATGAACTCAGGGACTCTCTTTGATCACTTCCACCTGAAGGGGAAGGGCAGCCTTACCAGGTCACAGAGGAAGACAATGAAGCCAGTCCTGATGAGACCTGATGGAATGGGAGGAGAGCTTCCCTATCAGTGGACTGGGGGAGGGGCAAGAGAGGAGAAAAGGGAGTGAGCATGGGATAGAGAAGGGGAAGAGGAAAGTCACTATAGCTGGAATACAAAGTGAATAAATTATAATTGACAAAATTAATTAATTAATTTAAAAATAAAAAGAAGAATTTAAAATGAAAACTACTTATAACCTTGCAATGTTACTTAATTTCGGCACTTCCATTTTTCCATGTGTAAAACATAGGGTTCAGGATAGGGTGGACACCGTCCTCATGAGGACATGTTGAATGTTAAATATTTTGACAATGCTGTCTATACTATAACTACTATACCAAAATTGAACATAGGCAGTGTGTATGAGGCTACCTCAGTTGGGAAACAAAGGAGATGAAACTTGGTGAGGTGAATAAATCCTCTGTGCTGTGTTGCCAAGGCATGAGCAGAACTTGAACTCTTATTAGGTTTCTGACAGAGTGTCTTCACATGTGGAATAAGGAAATCTTTCTGAGACCACTTCCATCCCTAGCAATCATTCCCAGTAACCTTGTCAGAAAAACAGGACGTGAACAGAAGCCAGGCTGCTCTTCCTTGCCTTTAAGGTATGTAAGGGAAAATTAATTTTGACATGCCCTTCAGCTAGGTGTATTTAAACAAACCTGTTAGGCTTTCCAATGATAAGATGATCAAGGCAACCCACACCTGACACTGAAATATGATCACCTCTGTGACATAGCAGCTCAGTAAAATATTCAAAATCATCTGGTTTATAAAGCTGGTTTGATCAGAGCTGTCACGAGTAGTTCAATCATAGTTTCCAGTACTCTTTAGGTTAGACCAGCAAAAAGCCTTTGGCCCACAAATGAAAGGCTAAATTGAACAAATAGAAAGACAGATTGCCCATCAAACTTTAATTAAAGATAAATAACCAATAGTATTTTAATATAATCATGATTTGGGTATTAAATATTCCATGAGGTCATACATATGCTAAACTATTTCTTATTAATTATCTCATACTCACTTTGAAGAAGGCAACATGGATTTTACTTATCAACCCAAACAGGGAAATGCACTGGAAATTTTCTTTCCAAGGACTGTGGATTCAATGTAACATTATTTGGAGATGAAAATTTTAGGAGGTCCCCAGACACAGAAGCCATCAGTTTAAGCTCCCCATGATAGAGTCATGAAGAGCGTAATCAACAGTGTCAGCAAAGAGCCTGCTGAATGTGCACACAGAAGAGACATGGGAATATAAAGCAAGATGAAAACGGCCAATAATATAAGAGATTGTAGAATGTATTCTGCCTTGCATGAAATTTATAACTTCTATAGAATGTATTTTACCTTTCAGGAAAATCCTAGGGTCTCCAACTTTTGGTCTTGTGATTAAGTTTCCAATTCTGTAGTAGTTTTGTCTTAGCCACCAAACATGACAAAATACTAAGCACTTTGAACAACAACAGCTACATCATTTCATTCAGAGGCACCCTCGATGGAAGGTCAAATCAACATATATGATGTCAATTTGCATCAATTCCATTGCTCTCATAGTAATAACCCATAAAAGAATTAATGTCTAGTGAAGGTAATTAAATGTGTTCTTAGTGCCTCTACCTGGTTGGCTACAGTCACATTCCCTAACCTGCTTGTGCATTTGTAAACCAGGATTCTGTTTCACTTGACCCCAGTCAACATCCTTCCAGTGACTGTTATTCACCTGCCTTACTTACACATATTCTTATTCATTAACTCTCAGTCCATTTCCTATGGCTCTTTAGCTGTTTTTTGTTTGTTTGTTTTTTCTTTAAATCTGAAAGCAGGCTTAGTAACTTCAGATAAGATAGCAAACAATTACCTGAGGCCTGTGAATGAACAGTGAATTTCTATTTTCTTTTGTTCTTCAGAAAATATGCATTGTGCAGAACTGTTGGGAAACTCAGTCCAAGGTTTCAAATTCTTTGATAAATTTTATGTACACTCTTCCAGTTCTCTACCTTGTTAGTGAACTATTCCACTTATAATTTAGCACACATTGAACTAGATGGACCTCTGAAAACTTCAAAACTGTAATCTATAAAAATATGAGCGCTTTACAGTGAACTATGGTTCAGTTGAATGTTTTCCAATTCAGGATACATTTTTCCTAAACTTTCCTGCATAGACATATAATAAATACCTGAAATATACATACATACATACATACATACATACATACACACATACATACATATATACATACATGTATGAATACACACACATATTCTGCAGTGATTAAAACTGGATCTAGGCCTCTAATGCTCCCCAAATGCCCTACTAAAGACGTCTGGTCAGCCATACTTTTACTCTTTATTATAAGAATTTATCTCCTTCAGGTGCCCAGGTTGGCTTGAATCTGTGATCCTCATTATTCAGCTTTCTTCATATCTGGGACTATAAATGTACACTGTAGAACCCAGCTCCAAGGCTGATAACCCCACTTATTTTTCATTCATCTTTAAACAGGATTATCATGGTGCATGCATGGTGTCTCATTACATCATCTGCTGATTAATTTATGACAGTGTTAATTTGAGTAGTATTCAATTATTTCTATTTTTTCAAATTATTTCTGACTCTTACTTTATCATTACTTCAGGGGAAAAGAAGAAAAAACATTAGCCTAGAAACCACATAATTAACTCTCAATGAATCTGCTGTACATAACTTGCAAAAATCATTAAAAGGTATGCTTTATGGGATTTACTTTATGCCACCTGTATCTTGACCTACTCTCTTGAAAGCTCATTTTACTTTTGACTCTAAACTCACTAGCACAGGTACAGCTACTTGCTTGGATTTTCCTTGAGTCTAAGAAGTATCAGTTACTAGTAAAAACCTATTAAAAGCACAGTAATGATTTAGAAGAGGCAAAGTTCCATGCTACACATTGGAGGATAATGCTTCTTGGGAGAAAAGGTTTTTTGAATTATGCAACGAATAAAATTTACTCAAGTTTTAAATATCCAAACGGAGAGAATATATATTCAGTAATGCTTGTTTAACTGACTTGGGCTGAGCTGTTCCACCCAAAATAGATATATTTTACATAAGAATGCTATATACCGGTTTATTATAAGTTCCACAAACCAGGTTTCTTCTGCAAGTTTTGCTTACTTCCATGCATTTGTGAATTCAATTACTGAATTCTTGGCCATTTGGTACTTTTCAGAAGAAGATGTTTGCTTGTTTTTAGCCTGCTTCTTCACTTCATCCAAAACTCACAATTCTGACCATTGAACTTGATTCAATGAACTAATAGTGGGCACACACCTAGTGTGTAACTCCCCCATGCCCTGTGCATACCCCTGTTCTCTCAAGAGGCAGCCATTCTCTGGCTGAACCAAGGTGTATCAAACACAGGGTCTTGTTTTTGCCTTCACTGCACATGAGTCCTGGCACAGACTGAGAACCTGACACAAGTCTCATACAAACATATACACAGGGCCTAGTAAAGAAGAGCTAAGGATCCAGCTACTCAAATATAACAGTCAGGATAGTGAAATGTGTGATAGAAAATAATTTCTGGAGACAAGTCTCCTTCCAGGTCCTACATTCTCACTAGAAATATTATATTTTACTTAAAATAAGATTATTTTGAAAAATTCTGAAATTTTGATATTATTATTTATTCCTGTGTGCACGTATGTGTGAAAATGTGCATGCATACCTTTGCCAGGGAGTGTGGAAACAAGAGGACTTTGAATGTCACTCCTGATATCATCTGCTTAATTTTTAAAGATAAGATCTCTTACTGATCTGCATCTCATCCATTTACTAGAATGGTAAATTGTTTGCAGTAATCACATGTCTCTGCCTCTCTATCCCTGGGATCAAAATTTTGTGCCATCACTCCTTGATTTTTCTTTGCTCGAGTCGTTGGGAACTGAACTCAGGTTTTCACACTTATACTTTACAAACTGAAATGTCTTGAAAGCCCTTCTCATTAGTGTTCAGACCTATCATTATTGTAATTTTTCTTCCCAGTGGTCTCTACAGTGTGCAGATGTTTTAGTGCTTTCTGCAGCATTAGAATTAAAAACAAAGTATTATGCTACCAACACAGTCACCCAAGTGAAAGCTATTTATGTAAATATAAACTGCCTTACTTAACAAATCACCACTGAACTTGGTGTTGCAATTATCATTTGTTTTGTACTCGAAAATACACAGTGCTTTTTTCCTATAAACTATCTTATTTTAAAGGACAGATGGATTTTTTTCAACTCTCCAAGTATTGCACACTTTTGTGGTTTTTGAAAAGAACCTAAGTATAGACACATGGATAAAAAAAAAAGGCAGAGCTCCATTTGACCTGAGATTATGAAATTTCATTTTTGCAATCCATCTCCAAGGTGTTATGTAGGTCACAGGCCAGAACACTGAGCTTTCAGAAGAGGTGAGCTGACTGAAGTAGACAGATTTATGAAGAGGGCAAGTCCCCAGAGTGCTGAAAAAGAGAAGCCTGCTCTACCATCCAAGGACCTCTTTTAAAGGAAGACATATTGTGTCAGTGGTTGTCACCATGAGACTTGAGATTTTAATCATCCCCAAAGAAAAATAAATCAGTGATCAGCTCCATCAGATACAACTATTAGATTGCACCATAGAGGCTAATGTACAAGAAAATTAGCTGCGGGAATTAACTTGCCTCTTTTCATGACTCCTTAAGGAGGCAATAATACTAACTATTCTGAAAGCAACAAGAAGATTGTCAGCTGTAGACAATTTAATATGGAATGTCCTTATTAATGTCCTCCCAGAGTCCACTTCATGACTACTTTTCCTTGCCTGAATATATCACAGCCCCTAAACACTCTACCATCCTACCATAATTATTAGAAAACACTAATGTGTTTCTTTGTGAAATATTGAAAGTACCTGTGGATGGGGACATCATGAAAATAACTCTTGAAAAAGTCTTAAAAATGTAAACCTGCTAAACGCCTTTAGAGAACATCGATTCTTTTGATGGAAAAATACACAGAGAGCAATATTCTTACCTTGCATTATGTCAATGCGGAGCATGCTGTACTTCCTGGTTTCTATATAACTATTACAAATACGTAGCAGCAGAAGGAGAAGCACACGTACTGTTAAGAAGCTCTCAAAGCTGCCTTTCTCTATCATCGCATACCCATCGTCATTCAAGCTACATGTTCACCATAATTGCTATTGATTACTTACTTTGCTCGGGATTAGGGTACATTTTTTTTCATCTCCTGACTATTATGGCTTATTTTAAAAGCGTCAAATGTTAGGCTCTTTTATTAATAGTAAGTACAACCATAATAAGAATAATGTATATTATATATAACATATCTAATAATATAATATATAACATATATTATATAATATATCATAATATATAAAGTATAATATAAATAATATATAATATATATATATTAAGTTAAGGAGGTTTGCCAGTGTGCCATGACCTGACTCTGCCTTTCCTGACGCTGACGACATAGTTATCAAACCCCTCAGTGTCAGGTTTACAGACATCAACTCACTTACTACTACTACCACTATAACTACGACTACTATTATGTATTACCTCTATTACTACTACTATCATTGATATCTGCAAGGGTGACACAGCTCACTTGTGGAAGTCAGGAGACAAATTTTGGAGTTAGTTGTCTCCCTCCACTGTGGGAGCCCAGGCTAGAATTTAGGTCCCCGGGCACACACTGCAAGCTCTCTGACATCTGATCCACCTCGATGGCCCCAGCTTTCAACTCTTCACTGTTGTTGATGCCGTGTGTCCTGCATTGCAGGCTGGCTTAAGAGGATCTTGAACGTCTGTCTCCACCTTTGGGGTGAAGAAATCACCAGTGTTTCGCCATACCTGGTTGAGCTGTGCTAGGGACTGAACCCAAGGTTTCATTCCCGGTAGGTAAATGTTCTACCAACTGAGCTCCATCTCCGGGCTACTCGCTCTTACCTGTAACTGCATACATGATGATTTAAAGAGACATACAATTATTTGTACATTGTTCTAATACGCAATCCTTCAATTACATCCCCCCTGATTCAATGAAACAGCCTGATTTTTACTGACATGGCATGAAAGCCTTTTCTGATTTTTAGCAATCACATCTGGTCTTTTCCTCACCTCTACACTTCCTAAACCACAAATTTCCTGCAGTGTTTTGCAAACTACCACTACTTCATGCCTCTCTGTCTTTTTACATACAGCTGGATCATTCTAGAATGCCTTTGGTTTACCAGTTTTCTTCTGCTGTCACTACAAGCCTTCAGAATGCTATGCTGAGAATTTTTCTCTGCTGTCCTCAGGAAGGTCCTCATGCTGCCTCTGTATCTCACCAATCCCTCTTTTGTTGCTCACCCATGTATTTATTTAAGTTACATCACATTTACTTTCATTCATTAGAGACTGGTGTATAATGTGCCCTGTATTAAAGGCCCAATAAGTATTTGTGTATTGAAGAAACATACTTAAAAGAAATAAGTCGAGCATAAGCCATGTTTTTATTTGAATGACTTAACAACAAAATCCAGGAAATAAAATTTTTCTTTTTAATCCTCCATGCTTAATTTTGTTTGATGATCCCATGGCTTCGGGAGTAAGGATCCTGTGTTTGGTCATTTTGTGTCTGCACATTGTTAATATACATTTAACTTTTTATGGAACAATCATTTAATTGATTTTATTATATGACTATATATGTTTATTCAAATTTAAAAAACAATAAAAATTAATAGCACATTTAATAAATATCAGGTACAAATGACCTATCAGATAAGTTTTGCAAAAAAAAATACAAAACAATTATCTTATTAGGCTTTAAAGATAAACCAATTGTTAGTTTGAGTTAAAGACAATTTTGGACACCATATCCATATTTCAGGAGGAAAGTAGATGTATTTAATGCTACAAATAGTCCATAGAATGATTTTGCTTTCCTTCTTACATGAATACCTCTACCAATGTTCACTCTTATGAAAAGCTTCTGAAATTTTTCTCTAAATACTACCTAATTTGTATGAGCCCTATGCTTCTAAATTACTTCTACCCCGATGTTACTACAGTCTGGGACAACTGTATTTTATGGACTTTTTTTATTATTATGAACCCTTGCAAATTTTTTCTTTTTTTAAGTAATTTATTTATTTTTATATTTTTAATTAATTAATTTATTTTCATATTAATCACAAGTTATATACTTTGTATCCCAGCCGTAGCCTCCTCCCTCACTCCCTCCCACTCTCCCCATCCCTCCCTCATCTTCTCCTTGCCCCCCTCCAAGTCCACTGATAGTGGAGGACCTCCTCCCCTTCCATCTGACCCTAGCTTATCATGTCTCTTCAGGGCTGGCTGAAATGTCCTTTTCTGGGATCTAGCTAGGCTGCTCCTCCCTCGGGGGAGGGGGAATAGAAGAGCCAGCCATTGAGTTCATGACAGAAAAAGTCCCTGTTCCCCTTACTAGGGTACCCAGTTCGATACTGAGCTACCATGGGCCATATCCAAGCAGGGGTTCTAGGTTATATCCATACATGGTCTTTGGTTGGAGAAACAGTCTCATAAAAGACCCCTGTGCCTGATCTATTTGGTCTTTGTGGAGCTCTTGTCCTCGCCAAGTCTTACTAACTCCCCCTTTTTTCATATGATTCCCTGCACTCTGCCGAAGGCTTGGTTATGAGTCTTAATATCTGTTTTGATACATTGCTAGTTAGAGTCTTTCAGAGCCCCCCTGTGGTAGGCTCCTGTCCTGTTGCTTGTTTTCTCCTACATTCAATGTCCATTCCGTTTGTTTTATTCATGAGCAAGCATTCTTTCAAGCCTTCCATTATAAGCAAAAATTGACTTTCATCTGACATCATTTTCAAACCATATTATCCTACCACCATGGAACTGCAATTCTTATTCTTTATAATTCCCAGAATTTTATATCAGCCTATGGGCTCTTATCCTGATGCCAGGAAATTTTCAGTTTATCTTTTTGTTTCCCGTGCTTTCTTACATCAAAACAATGGTCTACAACTATCATAAATCCTCTGTTTCCCAATGTTGTTCGTGTATGGTAGTATGCTACTTAGCTATGAACCTAGATTTCTAACTTCACAAATATTCTCTTATCAGAAAATCTTTACTTCTTTATTATGACCTTTGTCCTTGTATTTCATGCAATTGCTTTCACTGAAGTATGAGGATTTTTTTCAGTAAATATCTACCCAATGGCTCACAATAGGCCAAGCATCATCCTAGCTGACAAATGTAGAACAAGCTATCGACTCTGCTCGCATAGATTTCTCAGTACCTAAAGGTTAATGAAGAGTTCAGACTAGAAAATTTATTTTTATATGAAAATAAGGTAAGGATCAAAAGAAGCTAATCTAAAAAAAAAAAAAAAAAAGCGGTCCAGACCCAAGAAACACTGAAGAATATCCTTCAAAACTTCTGCATTAAGGGCTCCCAGACGTTCCTAAGAAACTTATCTTTACCATCCAGATATCATGTGACCTTATATTAAGTTATTTTTATTTCATTTTTGAATATTTTCGTGTGTTAAATTTTTCTAGGAAACTTACATAAACGTCTTTGTGTTGCTATCTAGTTATTTGATATTTATACCAACCTGTGCTTTAGATAATTTTTTCAAGCTCTTGCACCAATACATGTAAAGTTAGCTACTTAATTGGTTGGTTGTTTTGTTAGCTAGGTTATGTTTTAGAACCTCTCCATTGTCCACGGTTAACCCACACTCATTTTGTAGTCCATGTTAGCCTGACTATCATGTTAGACCTACCTGTGTCATCTCTCAAGCACAGTGCTGTAGACATGTGCCAACATACCCCACCAAGGTTATGTAAATATTTTTATATATGGTTATAAGTTAAGTATAGTAGCTACATTGTGAACTTATGCTGACTCATCTAGTAGATGGTGGTTTTACATGAACCTATAAAGACTAAGGACTGTTCTTGAACATTATATTGTTTATTTTCCCAGATGTAGCTGGGCTACCTTCCCCACATTTCCCATGGTTTAGGACTTGGAATGACGTTCTAGAAGTTTAAATGTAAATGAAAACTGGACTTAAAAGTCCACAGTTTTCCACTTCTGTAATCCTGCATGCACTCCCATTTTGGAAGCCTGGGATGTCAACGTATCTCAGGAGGGCATTGGAAGGGATACCTATTTTCCCCACTTACCTTGTATTAAGGTCTTTCTGTGCTAAAATGAATGTCTACCCAGACTGATTTAAAAAAATCTCATTATGAAAGATAACTATCCAGGCAAGCTCTGCTGATTAGCACAGGTAATACTACGGATACCAATGTATCGCTATTGCTCAGTGGTTCTCAACTTGTGAATTGCAGCTCCTTTGGATGTCAAAGAACCCTTTCACAGAGGCTGCATATAATATATCATTCATATCAGATATATGCATTATGATTAATAACAGGAGCAAAACTGCAGTTATGAAGTAGCCACACAAATAATTTTATGGCTGAGGTCATCACCACAACATGAGGAACTGTATTAAAAGGTCACAGTATTGTAATAGCTCAAGGTTTTTAAACATTTTGATATGAGGGCTTCATGGACACTTTGAAAATCATCAAAAGTTCTAGAGAATATATTTTATGTAATTTTTAGGGCATTGAAGTTAAGTATGTTAGAATTTAAACTGAGAAGGTTTTTAAAATATGTATTCATTTTTATACAACAACAATAAATATACTATATTCTTTGAAGCCTCTAACATTTGGCTTAATAGAATATAGATTCTCATCCTTTCTGCACTTAATATGTTATGGCATCATAGATCATGAAGCTTCCAGACAACTTAAGTCGGTGAACACTAAAAAGAAAATACCATATTAACGTTTGAGAAATAGCCTTTATTTCTAGAGCCACTTAAAAGCAACTACCAATGGAAAGAACAACTAACTGCTCAGTTCTATGCTTGATCACATTCTAATTAAGCATACATTGTGTTTGTGGCAGTGACACACCCAATTATATCTACAAAACTCTGCCTCACGTAGGCTCAGGTAGCATTGCAGATGAGGGAGCAGAAATATTGTAAGATCCAGAGGACCAGGAAGTTTTCTGTGAGATTGTATCCCCTAGAAAAATCAGAAGATACAAACATAAAATCTCACCTACATGACTTGCTATACATGAATTGAATGAGACCAAGTGAAAACGCAAAAGTGGATGAGAAAAGCCAATGTGGCCTCAACTCTAGATAAATAAATACAGGCAACTGAGAAAAACTAGGAGCATAAGCAGTGGTCTTTCCAGAGGAAGACCACTGGACAATTGGTTTTCCAATGCCAAGCAGTCAGTCATGGAAACATAAGCTGGTAACGTTATATAGACACACAGGTTTTGTTTGGGAATATTTATATACATATACACTTGTGCATGCAATAGCAATTAATGAAAAAAGAGACCATGAATTTGAAGGAGAGTGGGTAAGGGTATATATAAAATACCCTGTGTGTGTGTAAAATAAAATTCTATCTCCTAAGCAGGTTTGGAGGTCCATAACTCCAATCTCAACATTTGGAGTTATAATAATCTATATATGGGTCAGGAAATAAGGTCATCTTTGCCTACATAACGAAAAAAATGGATAAATAAAATTGCATCTTCTTTTATCAAAACAATGTAATGCTCATATAAAGTCATTTTAAATAAATTATTTTGGCAACTTGGATTCTTGACCCAGAAAGAGAAGCCATGAAATCAAATGCAAATTAAATGCTTTTTCTTTCCTCACTGAAATGTCCTGAAAGCACTGCAGTGGATTTTCTGCTCTTGGGAGATGAGGATGTAAAGGGAAGCTGTCTTCCTGATGGCATTTCTCAGCAATTGTATTGATGTTCTGTGTTAAGTGCTCAGATACATTAAATCCTTTCATTGTTTCCCACCCTCAAAGGAAGTTCAGAGTTCCTGATGGAGATGACGGCTGCAAATTGAGTCATCAGCATGGGCTCTCACAGTGACCTTTAATTTACAAAATAATCTGATACAAACCTAGCAGTGAATTCAAAGTTTTTGATAGAATTATGGCCAAGATACAAAAATGCAATGTTTTCCTGAAATGTTTATTTGAAAATCCAAAAAAATGTGATTTATCTTTAATTATGTAATCATTTTCCTCTTCAAAAATTGTAAAGAATCCAGCAAACCATAGATAAATAATGCTTTGATGTTGTACATTTCATATAGACCCCTGGTATGGTGGGCATGTTTTTCTCTTGCTGTGTGGCAGACAATGAGATGTCTTGTTGGTATTCTATCTGAAATCCTCCAAGGTCCACTTAAGAATTCCCTGTATAGAGGCAGAAAGATCACCCAGAATCCTAAAGTGGGGGTAAAAAACTCAGAAAGACTTTATGCCTCATCTGATTTTCACTCACATCTGAAGCTGCATCGCACAGAAAGAAAGATAAAAAGAGAATGATTTCTTCCTGATGGGAGAATAAGAAACAATATAATGGAAAACTTAGCCATGGCCAAATTCACACAAATTATTTAACAAAATGATAGCAACCCAACAATTTGACAGAACTATGACTTAATATCACTGATCTATGGCTTCATAGATAAGCTACAATGGTGGACACTGTCTTCATCAATGAAACACAGTGATCAACTTAGGTGATATCTAATAATAGGTGATTCTTTTGTTATTATGAATTATCCTTATTTTCAGTGACCTGAAGAGAAAAGTGATTTGGTATATATTAACCAACTACTACTAATAAAAAAAAAACTTTATGTCCATTTTTAACTGTCAAACTATTTTCCTGTGTGTGGTGTTATTATTCTCACTTTAAAGATGAGCAAAGAGATGTGAGGAAGTAAATATTTGGGAAGATATCAGCTATAAATTGCTAAAACTGGGATGCAGACGAAGTAAGTAATTGTTCCCCTGACCTTATGATGTAAAAAGCACCATGATGATTAATAACTAATGCAAACTGCCTTACTAAAGCTCTCAGAACTATGGCAAATAGGAGCAGATATGTTCTTCACAAAGCATAGGTAACTCAGCAGCTCAGCAGAACTGAGGTTACTCGTATGTAACCTCACCTTGTTTGCCATCCCCAGCAAGAAAGTAGACTGGGTGACAGAGATGAAGCCAGAGACACAGAGAGAGTGACAGAAAGGGAAATAGTTAACAAACCTGGCTGAATGGCGATCATTTATGTAAAATCATTTGACACCAGAACTCCACGATTTTTAACTCCGGCCACATAAAGGCTGCTAATTTCAATGTTCACGCTTTTCTTTCTTTGTAAATGGGGAAGGGAAAGCAACAGAATTCACACTTCTCTTCTTTCCTCTATCCAATTCTACAAACAATATAATTCATCTAATAATGATAGAAGTTCAGAGAATGTTGGTGATATATGAGCTAAACAAAAATGTCAAGTTCAATTCAAAGGAAATGCTCATGAGCAGAATAAAACAGCTCTGTAGAAAGCAAGACTGCATCATTCTGCATGGAGATACCTGTAATAAATCCCCCAATCAGGCTCAAATCAAGACTCACTCATCAGTAGCTTAAGAGGTGAGCAGCAGAGATTCAAAGGCAAATTAAATGTGCTGCATGTTCTCAAGATTCGCATCTGTTTCAGAGGGCACTCAGTGCACAGTCCATGTTCAGAAAGTATCAGCTGCACTTGATAAGTAAGCTATCCAGCATGTTTTTTGTGACTGAGTTTGTTTTAGAAACTCTGCCAACATCTTACAACTGTGCAAAAGACTACCATAACCTCATGCCATTTCTAATGTTCTTATATTAATTTTTTTATTTTTTCATTTCTTTTATTAAAACAAAGGCAGCATGATCCTGGCAACCACACATGTAAATACAATGCAGATGACCAGACAACTGACATTCCTTGAGCACTAGAGATTGCAATTTCTTTTTTGTACTGTGGGTTTTAGACAGTCAGCACTTGTGTGTAATTGAGTGCTGACAGCCAAACAAATTGGCAATTCGCTCTGAGAATGGCTGTACATTTAGTAAAACTGCTCTGTACACCTATTTCCTCTGCTGTAGCCAATACTGGCAGAATGTGGAACCATACAAGACACAGAACAAATTTCACTATTCTTGAAAGGTGCAGCCATAAGTGAAAGTCATTTTGATAGCAAGAATATTTGTCTCTTAAAATACAAGAATACAACTAGACAACTAAGGCTTATACAATGTTCAGGTATATTCTGTTTGCATGAAAAAAAATCACCAGCCAGTGTGGTTAGTTATGACTGAAAGATTAGTTTTTAAAAATATAGAGAGAAGTTCCTAAGACCGTTTGTAAATTTATGATGCTTGTTGTTCACACAGCACTATTGAACAAGGAAAGAAAAATTCTGGAAGACCTGAGCATTTAAAAATTTCCTGAATGTGAAACCACATTGAATTTTTTTTTTTCATCAGTGCCATTTGTTTCTATTTTCCTAAGCTGTCGATCAAAGAAAGATGGTAGGGAAAGCAATCCATTAGATTTAATCACATAAAGTTAAAATTGCATTTAACTACTCAATTGGAGAAATATACCAGCAAAACTAATTAAAAAGCTGCAAAATAGCTGTGATAAAATTGAAGCACAATAAGAGGGGAAATGCCTGAGAAACTGAAAACGACTAAATCTATATAATTGTTAGTGAAGAGAGTCAATCTAAGCCATTAAATAATTTCAAAGGGAATTAA
The DNA here is from genome assembly GCA_028658305.1 of Pachyuromys duprasi. Classification (NCBI taxonomy): domain Eukaryota; kingdom Metazoa; phylum Chordata; class Mammalia; order Rodentia; family Muridae; genus Pachyuromys; species Pachyuromys duprasi. The sequence continues at coordinate 77,601,086 of CM053765.1, read as the reverse complement.
TTCTCACTCAAATGCGTGACTGTTTTTTTTTTCTTTTTCTTTTTCTTCTTTTTGCTACAGTGGAAACTCTAGATTCTTCATTGTCTGAGTAAAACTTTAAATGATAGAGTGCTGGATTTTTTTTAAACTCAACACACATAAAGTCATTTTCTTATTCATTAATTCAATTTACATCTCAGTCATAGGTCCCTCCCTCCTCTCTTCCCTGTTTCACCCTTCTCCTAGCATCCTCCCTCTCCTATTTCTTCAGAATAAGGGAGCCTCCTGATCTGGACACCCCAATTCATTTATTCACCTGAGGATTGAATTTATCTTCCTCCTTTGTGACCTAGTAAGGCAGTCCTATCTGGGGGAAGTGATCAAAAAGCTAGTAACATAGTCCATGTCAGAGATATCCCCTACTACCCTGACTATTGCACCCACATGAATCCTAAGTGCCCATCTGGTATTTATAAGTAGAGGTCCAGACCATGCATTATCCTTGGTTGGTGTTTCAGACTCCATAGGCCTCTCTGGGCCCTGTTTAATTGGCTCTGAAGATTCTTGTTCCCAATCTTCCACGATTACCTCTGCCTATTCTATTTGCCATTCTGATTGAGATTTATGTGTCATCCTTAGGGTCCTCCTGGTTGCTTATCTTTGTGATGTCTGTACATTGTAGCATTCTATCCTATTCTACATGACTAAACTCCACTTATAAGTGTGTACATACCATGTGCATCTTTCTGGGTATGTGGTACCTCACTCAGGATGATCATCTGTAGTTCCATCCATTTGCCTGCAAATTTCATGATTTATTTGTTTTTAATGGCTGAGTAATATTACAGTGTATAAATGTACCACACTTTCTTTATTTATTCTTCAGCTGAAGGACATGTAGGCTGTTTCCAGTTTCTGGCTATTACAAATAAAGCTGCTTTGAACATGGTTGAGCAAATGTCCTTGTATGGTGGAGCATCTTTTGGGGGCATGCCCGTGAGTGGTATAGCTGGGTCTTGAGGTATGGTTATTCCCAGTTTTCTGGCAAAGCACCAGATTTATTTCCAATGTGTTTTGTAGAAGTTCACACTCCCACCAGCATTGAAAAGAGTGTTGAATACCTCCTGTACACAAATGGAAAAGGGGCTGAGAAAGAATTGAGTGAAACCATGCCCTTCACAGTAGCCACATATAATAAAAAATATATATAGGGGTAAATCTAACCAAGGAATTCGAAGACCTGCATTATAAGAACTTCAAGTCTTTGAAGAAAGAAACAGAAGAAGATACTAGAAAACGGAAATATCTCCCATGCTCATGGATCGGTAGGATTAACATCATAAAAATGGCCATCTTGCCAAAGGCAATTTAAAGATTCAATGCAATCTCCATCAAAACACCAACACAAATTTTCACAGACTTTGAAAGAACAATTCTAAACTTCATATGCAAAAACAACAACAACAACAAACCCAGAAGAGCTAAAACAATCCTACACAATAACAGAACTTCTGGAGGTATCTCCATACCTGACTTCAAGCTATAACTGCAGAGCAATAATAATAAAAACTGCATGGTACTGGCATAGAAATAAGATGGTTGATCAACAGAATAGAATTGATGTCCCAGAAATAAACCCATACACCTATGCACACTTGATTTTTTACAAAGGAGCCAAAATCATATAATGGAAAAAAAGTCAGCCTCTTCAACAAATGCTGTTTGTCTAACTGGATATCTACACATAGAAAAATACAATAAATCCATATTTATCACCCCACACAAAACTCAACACTAATGTCATTTGAGAATAGGCAACTTCCATTGCAAAAATGCCTACATAAGATCAGGCTGCAAGTAATCCTGTAGGGAATTTTCTTAATTATTGCTGTTTGGGGAGAGGGGGGGCAGCCATTGTGGGTAGTACCATCTCCACGATGGTGGTCCTGGGATCGAAAAGAAAACAGGCCCCTGCGCCCTTTTCTAGGGAACCCACTTGGAGACTGAGTGTATGGGCTACATCTGAGCAGAGCTTTTATATCCTTTCCATGCATGGTCCTTGTGTGAGGTATCAGTGTCTGCAGGGACCTCAGGTCCCAGTTTGTTTGTCTCTGTTGGTATCCTTTTTGGAGCTCCTGCCCTCTCCAGGTCTTTTTATCTCCCCGTTCTTTCATAAAATTCCATGCACTCTGCCCAAAGTTTGGCTATGAATCTCAGCCTCTGCTTCAATACCTCAAACAACAGAGTCTTACAGAAGCCCTCTCTGCCATAGAGGAAGAGAGGCAGCCAGTCCTGATGAGATCTGATAGGCTAAGGTCAGATAGAAGGAGAGGAGGACCACCCCTATCAGTGGACTTGGAGAGTGGCATAGGGGGAGAAGAGAGATTAAGGGTGGGATTGGGAGGAGATGTGGGAAAGGGCCACAGCTGGAATGCAACATGAATAAGTTGTAATACATAATAAATTAAAAAAATTTTAAAAGAAAAGGAAGCAGGCTGTAAGCAGTACTCTTCTCCACCAACTCCTGCTTATAAGTTTTTGCCCTGAATGAGTTCCTGCCCTCACTGCTTTTGAAATAAATTCTCAGTGGAAATAAATCCTTTCCTTCCAAAGTTCGTCACGGTACATCATAACAGTGATAGAAACCCAACTAAAACAGATAAAATGGCAATCTGACAAGGATTTTAATGAATTATAAGTAAAATATTTTTTTTACCATCAACCCTACTTTTCAGGAAATTGATGCAGGAGGATCCACAGTTCAAGGCCAACCTCACATAGATGACGAGCTACAGAATGGCCTAAGCTACAGGTGGTCCAATTTCAACAACTCCAAAGCAAAATGAAACAACTGCTTGCTTTATGGATAATAATAACAATTACAATGAAGTTTTAAAACAAATTTAATAATTATTAAAATACAGACAAATGTACGCAGGAAAATTATCTCCTCCCTTCATTCATTCTTTCTATGACAATCAGGAATTGACACCAATGATAGGAATGTGAACTTGTACTCTCCTGCTGGCATAACAAACACTTTACCTCCTGAAACATCTTTGCAGCCTACCAGTATGAACTTTCAATAATGGCAAAGTTCTCCATTAGAACCACCTAGACTCTTTCATTCAGATAAATTAGGCTTTGTAAACTACCTCAGATATGTGAATTAAATATGATTGTGATCTCTAGGTTTTGGTTTTTTTTTGTTTGTTTTTGATTTTTTTTGTTGTTTTGTTGTTGTTGTTGTTGCTGTCTAAAACTCTTCTCCTTATGCCTATCAATATTTTGGTAAGTCTATGATGATGCACCCTTTGGGAACTCTATGGTTAAGTTGTCAATGGCACAAGTCTGTCCACATCAGACTATCCGGAGCACTGCTTAGCTGTTTAATATTATAGTGACTATGAACACTGCTTGGGACAATTGAGTACTGTAGATTTGGCCTGGATGTTCCAGGATTTTCTGAGTTCCACTACATTTATATTTCCCAGTTTGAAGCAGTTCCCAGGATACTTTGTAGTCCTTCAGAGTAAATCTGTCCTGGAGCTCTTCAGGAGTCAGGCAATCTTCTCATATTTATTCTAAAAGATATACTATGCATCATCGTAGGATGAGTTTGGATATTTTAGCAAAAACGAAATTCTAATTTTTCTCAACTAGTGCAATCAGTTCCTCTGCAGAGCAAGAAATCACACCTAGAATTTCAGATTAATTTACTGCAGGTTTCTTATCTATCAACCCAACAAACATTTATATTTGTCCATCAAATAGAATTAGTATATTAATGATCACATCAATAATGAAGTCAGAATCAAGCCATGTCGTGGATATATGAAATGCCCATGGTTCCTATTGCTGCTAATACTTACTTTTCATTTATTGCCCTATATAGACAGACTCACTCTCCTGATTGGTATTAATCAATTTAACACAAATCTAATCATTTCTGAGTAGGAGGAATCATGAATGATAAAAAGTCTTCATCAGATTATCTGTAGGCAAGTTTGTATGGCATTTTTCTTAATAATAAATTGATATGGTAGAACCCAGCTTCTTGTGGGCAGTGGCACCCTTGGGAAGGTGGTTCTGTGTCATATTAAAGAGTAGGCTGAACAACACATGAAAAACAAGCCAGTAAGCAGCATTACGCCATGACTTCTGCTTCAGTTCCTGCCTCCAGGTTCTTGTTTTGAGTTCCTGTTCTGAATTCCTTTGATAATGGATTGTGATGCAGAAGTGTAAGCTAAATAAATCTTTTCTTAAAGTAGATTTTGGTCATGGTATTTTATCACAGCAATAGATATCCTTGGACACTCCCCTATTTTCTTATGATGGAGAAGGATGTAGGACTGGCTCACAGTGTGGTTTTCATGATACACACATAAGAATTGACATCTACACAATTACAGAATGTTCTTGAATAATAATATTGAAGGAAAATCACTCAGCAGCACAAATAAACCATATGCTTCATCAGACTCAACTTAGCTATATCATGACACTTCATAAATAGTCAAAAAAGGTCCCACAATTGCCTGCAAATTTCGTGATTTCCTTGTTTTTAATTGCTAAGTAGTATTCCATTATGCAAAAGTACCACAATTTCTGTATCCATTCCTCCATTGATGGGCATCTGGGTTGTTTACAGATTCTGGCTATTACAAATAAAGCTGCTACAAACATGGTTGATCAAATATCCTTGTTGTGTACTTGAGCAACTTTTGGATATATGCCTAGGAGTTGTATAGCTGGATCTTGAGAAGTGCTATTCCTAATTGTCTGGGAAAGCACCAGATTGATTTCCAAAGTGGTTGTACAAGTTTACATTCTCACCAGCAGTGGAGGAGGGTTCCCCTTTCTCCACAACTTCTCTAGCATGTGTTGTCACTTGAGTTTTTTATTTTAGCTATTCTGATGGGTATAAGGTAAAAAAGGTCATTTTGATTTGCATCTCTCTGATGGCTAAAGGCGTTGAGCATCTCTTTAAGTCTTTCTCTGCCATTCTGTATTCCTCTACAGAGAATTTTCTGTTTGGCCCCATACCACATTTTTTAATTGGATTGCTTGATTTATTGCTTTTTAACTTCTTAAAGATCATTCTGAGTGAGGTATCCCAGAAGGAGAAAGACACACATGGTATATACTCACTTATATAGATCTACAAGATATGATAAACATACTTAAATCTATACATCTAAAGAAGATAAAGAAGAAAGAGGACCCAGGGTAACATGATCAATCCTCACTTAGAAAGACAAATGAGATGGAAATTGTATGTAGGAGAAAACAAGAAACAGGACAAGAGTCTACCACAGAGGGCCTCTGAAAGTCTCTATCTAGCAGTGTATCACAGCAGATACTGAGACTCATAACCAAACCTTTGGCAGAGTTCAGGGAATCATATGAAAGAAGGGGGAGTTAGTATGACCTGGAGAGAACAAGAGCTCCACAAGGACCAAATATATCTGGGCACAGGGGTCTTTTAGGAGACTGTTTATCCAACCAAGGACCATGCATGGATGTAACCTAGAACCCCTGCTCTGATGTAGTCCATGGTAGCTCCATATCCAAGTGGGTTACCATAGTAAGAGGAAACAGGGACTATTTCTGACATGAACTCAATGGATGGCTCTTTGACCTCCTCCCACCCCCAAGGGAGGAGCAGCCCTGCTGGGCCACAAAGGAGGACTTTGAGGCCAGTCCTGAAGACACTTTATAAACCAGGGCCAGATGAAAGGGGAGGAGGCCCAGTGGACTTGGAAAGGGGCAGGGAGGACATGAGAGAGGGAAGGTAGGATTGGGAGGGAATAAGGAAGCAGGATATAGCTGGGATACAAAGTTAAACTATAACTAATATTAAAAAAAAATTCAAAGAAGGTACAGGAGTCTTGTTTCCCCTATCTGTACAAAACAAACCATAAAAAAAAAAATCCCTGTCAAAGAAGCCTTGTTTAAGCAGTCAATTTTCTCAACCCATTATATTGTACTTTTTTTTGCATCCAGTGTCAGAATTTATTATTTAACGTGAAATTTTAAATATTTAAATAAGTAGTAAGGCCCCACTCTATACACATAGTAGTAATATTCCAAGTAGAGACACAGAGACTGTGTGGCACTTCTTAAAACTGTTCAGTCACTCTTCTGTAGTCTGTAGTTTTGAAATTATAGTCTGTAGTTCTGAAATGGAAATATCGTTTTGTTCAGAAAATGGTTAGCTTACACTTCAGACACGAATGGCAGCAATTAGAGAAAAATGAAACAGAAAGTGAAAGCTGACTGAATATTTGTCAAAAATTCAGATTTATATTAAATCAAGCAATGTCCTGAGTAGTGGAAAAGGAAGATCATCTGCAGAAGAAATGATGTTGAGTGTATCATATTTATTTTCAGCACAAATCAACAAGTAAAGGCACTGAACATCACAGGAAACCAAATCGTTGCTCACTTGGTTACTGTGTGATTTTTAAAGTATTTAATCCCTTACTTTAGAGTCTTTTCCTTCTGAGGGAACATTTTGTGGAATGTTACTTTTGTTACAATTAATATGCTCCACATTTTATTATTAGCATTTCCCTTTGCAATAGTTTGTATTCTAAGCCACTATAAATGGTACATAAAAATGACAGGGTGCTGAAGGACTCCTGGCTTTGTAGCTTTCACATAAGGAAGCAGTACTTCTGTTTTCATGAGACCAGGTATTATCTCGCATTTATTTCTTATTATCCATTACAAGTTTGTAGAATCAGGACCAGTTCAGCATTAAAAATACCATGAAGGTATATACTCACTTATATAGACCTATAAGATAGGATAAACATACTGAAATCTATACACCTAAAAATGATAAACAAGAAAGAGGACCTGGGGTAAGAGGATTAATCCTCACTTAGAAAGTCAAATTGGATGGACATTGGATGTAGGAGAAAACAAGTAACAGGATAAGAGTTTACCACAGAGGGCCTTGGAAAGACTATACCTAGCAAGGTATCAAAGCAAATATTAAGAAACATAACCAACCCTTTGGCAGAGTTCAAGGAATCATATGAAAGAAGGGGGAGTTAGTATGACATGGAGAGGACAGGAGCTCCGCAAGGAGAAAATATATCAGGGCACAGGGGTCTTTTATGAGACTGTCTCTCCAACCAAGGACCAAGTATGGTTATAACCTAGAACCCCTGCTTGTATGTAGCAAATGATAGCTCAATTCCCAAGTGGGTATACCAGTAAGGGGAACAAGGACTATTTTGGACATGAACTCAATGACTGGCTCTTCGACCCCCCCGCCCCCCGAGGGAGGAGCAGCCTTGCTAGGCCACAAAAGAGGACATTGCAGCCATTCCTGAAGAGACCTGATAAGCTAGAGTTAGACATCAGGGGAGGAGGTCCTCCCCTATCATTTGACCTGGAAAGGGGCAGAGAGGAGATGAGGGAGGGAAGGATAGGATAGGGAGAGGATGAGGGAGGGGGCTATGGCTGGGATACAAAGTATATAACCTGTGATTAATATAAAATAAAAATGTTAAAATTTAAAAAATACCATGAAGGAAAAGCATAAGAAAGGAGAAAATCATAAAAAGTACTACTACCAGCTACAAAGAGCTTTAAAAAGTCATCTTTGCAGTCATGTGGGTGATAGGCAGATGGCATCTAAAATTCTCATTACTAGAGGCAGAATTTCATTGAATTAACATACAATCAGAATGTGCCAAGTGCATAGTAACATTTAACACATTATACTAACTTATTTAAAATAAAAAAGAAATTAAAATGAGAAGAAAAAAATAAACTAAATTGCTATGTCCCAATTAAGGAGCTCTAGGTGGTAAAGAAATCCTACAACAAACAGAGTGCCGTATGAAACAGTGCTTCCTCACATCTTCAATGTCCTCAAGGACATGCTTTAAGGAAATTTACTTGTTCATCTTAAACATGGGAAAATATGAATTGCATGAGTCTTGAAAATCCCCAGTAGGCTAACCTAGTTGCTTATTTATTGTCTGCTTATATCATGTTTTCTCTTCCTATTATTTTCACACTTTTTGCAAATATCCATTTTTCTCTGTGGCTGAAATAAAGACCGACATTTTTAACTTGTGGTGAAATGACATTTTTTCTCCAAGTGCACTTTGTAAATTTTTTATACAACTCTAAACTATGAAGCCAAATCAATTGTGGGGAAAGTGTTGAATGTCCATCCATAAAGGCAAAGAAGATAAATGGCCTCTAAATGTGACTGGGCAAAAGCAATTTACAAGAATGTGTGAGGGTCATATATTATCTGAAGCAGGTGGCTTATTCCATCCTTGCAGTTACCAACAGTGCACACAACCATATATTCTTACCCTTTCCTTCTCTGTGTGAAACCACTGTGTGCTTTGGTTAGAAGCTGCTTACTCTGTTCTAACCCACAGCTTCATCTTCACATTAAATGAATATAAAAATAAATTGCTAGGGGACCCCTTGAAGCAGCCACTAACAGAAAAAGAACTTACCTTCCCAATCCTCTCCACAGGCTCTGTACTCCACCCAGCAGGGAAACAAGACCAAATTGTGTTTCTCCCTGTGTAGAAATCCTTTAGAAAGTGGTGTACTGATTCTAGAGTCTTACAGTTTCTTCAGTCTTGGCCTTGGCCTTGCCCTTGCCTTTGTTCCACTGAACCATGTCTTCTAATCAGTGTTTCATGGTGTATATGTGTGTATGTCTGTGTGTGTATAAGGTAGGTACATGGAACCTTATATATTTAAATATATTTAAATGCTAACATAATTGGGATAAGCCCACTGAACATAATCTTTCTCTAAGAAGAGACAATGCTAAAGGATAAAAGCTAATTAAGGGAGGGTTTCATGGTGTCAAATCACAATCAATCACAACCACAGGTCCCTGTCAAAGCTGAGTGTGCAGGTCATTGTGGTCATTGTAGAATTGTCTGCCTCATAATCGCTTAGCTGGCATGGAACCAAGGAAAAGAAACTTCCTTCACAAAGAGGATTGGCCAGAGTTACAAGGAGAGAACATCTCAGGAAGTATGTACACTGACAGCAGTTACAGCCCAATTTCCACTAAAGTCAGAGATAAACAAGACATGTCAGCCAAAGGATGACCCTGAAATACTTTTCACATTTACGAAAATGTGAGTATTTAGTTAATAGTAATACACTATTTGTTATCTGAAAATATTATAACATAGTATCCCTTTTATAGGTGTGTGAACCAGCTGATGACTAATGATCCTGGATAAGAACAAATTATAAACTATGATGGATGGCCAATTCACTATAAGATTCTACACCACTAACAGCAGCCTAATATAAGTTTGTATTTTTTTTTGAAAAAAAACACAATCAAGCAACAATAAAATACATAAAACAGGACCTCTTTAGTGTTGTTAGTATAGAGTGTAGAATAATAAGCCTCTAAAGATGAAGTAGTTGTGTTCATGTCTCAGAACTAAAACTTTCTAAATATTTGATCTTGAACAAGATACATGGTTTTATTCCGCCTCACCTCACTTGTCTAAAAGATAAAAAGATAACAGACTACATGGCTAATATCTAAATGTAACAAATGCAGATATGTGAGATGTACAAATGATTTGGAAAATATTCATGATTTGATTAATATGAAATTAAAACCAGACATGTTACTACTAGTAGTTATTCGCATCTCTTTTCGTATTATAAGAACAATGAAAAAGCTTGTCTGTCCTAACCTCGACATTCAAATCTCTACATATAAACTACAGTGTTCTGTAGCATTGCTTACATGTGCATTAAATCTTGTTGGTTAACTTTCTTGAGGTAAAAGAGGTGTTCATTGATCTGTACTTGTAGGTCCATAGAAAACATTTTATCAATATGAAATGGCTAACTATCACTAGTGTGAACAATAAACAGTTCTTACAGTAGGCATCTTCAGTTATAGCTGAAGTGGCCTTCTGATTAAGCAATTTACATTTATGCACCTGGATTTGAGGTGGGTGGGGAAATGCCCCAGTCTCATTGACACAATATACATTTGGGTATGGCTCTGGCTAAAAGGAGTTGGGGGCCTTTCCTATCAAGATTGGTTATGGTATATGAAGTTGAGTTCAGGGATATGAGAGGTTCTTTAGTGACCTGGAGGCATAAACAAGGAGAGGAAGATTCAGGCTAGAGACTTCAGAGTGCAAAGGTACTAGTGACTTGAGAATTGCAAAAAAAAAAAAAAAAAAAGGATGGGAAAAGCTGTGCACCTTCATTCAGATACACGTAAAACTGAAATGCTTCTCCAGTTAAGTTAAAATGGTCAAATTTCTTAAAATGCAGCCAAATACAGGTTTTAAGTAACACATCCGTGTGTGCAGCATTGAAGACTGAAGATCTCTAGGGAGCTTAGGAAATGCATTTAATTCATATTAATGCCATTCTCTGCCATTTGATGATATCTAATTGGATACAGAGTTACTGTAAGAATAACTTGAGTGAGGGCAGGAGGAAGCAAACAAGGGTAATAATGCCTAAGGATGTGCTTCACAGAACACCAGACAATGGGAGGCACTCATTGCTGGGCTACAGACAGTGCTTTCAATTTAGTGTCTCATTTTGCATATGATGATGTACTATATAATTCAATTAGCCTGCTAGAGAAAGTGAACTACAAACAGGAGCAAAGTAAACACAGCTACAAAACTCAGGGGTGTCATAAAGGAAAGGGATTCCACACACCCAGCAAGCATGGGGCTATTTGAGCAAATACACGAAATTCTCCCATTTGGATATTGCATTGGCCCTTTATATGCAATTGAAGAGACCAACATGAAAACTCAGAATAGCATTCTGTTGAGATCGCTGGCAATAGCTGGTGAGATGGCTCAGCAGTTACAGGCTCTTGCCGCTAAGCCTGATGACCTTGATTTGATCTCTAGGGATTATAGTGTCTGTAAAGAACTGACACTTAGGAGATGACTTATGATCATGTGTATTGAATACACATTCACACAGACACACAGAGAGAGCAAACAAACAAACAAACAAATGTAATAATAAAAATTAAAAACAATGGCCTCCTACCTCAGAGAGAGTAGCTAGATTGAAATTCTGCCTGAAAAGCTTACCGAGAGCTGATCTCACCTTTGGGCCTCAGTTTTCTAGTCTTTAAAATAAGTGTAATAAAACTTTTTTTTTTAGAATTATAAAGATGAGTTTGTTACTATTAAGCACACAGGATAAGGCCTATACAGTTCACATATTTGTTAGATTTATTTTTGCCTGTCACAGAATATGGCCTCAATTGTACATATACATAGCAATGATTATATAAAACAGACTTTTATTTATATAAATCTATTTGCAGAAGAATCAGATAGCAGACACCCCAGTTTCCTCCTCTATATATGTAATGCTATCAGAGCAGGTAGGTCATGGATCCTGGCGAGTTTTAAAATTCCTGCATCTGCCGTGCTGCCATTTACTAGTTTTCAAAACTATGCTACCACTTCACTTGCTTTATCATGTTTAGTCCTCTCAATGTTCAAAGAATGTACTAAACACTGCTTTGAACCTGCAAGTGACTACTAATTTGTCCATGTCAAAAAATTATGCGGGAAGGCAAATGGAGTGGGACTAGCAATCCCAAATTGCCAAGTATACAAAACCTAAATATGTGTCCTCAGTGCTGTTATTCTTATGTTTATTTTTTGTACTAGTTAGTAAATGAGATGGCAAACCATTCTTGAAAGTGTTTCTAAGTGACTTCGTATAGAGGGCAAATATGCTTCTATCAAAAAATAGTCATGGAAGAAGTTTTAGAAATACATTCAACAACAACAACAACAAAATAATTTTAAGTATAAATCCTAAGTATCTTCCAAAGCACACACTGGTTAGAAAAATACTTTTTGTTTTTTTCCACAAGAAGAACTTAGTGTACAGCTGGAGGACACTGTTTCTATGGTGCTCATACTTCCTCAAAGTAGGCAGCTTTATTGGGACCAAAGAGATAGTAGTATCTGTCCTCAGTGCATGTATGTGTGAGTATGGGGGTGTGTGTTTGTGTGTGCGTGTGCATTTGTGGAAGGGGGTATACACATGTTGTGTGTTCAGGTGTACCTGCACCTCTGTGCATGTGGTCAAAGGTTAACTTGGGGTTTTGCCTCTCATTCACCATCCACTCTGTTTTCTAAGACAAAGCCTTTCACTGGCCTGAAACTCCTGAGCTCAGTGTCGTGACTATCACTTGAGAGACATGGATGCCTATGTATCTACCTCCCCATCTCTAAGACTGCACCACCATTTTAACCTCTTGGGGGCTAGAACGCAGGTCACTAGGCTTGTGTGGAAAATATATTATGACTAAGCTCTTGTCCCAGGCCCCATTTATTATTTTGATTATCGATTTAATTGTCTTAGTCATGTGCAAAGCCACTTAAGAAAGAGTTACTTAAATTTTGTTCCACACTCTGTTCATGATGTCAGGTGCCTGGGACAGAAAGAGTTCAGCTCAGGGAAGGGAGGGCTTATATGCAGTCAGAACTGAAGGATAATGTTTGCTCCCACCAGCCAGGGCTTCATGTTCTTGTTCACCCATCACCGAAGAACCATGGAAACATCTAACTTGAAAGTGACAAATAGACATTTAATGGAAAAACAAAACAAAACAAACTGAAATGATAGATGTGCAGGAAAAGCAAGGGCAAGTTGATTCTAATTTTTTTTCTCCTGTCCTGTACTTTGGAGAGTTTAATGTGGATGTCACACCTTAGAACAACCTCACCAAGAATATTTTTGCAGTGTCAATTAAAAGGAGGACCCCGGGAGCCTAATGTACTCTCCTAGCCAGAAGGTCTCAAGTAGACATGTGCTCCATAATACATAATAAGATTAAACCTCCATGTGATCTCTCTTTTACATAATAAAGTTCCAAGTTAAAATGCAAATTTATTTTAAGCTCTGGAAGTGCTGACCATATGCCTCACTGACTGAGGAGATGGCTGCTTAATAGGTAATCTACAGTGTGAGCCAGAGAACTAATCACAGCCATCTGATCATCATGGCCCATCAAAAGGAAGAAATGAGGAATGAGGGAATGGAGCCAGAAAGTGCCAATACATTGCACCCCCAAGAGGGACCAACAGACACAGTGTGGTAGAACTATTCGCTAACTCTAAGAAAACTAACTTACCAGCAACAAGGATTATGATGTTGATACAGCTGTGTGCCTTTGCTTTTCACTGTTCACATTTCTACTGTAGTCTCATGGGGTATGCTGACTAGAATAACACTAGTCAGTGAAAGGACATTTGCCAAAGCCTGCATCTTTGCTTCTGGGTCCCTGCTCTGTTCTATTTGCAGAGACCAGCTTTTCATTTTTGTCCTAGAAAACATGGCACATCATATATGTTAAATAAAGGCTTGCTTTTTTTAATGTCCCCAAGCTCAGAAAAGCCAAGTATTACTGGTATGGAATTTAAGTAGATCATGACCTATATTTGCTAACAGTAGAAGTGTTTCATTCTATATGGATTATTATAAATTATGTGCCTGTGAAATATCTTGAACTTTTTCTTGTCATCTTACTATTTGGTAGAAGACAGTTATGTATGACCTTAATTAAAACTGCAAGCTTTAAAACACCTTAATCATCTTACTAGCTTCCTAAAGTTGTTATAACAATGTATCCGAAACTGTGCAGTTTAAAGAACAGAAAGGTATTGGAGGTAAGAAATCCAAAATCAAGACATTCCCAGAGGGCGGGCTTTCCTTTTGTTGATTAGAAGGCTCTATTCCCTCCTGTTCAAGAGCTTCTGGTTCCTTAGGTTATAGAAGCACTTCCCTCATCCTCACATGGCCTTCCCCTAGGAAAGCCTGTGCCTGAGGATGACTTTTTCGTAGCCATCCTTAGGTCTCTGTTAGTGTTTAACATTTTTATTCTTTATGGAAGTGCTGATAATTGAACCTAGGAACCAGTGGAGCCTAAGTACACACTGAATATCTGAGCTGCATCCCTGCCTCAGGATACCTATCATAAAGACCCCTACATGTGAGTACTGGTGCTTTGCTTTCTGCCCTCTATTGGCAGAGTGGTCTTCCTTCTTGCCACTCTTCTTTGTGGCCTCTTTTATGATGGTTTGACTCGTTTCGATACCACTGTATAACATCTTGTATCTTTTTAAAAGCTGTTGTGCATGGGTAGGCTGCTCCCTACCACCATTACTGTCCCTGTCTCTGGTCATACATTTATTTCAATTGACTCATTATTCAGTCTGGTCAGTGCTGCAATTTCCATTCCTTCAGGGAGCCTTATTATGTTCATGAATTCAAGTTTAAAAGAGTGGATGAATTAGATATTTTAGCCTGGACCACTTACTGACTGATTCTAATTCATATCTTAAAAAAACATTAAAAATAATGCTAATATTAAACCAAATTCAATATTCCCCAGAGTTAAACAGCCTACTAGCATGGTATGCTAGAAACTAAATATAGTGTTATTTGTTATACGTGAAAATTTACACATATAAAATTAATAATTGATTTATGGAAAATCCCTAGGTATTTCAAAGTTGTGTACATTTAAGGTCTACAATAAGATGTTTAAATGTACAAAGGTATAGATAATGAGGCCAGTCACTTAAATGAGTGAGTAAAATCATTTAGTCCTCAAGCCTGAGTAGTACAAGTTTCATCCCAAGAATCAACTTTAAAAAGTCTAGTATGATGGTAGGTAACTATAATTGCACACTCCTAGGAGGTGGCCACACACAAGCCAGCATGCCCTGGGACCAGTTAACCAGCAGTACCTGGTACACAAGTTACCCTGCCTCAGTGAGCAGGAGGAAAACAACGCTCAGAAGTTGTCCTCTGATCTCCATGTGCATGCCTTGACAAGCATGCTCTTTCACGTGGACACACACACGTGCGCACATGCGCACACATACCAATGAGATTTATTAAATTAAAATGTATATTTACACATAGTGAAAAGATAACTCAACCAAAACAAATAAGTGTTATCTATTACTCTGTATGGCTTCCTTTTTCTTGATAAAAGCAAACTTTCATCATGTAGTACGAAATCTAACGTTCACTAAAAGAACTATAGTCAATAACCTACTACATACTAACATTTTGCAAATAGTGGATTTCGTGCCTCTAACAATTTGGAGGTTTTACAAATTCCTTGGTAACTAAAGAAACATAGAATAGCATTATGTGAAAAGTGGTCTAAATAAATACGAAATGTAAAGTAGATGGTAGAAACTGTCTCATCTTCATGAGCAGACAGTGTCATCCACATCACAGGATGCAGAATTTTCAGCAAATGATAACAATAAATCTTTATCTATATATAATTAAAATTGGTGATTCATTCATTCACACATGCATGCATGCATTGAGTCTCTCAACCCACAATGTTTATTGAGAACAAACTATATGTCTGACAAAAAGTCAAACTTCTGAGCTGGCTAAGATATCTCATCTGTGTAAGAACAGGCTATCCTATCAGTTTGTCCTGAGTGAGATATGGAGATTGCGTTTTTGAGACCCAGATATGAGCTGGGTCTCAAAAAAAAAATGGTTATGGAGGAAATGAAGAAACTGAGAAAGTCAAGATGCACTAGTGTGTTTTATGCAGTGCTGCATTTTCTTTAAGAGCTCACAACACCTATATGTATGGAAATTTAGTAGACAATTTAGTACAGCCTGCCATCACTAACCACATAAGGATATAAGGTACAAGTAATTGCAAAACTATCTTGTAAATTTTAACACATATGCACACAATTTCATATCGCGAGCACGCATACACTCATGTCACACACTTGTTAAAGTTGAAAATAATTTAAAAATATATGTAAAACCCAAATCTAGGCTGATATTTTATTGAAGTATTTCTCTCACTCACACACATGCACACACACACACACCACGAATGTTAAAATTTAACATTAAAATATAAAACGTGAGAGTTATTTAATGTGCTATTGTCTTTACTCAGACATCAAATAAGAAAGAATATGAATCATCACTTCTTTACAATTACATTTCAGGATACAGTATAAAGCTGACAGATGAATCTTCTTTAAGTACAGTTTTTGTTTTTCTTGTAACAAGTCATTTATTATAACTGTATTCCAGGCTGCCGAGTATGTTTACACACACACACATATACATATATATGTATATATATGTACCATCGTTTTAGTGTTGGTAGAATATTAAGTACAGTTTTTATTGAATATATTAGAATTAATATATTTAGTGCAATGAAACAAATAAGGACTTCTTAGCCTGACATTCAAATTCATTTAATTTCAACTTGCATTCATTTTTCTTAGCATTGACTTTTTTTCACATCAAATGGATTGACAAAGTCACTATTCTCTCATCTGTATATTTGAATGATAATTATGTTACATTTTTGATAATTTTTTGAAAATTAAGGAAATTAGCACTCTGGAATAGTGTGGGTACTCGGTAAACAACAGATGATGCCGGGAGGCACGGTGGGGGTAAAGAACCTGTTCTGCAAGTGTGAGAGCCTGAGTCCAGTCTCTGGAACCCACACAGAAACGTTGTGTGGGCCTCTAACTCGGTCTCTGATACATGGTATGGAGAGGTTCAGATACCAAGGGCTACAAAGCCGGCCAATCTAGATAAAATGGAAAGCTCTAAGTTTCCCTGTCTGAGAAAACATGGTACAGACCAATGGGAGAGGACAGCTAAGGTAAACCTCTAAACTCCAAACACCCACAGGGGTAAGCACATGAGCTGGCACATATATATGAATATTCACAAGATTGCTTATACCATAAACACACACACACACACAACTGTTAAAAATTAAAGTAATAAAAATAGCAAATGACAGTTGTTTACTGTGGCTATTGTCTTTGTTCAGAACTCAGGGTAGAAGGAGTATGATTACCATAATAGAAAGAAGTTTAAAGTCCTAAATGTTACCCTCCAGCTCTTGCTTTAACGTGTACTATCATTATCCTTAGGAGCTCATGCCTTTGTTTGTAAAGCTGTAATTCATAAATGGCTGGATAAAGGATAGCGTTACACTAAGAACTTGTTGATAGGATTCTTTTTCAAAGGATGTGCACTCTTTTTGGTTTATTTCTTATTCTCGCCGTATCTAGTTATCGGTTAGTTACCTCTTGCTCAGTATCTATCTTTTCCTACCCTATATATCCTCAAACTAATCTCGGAATTTAGTTCTTGATATCATGTCCCAATATGCACCATACTGAGCTCCACTTAAATGTTTCTTGATTGGACTTGTCCATCAGGTTAAGTCCTCACTGTTTTATTTATCCTCTTATTGCTTTAAAATTAGATTATTATTCATATATAAAAAGAAGCTATACTTTATTTCTTTCCTCTTTTACTAGAAAAAGTAGAATGGATGTGCCATTTTCCTCCTCTTCTCTTCAATGACCTATCTCAGATTCTGGCACATAAGAAACATTACATTAACTTTGTCTCATTGTATTGTAACTGTTCAGCACACTGGGTACTCTATTTTATAACTCCTTACTTCTCTTCTAAATTAATTTCTACATTTAGGAACATTCACTTTCAATATGATATGTGAACTGAGTTTTATTTTCCATTGATCTACCCACACATCTTTTCAAATATCCCCTGAAGGAAAAGCATCATGGGAAGTCACAGAGAACAGCAGGAGAAGACTAGTAAGCGTAGCCCTGAGACACTGCAGGGAGGGCTAGTGAGCCCTCCTGTTATCTGGGGAACGTGTATCAATGCAAAATGACTAAGGTAATCCTATCTATTAGGACAAAGCAAGACTTGAAGGCCAGTGTTGGTTCCTGAATTTGGATTCCACCTCCACTGCTCACACTTATTTAGATTTTTCCCAAACTGAAGGTGCAATTAGGGGTCTAGTTTGGAAACAATTCTACTTCCTAATGGTGACTGTATTGATGAAACCATATTATTATTACTGTTATTTTTCTCAGTTACATAGCAATCTCGATTTCGTACATTTCATCTAACTAGCAACCTTATCCTCTGAGATTCTTGTTGTTAGAGCCATCTAAGTTGCACAGACACATGGCTAACAGAACTAGCTCAGGGCCACTCACCATAGAAGGTTCCAAATAAAGCTGTTCTCCAGGATCCTACCCTCACCTTCTTTATACTTTCATCGCAGAGCATGGATTTGTTTGATTTCAGAAGTAGCGTCTCCAAGTTGTTGAGAGATGAATAATGAAATAAAAAAATCTTTGTACCAGTTGGCAAAGGGAAAATATCATTGCCCATCAGCTTGAGGGAGAAATGAAAGCCTTTCTGTCTCAAGAAAAGGAAAAGTAACTTTGGTCTGAAATGAATCAGGACAACCTTCTCACCACGGGGACAGCTGTCAGATTAGAGAAGATGCAAGATAGGCTGAGTGCTCTGTAGACATTTCAGAAACAGTCCTAGGACCAGAGAAGGCTATGAATGCTTTTATGTCCCACCAAGACCAAATGGCTATCTACTTGTAAATAGCTCCCATGGAGACACAGTGTCTTCTTTATCCTGAAGTTCTCATTCACAGGCCTGTCAAGCTTGGAATGATACTGACATTTGCTTCATTTTTTTTAAAACATTTTTAAGTGAGAGAAAAATATATCTTCTCTTTATTTCTACCAGTCATTAAAGAAAAGTTGTTCATAAATCATTTCAAAACCACAGTTTGCGATCTGGATACATGTCTCTCTTTCTCCAGCTCATGATGTGGGCTGTCCTTAACCATGCATACCATGCAATAAAAACAGGCAATCACTAACCAGAAAGACTAGCTCCCTAACATCTGCCTGTGAAATAATTTGCTACAGCGCACTGGAAGTGTGCCTCCAATTATAAATGTAGCATTATGTAATCCACCCCAGCGATGAGAATAGCATGGAGCAGTATTAATTAGCATCCTACTTCTTTCTGCTTAGGCCTCCTACGTAACACTACCTTTGTGTAATTTTGGATTGTGATCTAAAATAATTGCTTCCATGTAAAAACAATTGTAACAGCTTTGAAGTTATATGTGCTAACTTTTAAAAGCACAGATTCTACATGTAGAATCAACAAGGGGAGCAAAACATTAACCAAGGAAAAAAAATTCAGTCTGGCATAGCATAGAAAAAATAGTTTGGTACATAGGAAAGGAGGACAGAGATTTCAGAAAAAAATATTTAGCATCATACTCCAAGATTTTCTATTTTACAATACAAACTTTAATCAGTATTTTTTCATAACTTTAATTTACAAAATAAACCATATAGTAGCAAATATAATTTACATTTATAAACTGAACACAGCTAAAGGAATTAACAATTATTTTTAAAATGTTGATATAATGGCTACCTACCCAGGAAAGAGCTTGCAAGTTGACAGATTTGGTGGTCACATATGGTAGAAGCTTAAATAAGACCTTCAAATAAAGGCTGCTTTACAACATCAGGGAAAAGAAAAAGTAATTCTCCCAGACAAGACCTGTAAACTCATTGTAAATTAGTTTTTAAACCGTTGCTGTAGTCCTTGTCAATACTGTTTCTACCTCACATTCTTAATCACTTTGAGAAATAGATTTATACAGGGATGATATTAAAATTCATATCAATGTGACTGCAACCTTCTTTAACAAATTCCCCTCCCAGACTGTGCATGTTAAGTTGTGAGGACAGGCTTTTTTAAAATTTATTTTTATTAATTACAGTTTATTCACTTTGTATTCCCCCTGTAGCTCCCTCCCCTCCCAATCACACCCTCCCTTTTCCCTACCTGTGCCCCTTCACCCCCAGTCCACTGATAGGGGACGTCCTCCTCTTCTTCCCTCTGATCCCAGTCTATGAGCTCTCATCAGGAGTGGCTGCATTGTCTTCCTCTGTGGCCTGGTAAGGCTGCTCCCCACTCAGGGGGAGGTGATCAAAGAGCAGGCCAGTCAGTTCCTGTCAGAGGCAGTCCCTATCCCCATTACTATGTCAGGCTTTTAAATATGAAAAGTTAAGGCTGTGCACTATGGAGAAGCCAGAGTTTTGTGTGTGGTGATGGTGGCAGCAGGGTGAGTATTTGAAAATGTGGGGTGTCTATTACTTCCTTGGATGTGCTGAGGCCAGTTGTGACCAAGGAAGGATTTTGCTATAGGCTTTCTGCATATTTTCTACAACATAACATTGGTCTTATAAGAATCCAGGGGATTACTTGCCTCCCCTCCTCCAGCCTCAAAGACAAGTTAACAGCATAGACCAAAAGCCATTGAAGGAAACACTTAAAAATTGTGATAAGGATATATGTAGCTCTCCACAATGATGGCTTCTGATATGGTGTTGCTAGGAAGGACATTTTTAAAGTTTTCTTTAGGGGCTGACCACCAAAAATCTGACCATGTTCTAGTGAGTATGTAAACAACCGAAATTGCATTTTTCTTCTTTTTCTCCTCCTCCTCTTCTTCTTCTTCGTCTTCTCTTGAGTAGAGGCTACAGGGTTGAGGGACAGATCTGAGTGGAAGGAATAATATCCGGTGTGCTCAAGGTTCATGATGTGACATTTCCAAAATAATCAATAAAAATATTATGAAAAAAAAGAAGCCATAGGAAGTTTTGCTAAGTGACTCACACAGGCCTTGACAGTGTTCATGACCTGTTTTGTGCTAATCCTTAATTTCTTTAATTGGCTGTCCCATCTGTTAATTTCTAAAGATCCTTCAGAACTCAGTGACTTCCTTCCAGGCACTTCTGAAACATTCTCTGGCCATTCACATTTCAGAAAAGCCTGAGCACAGCCATACTCAAACCCCTGTACTAGTCAGCATGCTTCTCAGTTCATTGTCAGAAGAATGCTTTTGTAACAAGAAACTGAAGGTATAGAGTGATGTTCAACTTCTCCCAGGTCATAGTGCTAATTAACTTCTTGCAAAGATCTTCTTTGGGTTCAAGTTCACTAGTGAGATCTCCTGCTCTGCAGTAGAGATATGGGTGCTAATGAACACAAACCACCTGCAATGGCCTTCAGTAGCAAATTTTGTCAAAATAAATAAATAAATATTAAAGAAAAATCAACCAAAAGCCACACTGTCTTTTGCATATCCAAAGTTTATTCAGACACAAATGCTGTTAAGAACTGAGAAAGTCCTTATTTCATTGAAATATTTGAGCCTGGTACATAATTCTCCTTGTCTTTTACAAAGTGAGAGCTGAGAATAGCTCACGATAGGTTGCAAAGGTTCAGAATGTGGATCCAGCTAGGGAGATAGCATAGCAAAGCCATTAAAAGCAAAGACTCAGGGTCATACACCTCAGTCCATCTGCTGTCTTTGCTATTTACTATCTGTGTGGCTTCAGGCCAGTTATGTAACCCTCAGCGCTCTGGGCACCTCTCCGGGACTATTCAGGAAAGACTATAAAATTACATTTTTAAAGTCCTGTTCCTTCATCAGGCCATGCCACATGTAGTATAAAAACTATGTTTTAGATCTACAATATTAAACATCTGTGCGTTAAATAACTTGAAACATTGTTCATATATTTTCAAGTTTACTTTTAAATAAATAATATCAAAATTATCAAGAATTTTATGAAATTTATGAAGAATTTTATTTTGGTTCTTCATTCTTTTTCTCAGTTACATACCCTCAAACCCTGAAAATGATGGGCATGTGGGTGGGTATCCTAATTTAAATTCACAGACGCAACTTGCCTGTAGCATGAGTTGACTCTTAATGATGCACCATGTAGCATACATTGGTTAAGATTACCTAAGATAACCTAATGACCGCCAATGCTCTTCACATGTAGTAGCACTCAAGTCAGTCAGAAAGAAACAAGCATCCTTGTGTTTACTATTATCTCTTTGCTTAGTTGATGTAGCCATAAACTTCACAAGATGAGTGAAAGTGAAACTTTAATTCTAGACATTCTCTCTGCCTGTGACCTCTCTGGTAAGAGCGGTGGGGGTTGGGGGGCAGCTTATGCCCATTCACCTTTGTTGTGCTTAAATGGATAGTGAGAAGAGAAAACGAAGCACTAGGATGAACACCGTAGCACACAGTGAACACACAGAAGTGAACAGAAGTGCAGAGAGTGGTACACCCTATAACTGCAAATTTGGGCAGGAGTCAGGGAAGGCTGAGGGAAAGTCACTGCTGCCAGCAATCACTGCTCCTGTGTTTTGTGAAAACTGTGCATATTCCTTGTCAAAGCTTAATGACACAGATGCCGAAAAATAAATAGATAGATAGATAGATAGATTGATTGATAGATAGATGATAGATAGATAGATAGATAGATAGATAGATAGATAAATAAAGGCTGTGTCTGTGACGAGCAAGCAGGTTCAGATATGCAAAGCAAGCTTTCTGCATGACTAGAGGGCACCTGGCCAGATGGTGCCTCCTTTCCATAAACACATTCCTTTGTGTGGAGGATCAGTTGTTTTGGGGTGCTGTATGCATTGTCATTCAGGAAAACATATCAGCCAAAGAGCAAACATTGAGCAGAATCTCCAAACTATGCCAGAACCAGAAAACCTTCTGTTATCCAGGTCCTCACTTCTCAACTGCAGGGGCTTCTGCAGCCAAGTTCATGGGGCCAGTGAAGCCTTCGTCCTTTCCCCTGGAACACACATGATTTTTTTTTTTTGGACTTTTGTTAGTTTCAGTTACAATGATGCATGTGGGAAAAACTAATTTTAATTACAGATAGAGGAAAACGCAAAAGAAGGGTTAGATGTGTATTTTTTTTATGTCAAAACAAGCTTCCAGTAAAGCCTAGATATTTTCCTTGGCTACCAGTTTGCTATCAGCATTTCCATGAAAGCATTTACTGATGTTGCTCCTGCCTACAGAAATTTATTTTCATTGCAAACATTTTATTGGTGCTAAAGAAGATATTGTCTGAAAAGGTACAAATAAAAGTAAAGTCAGAATCTCTTCACTTTGCTGCTTTTTTAAACCCTAGCACATAATTCCTTGCTCACAGCCCCTGTTGCTGATCCAGAGCGGCAGATGGTGATAATGCACACAGGGCACTTTGTCCATAACCTTTGTTTGCTCTAAGTCATCAAATGAGCTGAGCCTTTACCTCATTAGGCCCTTCCTAAATGCAACACTGCTGATCATCTCTCCACATTACGGGTGCTATTATCTATAGAGCAAATTCATCCCATCCTCCCAACAGCTTATAAGAAAAAATAAAGTAAAATAAAAGGACCCTCTTTCCAATACATCGAGTTTATTTCTGCTGATGTTAACGCCCAAGTATTTGTATTTTCTCTGGCACTTCTATTTGCTTAATATATAAAGTAGGAAAATTATTGTTCTTCTGAAACACTGTGCAGGCCCCTTGTGAGTTAAACACAAAGTTCAAATGGAGATGGAATCTTATAGAGACTCTAAGCTTGCTGCATTAAATTAACAACACTAATCTCTGTGTTTCACAAGCTACTTTCAAAGAGCAGTTTTACAGACATTAAATGAAAATGCCAAACCTGTCTTGTAGATAAAATGCAATAATGGAATCTCCTGTAGACATTCCTTTGGGTCTTTTTAAAGGATACACTTCAGCTACTGAATAAATAGGACAGGAGGTAGCCACCTTGAATGAGCTTTTCTTCACCTTAACCTTTATCAACTCTTGACCTTTTTAAACCACATTAAGCTAAAGAAAATAAATAGCAAAGAAGAATTTGAAGCAGGACAGGAAGAAGGAAAAGAAGTAAAGAAAAATATATTACAGAAAAAAAAAAAAAACCTAAATCACCAGCATCTGTCATTTCAGGAATTTTAGGAAGTAAACAAGCCAGCAAATGCACTATGCTTTCCATTCAAACCTGCCCCAAACAAGCAAGTGAAGATGAGAGAAAGTCAACTTCAGCCTCCAGTTGCATTGTGCATAAGATAAAGAGATTGAAGAGCATTAAAGCGGAAAGCCACAGAAAGACAACATGAATTTATTACTTTAAAAAAATTCCTGCTCACATCACCTCATCATTCCTGTGTCACTCTTTCCACTTGTTTGTGGAGATAGTATGTCTTCTTTTTTAGTCTTACCAGCTCTTTATAATTGCATAGCTCTACTTATTCTACAAACATTATCTGAAAACCTTTCTCTAGGGAGAGAGACCCCCTAGGGAGAGGTGACCAAAGAACCAGACACTAAGTACATGTAAGAGACAGCCCCTGATCCCTTATTAGAAAACACACTTGGCTCTTTGACCCTCCCCCATACATGCCAGGGAGTAACAGCCTGGCTAGATCCCAGGGGAGGACATTGCAGCCAGCCCTGAGGAGACAAGATGAACTTGGGTCAATGGAAGAAGAGGAGGTCCTCCCCCATCAGTGGACTTGGAGAGGGCAAGGAGGAGATGATGAAGGGATGGGGAGAGTGGGAGGGAATAAGGGAGAGGGCTATGCCTGGGATGCAAAGTACCTAACCTGTGATTGATATAAAAATAAATAAATTACATTAAAAAAAAGAAAACACACTTGAAAACTGAGCAACCTGTGGGCTTCCTCTGAGTAGGGCATCTAGGGCCTCTCCATTCATGGTCCTGGGTTGGAGTATTGGTCTCTAGGGGCCATCCCAGAGTTTTTAGCTCTGCTGGTCTTGTAGAGTTCCTGTCCCCTTCAGGTCTTTCTATCTCCCTCTTCTTCTATAAGATTTCCTGCACACTACCCAAAGATTAACTGTGAGTCTCAGTATCTCCTTAGATACCCTGGTGAGTAGAGTCTTTCAGATGAATCTTCAAATATATGATGAGTTACTATTTGCACAAATAAATGTATTTTTACATTGGAAAGGATAAGAAAATTTCCATATCTTCATTCTATAAATTGCTAGTCTTCACTGTAGATAGTAGAACAAAATAAAATAAAATATCCAGAATTGATAAAGTTTCCTTTTTCCAAGCATAGAAAAGTATTTTCTGTATCGAAGATTTTTTCCCAAACTGAACTAGAAACACATATGTAACTCGAAGGGAAAGCACCACACCAAACATATTTTGTAAAGCTTGCAAAACAATATTAGCATCAGACTAGAAGACAGCATAATCTCGCAGCTACATCTAGGCTGGATGTGATAAATAAGAAGTTTGAAGAAGCTAAAAATGAGTGAAAATCA
This sequence comes from Pachyuromys duprasi, assembly GCA_028658305.1. NCBI lineage: Eukaryota > Metazoa > Chordata > Mammalia > Rodentia > Muridae > Pachyuromys > Pachyuromys duprasi. The sequence continues at coordinate 77,576,001 of CM053765.1, read as the reverse complement.
TTTATAATGTTTAATAACTGATTTACTCTTTTCTAATAGTTTGCACATCTGATTTTCTGCTATTGAAAACAATACAGAATTCATTCTAGCATATTTTCATTCTCCTTTACCTCTATGGGTCATATTCAGAGATGACTGAACATCACTGTTATTCATCTTTGATTTTATTTTTATCGTATGTCTCATAAAACTAATTTAGAAACCTAAAGGTGTGTCACTAAAATACTGAATTATGAACACATAGAACTTACTGACCAATATAAGACTGAAAAGAATGTATGGCTACAAGATCAAACAAGTAGTCTTCAAATGTAGCCACCCTCATTTAGGAAACACATGCAGATATCTATTTTGAATTGTACAGTGGAAATTTATGCCAAGTTTGAAGACCCAGTAGACTGTTCTTAGAAGGCTCCTCCTTCTGCATGGATGCCTGATGTAATTCACATTGCAAAGTGATTTGGCTCTGTCATAGAATTATAATGGCAGCCTATCCTATTTGGAGGAAATTTCTACCCACTGGCAGATTCAGAGTCATTTTCTACATGGACCCCTTCAGAGAATTATCTCTGCTTCACAGAATCTTCACCACATGCTGACTGCCAGCAGAGTCCAGCTTTTCTCGTGGCTATATACTTCATTATTTTTTTATTAGCTGCTAATGCATCTACATGGTTGATGGAATCTCTTCTAGAATATGTTACATAGATGCAGAGGTTTTAAAGAATGTTTTGATACGTACCCTAAGGTCTCCAAAGCTGAGCTCCACTGCACATATTGGAGAAAAACTAAGCTGGAAACACTTGAAAAAACACATACTCATTTAAATGGCTAATGACTCATAAGGAAATATGAAATACCCTCAAAACTGAATTATGTTCATAGATTGTCTTATTAAAGACTAACTTATAAACACATTCCCCTGAGACTCCTGTTCCTAAGTGTGTTTGAGTCACATCAGGGAATATAACCACTACATGAGCCCTCTTTTAAAATATCATTCATGGCCAGTGAGGTCGCTCAGTATGTAAAGGTGTTTGATGCCACACCTGACCCTCAGTTTGGTCCCTGTACTTCACACTGTGGAAGGATGGAACCAACTTACACAAGTTGTTCTCTGATTTACACATGTCAACAAAAGTATGTGTATTAATGACTACACAGACAAAGATGGGTAGATAGATCAATAGATAGATAAATGATAGATAGGTAGGTAGATAGATAGATAGATACATAGATACATAGATACATAGATACATAGATACATAGATGGATTTAAAGACAGAAGAGATGAGTTGGTGGTTAAGCACAGTGGTTTATGAGGACCTGTATGTTTTCCAGATTCTGCTTGGCAACTCTCAACTAGTTTTATCTTCAACTCCAAGAGACACCATGCATCTTCTGGCATCCATGGAAAGCAGGCAAACACATTGTGCACATACATACAGGCAGCCCAAATACTAGCACATATAATTTAAATAAATAATTTTTAAAAAAGAGATCTGACTGGTGATTATTTAACACGCAAAGCAAAAATTGCACAATGAAATGGGCCCATATAAAATACTAACCATATTATACTTATGTATGATTATGGAATAATCTAATTTTTGACCATTTTTGTTTCTCCTCTGTGATGTGGCAATAACATTCATTTTCAACAATGTTGAGGACTTTAAATTAAGCTAATAAACTTCTGATCATAGTTTACTTTTCATTCATAACTACTAGAAGCATGATATATTCAATATTAAATGTGTTTTACTTTCATTAATTAACCATAATTGCTGATGGTTATATTTGTTCATAAATCTGATTCTATGAATTTCAAACACTATGAAAGTTTCCTAAGACTCCTTTTAAGGGATGAGGATGGGGAGGATAAAATTTTGAAATCACTCATGTTCTTGTTACACATCACTATACAACCAATTACCCTCATATTTAGTGGACTCCAGCAACAAATGTTTATCTCACTGTTGTAGAACATAATAGGTTCAGTTCAGTCATTCTTATCCAAGTGTCGGTCAGGATGTTACAGTCAAATGTACATTGTATGATGGAGTACTGTAGCTGTCAGAGGGCTTGACAAGGCTGCAAACTGTTTCACAGACAGCTCACATGCAGAACTATATATAGGAGAGATAATTTCCCATCTACGTGGCTTCTATAGGTTAAAAAAATAATAAAGAAAAGGAGGTTAGGATGAAAGCTGTTGTATATTTTACAACAAAACTTTGGGAGTGACATGACACCAAGTCTGTCATGGTCTGGTAGTCAAACAGAGGTATGGTGGGAGGGTACTGAACCTGGCTGTGAAGACCAGGAGCAAGGGGACATCACAGTAACAACTTTTACATAGCATCCCTCAATTTACAGAGATATTTTTACAAGTAAGGCAAATATCTAAACAAGATAAATTATGTGGCTGCAACCAGTTTTTAAGGACACGGACCCAAAGGAGCAAAGTTACCCCAAGTTACCCGAGAAGTCCAATATAGAATATTGAGCTGTTTTATTCTATTTTCTTACCTCCTCTTGATTCTCTTAATTGTTCAATAAAGATATACTTCTATTTGGTGCTAAAGATAACCAAACCAAAAGGTTCTTTTACCATAGTGAAACACACTAGTCATTTTAATCATAAAGTTATAAATAAACTATAGTAGATAATTATGCTTGCAGAAAATTAAATAGGTTATAGCAGTAAGAACAGAAAATTTCCACTTGTCACTTATAATGAGGGACTTAATGTTGGAGAGATGGATCAGTGGTTAAGATCATATATTGCTCTTGCAGAGGATCCTAACTGGTTTCACAGCACCCATATGGTGGATCATTATCATCTTCAACTCCAGTTATTGGATGTCCAATGCCCTTTTCTGACTCCATAGGCATTAGACACATACACAATGCAAATACAGGCACACAATAAATACATGCAGAAGAACTTTTAAAGTTAGAAGACTTAAAATGGGCTGTCTCTGACATGAATTCAGTGACAGGCTCTCTGCCAGGGCACAGAGAAAGACAATGCAGCCAGTCCTGATGAGACCTGATAGCCTAGGGTCAGATAGAAGGGGAGGAGGACCTCCCCTATCAGTGGACTAGGGGAGGGGCATAGGAGTAAAAGAGGGAGGGAAGGTGGGATATGGAGGAGACAAGAGAGGGGACCATAGCCAGGATACAAAGTGAATAAATTGTAATAAATAATTAATAAAAAATTTAAAAAAGGGGGCTGGAGAGATGGCTCAGAGGTTAATTGCACTGCTTGTTCTTCCAGAGGTCCTGAGTTCAATTCCCAGTAACCACATTGTGGCTCACAACCATCTTTAATGAAATCTGGAGTCCTTTTATGAATTTCAGATGTACATGCAGGCAGAACATTGTATACATAATAAAATAAATAAATCTTTAAAAAAACTTTTTTAAAAAGAAAAAAAATGGAGCATCCATTTAATGTCACATCATCAGGCTACATTCCCCATATTGGTTTCTAAAGAATTAAATTTAGAGATTTTTAAAAGTAAATATGGAGACTACCACAGAGGGCATCTGAAAGACTCTACCTAGCAGTACATCAAAGCAGATGCTGAGACTCATAATCAAACCTTCAGCAGAGTGCAGGGAATCATATGAAAGAAGAGGTAGTTAGTATGACCTGGAGAGGACAGGAGCTCTGCAAGGACTAAATAGATCAGGGTACAGGGGTCTTTTATGAGACTGTTTCTCCAACCAAGGACCATGTATGGTTATAACCTAGAACCCCTGCTTGAATGTAGCAAATGGTAGCTCAATACCCAAGTGGGTACACCAGTAAGAAGAACAGGGACTAATTTGGACATGAACTCAATGGCTGGCTCTTCGACCTCCCCACCCCCCAGGGAGGAGCAGCCTTGCTAGGCCACAGAAGAGGACATGGAAGCCATTCCTGAAGATACCTGATAAGCTAAGGTCAGATGGAAGGGGAGGAGAACCTCCCCTATCAGTGGACTTGGAAAGGAGCAGGGAGGAGATGAGGGAGGGGATAGGGAGAGAATGAGGGAGCGGGCTCTATAGCTGGGATACAAAGTAAATAACCTGTGATTAATATAAAAAATAAAAATTATAAAAAAGTAAACATGGAAAGAATAAGAAAATTGTTAAATTACTCATTGTCTATAAAAGATATTCTAAATTTTCAGCACCTACAATAATACTCTGCACACAGGGAGGTTAGCTCAACATCATGAACAATAAACTATACTTCTGTATTAGTCTAAGGAGGCAGCCACCTCGAGGATGTTATATGGTTTTGCTCTGGTTTTTTAACAGTAAATTTCAGCATAAGTACTGGACATTATATGGCTCATATTACTGTTCAACACAGTTGGAGTTCGGGTTAGTGAAGCACAACAGTTAACTTGTGAATTAACTGGAAAACCACATGTGTATATTTCTGTATTTCTATGTGTGGCTTCATAATCCAGCCTACGTTCTCATACTTCTCTGGCGACACGTGGAAACAGAAACGAAGAAAACCCGCAGCCCTGTCAACAGGCTTAGTCTTTAAAGATTTAAGCAATGAAAATTCTAAAAGTAATGCAAATGCAGGATACAGAATATTAGCGACTTCTCAACAACCCTCTGGGAATATTTGGAGTCCCCTGAAGTATTTAGTGAGTTCACTGCTAGTCCAGCTATCTCAAACGAATAACCTCAAGCGCAGCCTTCGTCGGAAGGTTGCTGTTCAGAGAAGTTCGGGCATCTGTGCGGGCTGTAGATGTCCTTTTTTTTTTTTTTTACCTTGTTTACAGAAGGTTCTTCATAACCAACTCGAATTTGGTTGCTATGCTTTTGGACAAAATTATCCTTAAAGAGGTCATAGCATACAGTGACTTTGTGGTCAGTTTAACCGATAGTGAATATTAAGAAGAGTGCTACTACTTAATGGCTGTCAGTGTATACCATACAGCAGCGTTCTCATAAGCCCAAGTTACCCAGGTAGTCTTCTATAGGATATTAAGCCTCTCTCTCTCTCTCTCTCTCTCTCTCTCTCTCTCTCTCTCTCTCTCTCTCTCTCTCTCTCTCTCTCTCTCTCTCTCTCTC